>CAWUFW010000400.1:3320000-3920000 GCA_963921515.1 Calotriton arnoldi
CTCGCTGACTGACTCTCTCGCTGACTGACTCTCTCTCACTGACTGACTCTCTCACTGACTGACTCTCTCACTGACTGACTCTCTCACTGACTGACTCTCTCTCACTGACTGACTCTCTCTCACTGACTGACTCTCTCTCACTGACTCTCTCTCACTGACTGACTCTCTCTCACTGACTGACTCTCTCTCACTGACTGACTCTCTCTCACTGACTGACTCTCTCTCACTGACTGACTCTCTCTCACTGACTGACTCTCTCTCACTGACTGACTCTCTCTCACTGACTGACTCTCTCTCACTGACTGACTCTCTCTCACTGACTGACTCTCTCTCACTGACTCTCTCTCACTGACTCTCTCACTGACTCTCTCACTGACTCTCTCACTGACTCTCTCACTGACTGACTCTCTCTCACTGACTGACTCTCTCTCACTGACTGACTCTCTCTCACTGACTGACTCTCTCTCACTGACTGACTCTCTCACTGACTGACTCTCTCACTGACTGACTCTCTCACTGACTGACTCTCTCACTGACTGACTCTCTCACTCTCACTCACTGACTGACTCTCACTCACTGACTGACTCTCACTCACTGACTGACTCTCACTCACTGACTGACTCTCACTCACTCACTGACTGACTCTCACTCACTCACTCACGGACTGACTCTCACTCACGGACTGACTCTCACTCACGGACTGACTCTCACTCACGGACTGACTCTCACTCACGGACTGACTCTCACTCACGGACTGACTCTCACTCACGGACTGACTCTCACTCACGGACTGACTCTCACTCACGGACTGACTCTCACTCACGGACTGACTCTCACTCACGGACTGACTCTCACTCACGGACTGACTCTCACTCACGGACTGACTCTCACTCACGGACTGATCTCACTCACGGACTGACTCTCACTCACGGACTGACTCTCACTCACGGACTGACTCTCACTCACGGACTGACTCTCACTCACGGACTGAGCTCTCACTCACGGACTGACTCTCACTCCACGGACTGACTCTCACTCACGGACTGACTCTCACTCACGGACTGACTCTCACTCACGGACTGACTCTCACTCACGGACTGACTCTCACTCACGGACTGACTCTCACTCACGGACTGACTCTCACTCACGGACTGACTCTCACTCACGGACTGACTCTCACTCACGGACTGACTCTCACTCACGGACTGACTCTCACTCACGGACTGACTCTCACTCACGGACTGACTCTCACTCACGGACTGACTCTCACTCACGGACTGACTCTCACTCACGGACTGACTCTCACTCACGGACTGACTCTCACTCACGGACTGACTCTCACTCACGGACTGACTCTCACTCACGGACTGACTCTCACTCACGGACTGACTCTCACTCACGGACTGACTCTCACTCACGGACTGACTCTCACTCACGGACTGACTCTCACTCACGGACTGACTCTCACTCACGGACTGACTCTCACTCACGGACTGACTCTCACTCACGGACTGACTCTCACTCACGGACTGACTCTCACTCACGGACTGACTCTCACTCACGGACTGACTCTCACTCACGGACTGACTCTCACTCACGGACTGACTCTCACTCACGGACTGACTCTCACTCACGGACTGACTCTCACTCACGGACTGACTCTCACTCACGGACTGACTCTCACTCACGGACTGAGCTCTCACTCACGGACTGACTCTCACTCACGGACTGACTCTCACTCACGGACTGACTCTCACTCACGGACTGACTCTCACTCACGGACTGACTCTCACTCACGGACTGACTCTCACTCACGGACTGACTCTCACTCACGGACTGACTCTCACTCACGGACTGACTCTCACTCACGGACTGACTCTCACTCACGGACTGACTCTCACTCACGGACTGACTCTCACTCACGGACTGACTCTCACTCACGGACTGACTCTCACTCACGGACTGACTCTCACTCACGGACTGACTCTCACTCACGGACTGACTCTCACTCACGGACTGACTCTCACTCACGGACTGACTCTCTCACTCTCACGGACTGACTCTCTCACTCTCACGGACTGACACTCTCACTAACTGACTCTCACTGACTCTCTCACTGACTGACTCTCTCACTGACTCTCACTCTCTGACTGACTCTCTGACTGGCTCTCACTCTCTGACTGACTCTCTCACTCTCACTGACTGACTCTCTCACTCTCACTGACTGACTCTCTCACTCTCACTGACTGACTCTCTCTCACTGACTGACTCTCTCTCACTGACTGACTCTCTCTCACTGACTGACTCTCTCTCACTGACTCTCTCTCACTGACTGACTCTCTCTCACTGACTGACTCTCTCTCACTGACTGACTCTCTCTCACTGACTGACTCTCTCTCACTGACTGACTCTCTCTCACTGACTGACTCTCTCTCACTGACTCTCTCTCACTGACTGACTCTCTCTCACTGACTCTCTCTCACTGACTCTCTCTCTCTCACTGACTGACTCTCTCTCACTGACTGACTCTCTCTCACTGACTGACTCTCTCTCACTGACTGACTCTCTCTCACTGACTGACTCTCTCTCACTGACTGACTCTCTCTCACTGACTGACTCTCTCTCACTGACTGACTCTCTCTCACTGACTGACTCTCTCACTGACTGACTCTCTCTCACTGACTGACTCTCTCTCACTGACTGACTCTCTCTCACTGACTGACTCTCTCTCACTGACTGACTCTCTCTCACTGACTGACTCTCTCTCACTGACTCACTCTCTCTCACTGACTCACTCTCACTCTCACTGACTCACTCTCACTCTCACTGACTCTCTCACTCTCACTGACTCTCTCACTCTCTCACTACTGACTGACTCTCTCACTCTCTCTAACTGACTGACTCTCACTCACTCACTGACTGACTGACTCTCACTCACTCACTGACTGACTGACTCTCACTCACTCACTGACTGACTCTCTCTCACTCACTGACTGACACTCACTAACTGACTGACACTCTCACTAACTGACTCTCACTGACTCTCTCACTAACTGACTCTCTCACTGGCTCTCTCACTAACTGACTCTCTCACTGGCTCTCACTCTCTGACTGACTCTCTCACTCTCACTGACTGACTCTCTCTCACTGACTGACTCTCTCACTGACTGACTCTCTCACTGACTCTCTCTCTCTCACTGACTCTCTCTCTCTCACTGACTCTCTCTCTCACTGACTCTCTCACTGACTGACTCTCTCTCACTGACTGACTCTCTCTCACTGACTGACTCTCTCTCACTGACTGACTCTCTCTCACTGACTGACTCTCTCACACTCACTGACTGACTCTCACTGACTCTCTCACTCTCTCACTGACTCACTCTCTCACTGACTCACTCTCACTCTCACTGACTTTCTCACTCTCTCACTACTGACTGACTCTCTCACTCTCTCTAACTGACTGACTCTCACTCACTCACTGACTGACTGACTCTCACTCACTCACTGACTGACTCTCTCTCACTCACTGACTGACACTAACTGACTGACACTCTCACTAACTGACTCTCACTGACTCTCTCACTAACTGACTCTCTCACTGGCTCTCACTCTCTGACTGACTCTCTCACTCTCACTGACTGACTCTCTCTCACTGACTGACTCTCTCTCACTGACTGACTCTCTCTCACTGACTGACTCTCTCTCACTGACTGACTCTCTCACTGACTCTCTCTCTCTCACTGACTCTCTCTCTCTCACTCTCTCTCTCTCACTGACTCTCTCACTGACTCTCTCTCTCACTGACTCACTCTCTCTCACTGACTCACTCTCTCACTGACTCACTCTCTCTCACTGACTCACTCTCTCTCACTGACTCACTCTCTCTCACTGACTGACTCTCTCTCACTGACTGACTCTCACTGACTGACTCTCTCTCACTCTCTCACTCACTGACTCTCACTCACTCACTCTCTCACTGACTGACTCTCACTCACTCTCACTAACTGACTGACTGACTTTCACCCTCCTGTTATTTATGCCCCCCCCAGAACAAAAAAAAACCATAACAAGCAACCATTGGGACAGGCCGATACAAGTTGCCAGCATTGAAAGGACAAAAAAAAACTCAGGACATTATTTATTGTTAATAATTTTTTAATATGGTCGTTCAGTTGTACATAATGCTTTCTTGGTCATATCTAAGGTAACAAAAATGCTTCTGACACTTCTTTATTATAACTTTTCAGCATGCTGCAGACTTCTGTACAGCACAGCTTAAAGACATAGGCAAAGTCAATATCTCTGGCTAAACACTTATAAGTTCCCAAAGGCGAGACCTATTGGCTATGCCAATGCTTGTTTAGGTCGAGCCTAGAGTAGCGCGCAAGCGCTGCTTCTGGCGAAGACTTTATGTAGTGGGCATTTGAAAGCTGACCACACGCTTGTGCACAATGGCCTTTTCCCTGCGGTTACCCGCACGGCAGACATCTGTTTCCAATTATCGTGCCCTGACGCGGGCGCGATAATTGGAAACACATGGCCATTGTGCACGAGCGTGTGGTCAGCTCAGCAGGCTTCCGCGCTCGCCCGCCTCCGCTCCTCTCTCACGCTGCCGACGTCTCTGCTGTCCAGCACTTCACTTGAGCTGACGCTGCCTCCATCCTCTGTCTTTTTTGTTTATTCCATGCATCCTTTTTTTTTTTTTCTCTTTCCTGCCTTTGCTTCTTTCATATTTCTGCTTACCTTTCCTCTTCTCTTTCTAGTTATCCTCTTTTTGAATTCTTCTTGTTTTTTCGAAGTGGTGAATATTTCGCGGTCTTTTTTTGGGAGCTGTCACTTTCGAATTGTTGAATTTCAAAGAGACGATTGCTCAGTTTTTAGGTGATGAGTATGTAAACAGTCTCAGAGTTGTGAAATCACAGCTCTTGCCATATCCTCGTACAAATTCCATTATTCTGAGAAACCTTCCTCTAATGCGCTAGAATTAGCCTTGCAGGCTGTTCTTCTTAAAATAGCTTTATTTCGGTCGCTCCATGGCTGCTGGTCCCATTATCACCTCCCCGTGATGCTGACTCCTGGCTCGATGGAGGTGCTCAGCGAGCCTTGAAGCAGTGAGCGGGGACAGAGTAAAAGTTAGGTAAATAATGACTGTGAGCCGCACGTTGGTTCAAAGGTCACGGGCAGATCGTGCCTGCTTCAATGTCCGGATCCAGAGAGGGAGGGAGGTTGTGATGGAGAGAGACGTCCGATGGACGGGAATAGGATGCAGAACGGGCCTATGATAGGGAGGTCTGATTTTTTTACTGTCAGCGCTGGGCTCATAAGTGTTTGTGTTTTGTTTTACTTTAGTCTCCATGTTCTTTAAGACCTGGCGCAGTGCATTTCAAGGCGATTTTTATGTTTACTTGAGTGACCCTGCCCCAGGCCCGCCGGCGTCTCAAAGGCTGCTCTGTCAGATGGCCGCAACCCCCCAAGCCTGCAGTCTAATTGCCCCCTCGGCCTGACCTGTGGCGTGCGTTGTACTTGTTCATGCTTGTGTTGATTTCCACCAGGATTGCTTCTACTCACCAACAAAAGACTGAAAGCCCTGTGGGGGAGTATATTGTTGTTTTGTTCACCTCCCTCACAGCTGATGGTAAATCTTCGACTTGGAGATGTCCGTTTCCTCTTCAGCAGTGTCATGTTCATTAAGAACTGCGGGTGTGCGGGCCTATTTTATTATGTAGTGCTTCAAGGAAACTAGTTTTACAGTGTTATTAGCACGTGGGTGATGAAAAAGGGGAGCCGCGAATGGAAGCCAGTGAACACAGCCTGGAGAAAATGGTATATTAGAAGTGTGCTAAGGGTTAATAAAATCAGGTGAATGGTTCACGTTTGTATCATTTGTATGTGCTATATCTTGTGCTTTTATTTTTTTTTTATTTGATTAGCCGAACAGCGCTTAGCGCTTCTTTATATTTAGCTGTTGCTGCAGCACTGCTTTGCACTTTATGAACTATTGCCTTTTACACTGTTACACTTTGCTGTATTTGTTAAGTCATTAGGATTTGCATGTTCTTGTTTTCAGGCGACGGCTAGAGTTATTGATGTAGTGCCTAAGTTCTTTCATCAGATGAAGGGGAGGAGGCTTAAGCACAGGGAGGAAGTGGTCAAATAGAAAGCACACGCCCTGCGAGGTTTCTCAGGTAGAATAGCAATGCTCTGCAGTCACACAGCTGCTCCTTCTGCCTTTTTATTTGCAAACTTTCGAGAACCTTGATTTTTTAAGTGTTACAGGAGCGTGGCAGTGAAGCAAATTCTGCCTTTCTGGATTTTTCTCAGATTGTGTAGTCTAGCTTTTTAATGCAACATAGCTTCAAGACATTGCCAAAGCCAATAGCTCTGGCTAAACACTTATAAAGTCCCAAAGGCGAGACCTATTGGCTATGCCAATGCTTGTTTCCTTTTAGTCCAAGGGCAATCCTGCTTTACTCTCTGTCCGTCAAATGAGTACGCTTCAGCAGACTATCTTCTTGTTTGATTTACTGCTCAAGGTTAATGGAGTGGGTGTGGTTTTTACAGACTGGGTGCTGATCAGCTGTAGCTGACACTTTTCTGGTGGTCTTTGCAGTATCTAGAAAACAAGAATACATTCCTTTTAGCTGGTGTTTGTGCAGTGGTACAGCTTGTGGATTTGCTGTTACAGCATTTGACGCTCAGAATAGAAGTAGAAGGTGGAATTAGCCGTGCACACAAAGGGGGTGCCAGCAGCATTTCTAGTGCATCTTGTGTGGCTTCTGCACATGATGAACTCTATTTTAAACATTTAGCCACTGCACACAAGTGTCTGAAGAGGTTACCTCGAACAGCCTACTTTTACAGGGGAACTAAGTACATGGTAGGAGAAGGTAGGCGCTCAACAGCTGTTCGATTTAGAGTATGATGGGGGAGATAAAGGTGTGGTAAGCTTTTATGTGATGGGAGCCTGAATTGTGCATTGTCAAACTCATGCCTAGATACAGACACTAGATTTACAGTACCTTCCTCTTTCTCCAGCTTGTCGCCTCAGGGGAATTGATGACCTCTAAAAAGAAGGACCTTCACCCACGAGACATTGATGCCTTCTGGCTTCAAAGGCAACTCAGCCGCTTCTATGATGATGCTATTGTGTCCCAGAAGAAAGCTGATGAGGTTCTGGAAATATTGAAGGTATGAATATACATTGTTTCACAAGCAAAGTTGTAGCTGTGTGGGTCCTTTCTTAATGTAGGGTCCAAGAAGCTGTTCCTCAATGGTGGCATCCTTCTCCCGCATCGGGTCATCTGAGAGAGTCCTTTGAGGCTACCTCCAGTTGTGATTTCTTGCAAGTGAATCACAGATATGGCCATCGGATGCAGATCCTCTGCCAGAATTTCACTGAAGTTGCAGCTTTTTCTAATGGTGCAAATTTGGCTTTGCCTCCGTGCTGTACCTTTGTGTGGAAGAATACCATAACCTGCTTATGTTTTCTCTCCTCGTAGACGGCAGGTGATGACCGAGATTGTGAAAATCAGCTGGTGCTTCTCCTAGGTTTCAACACCTTTGACTTCATCAAAGTATTGCGTCAGCATCGCATGATGAGTAAGTATTATGTTCTTCCGCATCACCACTACATAAGCATAATCTTATTCTGCTACATTTGCACATCAGAGTGAGAGCTTTCTTCTGCTGAGTCTACACTTAATTAATATGATTCTCTACATTGGCTCTCAACATTCACATTCAGTAAATGCAGCAATGCTTCATGAGTGGCATTTTGGCAAGTTCTTCACTGCTCCCTCTTTTAGGCTGTGCTGCATAATGGCTTTCTGCACTACCCCTACTTGAGAAATCTCTACTCTCTTTTGCTTCTTTGAGTTACTAAGCATTGCCAATGATGATAGGCCTCGTCGTTTACTGGCGTCACTTCACCTTTTGGGTTTGTCAATTTTTTTGCTGATGCTCTTCTGCATCAGCAAAAAAAAATAAAAAGCATGTATGCCAATGCGGAACAACATTGGCGAAAATCAAATGAAAAAAGCTAAGTGTAATGATATATATGCATGCATGTGTAACCATTGTGTGACAGTGCATTGTAGATAAAGAATCAGCCTGGTAGCAAATTGCAGCATTTAGGCCCTAAAAATCCCCAAAACCCACTCCCTGCAGAGCATGAGGGACGGGAGTCAACAGAGAAGTGGGTGGGAGGATACAGGTCAAATCCATGCTGTGAGTAGCGGGGAACTGAAAGTATGTGTAGGAGCGATGGAGGAGTTAAAAACTCTCTGTAGGTAAGATCTAAAAATAGCAAATCTACCGTCTCCTAAGTTCATGCTTTCTCACAGGCCTTTAGTGAGTGCTGCTGTCTCCCTATGTGTGTGATCTTAAATTCTTTGATAATTTTCTTTGCAGTTTTGTTCTGTACGCTATTGGCCAGTGCGCAGAGTGAGGCAGAAAAGGAGAGGATTATGGGTAAAATGGAAGCTGATGCAGAGCTTTCCAAGTTCCTTTATCAGCTGCAGGAGACTGAGAAGGAAGACCTCATCAGGGTATGAACCTCAGAAATTGCATGCTGGGAAATTCGGGAAAGGCACCAAATACTGAGTAGAATCTTATTTAGATGCTAGTGGGTGAAAATGGTAGGTGCCTGCAAAGATATTAGATATTGTATTTAGTAGTATATCCTCTCTACCATTTTGATGTTACACCAGAGTTATCAGTGTACAGTAAAAGTTATTAATAATAAACTTTTTCAGTTTGGGGGAAAAGGCCAGTGATGCATAGTAAAACAACAAAATGTATCCTAAATTATATTAACCATAATTACACTTAATTAAACAATTACACAATCTCATTCTTGTCGGCACTCCATTCAAGATTAAAAACATGATTGATTACCACAATCATTGTACTGCCTGATTTTCAGCAATCTGTGTTTCGTAAATGTAATTATTTTAGTAGAATCTGTACTGGTTTTATCTTACAACCATGACACACAGACATATTGTTATGTGCAGATAGAGCAAGGTTATAACCTGGTTTTCAAATATAAATGTATAAAATCCAGCACATTCGGTCAAATGCATATAAAATTAGTAAACTGTGCCTCCCCAAATTACATAGGCAACACGGAGCTCTATCTAACAAGTAACTCCATTCACCCCACCCACACTTTTTCTCAAAAATCCTTTTCTTAGCTTCTACTCAATTGTTTCTACTGAGTATCTTTAAGGGCTGGTGCTTCTTAATGGATTGTCGCTCTAGTCTGTTTAACCTGCCCATCCTGTGACGACCTTCCTCAAAACTATGCTCTTTCACCAGATTTTTCAGCAAGCGCTTAAATTCAGGTGTGATACGGAGAAACCTCATAATTTTTAAACCATAATAATTCAAAATGGGCCTCCAGACTAATGAACTTTGGCTTTTTAATTTGTCTGCATTTCATCCTGTAGGGCAGATTTTATTGTTCAGTCACCATGTTTTTTGGTTGTTTTTAAATAAAAATACAATAATGCTGGCAGTGAAGTAAACCTCTAAGCAAATAATTGCCCTCGGTCAACTGTGTTAAAGTTTAAATATCTTCTTTAGTTTAGTCCACTGAATTCTCTCTAGATTTGTGTTTATCCCCATTATACATTCTCCAATTTGCAGAGAACCTTTTCTCATTTAAAAGCCACATTTGTGATGGCTATGATCCATTGGCTGACTCTTTAATTCCCAAGTAATCGTATTCTCACACATTTTCAAATGAGGTGGCTTTGATGTTTCAGACATAAGAACGAGCCATTTTAACGAAAATCATGATTGTTGTTTTGTTGAAATTAATTTTCAAATTACTGGAGCTACTATAGTTGGAATGTAGATCATGAAGCCGCTGTAGACCGATGTACGCCTTTCTATGAGCAGAAGGCCATCATCATAAGCTTGAGCAATATATGCGATGCCTCCTGATTTAGGGGGAAAACAATTAATATTCTTTACCAGTGAAAATAGGTCAGCAATGTAAATGCAAGTTATTAGAGTTTACCTCACAATTGAAATATTTTGAGAAACCTCAAGAACTGTATGACTAAGTAACATAAACCATGATATCAATGTTTTTGAAATGCCAGGTTTAATATATTTCAGCTAAATTCGGCCATGTCATGTACCACAGGTATTGTGGGTTGTTTCAAGTGAAAATATGGTAACTGCATCATATACTGTAATTCATTCATTCTCTCTTCATTGTCTTTAATCAGCAAATTTTCTTACAGTTACACATCTTACATGAGTAGTAAGTCCAAAGATGTTTGTTAATGAGTAAGACAGATCAAAGCCACTGTACATTAGGTCTTAATATCTTATTTTAGGCTAGCAGAAAATGATGTAACTAGGAAATGCATTGCAGAAGGTTTCCAACTCACACAACTAAATGGTAGTTTATCATGGGTGTTGCTGAGTAAGGTAGCTGCCTGCTCATAGGCTTCTACTCTTCCTTTCTGGTAATAACCTTTGTTCATGGTTGGCAGGAGGAGCGTTCTCGGAGAGAGCGTGTTCGTCAGTCCCGGGTGGACAATGACTTGGAAGCCATGGATCTGGAGCAAGCAGGAGAGGTATGAAACCAGATGTTGATGTATTAAATAAACAATGACACTCCCTGGTTTGATATTAATCTGAACGGTCTTAAAGCCGTGTTGGGTGTTCTGTATAATTAAAGATGCATCTGTTTTATACTGTTTGAGGGTACATGTGTCTTTTGTACTGCTGTTAGCTATTGAAAGTTGTGGCATTTCAGCTGTTGTACCATTATGGTTACATTTAGAGAAAAGCATGACAGACTCCCCAGGAACCATTCCTCGCTTAGGCACAAGCTTGGGTAATGCTCACTGACTCGTTTCCTTCTGAGCCATGACATAACAAAGTTTTTGCAAATACACTGTCCTTGATTTCTTTTTTGGGCTCAAATTACTCTAATAAAGTCAGACATAGTACCATGTAGTATGAAAGTCAAATACAAACATGCACAGAAGGGAGCTGTTAAAATATGAAAGAAGAACCAGACTTTCAATTCTGGGAAGTCCAACAACTAATAAAACAAAAGGGTCCATAAGAGACACTCCTAGGAGTTGCTATCATATGATTGCCATGCTATGTGTCTTAGATCCCATCATCCATTAGTATGCAAGTTCACTCTTTGGGTAACCCAAAATATGTGTTTATGAAACCCTTCTATGACAGCCTCCAGATCCGCACCCAGGCTTAGTAGTTCATTGACAGTTATGATGTATCCTTTGCCGTTGCCTGTGTTCACCCTTATTGCGAGAAAAGGCCCTATTCCAGGATCTCCCCCACTTTTTTCTTATACCTTTAGTTAGATTTAGTGCTCATTTACTGACTCTGGACACTGGGGTCCTGATGCCTAGTGCCCAGTGTTTGTGCTCTGACCCTTAAAGTATATGTGCAATTGTCTAATAGCCGATTGCCATATTTAACTTACCAATAGGTGTAAGGAAGTGGGTTTCTGTTGCAGTAACCCCCCCACTTTTTGCCAGACGACTGATGCACTTTGACTTGATGTGCCCTGGGTCCCTGCCAATCAGGTTCCCAGGGCCTGTGTTCTTTCCCCAAAACTGTACCCAATTGGCATCTCTGGCCACAGGTCAGCCCCTGGTAAATGGTACCACAGGTACCCAGGGCACTGTGACCAGGGAAGACCTCTAAGGGCTGCAGCACTTATTGTGCCACCCTTAGAGGCCCTGCACATATATATATATATATATATATATATATATATATATATACATACACACACACACACACACACACACACACACACACACACACACACACACACACACACACACACACACACACACACACACACACACACACACACACACACACACACACACACACACACACACACACACACACACACACACACACACACACACACACACACACACATTTTTTTTTTTTTTTTTGCAGGCGTGTTTTGGTGCAGAACAAAGTGAAGAGTCGACTTGGCACACACCTCTGTGTGCCATGCCTACAACCCACTGCCCTGGCATAGGTCAGTCACCCCTCTAGCTGGGTGCACTATACCAGTGGTGAGGGTACAGGTGCATGAGCCCTGTACACCTACAGTGTCTAAGTCCATTCTTAGACATTGTAAGTGCAGTGCTGCCATTAAGAGTATATGGTGCTGGGAGTTTGTCATTACGAACTCCACAGCACCATAATGGCTGCACTGAAAACTGGGAAGTTTGGTATCAAACTTCTCAGCACATTAAACCCATACTGATGCCAGTGTGGGATTTAATGAAAAATGCACACAGAGGGCATCTTAGAAGATGCCCCTGAAACCTAACCCACCTCTAGTGTCCAGGCTGAGTGGCTGCTTCAGCTGCACCACCAGACATGTTTCTGGACCCCTGGGTCGAAAGCCTGCTGCTCTGGGGGGCCTGAAACAATGCACATCCTGGGACGAGGTGCCAAGCCTCCTCCCACAGGATGGGCAGGGTTCACGAAGGGGAAGCTTCAAAGGCATGCCGCCTTTGTGAGCCTCCCCAGACCATTTGCTTCTTTCAGCAACTGGTCCCCACTGGTTCTACCCCCCACTTTGGGCGGGAGAACCGGCGGGAAAAACAAGTGAGGGAAAGAGGTGTGCCCACCTCTGCCAACTCCACCCCTCAGGTGGGGGAGGAGAGGTGAAGCACAACTCTGAGTCCCCGCCATCTTGAGGATTGGGGGACCCAACCAACCAGGGACAGGCTCCTGCCCCTCCCACTGGAGGCTGGCACGATAGGGGGTGTACCCACCCCAGGGAAGGGACCCATTGGTCCCTGACCTCTATTTACCTGTAACGCCCCAAAATCTAGTATTTAGGGGGCACCCTGAACCTTGCTTCCTCAGATCTAGCCTGACAACAAGAAACAAAGAAGAAGAAGGACGAAGAGCCGTGCAGAGCTAACAAGAGGACGACGCCCACTGACTTGGCCCCAGCCCTACAGGCCTGTCTCCCCTCGAACCTGCTCCTGCGAAATCCCGGTGTGTCCTGCAGCCAGCAACCTCAAAAACCCCGGAGGACCTGCCTTCCTTCACTTCCAAGACTGCTTCTCCCGTGAACACCGGACTTGTTCAAACTGCAGCTTCTGGCTCCGGCCGGATACTGCGAATCCAGCCCACTCTGCACCCGCCGAACCCGGCCCGAGCTCGAATGGAAAAACGCCCCGAGGTGGTCACCCCGGCGATCCTGACCCGAGATCCGGTGACTCCTGACCTGCCTCCAGACGACGCCTGCAGCCTTAATCCAGAGGATCCCCTCTACCGCGACCAGAGCGGGTAAGACTTTCCGACGTCCCAAGGCACCCCTGCACCCCACGGCCTTGTGTGCCCAAACCAACGGTGCCTAACCAACCCAGGACATCCCAATTTACCCCTCGAAGTGGTGGTCGCACCCAGAAGATCCTCGTCCCCGAGCCTGCAGTGTTTCTTCTAACCGAAGGTTCTCCATTGAAAACAACAGGGCACCTGACCTCAAAACAGCACCCTGCACCCGGCCGCCCTAGTGCCGCTGAGGGTGCACCCTTGGTGCTAATTTGGTTCCCTATTTGCCCTGACCTAAACCCTAGGAGCTTTGCTCCCACAACCCAGTGGCCTGCTTGCCAGCAGCCCCCAACCGGAGGCCCCCTATCCTCCGTAGGATAACATTGGGCCTCAACACTCTGCACCCGGCCGCCCTAGTGCCGCTCAGGGTGAAACAAAAGTGCATCACTGACCCTGGGGGACCCCTGAGTCTAACGCCAGAACCTTAACTCCCACAGTCGATTACTTACCTGTGAGCCGATAACCTGTTTTTCCTCCATAGGATAACATTGACAATTTTCTTCCAAAAAGTTTCTAAGTGTGGAGTTTTGAAATCTAAAAATATTCTTTAAAAATCGCAGAAATAACTAAAACGTACTTACTTACCTGTTTACAGGAAATGTCCCAGTGCTGAATCCAGGTATCCAGCACTGAGTAAGAAAAGTAACGTACAAAGTAACTTACCTGTAATTTACTGAAAAAGCCTATTCATTTCAATGCACTGTTTTTCTTCCAAAAAATGACTGTGTGGAGTTTTGAAATATAAAGATATTCTTTAAAAATCCTGCGAATAACCAAAACGTATTTGCTTACCTGTTTTCAGGAAATGTCCCAGTGCTGAATCTAGGTATCCAGCACTGAGTTAGAAAAGTAACGAGAAAAGTAACTTACCTGCAATTTACTGAAAAAGCCTATTCATTCCAATGTACTGTATTTGCTAAGTGTTGCAACCTACTGCATTCCCTGTAAATCAAACCAAGTACAATTTCTATTGCATTTTCAAACTGTTCTACAATCAATAACTTATTCCTGTAAAGTATTTAATGCTTACCTGTGCCAGGCTTGCTTGGTTCTAAGAAAATAAAACAACAGTATATTGTTTTATACAAAAACAATTGGCCTAGAGTTCAGTTCTTGAGTGTGTGAATTCATTTGCTGACTGTGTACATCAAATGCTTAACACTGTCCTCTGATACTGCCTTACTGCTCGACCACTCTACCACAAATAGAGAGTAAGATTCTATCTAACTTTAACCTCTGCCTACCTCTGGGGTCACCTGGACTCTATACACACTATACCTCATTTTGGTGTAGTATATATAGAGCCATTTTCTTACAATAGGTCCCTAGTATATGGTACTCTGTGTACCCAAAGCTTGCAAGTTAAATCTCACTAGTGGACTGCAGCACTGATTGTGCCATCCTTGCAGTGATAGTGACCCTTGACCTGCCACTACAGCCTGTCATGGCAGTTTTCAAACTGCAAATTCAGCCTGGCCAAATAAACGTTTAGCCATTCCCAAACCTGCCTTTTTAATACTTATAAGTCACCCCTAAGCTAGGCCCTAAATGCCCATGGAGGAGGGTGAATGGTATTTAAAAGGAAGTACATGTATATTTAACTTTTGCATGTCCTGACGGTGAAAAATCTGCAAAGTTGTTTTCCACTGTGGCAAGGCTAGCTCTCCAATAAAAAAGTGCTGAGTTACATTATAACATGTTATAATGTGCAACTTCAGTTTCGCAATATCTAAAACCATGGATCAACCACTCAAATTAATAAAAATTGAAAGTACAAACTGGTGGTAAAGTTAGATTTAAAATTCCTATTTTGAAAATGGCATTTTAGAAAGTTGACATTTTCCTGCCTTATCCTCTGCAGCCCTTTCAGAGATAATCCCCCAACTGTCATCTGGCTCCTTGCTGGGAGGTGTGAGTTGACCTCAGCAAAGGGAACAAAAGGGTATTGCCTGGGAGGAGGTGTGACCTGCTCCAGGCAGGATGGCCGGGAGGGGAGGGGGAGGGGGAGTCTGTGGCCACAAACTGGGCATGCTTTCACAGTGCGTCCCTGTCACCTGCTGATGTAACTCGCTCCTTGGCCAGCCCCTGCCATTGTCTAACCGGAGTGACACCCATGAACTGTTTATTTTTAGGGGAGTTCCTCATTTCTATGGACACACAACTCCAGGGTGTGCCCAGAGGCCTGACCAAGTGAAGAAATATTCTGACATCTTGAATTTGGGCAGAGAGATGCAGCGTGGGATTGTTTAGTGCCAAACCCCCAGGAAGTGATAAGAGTGGACAGGGTTACTAGTGGGAATTTTACTCATATTAGTTAGGGAGTCTCCCCCACCCACCGGCAAGTGCCAGGCATAAATGTGGCACTTCTGGCTACCTTCTTCTGAACACTGCTGGACCTGTGAAAAACAAAAGGACTGCATCTTCCGAGTCAAAGGACTGGAACTCAGTAAAAGGACTGAGCCTGCTGTTTTACCTTTGGAGAGAAACCCCAAGGGCTGGACCTGCTTGTACCTGAACCCAGGACAGAAGAGTGAACTCCAAGGGCTAGTTAACTAGCATCCTGTTAAGCTCCAGGAACACAAAGGCTGCAAGACGTTTGCTACAAAGAAGAGCCCATCTGACTAGGTCTGACTGGATTTGCCCTGAACCCTGCTCATGGCCTTTGGGAGATTGAGTCCTAACTCGCCAAATGGTGCCTACAAGCTCCTGGACTCTGGATTGGTGCTAGTGTTCTTTCTCTCCCTCAAGATTGTAAACATGGGTCTTAGGAAAGTTTTCTAAACTTTTTCCTAAAACAACCAGATGCTACCACAGTCCGCTGCT
The DNA here is from genome assembly GCA_963921515.1 of Calotriton arnoldi. NCBI lineage: Eukaryota > Metazoa > Chordata > Amphibia > Caudata > Salamandridae > Calotriton > Calotriton arnoldi. Next base: position 3,336,192 of record CAWUFW010000400.1, read on the forward strand.
GAACCACATCCGCTGCCATCGCATCATTGGTCGGACTCAACTTGCTTGTTTGGCCTGTTGAAAGCAGCTCTACTCCCAGAAAACATTGTAAGTCCCAACGTTGAGCAGTTGGTGCATTGCGCTTTTGGTGCTTGAAAACTCTAAAATCAAATCTCTGGTTCCCCTGCTCCAATTTTTGCTGTTTGCTCAGTAAATTTTATGCTATTTTTAGAAATTTGAGTGGGATTTTTATCTGTTGTGTTGTTGACTTATTAACTGTTTTGGTACTTTTAATTGTTTTTCACTTATTTCAATTGAGTTAAGCCTGGCTGCTCTGTGCCACAGCTACCCAGGAATGAGCTAAGGTTTAAATTAAAGTAACCTAACTGGACCTAATACAGAATAGTATCATTCTTACTTGGTGAGAACTCCCCACCACCCCAACTAATAATTCACATTCTCACACTGATTGTCACAGTTTAATTCCTGGCAGGCCCACACAGCTGATAAAATGACAGCCATTAATTTGGGTAAAAATAAACATCTGTTAAGACCACCAAGATGCTGCTATAGGCACCAGTGAACACTTTACATGTAAACCTTGCTACGTAAGGTATTCTTATGACTGCTTTTCTGGAAGTTTGACAGGGAGGTAGCAGGAGGGGCCTCCTGCATTTAACTATCCTGTCCATAATGCAAGAGTCACCTCTAAATTCCTTTTGCCTCCCCCTTATCACTCTTAATAATTTTTACACTCTTTGATGTAATATAATCCCTTTATTGCCTATTCTCAGATCATCACCTTTAGTATTTCTCCTGGCTTACTAAATTTTTGTGTTCTAAGCTAATTATTTCTTTTTGGGTTCTTGTGTCCAAGTTATTGTGTTAAAATTAACTTGTCCGTTTTCTTGTATTTGAAATTTTATTGTGTGTAAGATGTTCTGGTTAATGTGTCCCACTATTTTCTAGTAATCGTGGTTGATTTGCTCCCTTTTTCCTGTTTTCAGGTTTTCATCTTTATTATTTCCCCCTTGAATCCCTTCTATCCAGGTACTAGCACCCCGTCAGGTTCTTGACCTAGAAGATCTGGTGTTTGCTCAGGGCAGTCACTTCATGGCCAACAAGAGATGCCAACTGCCAGACGGCTCCTTTCGCAGACAGCGCAAAGGCTATGAGGAAGTACATGTTCCTGCCCTCAAACCAAAACCCTTTGCTGCTGATGAGGTATGTCATTTCAAGACTTTGTGCACAACATAACACTGAGCAAAAGGAGCATATTAACACGAAGCAATGTCTTTTGGTACGATTGCCCCTTGTGTGGACTCTAATTGCACTATGTTACAGCTGTCGACTGATGTGAACATTTTCCTGCCTGTGAAAGGCTGCATTGTTTGTGGGAGAAGTTATCTAGTCCCTGTTGGAGTTGGAAGCACTTCGTTTAATTCTTTTGGATTTGATGAACACCTACAAGCCTGTTCTCACCTTAGACACATTCACTTAGGATTTGTTTCTTCCAAGGTCAAGTGAGCCTGCTGCAGACATTTTTACCTTCTCCTTTTTTCTCTCATCAGCAAATGGTGCCAGTTGAGAAACTTCCAAAGTATGCCCAGGCTGGCTTTGAGGGCTTCAGAACTCTCAACCGGATCCAGAGTAAACTTTTTAGGGCAGCCATGGACACCGATGAGAATCTGCTGCTTTGTGCCCCAACGGTAAGACACTCTGCTCAACCAATGAAGCTCTTGCATAATTCTAAATTATTGACCCCTTCTTTCCTTAAAGCTCTAGCATTTCCTCCAGCCTAAGCACAACTGTCAGTCATGTGACATTCCCTCCCCCCACAAAATAGCACCACGTTAATTCATGGGCAAATGGTTCAGTTGTAGGATCTGCACCCTTTTATCGCCCCAGCACCAGTTTCAAACGTAACTCCATTTACAAGCTCAGCATCCTTCAACTTATCGTTTCATTTTAAAGACCCACACTTGTTCAAGCCACCATGCCACCATCAACCATGGTACAGTCTATTACTTCGCAGCACCTTGGACTATACTCAGTCAAACAGAAGACCCCCTAAAGCACTAGGTTTACCTCCTGTGCTGTATGTTGAGCACCAGCTTGCCTTTTCTCAGACGTCCCCTGCACCTCAGGACTCTTTTGCTGTAATACACCAGTTTCAAGACATCGGTACAGGGAGTAACTTGCCATACTTTGTAAACCTCCTTACATCCCAAGTAATGACCTGAGTTTCCATAGACGATAAGTACTAGTTCCTCAGTCTACATTGTTGCAGAATACCTCTTGATTACTACAGATGATAATTATGAAAATGAAAATTGCTTTACATTGTCTAGCGCCTTCTAAGTCAAATTAGTCATTCTCTTGTGTTGCAGGGTGCTGGAAAGACCAATGTGGCTTTGATGTCTATGCTGCGTGAGATTGGGAAGCATATAAACGTGGACGGAACAATCAACGTGGATGACTTCAAAATAATCTACATCGCTCCCATGAGGTCTCTGGTGCAGGAAATGGTTGGCAGCTTTGGGAAGGTGAGATGCTTGCACCTGCTCCAAACATCCCTACAAAATGAAGCTCCCCAGAATCACCAGAAGTCAGTTGGTGCACAGTCCCATTATCATAAACTCTGTTGTGATGTTGGCCTGACACTGGCTGACTTGTTTCCAAATCCTTACTTGGCACATTCACACACAACTCTGTATTTCCTGTGCCTGATATTTAAAACACTCGGATCTAGTCTGAACTTCTGACTTGAAACTGCCTGAAGCACATCTTACCTCTAGCTGTGTCTGTGCCAAAACTAGTAATCCCTAATGCATTCATTGAGCAGTGTATTAATGTGCTACTACTCCCTGCTTGACACATTTCAGCCTATTAATATATCTTTAACCTAGTTTTACTTATTTTTTAACTATTGTTTACATTGTCAATGATCCGTGTAACTGCTAGAAAAATAACCTTTAGTTTACTCGCACATTGTTATCTTCAGTAATCTACTTAACATTGTCAACCGTGATTTTCTGAGAGCAGGCTGTATCTTCTGAGCATATGGATTCACCCCAATTACAGAAAGATTTTGGCTTCTGGTGGTTTTGGTGTTTTGGAATAATAAGACCGTACATTGTGTGTGATCATGTAGATCCTTGTGTAGTGTAAGCAATTTCAGGTGTAGTTGACATTCATGACTGAAGTAGGAAGCTTGCTCTGTATATGGTATACTACTAAGTAGTTATACCATGCACAGAGTTAAGAGATTCACCCAGAAGTGTACAGGGCTCAGTGTAAACCCAAAGTGCTCTTTAGTGGTAGTGTGGTAGAGCAGCCTTAGGCCTAACACAGAGAAGTGTAAGACATTTACTGCAAACACATTGACTAATAACTGACACACGACTCAAAAGGAGATCCACACCAATTTTTATAAAAAATAAGCTTTGTTTGAGTTTTATTTTAAGACCAAGAACTTCGCAAAAAGGTAAATAGTTTTATCAGGCAAAATACTTTAGTCCTTTAAAAGTCGACAGTGCATTTTTCAAACAGTTCAATGTTATCCTACGTAGGAAAACAACATGCGGTTTCCCGGGTAAATACCCAACTTACAGTTCCAGTCTTCAGGGGTTAGGATCAGCAGAAGGCAACGTTCAGATAAGCACAAAGTCTGCACCACCAGCGGCACAGGGGCGGCTGGGTGCAGACGCAAATTCGGAGATAGGCCCAATGCATTTCAATAGAGACTGGGGGTACTCTAAGCCGCACTGCTTGCAGGTAAGTAGATCGGTTGCTGGGGTCAAGATTTAGGGGTCAGAGCAAGTGCAGGGGGGGCACAAGGTAGCACCAAACATGCACCAACAGCGACACAGGAGCAGCCGGGTGCGCAAACAGCGTCGGGGCCCAATGCTTTTCAATGGGAAATCTTGGTTTGACAGACAGGCTGCAGGCATCAAACCGGAGGCTGCACAGAGGAAACCAGCGACAGCAGAGGTAAGTTGAGGTGTACAGGGTCATTGGGGCACTGTTGGTTCTGCTCACCAAGGCCCAGGAGCTTCAGGTGCAGGGGTGTCCTTTGACGTCAGTTTCCTCTTATCGGAGCCATTCGCGATTGATAGCCTCTGGATTCTGTCTGCAGGAGTCGTCGTGGAGTCCAGGAGGGGTCAGCCAATGCTGGACTTGGACTCTGGATCGCTGGGGAACCTTTTCTGGATTGGTGGGCCCATCTGGACCTCGAGTTATGATCTTCTTCAGAGGTAGGCTGTCCTCCCAGGGTTTGTGGAGGTCAACAACTGCTGGACAGGAGTTGTTTCTTTGCAGGCTTTTTGAGGGCTGCAGACAGGCCGGTAGGGCTGGGACAAGTCAGTAGGAGTCTTTAAGTTTTCTTCTGGACGGTGCCTTCAAGTCCTTTTTCTTCTTTAGTCTGCAGGAACTCGTTTCCAGGTCTGGGGGAGGAACCTAAATACTACATTTAGGGGCGTTTTAGGGGAGTAGCAGGTAGGGCCAATGGGTACCTCACCTGGGGTGACAACACCCTCAATTATGCAACTCTCCTGTGGGAGGGGGCATAGTCATAGCCTTGATTGGAGGTGTCTCCTCATCTTCAAGAGCAGAGGCTCTCCACCCAGGGGTCCAAAAACATGTCTGGTGGTGGCAGGCTGCCTACAGCCAGTTTGTGACCACCCTAGGGTTGATAGGTTTTCAGGGGACATTTCTGAGGTGCCCTCTGAGTACATGGTTCAATAAATCCCACACTGCCATCAGTGTGGGTTTATTGAGAAGAGTAGTTTGGTACCAAACACTCCAGAGTTCAGAGAAGCCATCATGGTGCTGGGGAACATGAGTTGTCAAGTTTCAAGCCCATGTACTCTCTATGGCTTCCCTGGCACTTACAATATCTAAGAATGGACTTAAATATTGTAGGGGCCTATCTGCTCTTACAGATATGCCCACACCTGGGGTATAGTGCACCCTGCCTTAGGGCTGCAAGGCCTGCTAGAGTGGTGACTTACCTGTACCTAAGGCAGTGCTAGTTGGCATGGCACAAAGACAGTGTGCCATGTCGACTTTGTCGTTTTTGTCTGCACCAGGCCATGCATCAGGTCATATCCAGGTGCTGCACCAACACATTTAAGTCTATTCTTAGATATTGTAAGTGCCAGGGAAGCCATAGAGAGTACATGGGCTGGAAACTCGAGTTCTCCAGCACCATGATGGCTTCTCTGAGCCCGGGAGTGTTTGGTACCAAACTACTCCTCTCAATAAACCCCCACTGATGCCAATGGGGGATTTATTGAAACATGTACTCAGAGGGCACCTCAGAGGTGCCTCTGAAAACCTACCAACCCCGGTGTGGTCACAGTCTGACTTTAGGCAGCCTGCCACCACCAGACTCTCTGGGACCAGAAACAAAGCACATCCTGGAAAGGAGATGTCACACCTCCTCCCCCAGGATGGGCACAGTGCTCGAGAGGGAAGCTTCAAAGGCCTGCCGCCTTTGTAATGCAACCCCCAGCCTCTGCTGCTAGCAACAGATGTCAGCCCCCGGTTTACACCCCCAATTTGGGTGGGAAAACTGGTGCGAAAAACTAGGAAGAATAGGAGGTGTGCCCACCCCTCTCATTTTTACCCCCAAGGTGAAGAAGGCGAGGTGAAGCACATCTTTCAGTCCCCATCCCATCGTCTTGAAGATGGGGGTGAGGGGGGAAGACTCCTCCAAACTAGGACTATGCTCCCTCCCACAGGAGGGTGGCATAATTGAGGGTGTAGACACCCCAGATAAGGTGCCCATTGGCTCTACCTGTCACTCCCTTAAAACGCCCCATAATCTAGTATTTGTGGCTTCACCAGACCCTGAAAATTAGTTACTGCTGACCTAAGAAGGACGAAGAAGACGCCATGCAGAGAAGACTGTCGACGCCCACTGACTTGGCCCCATCCCTACCGGCCTGTCTGCAGCCCTCGAAGATCCTGCGAAGAAACAATGCCTGTCCTGCAGTCACTGACCTCCACAGCCCCTAAGAGGACTGCCTGCCTTTGAAGAAGACCAGAACTCCCAAGGATAGCGGCTTTGTCCACAAGAAAGCACAACAAAGGACCCTGGTGCCCTCCGGATCCGTGATCCCTGACCACTCTGCACCCGACGCCTCCGGCCTGTGTCCAGGTGGCCTACAGATCCAGAAAAGGTTCCCAGCGATCCGGAGTCCAAGTCCAGCGGACACTGACCCTTCCTGGACTCCACGACGACGCCTGCAGTGTGAATCCAAAGGCTTCCCTCGACCGGCTCCGGTAAGAGAAACCAGATGTCAACGGACACCCCTGCACCCGTAGGCCCTGGGCCTTGAGGACCTCATCTGACGGTGTCCCTATGACCTTCAGCATCCTAACTTACCTCTGCTGTCGCTGGTTTACTTCGTGCAGCCTCCAGTTCGTTGCCTGCAGCCTGTTAGCTAAACCGAGTTTCTCCATTGAATTGCATTGGGTACCTGACGCCGTGTTCGCACCCTGCACCTGTGCCTCTGGTGGTGTATGTTTGGTGCTGCCTTGTGGTCCACCCTGTGCTTGCGAAGCTTGAGCCCTGCAGCCGCTTTACTTACCTGCAAGCAGTGTGTCTTCAAGCATCCCCAGTCTCCATTGGGTAACATCGGGCCTGATCTTCAATTTTGACCTCTGCACCCGGCTGTCCCTGTGCCGCTGGTGGGGCAGTGTTTGTGCTTGCCTGAACATTGCCCTCTGCTGACCCTGCAACCCAACGACTGGATTTGTAAGTTGTTCACTTTACCTATAAAACCGCATTAGTGTTTGCTTCCTTAGGTTAACATTGCAAAGACTGAAAATTGCACTAAGTGTTCACTTTCGAAACTGAAAATAATCTCCATTTAAAAACGCACTTACCTTTTTGCAAAGATTTTGGTCTTAAAATATATCTTGAGCAAAGCTTATTTTTATAAAATTGGTGTGGATCTCCTTTTGAGTCGTGTCATTTATTGGTCCTTGTGTGCACAACAAATGTCTTGCACTCCTCTGTGTTAGGCCTAAGGCTGCTCGCCCACTCCACCGCAAATCGAGCACTTTGGGTTTGCATTGAGCCCTGTACACTTCTGGGAGAATCTCTGGACTCTGTGCACAGTATAACCACCTAGTAGTATACCGTATACAGAGCTAGCTTCCAACACTAGATTAGTGTTGCAATCTCCAACCCAAAAAATTGCTGGAGGCTTGTGACAATTCCTAATCTGTCTATCACTTTCACAATCTAGTTCTTCAACCACAAAACAACAACATTGGTAAAATTGTTATGATAAAAATTAGTCAATAATATGTTTATATGGCCCCCTGCTTTCTGGGACATCATTTGATAATAAGGGCAATTGCTTACAGGCCTCGCTGTGAGATCAGAGGTTTACAAATATTAGGATATCTGGACCCACACTGCTCTTAGCTCTGCCCACATTTGATTGTATAGCGGGACTACACACAGTATGATGACCATTAATATTAAAATGTTCTCTGGCCCATGTTTCTTGACTCCATATGATGTCAAAGTTATTAATAAAAGACGTCCAATCTTGGTTTTCCCTTTTAGATCGATTTCCTGCTATGTTTCAAGATAGCAAGTTGATATTTTGTCAATTACTCTCCCCTGTGCTCTCCCCTTTGTATATTAAATATGTGTCTTTGTTGGCCTTCCAAATGAATGACTTATTTGCTTCCACCATAACCCATTCTTTCTGCATTAGGGACTTGACCTTTGTAACTCCACCTAGTGAGAGTAGTCGACTTGATCTAAAACCTGAAGTGGCTCAAATACATTACTGGTGGTAACACTATAAGGTCCAGAGAAGTCCCACTGGGCTGTGGCACTCACTCTCAAAGTTGGCTGTTTGTTACTATGATTCTATGCTGGTCTGTAAAAATAACCTAAGGGCAAGACTTTGATTCCCCTATCAGTGTGGTCCTTTAGGAAAGTGCCCCTTTTTGGCATGGTTGCCCCCACTTTTTTCCTCGTATATGATGTGATTTCGACTGAAAGTGCACTGGGTTCCTGCTAACCAGGTCCCCGGTGCCAGAGCTCTTTCCCAAAACTGTACAATTGTTCCCCCCAATTTGCAAAGCTTTAGCACCCTCTGTAAGTCCCTAGTAAATGATACTCTGGTACCTAGGGCCTGAGGTACTAAAGAGAGTCCCTAAGGGCTGCAGCACAAATTGCGCCACCTAAGGGACCCCTTACCAAGCACATGCACGACTGCCATTGCAGGCTGCGTGCCTTGGTGCAGACAAAAGTGAAAACACGACGTGTCACACCTCCCTGTGTGCCATGTCCCCTACAATTACATATGATATTGTAAGTCACCCCTACAGCAGGCCTGACCGCTCTATGGCAGGGTGCTTAATATTGTATGTGAGGGCATATCTACCTGAGCAGATATGCCCCTGTGAAGTCAGCCCTATTTATGCCAGCGCAAGTGACCAGGGAAGCCATCTTAAACCATGTACTGGACACTGGTGAAAACGAGTTCCCCAGCTACAGGATGGCTTCACTGAAAATAGGGATGTTTGGTACCAAACATCTCGTTTTGATAAACCCACACCGCTGGTGGTGTACTGTTGGTGCTGCCTTAGACCTTGCCCACCACTCACGTTTACTCCTGGAGATTGGTCCTGTAAGTCGATGTACTGTACCTGTTTGCAGAGCTTGTTCTTCCTTCCATAGGATAACATTGCAGAACTCTGAAATTGCACTGTGTCCACTTTTTAAGTAAAAGAATTCCTATTTAAAAACGAACTTACCTGATTGATTTTTCTCTCATGCCTACTCGTATATAAAGATACTTGCTATTTTTATAAATTGATCTGGAGCTCCTTCTTGAGTCGTGTTGTCATTTAGTAATCATTGTTTGTATTTGGCAAATGTCTTACGCTCTTCTCTATTAAGCCGAAGGCTCCTCGGCCACACTACCCCCTAAAAGAGCACTTTGGATTACATAGTAAGCCCCTGTCCACCTGTAAGGGAACCCCTGGACTCTTTACACAGTATATCAGATTATTGATTTATCACATAAATAGACAGCTTCCTACAGGTCCCAAAGATGCAATCCATTCACTAGTTTCTCTGTCAATTTGTGATTATTTAAATGTATGAACCCATAGTCCCAGGCTGCTTTTGGGGCCATTGCCAATCCATGCAGTCCTTCTCACCATAATTATATAAGTACATAAATCATGCAGCTGAATTCTTCCTAAGACAATGATCCTCTTTATTCCTTAAGTAATGCCAGTCTTCTCTTTGTGAATCCTTTAAGACCAGCACATTCCCTTGAATAGTAACATATGGGGTGCAAGCAGGTGGCAGTTATAAAAAGACTACACTACTCCTTTGAGGGGGTGCACATATGAGATGAATGGCTGAGTGTGGTACTAGGAGTACCTCGATTCATGCCTTGATTTTCTCTAATTTGCTTCACACTTCCCCTAACTTTGCCCTTTGACTGGTCTCTATTGTGACCCAAAAATTTGAAGAGCAAACTTTGTTGATTCCCCCCCGTGCCACATTATTTATTACACTGCTGGAACACGTACTTTTATTTAGGTGGACCTATGTATTTTTGTGCCTACTGATGGTGCAATATGTTAATTTTCTAAACCCTTTAATTTATCAAGAGCGGAAGTTCAAAAACTCTCATCAAGCCCTCTCATTTAGACAAAAAGTTAGAAAAATAACTAGATGGGTTTCTCTCCAGATCTTTTGAGTTCTTGGACCATTCTGTTGGTGGACATGCTGGTAAAACCTTGGAAAAACTCAAGACCTGGTTATCAACAGTATTTTCTGTTCAGTATCTATCTATCACTTTCCTTCCATCACTCTGAATTGTACCTTTTTTTTTTCCCCTTTTTGCCAGAAGAGAATTTGTTGATACTGTAACTGCATCAATAACAGGCGCAATAGTTGAGGAATCATTAAGAACACAAGGATTTGAAATTGAGTGAACCCCTCGATTGTTACTGGACCTAAGAATCTGTTTTTTTGTGTGCACAGAGCTGTCTGGTGCTAAAGCAATTTCATTAGTTACTATTGGGTTATGTCGCAGTTCTTGATGTAAGCTGAGAGTCTCTCCTCAGCATGCCCAGTTTCAAAGTTAACAGTGCCCATGGCACTAGTGAGATATGTGGCAATAGATGTCACCCCGCCTTATCCCTACCAGTCTAAGTCATTCACGTCCTGTTACCCATGAAAACAGTTTGTTTTCTTGCTCAATCTGAACTGGATAGAACAGATGGGCTAAGGACGGCCCGGCCCAACCTTTTCCGGACGCAGACGGCCTTCTCTTGGCCCAGTTTTCATTCGGACATGCTCTGTGCAGCGAAGAGATGGGGCTCATCTTATGATGCTGTGATCCCGGGCCACACCTCCAGGCACAGTGAGGAGTCCTGTAGGAATTCTGAGCAATGTACTCCTCTATTTCAGCGATGCTACAGTCATGTTTGAAAGGAAACATGACTCCTCCCATTTACGTTACGGGCAATGGTTTAGATTTATTTGCCTTGCTATTGAGCAACTGAACACTTTTGATGTATTCCAAAACAGTCTGGGTTGTTGAAAAATGTTTGGTTTATTCCTAGTCAGAGAACTGCTTACAGATGGTTTGTTCATCAGTAAGATAAAAAACGTCCTGAACTGCCTCGGCGATGAGATTTTCAATATTTGACTAGCTAAATGTGTGCCTGTCAAGATTCTTCATGCTCTAAAACAGTGTTTATTGATTCATAGAACAGTCAGTCCTTACAAGTCACTTCATCTTTTGTTCATTATGATTTCTTTTTTGTCTACTTTAAATTCTGTTACATATTCTTCTTAAAATGTGTCTACTCTAGAGCAACTGAATGTAGAAAAAAGTTGAAAAGTTGCATACATGGCTGATGGGTATTGTGAAGAAGCTATTTCTCCATCACCAAGCCAAGATAGCTTGGTAGAGTTTTAAACCAATCAGCATTGGAGAATGCATTAGGTAGCTAATGGTTGAATATTCTTCCATCTAGGCTTAGGACAGCAATAGTGAATGGAAGTCAAAGCGCTGAAATGGAGACCAAGAGTTTTTGTAGGGGACGTTTGTGATGGGTCTTGGTGTACATTCTATTATCTCTGTGTTTGTCTCTTTTGTGTTAATCTTTTTTGCACTGAGTTTCTTCTGTCATTTGTGATGGCTACTGTTGACTGCCTGTGTCTGCTGACTTTTCCTTTTGATTTTCCATGTCTTATAATATTTGTTCCTGTCTTCCCTTCCACTGTTTAAACTGCTCCTGGGTCTAAGCCCCACGTTTGGCTTCAGTTCCTGTGTGCACACTCTTGGTCTGTCACTTTACCTGTGTTCCAATGTTTGTTCCTGTGTTTCTTTCTTTGTATTCACTGATGTTGTTTCTGCTAATATGTGGACTTGTACTGAGAATCTTCCTTAGCTTAAAGTTCCTGTGTTTGTTTCTTTCTTTGTCTGATGTTACTGGATACCTACTCCTTTGAACCTCCTTTTCCTCTTGCAGCGCCTTGCCTCTTACGGGATCACAGTGGCAGAACTGACAGGTGATCATCAGCTTTGCAAGGAGGAAATCAATGCCACCCAAATTATTGTGTGCACCCCAGAGAAGTGGGACATCATCACCCGTAAAGGAGGGGAGCGCACATATACCCAGCTGGTGCGCCTTATGATTCTGGTGAGTGTCGAGTGTGGGAGGAGAGCTGCATCAGGGTCTTTTCCAGCTGTCCTCCAGTGCAGGTACTGACACACAGCCACTGTAGTTCAGAAAAGGTGTGCCAACACAGAGCTATTGTCACCATAGAGATGGGGAGTTGATGCCCTATAACCACCACCCAGGGAGAAGATGCCGACCCAACCCACTGTTATAAGGGAGCTGAACCCCAGAAGAGGGACCTGATCTTCCACCAGTTGGTTATGTGCCTCATAATCTGCTGATTTTGTGTGTGTCTGAGATACAGTATTTTTGATCCTTTTAATCAGAGCTGATAAGGTTGGTGAATGTGATGACATTGGTGTAAGTGCTTAGAACACAGACAGGGTGCAACTCTTCCTTTCTATTGCTACAGGATGAGATCCACCTGCTCCATGATGATCGTGGACCAGTGTTGGAATCACTGGTAGCTAGAGCCATACGCAACATTGAGATGACCCAGGAGGATGTTCGGCTTATCGGTCTGAGCGCCACGCTCCCTAACTATGAGGATGTGGCTACCTTCCTGAGGGTAGATCCATCCAAGGGCCTCTTCTACTTTGATAACAGGTACTGTGAGACTCCCAGCCCTCGTGTGGACCTTGTTCAGTACCTAGTCTACCTGGATCTCACTACATTTGTAATGTGGGTGCATGTTTACCTGCCTACTCTGTGTTTTTGCGCTCTTTTATGGACTCTCGTCCTCTAAACGATGTACCCGGGGCTCTGTTTATATCTTTCAGAGTTTGCTTTCCTATGTTACTGTATCACACTTTCTTGCCCACTCCTGGCCCTCTGTCGTACTTTCTACTTTTGTTCTACAAGAACACATGCATATACACCAATTTCTTTCTCTCTGCCCTTTCTCTTTTTTGGACCTCCCTCTACCTTTCTACCTTTCCTGTGCCTCTCTCACTTCCCTTTATTTCTTGCTCTGATGCTCCTACTTCTCTTGCAGCTTCCGCCCAGTGCCTCTGGAGCAAACCTATGTGGGGATCACAGAGAAGAAAGCAATCAAACGCTTCCAAATCATGAACGAGATTGTCTATGAGAAGATCATGGAGCATGCTGGGAAGAACCAGGTGAGCCATACAAATGAACTCCACCAAATGGTCATATTTTTCCATGTGTGGGGGATAGGGGACGATGTGGGGGGTGGCAGACGGGGGTTGTGGCAGGGCATGTTAATAATCTTCCTATCCAACTGTATTGCTAAACAGTTTCTGTTTGGGAGAGAACTCTATGTATTTTTGAGTACACAGCTGTAAAGGCGCTTTTTACAGTGTGTCGGATGCAGGGGTAAAACCTTGCATGTTTGGGGAAAGATTCTCTATAAAGAGGAATCTGTTGTGTAGGAAGGACTGCCTTGAACTGTTTGATGCTTATTCTTTCCCCTTGCTATTGTGGTTAGAATATTAAGTGTTTTTGGTCTGGGGCATAGGATACTTTGCGTTCACCACACATGCCAATTTTCCCAGCACGTGTGCTTTGCTTACCCCAGAAGCTTAATAATACATATTTCACTTCGTGTTACTCCCTCCTGATATTCCACAGGCCTTCCAATGGGAAAATCCTACACTTAATAAGAGGCAAGAGGACTTATACCTGTCTTATGAAAACCACCATCCTATGCTGTCATTCAGTTCATACTAGTTTTTCTGCAGGAATGCCTTTAGGACATTCACATTAGTGACACAACCAGTGATGAAAATAAGAGATTGAAATTTAGCAAAGAGTACCTCAATACCCGAAGCAAATGCTAATTGGAGAACAGCAGCTTCATTGAATAACATTTGTCGAAAGATATGGGCCTGGTGTGTGTGCTTCAATACTGTCTTAACCCAAGTTGGGAGATTGGCAGAGGGATAGCACAGTACTTTTGTTTCAGGAACAAGTACCACATGATGTGCACTGTGACCAGGACACACTGAGGAAAGTGGAATGTGTCATGTACACTGCTCCAGTTGTAAAGCAAAGAACAGACTCAGTGTCTGTTGCCTATCCATTTTAGGAGGAATGGGACTTGCCTACTTGATGGGTATCTCCTAATTATTTTGCTGCAATTAAACCTGCCAACCAGGCACTGTGGGACAACTCCACCCACCATGCCCCTCCAAAATAATCTGCCCCACTCTCTTCTAAAACAATCTGGCCCACTCCAATGCAAAACAGTCTGCCCCAATCCAAAACAATTTGCTGCACTCTAATCTTCCCCACTCCAAACCAAAACAATCTGCCCCATTCAAATCTGTCCCACTCCAATCCAAAACAATCTGCCCCACTCCAATCCAAAACAATCTGCCCCACTCCAATCCAAAACAATCTGCCCCACTCCAATCCAAAACAATCTGCCCCACTCCAATCCAAAACAGTCTGCCCCACTTCAATCCATGTCAATCTGACCCCACTTCAATCCATGTCAATCTGACCCCACTTCAATCCATGTCAATCTGACCCCACTTCAATCCATGTCAATCTGACCCCACTTCAATCCATGTCAATCTGCCCCACTCCAATCATGTCAATCTGCCCCACTACAATCCATGTCAATCTGCCCACTACAATCCATAGCAATCTGCCCCACTACAATGTATAGCAATCTGCCCCACTACAATCCATAGCAATCTGCCCCACTCCAAAACAATCTGCCCTACTTCAGTCCAAAACAATCTGCCCTACTCCAATCTGCCCCACTCCAATCTGCAATCCAAAGCAATCTGCCCCAATTCAATCCAAAACAATCTGCCCACTCCAATCCACCCCACCCCACTCCAATCCTAAACAATCTGCCAACTCCAGTCCAAAGCAATCTGCCCCACTCCAATACAAGACAATCTGCCCCAATTCAATCCAAAGCAATATGCCCCAATTCAATCCAAATCAATCTGCTCACTCCAATCCGCCCCACTGCAATCCAAAACAATCTGCCAACTCCAGTCCAAAGCAGTCTGCCTCACTCCAATACAAAACAATCTGCCCCGCTCCAATCTGCCCCGCTCCAATCTGCCCCGCCCCAATCAAATCTACCCCAATCCAGCCATATCAAATCTACCCCACTCCAACCCACTCCACCATAATCCATTCCACCCCACCCAATCTAGTTCAGTCCAATCCACCTTAATCCAATCCACCCCATCCCAATTCAGTTCACCCCACCCTATTCTAATCCACCTCAATCCAATGCACCTTAATCCAGTCCAACGCACTCAATCCAATCTACTTCACTCCAGTTCACCCACTCCTTTCCCCTCAAATCCACCCCATCCAGTCCACCCCACTGCATTCCAGTCCACCTCACTCTACTCTAGTTCGCCCTACTCTACCCCAATCCAATCCATCCCAGTTCAGTCCACCCCACTCAGTGCAATCAATCCAGCTCACCACACTCTAATCGACGGCACCACAATCCCCTCCAGTCCAGGTCAGTCCACCCACCTCCACTCTAATTCACCCCACTCCAAACCACCCTGAACTGCAGTCACACTGGTGTACAACTTGGCAAAAATACATTGCCAAAGCCAATAGCTCTTGTGTAGATTAGACCTATTGGCTATGCCAATACTTGTTTTGAATTGAAATCAGTTTTCTATCTATGTTTATCTGTCCACCATATTGGATTAAAATGCTTTCTTGAGATCCAATATCTAAACCCATTTCTTACTCACCATTTTGGTACTCACTTGGTAGCTCATGTGGATGTGCGTCGAGTGATTAATTTCTTTCTCATTTGGTAACTGCAACTTGCGCTATCTTTCACAGGTTTTGGTATTTGTTCACTCCAGGAAAGAGACCGGGAAGACTGCACGTGCCATTAGAGACATGTGTTTGGAAAAGGATACCTTGGGCCTTTTCCTAAGAGAGGGCTCAGCTTCCACAGAGGTCTTAAGAACGGAAGCAGAGCAGTGCAAGGTAGGCGCATTGAGCATCAACATGTGGATATGCTCAAGAAAAAGCAATGGTCAGGGTAGAAGTCAGTCACATGTTCTTTTTGTGGGCTGTGAATAGGGATTGGCTCCATTTGGGTAAAGCGGCCATGTCACTTTTCTTGGGGCACTAGCCAGGCTTTGGCTCTAAATGGTGGATAGTATTTGCTCTTCCTCTACTAATACTGCCTCCCATCCCCCTGAGCCATGCATTGCTGTGAGGATTGACTAGCAGAAAAAGGGTATCTTATCTGGACATTGGCTATATCACTATTAGGGGGCAGGCAAACTGACCTGGTAGTGCAGTAGCAGCTCCACTAGGTGCATCTACCCAAGCCCTATTTGTTCGGTCTGGGGGAAGCCAGCAGTAAGATGCTGCTCCCCAAGCACTGCCATTTGTAGCCCCACGTTTGTCTCTTAGATGGTGCTGTTTGGTATGTTTGACTCCAGTCCTGCCTTTGCTCTCCAACAGAACCTGGAACTCCGAGACCTGCTGCCTTACAGTTTTGCCATTCACCATGCTGGCATGACTCGAGTGGACCGAACACTTGTAGAGGATCTTTTTGCTGACAAGCACATTCAGGTAAGCAATGGGACCTGAACGCTGCTGGCATTTGTATAATTCTTGCACCTGGAGTCATCAAAGGCTTATGTACACAAATATATAGTGCTTTGTTCATATGCTGCTTTCATGCTCTTAAAGTCACTACACTCACAGATGCATTCCATGCGCACTAGGTCTTGAAGAGCAGATTTTCAACTTTGTTTGACTTTTATTCAGGTCCTGGTCTCCACTGCAACACTGGCTTGGGGTGTGAACCTACCAGCTCACACTGTCATTATTAAAGGGACACAGGTATACAGCCCAGAAAAAGGCCGCTGGACTGAACTTGGAGCACTGGATATTCTACAGGTAAAGCGTGCTCAGGCTGCCAGCTATCAAGTTCACTGTGTGCCCCTACATCTGTTCTGTGATGGTCTTGGTTTCTTCATATAATTTTATGTGTTTTGTTATGCACAGATGTTGGGGCGTGCCGGGCGACCGCAGTATGACACTAAAGGAGAGGGCATTCTGATTACTTCACATGGAGAGCTGCAATATTACCTCTCACTGCTGAATCAGCAGCTACCCATTGAGAGTCAAGTGATCTCACGGCTGCCAGATATGCTGAATGCCGAGGTGGTATTGGGAAATGTCCAGAATGCGAAGGTAAGTAATGAATTTAGAGGATGGGGAGGAGGGCACTTGGGTAAGTCATTGAGCAACTGATCTTAAACCCTTAGATGTGCTTTTAACACCCTTTTACCCCATTTCTGCTTAGGATGCTGTGAACTGGCTGGGCTACACCTATCTGTACATCCGGATGCTGCGCTCACCCACGCTGTACGGTATTTCTCATGATGATCTAAAGGAAGACCCCCTGCTGGACCAGCGACGGCTCGATCTCGTCCACACAGCTGCACTGATGTTGGACAAGAACAACCTGATCAAATATGAGAAGAAGACTGGAAACTTTCAGGTATGCAGGCACTGGGTGGGACCCACTACTACTACTTTTGATTGGGTGAGGGACCTTAGAAGTAAATTGAAATAGGGCAGGTAGGTCCTCAGAGTGGAATTTGGTACAAACTAGAGCTTTGGGACATCTGCATTCAACTTTGCGTCTTCCTAAATTAACATGTTACATACATATCCTATCATTAGGCATCTTCTCCGTTAGTGGGAGGAAACTGACAAATTAACAGGAAACAAATTTAGCCTTATTACCTAGGTTAGTCTACTATATTCATGTCTCTTACCATAATTCTCTCTACGTCCCAGTTTAAATGTCTGCCTACCTGGGTGACAATATCAACTTGTACTTGTGGCAGTGCCTGCCTCACCAGTGGGCTTGTTACCCTCAATGGCTGTGAAACCTTGCCCCATTTTTGGTACCTCTGCCCAGCTCACTGTGCACTGAGTGGTACTGTTGCTACAGTCCATAAGTTAGGTGTCTGTCGATAGTCTTGATTCTGCTAAGATTCTTATTCTCTGAAAGTAGGAATTAAGATCAAAGTTCAGAATGTGATCATTCAGTGTTCCTGTGTTGGAACAAGACCAAGTTAAAGTTAATCTGGTAGCCCAATGAAGCAATAGGCTTAATATCCTTCAACTGTTTTTGCCTTGTTCTTGCCTACAGTAGGAAATTGGGTTTCTGTTGCAGTACCCCCCTACTTTTTGCCTGACTCTGATGCAACTTTGACTGAATGTGCACTGAGTTCCTGCTAACCAGGTTCCCTGTGCTTGTATTCTTTCTCAAAACTGTACCTTTGTGTTCCCAGTTGGCACACACATTGAGCCCCTTGTAAAAGGTACCAGTGGTACCAAGAGCCTTGTGACCAGAGAGGGTCTCTAAGGGCTGCAGCATGTATTGTGCCAGCCTCAGAGACCCCTTATCAAACATACACACTGCCATTGCAGACTGAGTGTTTTGGTGCAGCTAAAATTGAAGAGTCGACATGGCACTAATCCCTGTGTGCCATGCCTACAAAACACTGCCTGTGGCATAGGTAAGTCACCCCTCTAGCAGGCCTTACAGCCCTAAGGCAGGGTGCACTATACCACAGTTGAGGGCATAGCTCAGGGCTCTCAAAATCATAAAAATTTTACTAGACCTGCAGGTCTAGTAACTTGAATAATGTACTCGACCTAACTGTAATGTACTTGACCGGTGAACTGGTCTCAAATTTTCTGATCCTGGACAAATATTTAGTTTTATGGAACCACCTTTTTCTTAATTGTCACATAAAAGAGCACCTTCAAATATGCAAGTTCACTATTTCTGCTGTAGAAAAAACGTTTTATTTACTAGACTAAACGTTTGATCCATGTATAATAAGAATCGAGCCCACATATAAGATGCACATGATCACTGGCTTGTCTTTTAGTTCACTAATAGCCTTTTCATCTGGACAGGAGCAGGAATATTTCCCGGTTCATGTTTAAAAATTCGCTTTTCATAAATATATTACTAAAGCATGATGTAGTAGTGCGCTGTCATTTACAGATAGCACATTTTCCATTGAAATGGCCACAGAAATTTCCCCCTAAAATTGAATTTTACTGATAAAACTATATAGCGCGTAAACAAGGTATGGAAATTAGGTTTCAGCAAAAATATTTAAAATTTGCACATCACCAAGTAGAGTGTTCTGATTTGTTTTGATCCTATAAAAATCTTTTTTTCACCATAGAATTACAAGAATGCATCTTCATAACTAGTGAAATATATTTGAAATGTTTGAGCAGTTCACTTATTAGCTATTTCAGCGTTGTGTTAGAAAAAAATTGTGAAATCTTACAGCCTTTCATTTCACATGCTTTTCACAGCGTGATTGTCACACAGTTCACTTTACAAAATCCTCTAACTTCAGTCACAGAAAGAGAAGTAAATGTAGGTAGACAAACGGACTTTTGACCTCTGTCTCTGAGAGCAAATATGACAAGATAACAAGATTTAAAGGCATCTCTATTGCTCATTCACTTTGTGAGCAAGCAGAACACCTGTTGTCAGCTCGCCAGAATGGGCGAGTAGGCCCTACAAATAGCTCGTCCTGATTAAATCTGGCTTGCCATACATAGCGAGTGGATTTTTCGAGCACTGATAGCTGCATGAGCAATATGTCCCTACAGTGTCGAAGTCTGTTCTCAGACATTGTAAGTGCAGTGAAGCCATATTAGGTACATGGGCTGGGAGTTTATCACTATGAACTCCAAAGCTCCATGATGGCTTTACTGAATGCTAGGAAGTTTGGTATCAAACTTCTCAGCATAATAAACCGACACTGACGTCAGTGTTGGATTTATTAAAAATGCACTCAGAGGGCATCTTGGAGATGCCTCCTGAAAAACGACCAACTCTCTAGTGTGTGGCTGTCCGTTCTCTACCAGCCTGCCACTTCTAGACATGTTTCTGACCCCCTGAGGCGGGAGCCTTGTACTCTTGTGGGTCAGAAACAAAGCCTATTCTGGGTGGTGGTGCTTCACACCTACACCCCAGCAGAAACAGCATTCAAGGGCGGTGAGCCTCAAAGGCTTCCTGCCCTATGTTATGCTAGCCAGGGCCTCTCCAGCTAGTGGAGATGCCCACCCCCTGCCCAAGCCCCACTTTTGGTGGCAAGGTCGGTGGGAAAATTAGTAAGCAGGAGACCACTAAAGTGTCCCGAGCTGAAGAGACCCCCTCCTTCGAAAATCCTCCATATTGGATGTAAGAATTATAGCCAATAAGATTAGGGAATGTCCCCTCCTCAAAAGGATATACTAAGGGTGTAGTCATCTTAAAGATAAGTAGCCTAGTACCCATAATGCCTCTAAATTGAGTATGTAGGGGCACCCCTGAACCTCGATCCTCAGATTCCTGGTGACCTAAAGAAGAAGAGGACCAAAGAGCCAGTCAGCAGTGAAGGCTCCAGATGACAACTGACTTGGGCACCAGCCATACCAGCCTGTCTGCAGCCCTCGAAGAAACCTGCTCTGAGCAGTGACTCGTCCTGCAGGAACAGCGACCTCCAGAACCCTGGGAGGACCGCCAGCCTTCCCTAAAGACCAAGAACTCCTGGGGACAGCGGCCCTGTCCACAAAGAAACCAACACCAAGGACTCCCTTGCCTTTTGGAACCGTGAGTTCTGCCCACTCTGCACCTGACGCCCACGGGCCGAGTCAGAGTGGCCCACCGGTCCAGTGAAGTCTCCCCAGCCATCCTGACCTCTAATCCATCAGTGGCTGACCTCTCATGGACTCCACGAAGAAGACTGCAGCTTCAGCTGGGGTCCCCTCCGACCTGCTCAGGTGAAGATTTCCCGATGTCTAAGGGCACCCCTGCATACTCAGCCCCCTAACCTTCAGGAGCCCAGACAACGGTGCCCTGGCGTTGTCCGACATCTCGACTTACCTGCCCAGTCATTGGTCACCTTTGTCCAGCCTCCTGGTCTGAGCCTGCAGCCTCTTAGTGAAACAGAGTTCTCCCATTCACTTGCATTGGGTGCCCAATGCTGCCTTTTCACCCTGCACCTGGCCGCCGCTGTGCCGCTGGAGGTGTAAGCTTGGTGCTTTTTGTGGCCCCTCCTGTGCTTGCATGAACCCCCGGGGCCTGTGCTCTGAAACAGCAGGTACTTACCTGCAAACTGTGCATCTCTGTTCATCCCCTGTCTCCATAGACTTACAGTGTGCCGCTAGTGATGCAAACTTGGTGCCCACTTGAACCTTGCCCTGTGTTGGTCCAAACCCCGAAGACTGGGGGTAGTAAGTCGTGTACTTACCTGTTAATGTGCATAACTGTTTTCCTTCCATAGGATTACATTGTATTTCTTGCTATTTGCACTGTCTATTGTCTACATTGCTACTGTTGATTGACACCACAAAGTATTTCTAATACCACTGTGAAGTATACCTATTGCTATTTGCAACACATTCCTACTGTATCTGAAAGTATTGCTATTTTTAAACTTGTACTGGCCTGCAGTTGAGTTCTTAGTTCTAAAAATAAAAGTAACAAAGCCATATTTTTATACAAACATTGGACTTGGAGTTAGTCATTGAGTGTGTGCCTCATTTCTTGACTGTGTGTGTACAACAAATGCTGAACCCAACCCTCTGATAAGCCTAACTGCTCAACCACACTACCACAAAAGAGAGCAAGGTAATATCTACTAAAGCCTCTGGGATCCACTGGACTCTGTGCACACTATACCTTACTTTGGTATAGTATATGCAGAGCCAGCTTCTTCCACCTACTGCTACCACTGCTTTAGTTGAAGGTGCATAGTCTAGAATGTATCTAATTTGCTTATAGTGGAAAGACCGAAATGGTCACTGTCCGTGTTTACAGCACTGACCTGCAGTAAATCATCCAATGCTAGCGCTTGTTCTTGTTGTGTATTTTAAAGCTGACATTTATTACCTCTCTGCGTTGATAGGTAACAGAGCTTGGCCGCATTGCCAGTCACTATTACATCACCAACGAGTCGGTGCAGACCTACAACCAGCTGTTAAAGCCTACGCTCAGTGAGATTGAACTCTTCCGAGTCTTTTCACTTTCTTCTGAGTTCAAGAACATCACGGTCCGAGAGGTATGGTGCACTGAAGGCAATGCCATGCATTTATAGTACTTTGTGGGGCATGATGCATTAAATCGCATGACAAAACCCATAACGGTGCTTTGGTAGGTGTGATAAATAGGTCCATAAATTGCTGATTGATGTATTGACATATGTATAACAACTACCTTATAAAGATAAAACCTTACAGTTCTTTTAACAAAGTATGGTACAATATTTCTGCTGGGGAGGTTGGATTATAAAAGAATAAAGGTAATATATTCTAAAGTTACATGCAGGAAATATGATCTACGCAACATTGTGGAATATGGCGCCATGGTTATCAGGGCTCTTGTAGTGTTAAGCTTTCTTTGTATTGGATTTGTGACAGCCTGGATTATCGTTTGAATACAGTGAGACATTCTACTGGCTAGTTTTTCCTCTTTGCGAGACAGTATGAATGATTTATAGCTCAAAGACATGACTGAAGGTTGCTGGAAGGCAGCTTTTAGTGTATTAACTAGTGTGGGCATTGAGCCTTTTTCCAGGTGGGATTCCTTCTCACTTGTTCTGCTCTTAGGTTTTCACCTTCCACACTTTATTAATATTATTTTCATTATTTTGCAGGAAGAGAAACTGGAGCTGCAAAAACTGCTGGAGAGGGTACCTATCCCTGTGAAGGAAAGCATAGAGGAACCTAGTGCAAAGGTAAATAGAAAATCACCCTCCTGCGATGACTGGATACTTGTCCACTAAAGGATTGTGCTATCTAGGTTAGACAGATGTGATGTCTGCCCCTTGTTTGATCACCCGGTACTCTGCTGTCACTCCTTTATTACCCTGCCTGGCTCAGATTGAAATTAGTCTGTGATTTTCTTGTGGCTAAACGCAAGTTAGAACATTTGGTAAAATGTCCGCTTGTGTTTGCTGTATGCTTGGGTAGCAACTGTGAGGAATTTAATATCTTTCTTTTCCAGTGTAAAAGATCCATTTGCATGGCAGCTTTCAGAGAGCCAAAATATTTATTTTAAGGCATCTACTGAAACCTTTTTAAGGATATATACAGGATAATAGACTTGCAAGGAAAGATTACTTGGGTGTTATCCTAGCTCTGTATCATCAAATATCCTCTTTAATTTTTATAGAACTAGAATATCTCTGGTTGTATGCTGGATCACAGAACACATTTTATTGGACCCATTGACCTTTTCTTTTTTTTTTCCATTTATAATTTCAGCCAGTGAGACATCAGTTTTGATACCATGAAATACTTTTGTTGAAAAGTTCTTTAATTGCCCCACAAATGGAAAAACAGGATGGTGCATATGATCATTACACCTTACATGGGAGAATTTCCTTTAAGGAATCCAGAGAAGTACTAACCCTGAATAGACAGCGGTGTCACGCTATTTTGACTGAAAGGTCTGAGGAAGGATCATGTAGTTGTAAACTAAGCTTGCAGTTTAATGGGGTGGAGATTACTTAGTGTACTAATTCAAAGATATCCATGATGGTGAACCAGGAAAATATGTAAACATTTTTTTCTTCTCTATCATGAGATTTGTGATATTCCAAATCATTAGACCAGCAAAGTGAACCGAGGCTTTAAATCTGAATCTGAGTATCTGGGAGACTGTGGTAAAAGGTAGGACTCCAGTCATACAAACAATTTGTGCAGACAGACCTGATCCATTTAAGAGTATGCTTTGAAGTTGGTCAGTGCTGTAATATTTAGCAAAGGTCTAGATCAATCATTAGATAGTCTGTCTTTGAAACTATGACTAGGACAATTCTCATTGTGGCAACTGTGGATGCAGCAGCTTTTTGGGAAATGAGCTTTAAATGTATCTTTTTTCGAGAAAATACACATTTAACAGGTGTATATGCAAGATAGTAGCAATTTACCTAAGCTTTAAAGGCTGTAAACCAGAGTGAATAAATTGACATTTGGATGGAACTAATCTCCATTCGTATCAAGATAAAATGTCACTGCTCTTCTGGATATAGGAGGAATGAGGTCAACACCATGGTCTGATCAATGTGAAATTCTTATCCAGCTTTGGAAGCAAGGGTAAGTTTCTAAGAACATCTTTTGGGTGAAATACTGTGCACAACTCGTGGCAAATGGAAGCTTCAAGAGTGAAGGAGTTTCAAGTGTTATTAGAACATTGGAATGTTGGGAGCTCCATTGAAGACAATGGAGTTGCTCTGGGCTTATAATGGCTGGTATAAGCCCAGCGCTCCAACATTCCAATGTTTGTCTTTTTGTTTCTCCATTTTTAATTTAGAACATTCTACCCTTAGTGGGTGGAATGTTCTAAACCCTTGTGCCTCAGGCTATACCGGCTGTTAAAGGCCCTCTCCCTCGTTATAGGCCCTCGCCTGCGGCTCGGGCCTATAACTCGGGATCAGGGCCTTTAACAGCCGGTATAGCCCTCGGCAGCGGGCTATAAGGCTATATTAGAACATTGGAATGTTGGAAGCTCCATTGAAAACAATGGAGTTCTCCGGGCTTATAATGGCTGATATAAGCCCGGAGCTCCAACATTCCAATGCTTCTTTATGGCTGTGAACAAAGGCTTCAGGGAGCCTGAGGGGATTTCAATCCCCTCGCGCTCCCTGAAGCCTTTGTTTAATTTGTTAGAACATTCTGCCCTCTAGTGGCAGAATGTTCTAATAACCTTATAGCCCTTCGTAGCGGGGCTATACCGGCTATTAAAGTCCCGCTGCCTTGTTAAAGTCCTCGCCTCGGCTCGGGCCTCTAACGCTGCAGCGGGCCTTTAATAGCCGGTATAGCCCGCTACGGCGGGCTATAAGGCTATATTAAACCCGCTAGAGGCATTTCCAGGACACATGCTGAAGATCTGTTGGATGTATGGGTTGGAATGGAAGGCTCATACGTTTCAACAGTAAAATATTTAATGTCAAAGTTTAGAATGGCACCAAGTGTGTTTTTGCGTAGAAAAATTGAAGGTCAGATTTAGCTAAGCAGCAAATGCAGACTCTGTCCACTTGAAATCATATGATTTTGTGCAGAAAGTCAAAAGGAAGATTTAAATGTACATATAACAGTTATACAAGACCCAAGTCGTCAAGCTTCATAATGGAATTGTGCAGTGAAGGATCTTGCCTGACCTAGTTGGATCTGACTCCTCCAAAGCCTAACGCGTGGCTCTTTAGACAAAAGGAGAACGTCTAGATAACTGCTTTAGTGTGACCATTTGAAGGAAATGAAGATAGATTTTTGTTTTGTTTCAGTTTGATAATCATTTTGGGGAGAGGTATTGACAGAAAAGTGTACTCCTGTTGTCTGGTTCAATGCGGTTATCAAGAGGCAGCTCAGGAGCTGCAAAAGCAGAGGTGAGGAGGGGTAGTACAGCATCTAGGAAGATGGGGGAATCTAAGTAGGTTAAAGAGTTGAAAGAAAAGCCCGCCAGTAACATAAATGCGTACTAAAACGTTCCCGGGTTAAGAGCAGTATTTTTTTTTTTTTTATATTATCTTTTTATTAACATAAGGCAGTAAGTATTACACCACAGTTATGAACAGCATGACAATAAAATGCAACAATATAGTATTGTTTAACATCAGCTCGCTGGGGTCTAGCGAGTAACCCTCTCGCCATCATCTTGTCTGGGGCACCTTTTAGTCGTTTTCTGCATGCATTTACCAGGGATTATATTGTCCCTCCCATGGGAGCAGTGCATGGATTCCCGCTATTTGCATTCCATTTGTCCCATATGCTTCCCCATTTCCCTGGGCACCCTCTATTCACATAGACTGATTTTTCTGCCACCATACACCAATCCATGTCTCTCTTCCAATCCCAAAAGATTGGTGGGGCCTCTGCCCCCCAATAACGGGCTATGTTGCGTTTCGCTAACATCAGACCTAGGGTAATCTAGGTTTGATCTGCTTGTCCCAGATCCGTAGTTTCCCAAACGTTAAGGAGACACTATTTGGCAGGGAGTATTAATTCCAACCCACATATCTCCGACATGCAGGACACTACTGCCTCCCAGTAGGAGTGAATTTTCGGGCAAGACCACAGGGTATGGTAAAACGATCCTTCCTCACCACATCTTCTATAACAAAGTGAATCTGCCTTTCTATCCATTTTTACCATTGTGACACAGGAGGTGTAAGCTCTGTGGAGAATTTTGAGCTGAACTAACCTAAGGCGGGCTCTAATGGCTACCTCTCTTGTGGATGCCAAGGCTTCTGGCCAGTCGTCTTCCTGTTGGTCTGTGATGTCATTTCCCCAGCGTTCCCGCAGGGTTGTAAGTGTCGGGGGAGTTGTTTATGAGTTTCTGATATGTGAGTGAAACCGCCCTGCGGGTTAAGTGTTCTTCTAGGAGTCTACATTCTAATGGTGACGATTCTGGCAGAGTCGTCCTACGGGGCACCACTGTGTATGGCATGGCAAATCTGTAGATAGCGGAAGGTTTCAGTGGGGGCCAGGTCGTGAGTTCTTTGTAGCTCTGTGAAGGGTATTATGTCTGTCCCTGTATGAAGGTCACCCACTCGCGAGATTCCAATCTGGTCCCATTTGTCAAATCCTTTTCTTGTTCCCATTGCGCCCAGTTGTCGAGATTCCCATAGGGGCGTTACCTTGGTAATTGTATTCTTTCATCCTAGCTTGGAAAGAGTTGAGTGCCATACGCGTACTATTAGAGCCTTGGGCCCCTCCTGTGGGAGGCGCCGCGGGTCGGTATATAAAGCTCGGAGGTATCCCCTCGGTTGGAGAACCAACCGATCCATCAGATAGGCCGGCTCAGATAGCTGTTGGTGAACCCACTGATTTATAGTTGCTAGCTGAGCCGCTCTATAATAAGTTTGGATGTTGAGCAGTGCAATTCCTCCCTCATAACAGCTCCGGGTCAATTTGCTGAGTGCTATTCGTGGGGAGGCCCCATCCCATAGGAGGGTTCGAGCAGCACTGTCTATTAGTTTAAAATATGTATCTGGAATCAGTAATGGTGTATTTTGCAAATATAGGGAAATCGCTGTAGTGCTATCATTTTAAATGGTGCCGCTCTTCCCAAGAGGGAGAGGGGAAGTGATTTACAGTGTTGGACATCATTTTTAAGTCGGATCAGGGCAGATTGCAGGCCTGAAAGACAGCCGGATCAGCGGTGACATAGATGCCAATATAGCGGAATCCATCCGTAGTTACTTGTGCCTTGCATTCTTTAGGAAGACAGGGCCTATGTACAAACACTACTGACGTAAGTATTTTTCTTTTTAATTAAACATGGGATTTCTCAGCTTAGTTTTATTTTTGCCTAAATCATTTATAATTCACTAAACTACAATTAGAAGTATTGCCAGTGCCCAGTGAGCTAATAAGGACATCTGACTCCTACCCTTGTGTAACCCTCACTGTCTTAAGTAAAACATCCTGTCCATTGATGTACAAACTTACATGATTTTTTATCAATTTATAATGTGTACATGTGATGTAAAGCGCACTGACACTCTGCATTGGGATGAGTAGCGCTATAAAAGAAACCAAACAAAATAGTGATATTTGAGTTATTTGTGTAGATACTGGGACGGACCAACACATCTGACATTCTTTCAGTTCATGCATATCTCTTTCAGGGACTGAACCAGGTCAAAACTATGCCTCTCTTAAGTACCTGTGTAGTGATAACAAGCTGCATGCCTTTGTTTCCCCTCCATTGCATTTGCAACTAGGTGTGAGGCTTCATATAGCTCCCACCCAGGCTACTCGAACAAAAGGAGACCTAATGGACCCTTAACTTCAGCTT
Source organism: Calotriton arnoldi (assembly GCA_963921515.1). Lineage (NCBI taxonomy): Eukaryota > Metazoa > Chordata > Amphibia > Caudata > Salamandridae > Calotriton > Calotriton arnoldi. The sequence goes on from CAWUFW010000400.1 coordinate 3,363,664, forward strand.
ATGTTATGTGCCCAGCTGGAATTTAAAATAACAAAGCCCCCTTGCTGCACGCCTACACGTTGCTGCTGGGATGAAAGCAGACAACATGTAGGCGCTGCTGAATGAGTCCCGGTGTCTGAAAATTACACCAGGACGGGTTGAGCATGTCAGTGGAGCCATTCTTATTGGCAGGGTGGACGGTGTGCACCCTGTGAAAATCGTGGGTGGACACAGTCTACCCGTGTGTACCCCTGACTTGTGCCCTGCTGACAAGGGAGGGACTAGATATTGGGTGGTTGGAGGAGGTGAAGGAACACACGGAAGAAGGGATATGAGAGAATGTTACATCCTAATTTCAAAACAGAACCAATGTCATCCATACCCTCCCCCCTCCCCCCCTTTCTTATCCAAACCGTACTTCACAAAAGCAGTGGTCCTTCAAGGCGCTATCATCTCACCCATGCTTTACAACATCATTACCGACACTGATCAATGAATTTCACCTCACGTGCTAGAACTATGCAGATGACACACAAATACTCCTTAAACTGGAAAGCCCCAAAGACATTGAAAATCAAAAGTTTTCAGTTGCCTAAGAGCCGTTGATCAGTGGATGACATGAAGCCACCTCAAATTGAATGCTTCTAAAATGGAAATACTCACATGTGGCGATTGCAATAATTATGACCCACTCGCCGTCTGGCCTGACGATCTGGGAACCCCGCCTAAAGTATTTAAGGAAGTAAGAAACCTCAGAATTACAATGTTTTTACAAAAGAACATATGATTCATTATGGCAGTGAACCGAAATGAAAACATTCATTAATATGCTGCTTCCTCCATGGCTTTGTGTAGTTTAATTGTTCCATTTACAGTTTATTTGAGTAAATTGCCTAACCTTTGGCAGCGGCTTGTGTGCGAACTGTTGGTATGGGCGTCATCGTCCGTAAGTTGCTGGGGCTGAGGGGCTCATAAAGGGTGGGCTAAGCTTCAAAACACGCATGTGTGCATTATGGAAGTGATCGAGGGATGACCAAAAGGAACCAGGAGTGCAGTGGCCATGGAAGGGAACGGAGCACACAAAGGAGGAGCGGGCAAAGCTGAAGCTGATCGCAAAGGGGAAAAAAAACCACCAACATGAACGAAAATAAACTGAAGAGCACAAATACATGTAATTGGGCCAGTCACAGAAACTGAGCAGACTGTTAGAAATGTCACAGTGAAAGCCACAGCTTTTTATGCCCAACTTGAGTTGAGGAGTAGGTATGAGGGCGGAGAAGGATATGACGCTACGGCATCACCTCAACAACAACATATGATTATGGTATCTCCCGGCTTTTATAATAAAAAAAAAAAAATGAGACGAAAAATATATAAATGTGATTTGGGAGGGGCGAGTGGGAGGGTGGACTCACATGTCCACCTCTCAAATTAATTTCATATTTCCCTATACTAGTTCACCCCTAATCCTTTTTGGGTTCCGGAGTAGCATGCTACTCACTGAAAAGTGCTTCGAACCTCGTCAGAGGTAGGAAGCGCTATATGAATACAATTAACTGACTGACTAGTTTATTAAAAGGTTACTGTCTTAGTGTTGGCCTTTGTCATCCTGAAAGTAAGACCATTGTTGTATTCTGCTTTAGGTGGCCGTATATAGGTTTTCCTGATAAATGTCCTTATATAGGCACAATTTGCATTGCCCTTATATAGGCATAAGATCCCAGTCCTTATTTAGGCATTAGCCATGCAATCCAAATACAGGCATGGTCACCTACATCCGTCCACCCCAACGTCACAACGAGTTCTTAGAAACCAGACCCTTAAGCTCTTGGGAGTTCCCCTAGCACAGGATTATTGATTTCTCCAAGAACTTATTTATTATGCATGAACCGCTATTCCTTAAGGGTTCATTCCTGACGTCTTCCTCTGCCCGACTTTACGTCAATGCTAACATTCCAAGGCACCTACCGGGTATAAATATACCTTCCCTTGCCCAAGCAAGTAGGAGGAGACCTCGACTTTAGAGGAGCCCGTGTCCCGGCCTGACGCACTGACAAGAGACGCTGTCATCCCTGCTCGCAGAGAATCCAGCTTCCAGTGTTCCGACTCCCTTCGCGGGGTGTTAGAGTTCGAGGATCCGGAAAGAGATTCCCACCTCTCTCATTCTCAAGGTATGGAGCTGACTAGAACCTAGAGGGACTCTTGGCATACCGGACTCTTGGCATACCGGACTCTTGGCATACCAGACTCTTGGCATACTATAGCATACCATACTATAGAATACATCACCTACTTCTTACCTTGCACTACACTTAGGTTAGGTACACTGGGGTAGAACTAGTTAGAGAAGCATCTTATGAGTACTCGCATTTTTAGCTTATGTTATTTATGTATATGAATATATGTGTCATAGCTAAAAGATAATGCTAGCGCAGTATTATTTCTTTCTACTGCTTACGCTGTACATAATATATCTCGCATACTGTCTTGTGATCATAACAGCTCATATCTCTTACACGAGAAACAAGACTGTTCAATAAATCCTTTTATTGAAACGCCCGTCTATTCTTTCTGTGTAACTCTGAAGAAACTAAGCATGCACGATTAGCTGAGTGAAACTGTTATCTGTGTTGTTTCCACGATTCTGAGAGTGTTCCGATTCTAAAGGGAAACAAAGTTGTCATGTTTATGCTGTTGCCAGAAACTACTCCCTTCTTGTTTACAAGGAGTTTCTAGTGGCCTCTGAGTTAGCTGGCACAAAGTAATTAAGTTTAATATACTCGATGGGGACAGACTGACCTCAGTACTATGTCGAATCTATAGGGTATATTATTCCAATGCGCAGAGCCTGTTAGGGAAATAGGAACTACACTACACCATGGTATTTTGCCTTTCTTGCACCAGCAAAATGTTTGAGACACGGTGTCACCTAGTCAGAGAAGACATCCTCAAGATAATGCAGTTTGAGGGTTATGCCAGCCTAAGTACAGGGTCTGACCAGTGCGCCCATGTGATTGTAGGGAGAGTGGTGTTCAGATTGAGCATGTCAATGGTATGTTTATGCAATTGCAGGATTTGTCTGAGGTAAGCCTGTGTGAGTGCAAGGTGCACCACTGTAAAAAAAAAAAAAAGTACCCCTTTTGACATGGTTGCCCCCCACTTTTTTGCCAGGTACATGATGTGATTTCGACTGAAAGTGCACTGGCTTCCTACTAACCAGGTCCCTAGTGCCAGAGCTCTTTCACTAAACTGTATAATTGTTCCCCCAATTGGCAAAGCCTTTAGCACCCCCTGTAAGTCCCTAGTAAAGGGTAATCTGGGACCTAGGGCTTGAGGTACTAAAGAGGGTCCCTAAGGGCTGCAGCACGAATTGTGCCACCCTAAGGGAATCCTCACCAAACGCATGCATGACTGCCATTGCAGGTTGCGTGTCTTGGCGCAGACAAAAGTGAAAATACGACATGTCACACATCCCTGTGTGCCATGCCTCCTACCACTGCATATGATATTTGTAAGTCGCCCCTACAGCAAGCCTGACAGCCCTAAGGCAGGGTGCTTAATATTGTATGAGGACATATCTGCATGATCAGATATGCCCCTGTGCTGGTCAGCCCTATTGCCGCCAGTGCAAGTCACCAGGGAAGCCATCTTAAACCATGTACTGGACACTGGTGAAAACAAGTTCCCCAGATACATGATGGCATCACTGTAAATAGTGATGTTTGGTACCAAACATCTCGTCTTGATAAACCCACACTGATGCCAGTGTTGGATTTATCAAAACATGCACTCAGAGGGCTCCTCAGAAGTGCCCCCCTGAAAACCTACCTTCCTCTGGTGTGCTTGCTGACTGGATTCTGCCAGCCTGCCACCTGAGACAAGTTTCTGACCTCCTAGGGTGAGAGCCTTTTGCTCTCAGGAGGTCAGGAAGAAATGCGTGTCTGGGAAGAGGGTGTAACACCCCCACTCACAGGATGACCTGCTGATTACCCTCCTTGGACTGGCGAGCTTCAAAGGAGCCACCGCCTTTGGAATGCAAATCTGGCTCCCCTCACAGGAGAGGAAGCCCCCAACCCGAACCCCCCACACCCCTTGCCGTCCAGAGCACCCTTGGCACCTGGACAGACAGGCGGGAAAATTAGCTTGTCAGGTAGGCGTGTCACCCCTAGGCTAGTACCACCCCTTAAGGTGGGCTACTGTGAGGTTAACACGATTTTTCAAAAGTCGCCATCTTTGTGATGGCATACTTTGGAATTCTGGGACAGGGTTATGCCCATTTCCCACAGGAAGTGGTCAGGGGGCTTAGTGGCCCCAAGGATCAGTAGCCCATTGGCTATTACCCTACACACCCCTAAATTCAGTATTTAGGGGAGCCCCTGGCATGAGAGAAGCAGATCCTGATGATCTATGAAGGAGGACAAGAAGAGCCTCGAAAGCAGAAGACTGAAGAGAGTACCTGACTTGGTCCCAGCCCAGCTGACCTGTTTGCCATTCTCCACCTAACCAACGCCAAAGACAACTCGTCCTGCAGCTGTGTGCCTCCAGAACCCTGGGAGGACTGGCTGCCTTCAAGAAAGACTCATGACCCCCCGGAACAGCTGTCCTGTTCTAAAGGAATCCAAAGAAGACGACTGGAGCATCCGGAACCGCCAAAACCAGACACCTGAAGCAACCGCTACACCTGTCGCCTCCGGCCCGAGCTGAAGTAGGCCAGCGGTGCCAACAAGGTTCCCCAGCCCTCCAGAGCTAGAGTTCATTGTGATTTCACCCCTCCTGGACTTCCCGACGTCACCTGCAGCCTCTGCACGCATCCCCCCTGAACTGCGGCGATAAGGAAAATTCTACATCTTAGGACACCTCTGCACCCATCGCCCCTGGGCCTTGGAGAAGAGGAACAAAGGTGCCCCCCTACCGTACCCCCCCCCCCCCACCTGTAGCCTAGCATAGCAAGGCCTGAGCCCACTTGCTGGTTCAGCCAGACTGGCTTCCTAGCCAGAACCTGCCACGTCTTTTTACAGAGACCGATCGCCATTGAAACGCATTGGGCTCCCAAATCTGATTTGCAGCCTGCATCCGGCCGCCCTCATGCCGCTGGTGGTGTACTGTTGGTGCTGTCTTGGACCTTGCCCACCACTCACCTTAACTCCTGGAGTTTGGTCTTGTAAGTCAATGTACTGTACCTGGTTGTAGATCTTGTTCCTCCTTCCATAGGACAACATTGTAGAATTTCAGAATTTGCACTGTCAGCCTTTTAAAGTGAAATCAATTTATATTCAAAAATGTACTTGCCTGAATGATGTTTATCCAGTATTAGGGTATCTTTCATAGATTCACATGCCTGAATCATTCCCCGTCGTCGAGACGGGAGTCCCCGGTATATAATAAAAGTAATGTCCTATTAGACATACCAAACCATAGGCCTAAGGCCTCTCAGTAACATATCCAGGTCCTTTTGTGAAAAGGGCCAAACTCTCTGCAGCAGCCAATCAGCTGCCACCACCCTCTAGAACCTTCCTGTCAGGAGCTCTGGTCCCTCAGATTTTCTACCGCACGTTGTGCTAAGGAGTCTCCAACTGAGCTCTGCTCAGGTTTTCTATTATTACAGCGTTTATACTGCTAGAAAGGTATTTCATTATCCTTATTTCTGTCTGACTGAAGTCATAGTCGTCTTCATGTCAGACACCTCAAGAAAGGCCTTTTCAGGCCATGTACAACCTGCAGGAAGAAGAGGTTGCATGTGGACGATCCTCACAAGGACTGCCTGTACTGTCTTTACCCAGACCATTCAGCTAAAGACTGCAAGGTATGTCGTACTTTCTCTGCAAAAACCCTAAAAGACCGGGAAGGACGTCTTTTGATTTGGCTGCAGAGGTTAAAGGACAAACAAGATCCCTTGTCCTCTGAGGAGAGTGAAACTGCATCAAGATCCTCCTCAAAAACTCCACAGAAAAGGTCGAGAAATGCTTCTCCAAGCCCTTCATCACAGCAACCTGCAAAGAAGACGCAGAAAAAGTCTTCAGAGGTTCCCACGGGCAAAAAATTGCCATCTCCAGACCCTGCGACTCCTTCAGTCAGAGTCCAGCATTCTTTAAAAAACCCTCCTCAGGCTCGTCGGACGACGGCATCGTCGACGATTTCAACGACGACGGCTCCTGTCACTGCCAGGGTTACCACGTCGACGACGACAGTCTCCACTATGTCTGCTTCGTCGGCGCCGCGATCATCGTCGACGACTACAACATCTTCGTCGACGGCACAAGTGATCATGTCGTCGACGATAAAAATAAGGAAGTCGTCGTCGAAGATTCCGACGACGATCCAGTCGTCGACGACGCCGACGACGACCTTCCCGTCGACGACAACCACATCGACGGTGCTCCCGTCGACGATACCGCCGACGACGTCTCTATCGACGGTAGGCTTACCGTCGACGACGCCACTTCCATCGACGACGCCCGTCGACGAAGATTTCAACAAAGCTTTCAACGAAGCTCAAAGCTTTACCAGTCGACGCGCCACCGTCGACGACGAGTGTTCCGTCGACGATCTTGATGTCTACTCCAAAAATGAAGGCTAAACGACTCAGCAGATTGTCACCATCTGTAACGTCACCCAGTAGAGTCCAATCCTTAGTACCCTCTCATCTATTGGATGTGGATGACGATTCGGAGGACGAGGGTCCTTTTAGGGCCGCAACAAGTCCGTCGGAACTTAATGTCAAATACCAGGAGTTCTCAGATGAGGATGATCAGGACATTGATGATCAGTCTTATTATCAGGAAGATCAAGTACCTCAACAACCTCAGATGGTATGTCTTCCGGTGGCTTTGGTGTCGGACCTCCAATTTCTGATTACAGATTATAAGAAAAGGTTTCCTACTGCTGCTCCGGCTTCTGCTCCGGAACGAGCTCCACCACCGGCCGTACAACTTCCACCTCAGCCGTCCGCATCGACAGTGATTTGTCCATCTCTCCATTCTACTGACGATGAAGAGGACTGTCGTCAAGAAGAAGGGGAAATCCTGGATGATGGATCACAGCATGAGGAATGGGACGACTACGTCATACCACTTCCAGCGTCTCCTTCCCCTCCTCCAGTAGACTCGCCTCCGGAGGACATAGGAGGTTTTCATAATCTTCTAGAAAGAGCGGCAAAGCGCTTTCAGTTGCCAATGCCTTCCCAGCAACAAGAGTGTTTCTTATATGACTTTAAGGAACCCTTTAAAAAGTCGGTGAGATCCATGCCAATAATAGACTATATCTGGGAACAAGGGGTCAAGATCATGAAGAATCCTTCTTCAATGCCTCCAATCCTAACACGACTGGATAAAAAGTATAGGGCACCGGATGACGCCCCAGCCTGTCTAACTGGCCATCCCAAGCCAGATTCGGTGGTGACACAAGCAGCCCAGCGCCACTCAAAGAATCCGTCTACTCCACTGTCAGCGCCACCGGATAAAGAGGGTAGGCGTTTGGACAACATTGAAAGCGTTTCTCTTCCATGTCGGCACTAACAGTGAGGGCTGCTAACTCACTAGCCTTATTGGGAAGATACAACAGGCAAATCTGGTCAGACATTGCACCTTTCTTGGATAGTTTACCAGAGGACACCAAACAGGAAGCGAAGAAGCTACTGCAAGAAGGCGAAAGGTCAGCTTCGGAGATTATAGATTGTGCGATGGACATCGCATCTACTGGTTTCCGTCAGTTGGCAGGAGCGGCAGTCTTAATGCGCCAAGGCTGGCTTAAAGCAACCACATTCCGACCGGAGGTCCAGACAAAGATCCTAGATATGCCCTATGATGGGCAGTGCCTGTTTGGATCTCATATCGATGAGGCCCTACAGGGGATTAAGAAAGACACAGAGACAGCAAGATCTTTGGAAACCCTCCAATATAAAACGTCTTCCTTTCGTGGCTCACGAGGTAGAGGTCAATCGTCCTATAGAGGAGGATATCAACAAAATAGATATTCTAATTACTCCTCGTCCGGCCAGCAATACAGGCCGCAATTTCAGCAAAGGCAGCAACCTCAACAAACTGCCTATAACAAATCCTCTTTTCGAGGAAGAGCTGGTCGCCAGAGGGATGCTGCCTGGCGTCAATGACTTTTCCTTGCCACCAACTCCAACCTCGCCCTCGCCACTCAAAATAGGAGGGAAGATATCGAATTTTTTCCACAACTGGGCACAAATTACTACGGATCAGTGGGTCCTTCAAATAGTACAATTCGGTCATTCCTTGGAATTTCTTCAAACCCTCCACCAACTCCACCTCAACCTATGGTTCACAAGCATTTGAACCTCTTGCAGAACGAAATATCATCCATGATTCGCAAAGGGGCCATAGAGCGAGTTCCTGTTCATCAACGAGGAAAAGGTTTTTATTCCCGATTCTTTTTGGTGCGCAAGAGAGACAACAAGTGGAGGCCGGTTCTAGACCTAAGAAATTTGAACAAATTCCTAAGGAAGCAATCATTTCGCATGATTACCATACAGGAAGTCCTACAACTTCTCAACCCGAACGACTACATGGTATCATTGGATCTACAGGATGCCTATTTCCATGTGCCAATCCACAGAAAACACAAACAATTTCTGAGATTTGCAGTCGCTGGCAAGCATTACCAATTTCGAGTGCTGCCGTTTGGGCTCAAATCGGCTCCTCGTATATTCACGAAATGCCTGGCTCCGGTCGCTGCGTACCTCAGACAGCAGCATCATCAAGTATTTCCATATCTCGACGACTGGCTCATCAAGGCACCATCTTTTCAAGGCGCAACGCAATCTTCCAGCGCTTGTCTAGAACTTTTCAAGCAGTTAGGTCTCACCCTCAATGTAGAAAAGTCAATGCTTCAACCTTCTCAAAGGATCACATTCTTAGGAGCCGTGTTGGATACGGTCCACACGCATGCTTGCCCAACGCAAGAACGACAACGCAGGCTCACACAGCTGGCAAACAGAATAAAGCTAAGAAAGTCTCTTTCGGTTCGGCTCTTCAAATCCCTCCTAGGAATGATGTCTTCTTGCATACTACTCATTCCGCATTGTCGTCTCCATATGCGTCCTCTCCAGGAGGCTCTTGCCGCTCAGTGGATTCAGGTGGAAGGATCTTTCGACGACATCATTCAGATCACTCCTCAAGTAATTACAGCATTACATTGGTGGACTCGTCCACAGAATCTGACACGAGGCCTGTCTTTTCTGCCTCCAGTGTCTCCTCAAGTAATAACTACAGACGCATCCCTGGAAGGTTGGGGAGCTTTTCTCCAGGAGCTTCAAATCAGCGGAAAATGGTCAATAACAGAAAGGACCTTGCACATCAACCTCCTAGAACTCAGAGCTGTGTATCTAGCCCTGCGGGCTTTTCTTCCCAGAATAGCAGCTTCGCTAGTGCTGGTCAAGACGGACAACACCACAACAATGCACTATGTGAACAAACAGGGGGCACTCGTTCTCTCTTGTTATCTCAAGAATCGCAGAAAATTTGGAACTGGGCACTTCAGCACAAAATATCTCTGAAGGCCGAATATGTGCCGGGAAGGGAAAATATATTGGCAGATTCACTGAGCAGACTACAAACATCCTGCCACGAGTGGGAATTACACCAGGGTATTCTCAACCGCATTTTCAACCAATGGGGCGAACCAAATCTAGACCTGTTCGCGTCACAGATCAACGCCAAATGCCAACGCTTCGCAAGTTGGCATCCCCAGCAGGGATCTCTGGGGAATGCATTTTCAATAGCCTGGTGCGGCGTCTTTGCGTACGCTTTTCCGCCGATTCCGCTGCTCCCCAGGGTACTCAAGAAGATGAAGGCAGAGCCCTGCACACTGATTTTAATAGCACCAGCATGGCCTCGCCAACATTGGTTTACGGAACTACATCTCCTATCCCAGGCACCTCCAATTCCATTGAAGCCGTTCCCATCTCTCCTCACAATGGATCAGGGACAGATACAACATCCGGACCCGGCCTCACTCAAATTATCGGCCTGGCTCCTGAATACAATGAATTCCAGGCTATGAATATCCCTCCGGACTGTAGAGCGGTTCTGTCTCGAGCAGTGGCGGACAGTACAACCAAGACATATTCTCTCAAATGGAAAAGGTTCTGTATATGGTGTGCATCTGCCAAAGTACATCCCTTTAAGTCCTCTCCTGAGGAAATTTTGCCATACCTTCTTCATCTCGCAAATGCAGGCCTCGCTCACGCTTCCATCAGAATTCACCTAGCAGCGATATCCCGCAACAGAAGATCTTCCACAGGTCCTTCGCTTTGGTCCAATAGACTCATAAAACAATTCCTCAAAGGTCTTTTCCGGACTTTCCCTCCACTAAAGCTTCCTCCTCCAACATGGCAGCTTAATACAGTTCTAGCTCAGCTTATGAGGCATCCTTTTGAACCAATACACAAGGTGGACCTTAAATTCCTCTCCTGGAAAACTGCACTTCTACTCGCCCTGGCTTCGGCAAGACGAGTCAGCGAACTTCATGCTTTTACAATACAGCATCCATTTCTGCAATTCAGGGATGATAGGGTAATTCTTCGAACTAACCCGAAGTTTATCCCTAAAGTGCCATCGTACTTCCATCTTAACGAACCCATTGTGTTAAAGACATTCTTCCCGAATCCTCAAACACCAGCGGAAAAAGCTCTTCATTCCTTGGACCTGAAGCGATGCATTAAATTCTACCTTCATAGGACAAGACCATTCCGAAAGTCCAACCAACTTTTCGTGGCCTACAGTGTGCCTAGGAAGGGTTTCCCCTTACCAAGCAGAGTATCGCTAGGTGGATCTCTAGCGCTATCACTCTATGTCACCAGCAGGCTGGTCAGCCTTTGCAAACTACAATTCGTGCCCATTCTACCAGGGCGGTCTCTACGTCCATGGCTCTGTTTGCCGGCGTACCGCTGATGGACATTTGCAGAGCGGCAACATGGAAAACGCCGCACACATTTACCAAGCATTACTGCTTGGATTCAGAACTGGCGAAGGACGCTGCAGTTGGACAGGCAGTACTACGTCATCTGTTTCAATAGAGGTGAGCCTTTCCTCCTTCCCACCAACCTTTGTTTTACCACACATTTCTATGATTATTATTGTTATTATTATGATGCACTATATCAATGATATAATGGAATGTATCAATATGGGTTTTTGGTTTTTAACCAATGAGTGTATATCCCTTATGGGGAACAAAGGAAATGTGCTCACTATTGCTTGCTACTCTGATTCAGGCATGTGAATCTATGAAAGATACCCTAATACTGGATAAGAAATGCGTTACTTACCTGTAACAGCAGTTATCCAGTATTGGTATCTTTCATAGATTCACATGCAACCCACCCACCTCCCTTGGAAAGGCTCTCTTGGTTCTCTCAGAGATACTATTACTTAGCACTACGCTTACGAAAATCTGAGGGACCAGAGCTCCTGACAGGAAGGTTCTAGAGGGTGGTGGCAGCTGATTGGCTGCTGCAGAGAGTTTGGTCCTTTTCACAAAAGGACCTGGATATGTTACTAATGAGAGGCCTTAGGCCTATGGTTTGGTATGTCTAATAGGACATTACTTTTATTATATACCGGGGACTCCCGTCTCGACGACGGGGAATGATTCAGGCATGTGAATCTATGAAAGATACCAATACTGGATAACTGCTGTTACAGGTAAGTAACGCATTTCTTCTTTGATGCCTAAACATATATAAGGATACTTGCTATTTTTTATAAATTGGTGTGGATCTCCTCCTTGAGTCTTGTTGTCATTTATTGATCATTGTGTGTCTTTGCAAATGTCTTGCACTCCACTGTGTTAAGCCAAAGGCTGCTCGACCACAATACCCCTTAATAGAGCACTTTGGGATTGCATAGCAAGCCCCTGTCCACTAGTAGGGGAACCCCTGGACTCTTTACACGGCATATCATGTTATTGATATATCACATAAACAGCCAGCTTCTTGCAATTTAAAACTGACTTTTAAGGTCTAACTACTAGTATACTTTTAAAATGTCGAATACAGTTTGGACTGGGGGGTTTATCACAAGGCCCTAACATTTCAGATTAAAAATGTAGGTAAAAGGCAACTGTGGATTCCTTCTTAGAATCACTTATTAACATCGTGATATAGCAAATGGAATGTCTTGTATCCCACCGCTGCACCACCAATATAGGAAGCTGACTTTCTATATAGTGTACCAAAATGAGGTGCGCTGCATAGAGAGTCCAGGTATCCATTACTAGTGTACAGGGGCTTGCTTTAACAATCCCAAGGTGCTCTATTTGTGGTAGTGTGGTCGAGCAGCTTTAGGCTTATCAAAGGGGAGTGTAAGTCATTTGTTGCACACACAGAGTCAATAAATGAGACACGCACTCAATATGGAAATCTGACACCGAATTATAAAAATAAAACAGATTTTTTTATATTAATTTGGACACCAAGATATTCTAGATCAGGTATGTACTTTTCGAGTTGCTGATTTTCAGAGACCTAGAAACTACAGCTGTCAGATTTGAGGCATGAGCCTCGAACGCAGTAATGTTATACTATTGGAGAAACATACACTGCATAGGGTTACTTACCAACTACTTATAGGACTGTTCTTCTGGACTTTAAGTAGGGACCAAGGTCCAAGAAAGCACCAAGAGTTCAAGATTACCTGCCCTGGGGTGTCCGGGTGCAGAGGTGCTTTCTTTGGTGGTAGCCTGAAACGCTACATGGTAAAGTCAGTGGGGGACAGTACCTGCAAAGAAAGGCTGCAAGTGGGGACTGGGACCAGTCTGGCAGAATCCAAAGGGGGCGGGTGGGGCCTGGCTCTTGAGGGTCTCAGGACCACGGAGACACTGTCTGTTTCAATTGACTCTGGCTGGGGTGCATAGGTGTTTTTTCCAGCGAGTCGGTGAGTTTGAGGCTCTCACAGTTCTCGGTACACCTGCAGAAGAGCGAGAAGAAACCGAGCAAGACTACTTCTGGCATGGAGCTGGCCTCTGTTGAAGTCCCTCGACATGCAGGTTGGTTTTGGCGACGGTGGTGTTCGGACTGAACACAAACAAGCCTTGGTGCTTGCAACAGGCTCCGGTAACCCGGGTATTGGTGCAGGGAGCCTCTTGTGTGGATCAGAGTCTCGAAGACTGGATGGATCGACGGGGCTGACCTCCTGGCCACTCCTGGACTGCTGCTGCGTCGGTGGACCCTGTGGTCAGCAGATCTGTGAACCGGACTGAGCAGTCGGTACCTGCAGGCGGAGTGCTGGCAGCCCTCCGAGGCTTTAGGAGGATGCCCAGCTGCAGGACGAGTCGAGTCTTTGCAATTGTCTGGACAGGAGCAGAGAGGCAGGGTTTGGCGCCAAGTCCACAGCTAGTCCCCAGTTCTTGCATTCTTCGGCTCTTCTTTGTCCTCCTTCTTTAGTCAGGCGAATCTCAGTTAGGGAACAGCCGAAATACTGAATTTAGGGGTGTTAAGGGGTGTAAAGGGTAGTAGCCAATGGTCTACTTACCCTTGGGGTCACTACACCCCTTACATGACCACTTCCTGTGGGAAGTGGGCATAACCCTGTCCCAGAGTTCCTAATTCCACCAAAAACAAGATGGTGGAATCCTTCTCTCGTCGAGCACATCAGGCAGCCCACATTAGGGGTCTGACTAGCCTGGTGGTGCAACACGTCTACTTGCATAGCTAATTTCTCCCCTGTCCTGGTGCCAAATGGGCCTCAGGGCAGGGGGTGGCATCTCCCAGGTGTGGGGGAAGCCAGGGCCACATATCAAAGGCGACAGGGTCTTTGAAGCCCTTGGCTTTGATATGCTAAATCACTAGCCGTCTTGCTGGAGGAGGTGTGAACGCCTTCCTCCGGAGCAGGCATTGTTTCTGGCCTCAGAGAGCGTAGGCTCTCCCCTTCAGGGGATCAGAAACATGTCTGTGGTGGCAGGCTCGACGATACCTGTCAGCCAGCACACTAGACAGTGTTAGGTTTTCTGAGGGCACCTCTAAGCTGCCCTCTGGGTGCATGTCATAATAAATCTTGAACTGGCAGCAGAACCGATTTATTATGGCAAGGTGTTTGATACCAAGCACCATAGGTTTCAGTAATACCAACATGTATCTGGGGAACTCGTAATGACCAGTGTCCAGTACATATGCTTAACATGACTTACCTGTTCACTTGTACCATCTAGTAATGGAACTAGACAGCACAGGGATATATGTGCTCACGCAGATATGCCCTCACGTGTAATATAATGCACCCTACCTTAGGGCTACAAGGCCTGCTGTAGGGGAGACATAAAAAAAAAATATATATATGTATGTATATATGTGTATGTGTATATATGTATGTATATATGTGTATGTGTATATATGTATGTATATATGTGTATGTGTATGTATGTATGTATGTATATGTGCATATATGTATGTATGTATATATATATATATATATATATATATATGTATGTATATGTATATATATATATATATATATGTATGTAGCAGTGAACTGTGTGCCATGTCGTGTTTTCACTCATGGTTTACACCATTGTGAGGAAGTGCCTCTTTTTGCATGGTTATCCCCCACTTTTTGCCAGATTTTGATGTGGTTTCGATTGTAGAGCACAGGGTCCCTGCCAACCAGGAATCCAGTGCTTCTTCCCTAAATATAAATCCCCAATTGGTACGTCTACACCTTGTAAGTCCCTAGTAAGTTGTACCCCGGGTACCTAGGGCCTGGGAGCTGAAGAGGGTCCCCTGGGACCCCCCTCTCACTGAGACCATGCCACTGCCCTTGTAGCTTGCATGCCCCTGTGAACGAGAAAATGACAGCCAACATGGCACCCTGCCTGGGTGCCATGCCAGCCAGCACTGCCTGAAGTCATAGGTAAGTCACCCCTCTAGATGGCCTCAGAGCCCTAAGGCAGGGTGCACTATGCCACGGATATGATCCTACAATATTGGGGTCCATTCCTTAATATTGTAAGTGCCAGGGAAGCCATATAGAGTACATGGGCTGGAAACTCGACAACAAGTTCCACAGCACCACAATGGCTTCACTGAACACGAGTGTTCGGTACCAAACTACTCCTTTCAGTAAATCCCCACTGATGCCAGTGTGGGATTTATTATTTATTTATTTATAGGTTTTATATAGCGCTAGGTAGACCCGAGGGTATCGGAGCGCTTTACATGATCGAGAAGAACACAATATAATCAGGTCGCTTACCATAAGATGCGAGACATATTAGATTTAAGAAACACACATAAAATCGTTAGGCAATGAGTGTGGATTACCGTATGAGGCAATAAGAACAGTGTGTGTTAAGGGAGAGAAACACCTAATAGACAGCAGAAACAAACAAACAACTGACTTTAACAGAGGGCCGAGACCTATAAAGAGAGATAATTAACAAAGTTCAGTATGCTTAAGTGTTAAAGTATTTGTTGAGTAGGAGGAGTTTCAGGTCTCTTTTGAAGCAAGAGAAGGAGGGGTTGCATCGTAGCCAGCATCGTAGCCAGCATCAGATGGCAGCCCTTGGGTTACACCCCCACTTTTGGTGGGAAAACTTCGGAGAATAGGAGGTGTGCTCACCGCTGCTAACTCCACCCCGAAGGTGGGGGAGGCGAGGCGAGGTGAAGCACATCTTTCAGTCCCGCCATCTTGAAATGGGAAGACTCCCCCAATCAGGGCTAGATCTATGCCCGACTCCCACAGGAGGGTGGCATTAGAGAGGGTGTAGTCACCCCAGGTATGTTGCCCATTGCCCCTGCCTGCTACTCCCCTAAAACGTCCTAAATCTAGTATTCAGGTGGCTCCCCCAGGCCTGGAAACTAGATCTGCGACGACCTACGAAGAAAGAAGACACCCCTACAGACGAAGCCTGAAGACGACGACTGCCTTGGCCGCAGCCCTACTGGCCTGTCTCTAGCTTCGAAGAACCTGCGACCTGTTTTGCAGCCAGCGACCTCTGAAACCCCTGGGAGAACTGCTGCCTTCAACAAAGACTCCAATCTCCAGCGGACCTGTCCAGAAAAACCATCAGCAAAGCATCCGGGTCCGCGACTCGTGCCCACTCTACACCCGACGTCCACGGCACGAGTCTGAGTGGCCCAACTGCACAGTGAAGTCCCCCCAGCGACCAGGACTCTGAATCCAGCGTTGGCCGACCTCTCCTACGACAGTGCCTGCAGAGTGAATCTGAAAGGTCTTCCCCCCCCGCCCCCCTCCCTACGACCGGCCCGGTAAGAAGATTTCCGACGTCTAAAGGCACCTCTGCACCCGCAGACCCTGGGCTTTGGTGAGCTCGCCCAGCAGTGCCCATGTGACCCCCAACACCACACTCTGCACCCGACGTCCACGGCCCGCGTCTGAGTGGCCCAACTGCCTAGTGAAGTCCCCCCAGCGACCAGGACTCTGAATCCAGCATTGGCTGACCTCTCCTATGACGGTACCTGCAGAGTGAATCTTTAAGGTCCCCCCCTCCTGACACCACCCCCCCCCCCTCCCACCCACCCACCACGACCGGCCCGGTAAGAAGATTCCCGACGTCAAAAGGCACCTCTGCACCCGCAGACCCCTGGCTTTGGTGAGCTCGGCCAGCGGTGTCCCTGTTACCCCCAACACCTCAAGTTACCTGTGCTGTCGCTGGTGTTCTGCCTGGACCCTCCGGTTCGACCCCTGCAGCCTGTTTCCAAAAGAGAGGAAACTCCATAGGATTGCATTGGGCGCTCAATGCTGTGTTTGCACGCTGTACCCAGCCGCCCCTGTGCCGCTGGTGGTGTATGTTTGGTGCTGCATTGTGTACCCTCCCCAGTGCTGGTCCTAATACCCAAAGCTTGGCCCCTGCAACCTTTCCACTTACCTGCAAGCAGCGTGGCCCCAAGGACCCCCAGTCTCCATTGAAACGCATTGGACCGTACTCCGATTTTGACCTCTGCACCCGCCCACCCCTGTGCCACTGGTGGTGCAATGATTGTAC
The DNA here is from genome assembly GCA_963921515.1 of Calotriton arnoldi. Classification (NCBI taxonomy): domain Eukaryota; kingdom Metazoa; phylum Chordata; class Amphibia; order Caudata; family Salamandridae; genus Calotriton; species Calotriton arnoldi. The sequence continues at coordinate 3,380,608 of CAWUFW010000400.1, forward strand.
TTACCTACTCCTTGCCCACTGCTGACCTTTGGTCCTGAAGACTGGAACTGTTAGTTGCGTACTTACCGGATTAACCTCAAAACCGTTTTCCCCATAGATAACATTGAACTGTTCTGAAAATATTCTAAGTGTCGAGTTTTCAAAGTGCAAAGTATTTTTAATGAAAATCGTACTTGCCTTATTGCGATTATCTTGGTCTTAAAATAAAGTACAAAGTATAATTTTCTTAAATTGGTCTGGATCTCCTTCTTGAGTCGTGTGTCCATTATTGATCACTGTTGTGCAATAAATGTCTTACACTCCTCTGTTAGGCCTAAGGCTGCTCGCCCACACTACCACTAATAGAGCACTTTGGGTTTTGCATTGAACCCTGTACACTTTAGGGGAACCCCTGGACTCTGTGCACAGTATTACCACCTAGTGCCAATATCATATCCAGAGCCAGCTTCCTACAACCATGATACGCAGTCTGCAATGGCAGTCTGCATGCAATTTGTATGGAGGTCCCTTAGGGTGGCATAATACATGCTGCAGCCCTTAGGGGCCCTCTTTGGTACCCATGCCCTACGTACCAGGGGTACCGCTTACTAGGGACTTACAGGGGTGCCAAAATGTGTGCCAATTGTATTACAATTAGACCATTTTACCTTGTTTTAGGGAAAGAGAACTGGTACTGGGGCCTGGTTAGCAGGGACCCAGTGCACATCAGTCAAAAAGCAGTGACAAAAAGGGGCACATTCCTACACATACCCACCAACAGAACATGCCTCCAACGAAGACGGGTAGGTCCAGCAGAGGTAAAAGAGCTTCTTTTGAATGTTTGTCCCATTTTTTTTTTTTTATAACATAGGTACTACAAATGGAATGCACTTTCCAACTGTGACAGGAACATTTGCATTATATGACCTGCTGCTGGGCTTTTATGTGTATGTCATTGTTTTCCGAAGGCTGTTAATGACAGACCTGTGAATTGTTTCCGTAGTCCTCATAAGTCATTTGAAATGTGGTGCCAAATTTTTATTTTGTTTTAGGACTGTTCTCTTGTGTTTGAATCTTCTCGACAACTTTCTTCTTGCTTTACCATTTCTTTCTCACTTTTCTTTCCTACCCTGTTCCTCATTTTCTTACATTTTTTCCCCAGATAAATGTTCTTCTTCAGGCCTTCATCTCGCAGTTGAAGCTGGAGGGTTTTGCTCTGATGGCTGACATGGTGTATGTCACACAGGTGAGTGAAATTGGCTGAAAGATGGGAGATTTCTGAAAGACCCTTAAATATGAGGACCTAGCTTTTGAGCATGATGTAGCACCTTCCAGGAAGGTTCTGGAAGTAGTGCTCCTAGTGCTGTTGACCAGGTTGCACCATCTCGGATCTTTCTGTAGTATGAGAGTCCTGACTGGAAAGGAAGCAGCTTACTCTTGGGTGGGTCTAGGCTACGTGCCCTGTACTGGAGAGTCGAGAGCTTACACTAGGAAGGTTCTGCTGTGCCAAACCTCAGAGCTTTAAGAACTTCCTCTAAAACCTCTGGAGACCTGACTTGTTCTCTGCAGCTCCGAGTTCTGTTCTCTTGACTAAGGTTCTACAGTGAGGTCATAGGCTTGGAACTATCTCTGGAAATGTTGTAGGAAATGGTTTGTGGCTGGAGAGAAGGGAGCTCACTTGGAGTAGATTCAGCAGTGAAAGTGCCTGGGCTCAAGAGGAGGATCTCAATTGTTACATTAGAACATGTACTCCAATTATTTCTTTGGGCTAGAACTACTACACCTGAAAAAACATAGATACAATATGGTTTGTCAAATTGTAAGTTTATTTTTAAATTGGGACCGAAAAACAGTAGTTTTCATCAGCTTGGTGGTAATTTACTGCAGGATCTGGGCGTTGGGGAGGGGGACCATGAGTTGGTCATTGCACAAAACACAGTGCCTTCAAATAAAGGCTTATGTCCATTGATAGCAAGTGCATTCTTTAAATTGGCATCAAGTCATAGTCTCAATCTTGCATTCTTACAGGCACTGTAGCATCTACATAAAGCCACATGGGAAAAAGGCTTGGCTCCAGAGAAAAGAAAAGCTTAATTTGAGAATTAAGAATGGTTGTAAACTATTCCTCAAACATATGGTTGACTTAGAATTTTATTCCGATGGACAGTTCTAATCGCAGATTCCTCACCTTATGAATAATCCTCGGGCATCAGACAAAGCGGAAAACTCAAAAGCAGTACTCCTGCGCACCGGTAGGTGGTGTAGTGCAGCTCTTTGTCAACATCTTTCTGCGCCCAAAGTGATGATCTTTCTGCCACTTCAGACTCTGATCCAAAATTCTACTCCTTTAGTATGACTAGCTTTTTGGCCTTTTTTCCCCAAAACATTCTGGCAATGTGCAAGGGAGATTTCCCCTCCAAAAGCAACAGGATTTAAACCTTGTAGAGACTATCGTAAACAGATGTCTTTAACAGATGCTCGCACGGTATGTCTTTTGGTGCTTGGTTTCAGAACACAACTCAAGGGCTTGCAATGACTGCACCCAGATGAATCCGAAGGCCATGAAGCTCTACGTCGCAAAACTCCTTAAGATTCCACACCAAGACCGGTCAAAGTTGAAAGGAAGGTTGCTTTATTGCTTCTGAAGTCGTTCCCACTGCAGATATTTATCTCAATCGAACTCTTCGGGTAAGTCGAAGAAGAAACACAAAAAGTCCCAGTTTTAATTGGCCCTTTCCCGCCACTTTCAATTGCCAGAGCGAGTATGATGCTGTCCACGTGCTACCTTACCTAGTCTCACTCCTGCGGAACAGATTTCAAACCTGGTCTCAATGCACTCTGAATTTCCAGGTTTCCCCTTCTGGTTCTACCCCATGCCAGCTCTTTCGACATAGACACTGTAGACGCCAGAGGAATGATCCACAACCTATAGTGATCTCCACTGCTAGCCGACCTCAGCTGAGGCAGCACTCCAAACCCAATGGAGCGCAGCCCCTTGGAAATCCTTCTAACTCAAACATACTGTCCCTACCACAGCTGTGCAAGTGCATTGCATCAAATATTTGGCTCCGATTCAGATGCAACCAGAATTATGATGTAGGGGGCGAATTTGTACCACAATAGATGAAGACCATTGGTATGTGCACCTCTTCTGCCCTTATGGATCCTTTCTTGGGCACATGGACAAAATCATGTTCTGGTCCTCCAAACAATAGACTGGTCATTTGTCACCACAGACCAGCTCTGAGTGATCCTGAATTTCTCACGCAGCTCACAACTGCAGAGAGCTTTGTGGTGCGGGAGTCCACCATCAAAGTAAACCCTAGCGCCTTTCCTACCAGCTTCTAGACTCTACCCCTTCCCAACATCCTTCCCCAGCTACCTGTCCCTGTGCTCCACCTACTGCGTATCCGAACATATGGAGACCTTTGGCAAGCACATGTTTTCTTCCTCCAACCTTGCCTAACGATTCGTTAACGCCGTCACCTAGGTTGCTATACTTATGCACTGTGGGACATAGTTGGTCAGATCTTACCGGCAGTCCCGAACGTCATATGGATATCTTTAATCCAAAACATTCAGGTTGGCTGAGATGCAGAGCAATTTGTTATCTGATCTGGCCTGGACCAGACCGATTACTTGGGTTGGGCAGTTGACTGGAGTGTGGGGGGCTTTTCAGAGGATGTCCAGGCATCCCTAATGAATATGCCGTTTGATGGCTCTTGCCTCTTCGGTGAGAACATTGATTCGGCCCTAGAGTAATTCAGAGAGTCCTGTAGCTTCTCTTTAAATCTCTCTGCACATGCCAGACAGTTTTCCCCTAACAATGTTGTCCCTTTTAAGGGGTACGCCAGGGGCTTGAAATTCCATCAGTGTCCGACCCCGCCACTGGCACAGCAAACGTCTTGGCCTTTTCGAGGCAGAGGCTACAGCTCCCACAAACAAAGCACTCACTAGTGACCCTTGAGTGTTTACAAAAGGGATGTTGGTGGTCACATCACACCTTAGGAGGTTTGGTCTTCTAGTCTGCCCCTGCCTCGACGACTGGCTGTTGAAGGCACGCTCACCCCCAGGCAGTCTTAGACTACCTCCAGATGACAGAGAACCTTAAAACATTTTTATGGTTCACTATCAATGTGTAGGGAGCTGGCTCTTCATGTGATATATCAATAATTTGATATACCATGTAAAGAGTCCAGTGGGTTCCTTACTAGTGGACAGGGGCTTGCTATGCAACTCCAAAGTGCTCTATTAGTGGGTAATGTGGTCAAGCATCCTTAGGCTTTACACAGAGGAGTGCAAGACATTTGCAAAATACGCACAATGATTAATGACCCACACCACTCAAGGAGGAGATCCACACCAATTTATAAAAATACCAAGTACCTTTTATATATGTTTAGGCATCAGAGCAAAATGGTTCAGGTAGTAAGTTTTCAAATTAAAATTCTTTTCACTTTAAAAAGTGGACACAGTGCAATTTCTGAGTTCTGCAATGTTATCCTATGGAAGGAAGAACAAGTTCTGCAACCAGATCCAGTACATCGACTTATAAGACCAATCTCCAGGAGTTAAGGGGAGTGGTGGGCAAGGTCCAAGGCAGCACCAACAGCACACCACCAGCGGCACAATGGCGGCCGGGTGTAGGATGCAAATCAGCGTCAGGACCACAATGTGTTTCAATGAAGATCAGTCTCTGTAAAAAGAGGCTGCAGGCTCTGGTTAGGAAGCCAGTCTGGCTGAACCAGCAAGTGGGCTCAGGCCTTGCGATGTTCGGCGATGCGAGGACACATTTGGTCCTCTTCTCCTAGGCCCAGGGGTGACATTTGCAGAGGTGTCCTTAGGCGTTGCGTTTTTCCTTACTGGAGCAGTCTCGGTAGAGGGGGCCTGTGTGCTTAGGCTGCAGGCGACGTTGGGGAGTCCAGGCGGGGTGAAACCATAGTGGACTTGAACTAAACATGGCTGGGGGGGCCTTGTTGGCACCGTTGGCCCACTTCAACTCGGGCGGAAGGCGACCGGTGCAGTGGTTGTTTCAGGTGTCGGGTTTTGGCGTTTCCAGAGGCCTCAGAGTCTTCCCCTTGGGAGTTTCTTCAGAACAGATCTTCTGTTCATGGGAGGTCTTGAGTCTTTTTCGAAGGCAAACAGTCCTCCCAAGTTTCTGGAGTCACAGCTGCAGGACGAGTTGACTTTGCCTCCGTTTTCTTAGGTCGTCAGGATCTGCTTCTCTGGTGCCAGGGGCTGCCCTAAATACTGAATTTTGGGGCGTTAGGGTGTGTAGGGTAGTAGCCAATGGACTACTGACCCTTGGGATCACTACGCCCCCTATATGACCACTTCCTGTGGGCAGCGGGCATAACCCTGTCCCAGAATTCCTATGTATGCCATCACAAAGATGGTTACTTCTGAAAAATCGTGTTCACCTCACAGTAGCCCACCTTAGGGGTGGTACTAGCCTGTAGTAAGCACACCTACCTGACTAGCTAATTTTCCCGCTTGTCCAGGTGCCAAGGGGGCTCTGGACAAGGGGCTTTTGAAGCTCACCAGTCCAAGGAGGCTAATCAGCAGGCCCTCCTGTGGGAGAGGGTGTTACATCCTCTTCCCGGGCAGGCCTTTGTTCTGGGTCTCCTGAGAGCGAAGGCTCCCACCCTAGGAGGTCAGAACAGTGTCTCGGGTGGCAGGGTGGCAGAAACCAGTCAGCAAGTACACCAGAGATTGGTAGGTTTATAGGGGGCACCTCTAAGGTGTCCTCTGGGTGCATGTATTCCTAAATAAATTAAACACTGGCATCAGTGTGGTTTTACCAATACGAGATGTTTTGATACCAAACATCCCTATTTTCAGTGAAGTCATCATCTAGCTGGGGAATTAGTTTTCACCAGTGTCCAGCATGTTTTAAAATGGCTTCCCTGGTCACTTGTACTGGCAGTAATAGGACTGACCAGCACAGGGGCATATCTGCTCATGCAGGTATGCCCTCACATGTAATGTTCAGCACCCTGCCATAGGGCTGTCAGCCCTACTGTAAGGGTGACTTACAAATATTACATGCAGTGTTATGGACATGGTGTGGGAAAGTGCCCATTTTTGCATGGTTGCCCCCCACTTTTTGCCTGATGATGCTCTTTGACTAAGTGTGCCCTGGGTTCCTGCCACCCAGGTACTCAGCGCCTATGTTCTTTCTTTAAAACTGTACCCCGAAATAGGCACCTCTCTGGCCACCTGTAAGTCCCTTGTAAAATGTACCATAGGTACCAAGGGCCCTGTGATCAGGGACGGCCTCTAAGGGCTGCAGCACATATTGTGCCACCAATAGAGGTCCTGTACCTTAACACACACACACACACACACACAGGCACAGACACACAGACACCCCCCCCCCCGTTGCAGGCTGCGTGTTTTGGTGCAGTGAAGAGTCGACATGGCACACATCCCTGTGTGTCATGCCTACAACTCACTGCCTCTGGTATTCTGGTATAGGTAGGCCACCCCTCTAGCAGGGTGCACTATACCACTGGTGTGGGTACAGGTGCATGAGCCCTGTACCCCTACAGTGTCTAAGTACATTCTTAGACATTGCAGCAAAGCCATAAAGAGTATATGGTCTGGGAGTTTGTCATTGCAAACTCCACAGCACCATAATGTCTTTAGTGAATCCTGGGAAGTTTTGTACCAAACGTCTCAGTACATTAAACCCACACTGATGCCAGTGTGGGATTTAATGCCAAATGCACTCCTAGGGCATCTTAGAGATGCCCCCTGAAAAACGACCTAACACTAGTGTCCTGGCTGGCTAACTGGCTGCTTGCAAGCTGGCACCCCAGACATGTTTCTGGACCCCTGGGTCGAGAGCCTCCCACTCTCGCGGATCTGAAACAAAGCACATCCTAGGCAGAGGTGCCAAGCCTTCTCCCCCAGGATGGGCAGGGTCCACGAAAGGGAAGCTTCAAAGGCTTGCCGCTTTTGTGAGTTGACCCAGCCATTTGCTGCTCCCAGCAACTGGCCCCCACCGGTTCTAACCCCCACTTTGGGAGGGAGAATCGGCGGGAAAAGCAAGGTAAGAGGAGAGGTGTGCCCACCTTTGCCAACCCCACCCCTCAGGTGGGGGAGGCGAGACGAAGCACAACTCTCAGTCCCTGCCATCTTGAAGATGGGGGGGACCCAGCCAACCAGAGTGAGGCTTATGCCCCCTCCCACTGGAGGTGGCATAATAGAAGTGTACCCACCCCAAGGAAGAGACCCATTGGTCCCAACCTGTACCTACCTGAAATGCCCCTAAATTTAGTATTTAGGGGCAACCCCGAACCTTGCCTCCTCAGACAAGCAAGAAGAAGGACCGAAGAGCTGTGCTGAAGGAAGAGGAGGACACCAACTGACTGCCTTGGCCCCAGCCCTACCAGCCTGTTCCGACCTCGACCTGGTCCAGCGGAATCCCAGCATGTCCTGCAGCCAGAAGCCCCCCAGAACCCGGAGGACCTGCCCTGCCTTCCCTCCAAAGACTCTGTCTCCCGTGAGCACCAGACTTGCTCAAGAAACCAGACTCTGGCGTCAGCAATAATGCAGTTTTGCACCACTCTGCACCCGACGCCCATGGCCCGAGTTCGAGTGGCCCAACACCACGAGGATGTCTCCCCAGCAATCCTGACCTGGGATCCGGTGATCCCTGACCTGTCTCAAGCCTCCCGACGACGCCTGCAGCCTCTATCTGGAGGGTCCCCCCCCCGACCGCGACCTGAGTTGGTAAGGAAATCTGACGCCTAAAGACACCCCTGCACCCGAAGCCTCACGGCCTTGGGTGGCCCAACCGACGGTGTCCAGGCACCCCCCAGCTTAGCTTTTCAACCGGTGGTCGCCTCCAGAAAGTCTTCGTGCCTGAGCCTGCAGTGTTTGTTCTGACTGAAGGTTCCTCATTGAAACCAACAGGGCACCTGAAGCCGTTCCAGCACCCTGCACCCGGCCGCCCCTGTGCCACTGTGGGTGCACCTTGTGTGTTAACTTGGATCCCCCCTTGCCCTGAGCTTAACCCTAGGAGCTTTGCTCCCTCAACCTTGTGGCCTGCCCGAGAGCAGCCACCAACCGATGGCCCCCCCTAGCCCCATAGGCTAACATTGGGCCTCTGCACCCGGCCGCCCTAGTGCCATAGAGGGTGCTTTTTTGAGTGCATCATTGACTCTGGGGGAACCCTGGTTCTAACCCCAGAAACTCAACCCTATAAACAGTTTACTTACCTGCAAACCGATAACTTCATTTTTCCCCATAGGATTGTATTGACTGTTTTCCTCTGAAAAACGTATGTGTTGAGGGTGTTTGTATGGAAACCTAAGTAACTGTTTTATTGCAAAACTGTTATACTTACCTTTCATCCAGGAAATGTCCCAATGGGATATCTAGGCATATCACACAGAGTAGAAAAAGTAATCTTTAAAGTAATTGCCACTGTATTTAAAGATTCTACAAACCTGTATCAGTCATTTTCATTCAGCTTGCTTGTGTCCATCAACCTGCCATGAAAAGTAACATTTTTACTTACCTGTGCCAAGTCCTGCTTAGTTCTAAAATAAAATACAACAAAAACATTTTTGATCCAAACAATTGGTCTGAGTTCAGTCTTTCAGTGTGTGACATAATTTCTTGCCTGAGTGTGTACAATAAATGCTTAACACTACCCTCTGATAAAGCCTTACTGCTCGACCACACTACCACAAATAGAGAATAAGGTATTATCTACTTTTACTTCTGTACGCCCTTGAGGATCCACTGGACTCTGTGCACACTATACCTTACTTGGGTAAAGTATATACAGAGCAGGCTTCCCACACATGGCACACAGGGATGTGTGACATGCAGTTTTTTCATTTTTGTCTGCACCAAGTCATGCAGCCTGCAATGGCAGTCTTGCATGTGCTTGGTGAGGGGTCCCTTAGGGTGGCACAATTCCTTAGGGACCCTCTTTAGTACCTCAGGCCCTAGGTACCAGGGTACCATTTACTAGGGACATACAGAGGGTGCTGAAGGGTTTTGCCAATTGGGGGAACAATTGTACATTTTTAGGGAAAGAACACTGGTCCTGGGGACCTGGTTAGCAGGATCCCAGTACACTTCAGTCAAAGTTGCATCCAATGGTGGGGGGTTACTGCAACAAAAACCCAGTTTCCTACACAATGTCACAGCTGACTCCTTTGCAGACGTTGCCTTTCATCAGATCCATCCTGGATATGGTGCGATTCCAAGCTTTTCCCTCGTAGTGAAATGTCCAGGACATTCAGGCGGTTATCATGATGTAGAGTGAGGGAGGCTGGTGCTACTGGGATTGTTGACCTGCTTTTTGCTGGTCGAATATGCCAGATGGCACATGGGGGCTCTGCAGTGGGATCTGAAACCCCAGTGGTTGGAACGCCATGGGAATTGATTAGACTCAATCCAGGTTTGAATAGACAGTGCAAAAGATCTGTAATGAGTGGTGCTAAACCGCGATTGGGCCATAGGCAAATTCCTCTACTCATCCCACCCAGAACTGACAGTGGTGACTGATGCATCGCGGCTGGGTAGAGAAGGCCATCTGGGAGTGGTGGAAGTCAGCTATCAAAGGAAGGTTGGTACAGGTCCTCTGAGACAACACCACCCCCATGTGGTACTGTGTGAGAAGTTGGCCTGGTATATGCTGTTCACTAATTAAAGTGGACACCTTGCACCAGGGCAAATCGACTCTTATGGTAGGTAGGTTTAAGACAACCTTTTAAAGAAAGCTATCCTAGTGGTAGCTGTGGAGAGCAGCCTTCAGGCTAAGTCTCGGAGGAATGTAAAGCAGCTTGTTTTACCATATAATCTCTTGAATCACCAAATGAAAAGACACCACACAGGTATATATATCAAATATATATGTATTTATTTCTAAATAACTCTCTACTAATCTCTTTATGAGATTAGAAGACAAACATATGCACAAATCAACGTTTCACAATAAGTTAAGCACAAAATATGGCTGGGGCCCTAGGGGCGTACCAGACCATATACTAAGTAAGAGACTTAGAAACAACGACTTGCAAGGAGACAAGGCCTAGGGCCTTCAGAAGTGCTGGGGCCTCACAAAACCACCCAAGGCAGGTAAGTAAAGGACCCACGGGGGACGCGTGCAGTGTGGATACACAGGCGCGAATCGCCGTTAACTTCAATGGGGCAAGTCGCGGTTGGAAATAAAGAGTTTTAGGATACTTCGGGAGAACCTACAAGCAAGTCACTTACAGGGTAAGTAGTTCTAGGGCCCACACCCACAGGAGCACCGTAGTGCTGGAGTTACCTCACCCAGGGAAGCCGGGTGCACAGGTGTCCTTTGGTGTCGGGTCGCGGCGTCGTTTTCAATGGCGAACAAAGAAGACTTGCTGCTTGCGGGAGCTGAAGAAGTGTCCGGTGGAATCCAAGCCTGGATTCTGAAGAAGGATGACCTGAAAGCAGAGGGGACAGTGTTCAAAGTCACTTGGCAGTGACCCGGGGCAAGGAAGATGGATGCCCACCGTCGTCGGTCGCTTCAGGTCGGTTGCAGGTGCCTTGACTCTTCAGCCACGTGGTCCAGGAGGCGTCGACGACGACCAGGAGCTGGATTCGGTGTGTCCCTCGACGTCTGCAGCTGACTGCGGTGTCGGCAACTCGATCGGAGCCAACAAGCCTTGGCAGCCGCAAGTCTCGGGGAGATGAAGAAAAGTCGATGGCGCAGACCAGCAAGGTCTGAGGAACTCACCCAGCGAGGGTAAGTCAGGGCAGGCCTGGAGCAACCAGGGGAGCCCTTTGGTTTCTTTAAGAAGTCTTCTGGGGACCCACAAGCCAGCGGGCAAGGGATCGCGAAGACACCTCGGGCGGAATCACTCAACAGGGGCCCACGGTCACTCGGGACGGTGTAGGCCTCTGATCTTCGGAGGGATTCCTGCTGGAGGTCGGGACCACACGTGGTCCAAAGCACAAGTTCGTGGAACGTTGTGAAGGGGTTGCACTCGACAATAGTGCACGGTACCCAGGGGTCGCGGTTCCTCGTTACTCGTGGGGTCCACTTGCCTCAGCTTCGCTGGGGACTCACGATGGCCTGGGAGAGGTCAGGAAATCCACTTCTTGGGCTGCAGGGACTTCGGACTCCGGCGGGAGCGGCGTAGTTTGCGACCGTCGTTGTCGTTTTGGTGCCTGCCAAGCAGGGAGTCACTCCTTGACTCCAAGGGAGATTCTTCTGTCTTCCAAAGGTAGTGGAACGTCGAAGGGCCAGGATTCTTCTGTAGAGCGTCGTCCAGGGGTTATCTGCTTTGCAATGGCAAGGTTCCCCCTCTTGTACTAAAAAGAGGGGATGGACTAGCTCTATGACCCCACCTATGGGAGGGTCAAGGGAGGGGTGGCTACACCCACTTCCCTTTGTCCAGTTTCGCGCCAGAGCAGGGGCAGGTAGCCCCTGAGCTGGTTTGAACTGGCATATGCACAGAGGAGCCTTCTGCTCCCCCAGTGCAGGACTTCAAAGCACTCTAAGAGTGCACCCACCCAGCCCCAATACACTAAACCCTGTCTGGAAGGTGGTTACACCTCCCTGTGACAGGATGCCTATTGTTGGGCTTCCTCCACTGTGAGTTTCGGTCATCAGCAGGAGGGCAGCCCAGTGTCTGTGACTGGTGGCATCCATTTTGTGATGCCAGGGCTCTTTAGGATTCTACCGCGTTTCCACAGCAGGTACATGTCTTATCCCTCTAGAAGGGTGGAATGCTACCCCCGCCGCCAAGATTGGCGGGGGGTAGTATTCCAAGATGTTTGACACCAAACACGACATGTTTTGATGCAGCCATTCCAAAGTTAGCATTTACCGCGAGGATATAATGCACTTAAATAGTATATGGTTTAACCGCATCCACAAACAGCACCAGAGAATAGACTCTGAGAGCTGCAGAGGGGCCCTGCTCAGGCAGAGGCACCCCCTCACATAGAAGCCAAGCACCCTGCCCTCAGGATTGATAGGGCCTGCCTTAGGGGTGACTGATAGGTTTATATGTGTGTGCAGGAGAGATATAGGAAACCTATATCTCAGTGAGGGAGTGCTAGCACCACCTCACCCAGGCTGCAGTAGCAGGCCTGTGGTGTCAGATTTAGACTGCTTCCCAGGGGTGGCATAATATATGCTGCAGCCCCTGGTAGGCCTGTGAAGTACCTATGCCCTTGGCACCTAAGGTACCATATACTAGGGACTCATAAGGCACCACAGTATCCAATCACTAGTGCACCTAGAGTGCACTCCATGTCGTTTAGAGAGAGCAGATAGACTGGGGCCCTGAATAGCAGGGTCCCAGTCCAACTAAGTCATAAACCAGCAAAACACCATAAAAAAAGTGGGGGCAACCATATAGTCAGATTCCACCTTCCTACATAACCCCCCCCCAAACGAAAGGAGATAAGGCTAACCTTGACCAGTTGAGCCTATATTGACTAAGTGGCCATATAAGGAAGCACCTGCACTAGCATGGTTGCCCCCTATGTTATGGTCCACTAAGCAATCCCTCGCCCTAAGGGTATGAGAGGGTCTCCACCATGGGGAATCACTACCTCTGGTGTGCTTAGGTAAAGTACAAGGCCGGTGAGGTGTCTGAGTAGGGAAGTGAGGCCCTAGGAATGTTGGCCTCAGCTTCCTCAGATCACTGGTCACCATGTATGCCTGTCTTTCCATGACTGAGTTGCACTTTGCTCTAAGGGTCAACCTTTGGCTGCCTACAGCTGGGGGTTGGGTCCCTTTGGATGGAACACTGGAGGGACATGGCAGGTTTGGAACCTTCTGGTCCCAGGTTTGCCCTTGCCTACCAGAGTCCTTCTGGGGAGGTCCCTACATAAAGGTATGGGGGATCCCTCAGTGTGTAGAGGAATTTTCACCTGGCTAGGGCTACTAGACTGGGTGCCCCTAATCTGCTGATGGGGGCTTCCTCTGGACAGGGGGCCCGGGGGGTCCACTGACCTCCCTGACCTCTGCAGCCCTGGGCTGACTGAGGCAGGGTAGAGAGGGCAGGTTACCTGCTCCAGACTGGGTACCACCTTGGAAGGGTCCTCTGCCATCAGGGGTGTGGCCAGGCCAGGCCGGACTACCTCTGTGGCAGTTCCTTCACTAGGGGTAGGGTCAGTTCCCTGAGGAGGCTGACCCTTACCTACTGTCTGGGGGAAGAAGACTTTTCTTCAACCCTTGTGCTCTCTTTGGGGGAGAGTGGGCCATTCTTTCAGGCTCCATCTCTCCAAATTCTTGGGCTGGGGCTGTGGCCATCACAGCCCCACTAACCTTGCAGGGACGCCCAACATCCTAAGATGGGTTTGGTGTTCAACTTCAGCCCAGGCTGAAATTTCCAAATCATTGCCCATCAGGCAATCTACAGGTAGGGTTGGGGACACTGCCACTCTTTTTGGGCCTGTGACCCCCTCCCAGCTGAGATTGACTATGGCCATGGGGTGATCTGTTCTGACACCATCAATGTTGGTCACCTGGTATTTAAACTCAGGTAAAAGCTGGTGAGGGGGGACTAGTTTCCCTGCCACCATGGTGACACTAGCCCCTGTGTCCCTAAATGCCACAGCTTTCTGACCATTAATCATTGGCTCCAGTCTGTACCTGCCCAATGCTATGGGACCCATGGTAAAGGTGGCAAATCCTATACCACCATCAGAGTCAGAGGAGTCTGTTGAGGGGTCCCTGTCTAAACTAGGGCCCACCTCTGTTCCTCTTGCAAAAGCACCTAACTTTTTGGGTGCACTACTCCCAACTGGAGGATTACTACTGGTAGTACCAGGAGGGGTGGTAGTAGTTGTGGGAGGAACATTTTCTTTATTGCCAATCCTGGGGCAACTGGGATCAGTTTTCCAGTGCCCAGGCTTTTTACAGACATGGCAATATGGTTTCTTTTCAGGAGAGGAAGGAGTTTGGGACCCACCCCCAGAAGAGGAATTTTGGGGCCCTGTAGTGGACTTATCCTTAGATTTATCCCCACCTTTCTCTTGGGACTTGGTAGAATCTTTCTTGTGGTCACCACCCTGATTCTTAGGCCTTACTCTGGTTCTGACCCATTTGTCTGCCTTCTTTCCCAATTCTTGGGGAGAGGTCAGATCAGAGTCCACCAGGTACTGGTGTAAAAGCTGGTTTTGACAATTATTAAGGATCTGTTCTCTCATCATTAGATTATAAAATCCTTTGAAATCAGTAACCCTACTGCCAACCAGCCAACCCTCCAGAGCCTTGGATGCACAATCTACAAAGTCTGTCCAGTCCTGAGTCTGTGCCTTCTGGGTATCTCTGAACTTCAACCTGTACTGCTTCAGTGGTTAAGCCAAACCCATCTATCAGTGCACTCTTCAGGACCTCATAATCATCAGCATCCTCCTCTCTAACAGTGAGGAGCTTGTCTCTTCCTTTATCTGAAAAGGAGAGCCACAAGATTGCTGCCCACTGCTTTTGGGGGACCTGCTGTACTCTACAGGCCCTCTCCATAGCAGTTATCCACTTGTGGATATCATCCCCACTCTGGTAGGGAGGAACAACCTTGCTCAGGTTCCTATGGTCAGGGACATATTCTCTGCCTCTAGGGACACTGTTGCTGCCACCAGGGGGTTCTAAACCCTCCCTTCTGGAAGCTCTCTGGATCTCCAGGGCTTCTCTATCCAGTGCCAACTGCTTGGTTCTGAGGGCCACTTTGGCTTCCTCATACTGGAGCAGTTTGCACCTTCTCTCAGAGGAGGTCTCTCTTAAGTTAAAGTATGAGCTCCTCTCTTGGACAAATTCTCTGCCAGAGTGATAAGAGTGCTCAGATTCCCTGGAAGGGGATCTGTGCCTCTCATCCACTCTGCCAGTTCTCTTAGGGAGAACTCCTCTGTCCTGTTCAGGCTCCTTGAAGCCTGGCCCTTCAACCACAGAGTCTTGGTCATTCGGATTGTCCTCATCTGACCCAGATACTATGATTGACCCACCCACTGATTCAGACCCCTTAGCTCCTAGAGCCAATCTAAGGTCATCTGCTGTCAGCAGATCTATCAGGTGTAGTGTTGAGGGACTCTGTCCTAGTCTCAGGTGTCTGTCAACACACATGGCTCTCAAGTCAGAGAAAGCCATGTCCTTATACTGAGGCTGAGTGGATCCACTGGGTCCACCCTTTAAGGACATTCTAGTGTTGTGCAGTGTTGTACTACCTACACTAGTTTGTGGCCTACTGATCCTAGCTTGAGCTGTGGAAAGGGTGTGCTATCCCTTGGCACACAGCTCTAAGTTCAGTAGAACTTATTGATACTAAGCTTGACTTTATATGTACCTTGAGTACCTATAATGGTTTTCAGTTAGTAATTCAAATAGAGATTTTCTGGTAAAACAATGGCAAGCTGGAATCCCACACGCTGCCCACCAATGTGAGAAGTTGGCCTGGTATATGCTGTTCACTAATTAAAGTGGACACCTTGCACCAGGGCAAATCGACTCTTATGGTAGATAGGTTTAAGACAACCTTTTAAAGAAAGCTATCCTAGTGGTAGCTGTGGAGAGCAGCCTTCAGGCTAAGTCTCGGAGGAATGTAAAGCAGCTTGTTTTACCATATAATCTCTTGAATCACCAAATGAAAAGACACCACACAGGTATATATATCAAATATATATGTATTTATTTCTAAATAACTCTCTACTAATCTCTTTATGAGATTAGAAGACAAACATATGCACAAATCAACGTTTCACAATAAGTTAAGCACAAAATATGGCTGGGGCCCTAGGGGCGTACCAGACCATATACTAAGTAAGAGACTTAGAAACAACGACTTGCAAGGAGACAAGGCCTAGGGCCTTCAGAAGTGCTGGGGCCTCACAAAACCACCCAAGGCAGGTAAGTAAAGGACCCACGGGGGACGCGTGCAGTGTGGATACACAGGCGCGAATCGCCGTTAACTTCAATGGGGCAAGTCGCGGTTGGAAATAAAGAGTTTTAGGATACTTCGGGAGAACCTACAAGCAAGTCACTTACAGGGTAAGTAGTTCTAGGGCCCACACCCACAGGAGCACCGTAGTGCTGGAGTTACCTCACCCAGGGAAGCCGGGTGCACAGGTGTCCTTTGGTGTCGGGTCGCGGCGTCGTTTTCAATGGCGAACAAAGAAGACTTGCTGCTTGCGGGAGCTGAAGAAGTGTCCGGTGGAATCCAAGCCTGGATTCTGAAGAAGGATGACCTGAAAGCAGAGGGGACAGTGTTCAAAGTCACTTGGCAGTGACCCGGGGCAAGGAAGATGGATGCCCACCGTCGTCGGTCGCTTCAGGTCGGTTGCAGGTGCCTTGACTCTTCAGCCACGTGGTCCAGGAGGCGTCGACGACGACCAGGAGCTGGATTCGGTGTGTCCCTCGACGTCTGCAGCTGACTGCGGTGTCGGCAACTCGATCGGAGCCAACAAGCCTTGGCAGCCGCAAGTCTCGGGGAGATGAAGAAAAGTCGATGGCGCAGACCAGCAAGGTCTGAGGGACTCACCCAGCGAGGGTAAGTCAGGGCAGGCCTGGAGCAACCAGGGAGCCCTTTGGTTTCTTTAAGAAGTCTTCTGGGGACCCACAAGCCAGCGGGCAAGGGATCGCGAAGACACCTCGGGCGGAATCACTCAACAGGGGCCCACGGTCACTCGGGACGGTGTAGGCCTCCGATCTTCGGAGGGATTCCTGCTGGAGGTCAGGACCACACGTGGTCCAAAGCACAAGTTCGTGGAACGTTGTGAAGGGGTTGCACTCGACAATAGTGCACGGTACCCAGGGGTCGCGGTTCCTCGTTACTCGTGGGGTCCACTTGCCTCAGCTTCGCTGGGGACTCACGATGGCCTGGGAGAGGTCAGGAAATCCACTTCTTGGGCTGCAGGGACTTCGGACTCCGGCGGGAGCGGCGTAGTTTGCGACCGTCGTTGTCGTTTTTGGTGCCTGCCAAGCAGGGGAGTCACTCCTTGACTCCAAGGGAGATTCTTCTGTCTTCCAAAGGTAGTGGAACGTCGAAGGGCCAGGATTCTTCTGTAGAGCGTCGTCCAGGGGTTATCTGCTTTGCAATGGCAAGGTTCCCCCTCTTATACTAAAAAGAGGGGATGGACTAGCTCTATGACCCCACCTATGGGAGGGTCAAGGGAGGGGGTGGCTACACCCACTTCCCTTTGTCCAGTTTCGCGCCAGAGCAGGGGCAGGTAGCCCCTGAGCTGGTTTGAACTGGCATATGCACAGAGGAGCCTTCTGCTCCCCCAGTGCAGGACTTCAAAGCACTCTAAGAGTGCACCCACCCAGCCCCAATACACTAAACCCTGTCTGGAAGGTGGTTACACCTCCCTGTGACAGGATGCCTATTGTTGGGCTTCCTCCACTGTGAGTTTCGGTCATCAGCAGGAGGGCAGCCCAGTGTCTGTGACTGGTGGCATCCATTTTGTGATGCCAGGGCTCTTTAGGATTCTACCGCGTTTCCACAGCAGGTACATGTCTTATCCCTCTAGAAGGGTGGAATGCTACCCCCGCCGCCAAGATTGGCGGGGGGTAGTATTCCAAGATGTTTGACACCAAACACGACATGTTTTGATGCAGCCATTCCAAAGTTAGCATTTACCGCGAGGATATAATGCACTTAAATAGTATATGGTTTAACCGCATCCACAAACAGCACCAGAGAATAGACTCTGAGAGCTGCAGAGGGGCCCTGCTCAGGCAGAGGCACCCCCTCACATAGAAGCCAAGCACCCTGCCCTCAGGATTGATAGGGCCTGCCTTAGGGGTGACTGATAGGTTTATATGTGTGTGCAGGAGAGATATAGGAAACCTATATCTCAGTGAGGGGTGCTAGCACCACCTCACCCAGGCTGCAGTAGCAGGCCTGTGGTGTCAGATTTAGACTGCTTCCCAGGGGTGGCATAATATATGCTGCAGCCCCTGGTAGGCCTGTGAAGTACCTATGCCCTTGGCACCTAAGGTACCATATACTAGGGACTCATAAGGCACCACAGTATCCAATCACTAGTGCACCTAGAGTGCACTCCATGTCGTTTAGAGAGAGCAGATAGACTGGGGCCCTGAATAGCAGGGTCCCAGTCCAACTAAGTCATAAACCAGCAAAACACCATAAAAAAAGTGGGGGCAACCATATAGTCAGATTCCACCTTCCTACATACTGTAACAATCAGGATGTGGTAGGGTCTTGGGTCCTGTGCAGGAGGCCTTTTGCCTTTGAAAGTAGCTGAATCTCAGGACATTTCTCTAGTCCTGAACCATCTGACTAGATCTCTGAACGCAGGGCGGACTAACGCAGCTGCCGGTGAGGTGGTCCATGGTGTCTTCCAGCACGGCATCTTCCAGCATGGTTTGATTGTTTCGCCACCTCCGAGAAGACACAATATCAGCCCTTGTGCAGTGGATTCACAAGACTGCGCTCTCTTGTAGATGCATTCCGCTTAGAGTGGAGCTCAAAACTCCTATATGCATTCCCACCTCTACTCTTCCTGGCTCAAGTTCTGAAGAAGATGAAGAACGACCAGGCCCAAGTAATCCTAGTGACTCTGGATTGGGTGAGGGGATAGGGGTATGCAGAAGATCTGGGCATCAGCATTAGTGCTCCAATCATGCTGCTCCTTAGAGAGCATCTGCTGTTGCAACAATAGAGTAGGGTCCTGCACCCGGGCCTGTGCATGCTGCACCTCTGTGCGATGAGATTGAGTGGCAGCAGTTGCTTTCCTTTGATCTCCTTCCTGAGACTGTTGATGTTGTCTTGGCAGTTAGGTGCCCTTCCACGAAGGGAGTGTATGCCGGGCGCTGGGACAAGTTTGTGGCTTGGTGCAGTGCCTCCCAGATAGACCCGCTACATAGCAAACCTTCGAAAGTGTTGTTTGTTTTTGACCACGCTAGAACTTGCATTGGGCACTGTTAAAGGCTATTTGTCAGCTCTTTTGGCTTTTTTTGTGGTTACTGGAACAGCCTTCTTTGTTCAAATCAACCATTATGAAGCGATTTTGTAAAGGTTTACAATTCATGTTTCCACCAAAGTCTTTTGTGATGCCATAATGAGACTTTAATTTGGCCCGTACCTTTTTAATGGGTGCTCCTTTTAAACAAATGCAGAGCTGTCCACTAAATCTTTTGACTCTGAAAACAGTCTTCTTGATTGGCATAACGTCCACTTGGCGTGCAAGCGAGCTTCGGGGACTCTCGGTCCAGCCGACTTACACAACATTTTTTCCAGACAAACTGGTGTTGAGCACTCAAACCGCATTCCTGCCAAAAGTAGTACCAACTTTTCATGTCCTGCAGGCCATCACCCTTCCAGCATTCTTTGCTATGCCTTATTCTTCGAAAGAGGAAAGACTGCATTGCTTGGACCTCAAGAGATCCCTCAGTTACTACATGAATCGTACCAAGAATCACCGATTGGACGATCAGTTCTTTGTGGGTTTTTTAGGTCAAATAAAGGCATGCTAGTGCAGAAAACAATCCTCTTAGGTGGATAGTTCTCCACATTAAAATCTTCTACTCTGTAGCTAAGAAGCAGTCCCCGACAGGTTATGGCTCATTCTAGGTTACAGGCTGCTACTACTGTATCTGCATGTGGAGTGTCTGTCCTATGTAGCTGTTAGGCTGCTATATGGGCATCGATCCACATATTCATGAAGCACTACTATCTCGGCATTCAGGTCTGTAGGGATGGGCATTTTGCCCTTTCGGTCCTGCAGGAAGTTTTGGTCTGAGCCACAGATGCACCACCACCACCTGTGATGGAGTATGGCTTTGGTATCTACTCACAAGGTGAGGAATCTGTGGTTAGAAGTATTCATCAGAACAAGTTACTTACTTTCAATGACAGTCTTTTTGGTGGATACTCTATCTGACTAACCCCAGATTCCTCACCGCCCTCCCACCTCCATGTTCCGTGGAATATGATCTTTTCCATCAAAAAAGGTCATATAAAGACTTAGAAGTAAGTTAAAAAAAACAGAAGCATCATTCCAAAAACTTAGGGAGCTGATCATACAAAAAGAGGTCTTTTACTACAGATGGGGTGGAGCCCTAAGAAGATTTTACTGTAACATAAACGCCAAGCATACCCAGTACAGGCTCTTTCACCAAGTCTCTTTTATCTCCATCTGTGAGCAAGAGGGTGGTAAGCAAGCATTGTCCATATTTTATCTCAGTGCATCCTGTTTTTTAACATATGATTGTCCAGGCCTCCACTCTGAGTTAAAAACCTCATACCTTCCTGTACCCATCACTTGACGGACTGTCTAGAAGACTGGATCCATTGGGACCAAGCAATTTTCACCTCTGCATACAAATACAATTCGTCTTTTGGTAGAGTCTAACCACATTTATGGTAATAGACCAGTGCACCAACAACATGTTCCACCAACACATTCAGCAAAGCTGGCTCTTGGTTGTCATTATTTGTAGTTTTAGCTTGGGCAGGTGATTGCGTAACCCACTAGTCTTGGCGAGCTTTGTCCAGTCCCCAGAGAAGCAGTGCACCTTGGGGAACCTGAACCGAGTGTGTCATTGTACAAAACCCTTTGAATCTGAAGAGCAAAACCCTTTGAAGCTGAAGAGCAGAACAGACACACAGTTCTGACTATCATCTAGAAATGGCTCAGGCAGTTCCTTGAGGGTGTTACACAATTGGCCACTATCCTTAATACTGACTCAATCAAGGATGTTGTGAAAATAAATGTTGCCACTCAAAAAAAGAACTAGCATCTGTCATTTCAAAACCTGCTTTTAAAGAACCTCATGTCACCTGAAAATATTAACCGTGGAAAGTAACGTAAGAAATTTTGGGTTGTTGAGACATTTTAGTCTGTTATGTTCCAACCCTGTATGGCAGCAGATAATAGAAAAAAGGACCAACTTTGGATTGCCAGAAGGCTTCAAGGCACATCCTCCAGACTGGGCTGGACGCTGTGGAATCAGTGACACCAGCTGAGGAATCTGTAGTTGTGCATAGAAGACTCTCTTGGATGCGTTCTACCACTTTCTCCAAAGACCTGTTGTGAGCAAGTGCCGTCTTTCTGCATGGTTGCCCCCACTTTTTTGCTGAATTGCTGATGTACTTTGACTGAGTGTGCCCTACTAATCAGGTACCCAGGGCCTATGTTCTTTCTCTAAAACTTCATTGAAGCCTAAACCCAATTGGCATCTCTGGCCACAGGTTAGCCCCTGGTAAATGGTACCACAGGTACCCAGAGCACTGTGACTTATTGTGCCACCCTTAGAGGTCCTGTACCCTGACACTCACACACTGCCTTTGCAGGCTGCGTGTCTTGGTGCAGAACAAAGTGAAGAGTCTACATGGCACACATCCCTGTGTGCCATGCCTACAACCCACTGCCCTGGCATAGGTCAGTCACCCCTCTAGCTGGGTGCACTATACCAGTGGTGTGGGTACAGGTGCATGAGCACTGTACCCCTCCAGTGTCTAAGTCCATTCTTAGACATTGTAAGTGCAGTGCTGCCATTAAGAGTATATGGTGCTGGGAGTTTGTCATTACGAACTCCACAGCACCATAATGGCTACACTGAAAACTGGGAAGTTTGGTATCAAACTTCTCAGCACATTAAACCCACACTGATGCCAGTGTGGGATGTAATGAAAAATGCACACAGAGGGCATCTTAGAAAAGCCCCCTGAAAACTAACCTACCACTAGTGTGCAGGCTGAGTGGCTGCTTACAGCTGCTACCACCAGACATGTTTCTGGACCCCTGGGTCGAGAGCCTGCTGCTCTCTGCGGCCTGAAACAGTGCACATCCTGGGACGAGGTGCCAAGCCTCCTCCCTCAGGATGGGCAGGGTTCACGAAGGGGAAGCTTCAAAGACTTGCCGCTTTTGTGAGCTTCCCCAGGCCACTTGCTGCTCTCAGCAACTGGTCCCCACTGGTTCTGACCCCCACTTTGGGCAGGAGAACCAGCGGGAAAAACAAGTGAGGAAGAGAGGTGTGCCCACCTCTGCCAACACCACCCCTCAGGTGGGGGAGGCGAGGTGAAGCACAACTCTCAGTCCACGCCATCTTGAAGATGGGGGACTCAGCCAACCAGGGACAGGCTCAAGCCCCCCTCCCACTGGAGGGTGGCATAATAGGGGGTGTACCCACCCCAGGGAAGGGACCCATTGGTCCCTGCCTTTTACCTACCTGTAACGCCCCTAAATCTAGTATTTAGGGGCACCCCTGAACCTTGCTTCCTCAGTCAAGAACCTGCAACAAGAAAAGAAGGACCGAACAGCCGTGCAGCAGCTAACAAGAGGAAGACGCCCACTGACTTGGCCCCAGCCCTACCGGCCTGTCTCCCCCTCGAACCTGCTCCTGCGAAATCCCGGTGTGTCCTGCAGCCAGCAACCTCGAAAACCCCGGAGGACCTGCCTGCCTTCAAGCACAAAGACTTTGTCTCCTGTGAACACCGGATTTGTTCATCTGCAACCTCTGGCTCCGGCCGGACAACGCGGATCCGCCCCACTCTGCACCCGCCGTCCACAGCCCAAGCTTGAGTGGGCAAACACCACAAGGAGGTCACCCCGGCGATCCTGACCCGAGATCCGGTGACGCCTGACCTGCCTCAAGCCTCCAGCCGACGCCTACAGCCTAAATCTAGAAGGTCCCCCCAACCGCGACCAGGAGCTGGTAAGCAGATCCGACCCCAAAAGGCACCCCCGCACCCGACGCCCCACGGCCTTGTGTGCCCAAATCCGACTGTGCCTAACCAACCCCTAACTTCCCAACTTACCTCTCGAAGTGGTGGTCGCACCCAGAAGACCTTCGTCCCCGAGCCTGCAGTGCCTTTGCAAACCGGAGGTTCCCCATTGAAATCAACAGGGCGCCCGACGTCGAAACAGCACCCTGCACCCAGCCGCCCTAGTGCCGCTGAGGGTGCACCTTTGGTGCTACTTTGTTTCCCCATTTGCCCTGAGCTAAAGTCCAGGAGCTTTGCTCCCACAACCCAGTGGCCTGCTTGCCAGCAGTCACCAACCGGAGGCCCCCTATCCCCCATTGGATAACATTGGGCCTCAGCACTCTGCACCCGGCCGCCCTAGTGTCGCTGAGGGTGTAACGAGAGTGCATCCTTGACCCTGGGGGAACCCTTGTTCTAACCCCAGAAGCTCAACTCCAAAGACTGATTACTTACCTTGTAACCGTTAACTTCATTTCTCTCCATAAGAATCCATTGACTGTTTTTCTCTGAAAAATGTTCCAAGTGTGGAGTTGGTTTGTATGGAAACTTGAAAAATAACAATTATGCAAAACTGACTTTACTTACCATTTCTCTAGGAAATGTCCCAGTGTGATATCTAGGAATATCACACGGAGTAGAAAAAGTAATTAAAAAGTAATCTCAAAAGTAACGTAAAAGTAACTTACCTTTAATTCTTATTGCAAAATCGATACAAAGTATATGTACATCATTTCACAGTATTGCATTACCAGTAATTCAAACTGTAACCATTTCAAAGTACATTTACAACTGCATTTCGAACTGTATATTTACCGCAAAGTATTTATCAACTTACCTGTGCCAGGCTTGCTTGGTTCTAGGAAATAAAATAACAAAAATAATATTTTTAAACAAAACCAATTGGTCTGAAGTTAAGTCTTTGAGTGTGTGAAATCATTTGCTGATTGAGTGGGTACAACCAGTGGTCGAAGTGGGCGGGATCGGCAGGGCACGGCGTGCCCCTACTTCTTGAATTTCAGAGAGTCCGTTCCCCATCTTCCTTATTTTAAACATGCGTCCCGGACGACAGAAATCGCCAAGGCTGATAGTTAAGGCTCGGCTTTTGGGGACGGGCGGAACGGGCAGAGAAGGAAAGGACTCTGTCTTTTCCTTCGTGCCCAGAGAAGACAAGGACAGTGTCCAGTTCTCCTGCCGCTGGCAGCTGCCCCCCCCCCTCTTTGTTCCCCTCTTCCCTCTCTTTCTGTCTCGCTCCTCATTTAGTGAAAACCGAGACTTCAAGAAACGGGTATTACCCTCTCTTTCCTCCTTTTGTTTATTTGCTCCCCTGTGAAATGGATCCAAAAAAGAAAAACACTTTTGCTGGAAACGTCGTCTTTTTCGGACATTTTTCAATTTCTAAGTGCAGCCTCGGGGTGGAGAGAAATAAAACATTAAAAATATGAAAAATAACTAACTAAAGCAAGACAGAGTGGTTGCAAGGTGGCCAGATTGATTTATTAACACCCAAACACATTAGCGCCACTTTACAGTGTTTGCCAGTGAAGCGCTACTTTTGTTTTCTCGTCTCTCTTTGAACAACATTGTTTTCCCTGGGTGGGAAAGCGCACTATTCCTGGAGGTACTGAAATACCTGCTTGATGGGTGAATTGGAAAACAAAATTTGTACAGCGGCTGTGCGTTCACGAATGTGGTCTTTTTAAACCATACTGCTTATGTTTTGTAAGGATATAAGCAATGGACATTGAAACAGGTCCCTTCTGGGCCCTGTGGTCATGGCCTTAACTTTTCAGGCAAAGCACTCACTGATTTCTGAATAATGAGTGTAAAATGAAAAAGGTAACTGTGTTGTTCCTGCTTACATTTCACATGCTTTACTTAATCTTGCATTCCCTATGAGTGTTTGCTTTTTCTAGGATGTTGTAATTTTTTTTAGGCAGCATATTGCTCTTATCTAGTGCGTAATTTGAATTGAGTCACATCCAGGTGTTTATAGCGGGTCAGTGCAGTGCAAGAGTTTCTCTCAGTGGGGCAGTATGGAATTCAGTGGGGGAGAGGATGTGGCACTATGGTCAGAGCTGCTGAATTTGTACTGGGGAACCAGGTTCAGCCTTCATGACCAGTCCACCAGCCAACCCCCACCTGAGGGAGCACATTCCCATGCTAGATCTTAGAAGGCCCGCAAGATCCTAAAAGCCCTGGTGTCTTAGCACCAGCAGGTGGACCCGAGCAGTGGCAAGTGTGGGTTAACCTTGAAGGCCTGACGCCCACAATTAATTCTGAAGTTCACCTCCAGTCTTGCAGGCAGGCCTATGAAGCAGCACACCATAGAGTGAAAGTGACTCTGTCACTGAGGTCACAGGACCCTTGAGCAGGGTGGCTCTAGGGCAGTGCGACTGCACCAGGCGCTGACCAGCCGTGGTCCAGGCAGGTAACAGCGGTGGGGCAGAGGGGCCTCGTAAGGGGGGATTTCGAGGGACGATGCCGGAGGGAAAATTAAATAAATAATTCATTTTCCCTCTGCATCGTCCCTCGAAATCCCCCCTTACCCGGCCCCACCACTGTTACCTGCACAGACCGCGGCTGGCGCTGACTTCAGGTGGGGGCATCGTGTTTGCAAGTATAATATGGTTTTAAAAGCACTTGCTGCCTCCTTCCTGGCCTCGAACAATTTTCTGCAACAATAAAAATGTCATGATAACTCCAGTGATTAATGTCCTTAGTAGAGAGAGATGGTGTTTTGTCTAGTGGACGTTTTGACTCATGGAAAGGAAGCGCAGAGGGTTAATGTGCCTGCTGCTAAGAACATGTACCATGCAGATCACAAAGTGCACATAATGTAAATAGGTCAGTGGGTTACAGCTTTTGTCAGAGACCCTATTGTTACTTGCAGTTAATAAGTTAAAATCCTAACCTAGAACAGTGAGCTATTAACGGTCATGTAAGAGCTGCATGCAAACTGCAAGGTAGAAATTAGAGTGTTATGGTTTTTCCCCAGTCTTTGATTATCCTAATGTTGCAAAAAGGTTAATTTGGGTAGAAATCCATTCTGATTATTAAAGAGAACCCCCAACCATGGTATTACGTTTTAAATTCTGAGTTTGTGTTTCTCCAGACCAATCACTATTAAACTATGCTGCCTACTAGTATGGTTGTCATGTGACTCCCACATCTTGTAGTCCTTTGTCTTATGTAACATTTCCTATACAGTGATTTACACACATATGATTGATTGTCTCTGTGTAATATGTGTGATGTAAAGTGCTCCGACACCCTACACTGGTATTAGTGGTGCTCTAAATTTTCTGATACTTTATTATTTTGACATTTTTACACATGCTAACAGTCTCTGCAAAGATTTTTCCTTATTAGTACCAGTGGAACATACAACTGCAGCAGTGAGAAAGGTGACCAGGCAACCTTTGCAAAGGGCCCTCCACTTCACAAGTCACATTTTTTAGTAACTTTTGATCCGTTTGAGCTATAAACAATTTATTAGTTAAAATCGTCAGATTATGCAGCAGATGATGTATTATGTGGCAAATCTGGCACAGCCATAGTTATGTGGAAAACATTTGCAAACTAGGATATTTTGCCATTCATGTTTGAACTGCTCTTGTGGAAAAAGGGAGGAGAAGTGCTGATGACAGAAACTCCATGGCTGGGAGACAAATGGCTTGCGATTCCACTTTTAAGGACATTTGGGACATTCTGTGATTGGAAACATATCCCACTTTGTGAATTTATTTTAATGTCGATAACTCATATTAAACCTTAAATAATCATGTGTATCCATTGGTTAAATTAAATAACGTAATAAGCTGTAACCTGTTAGTGAAATGGGAAACAATACAAAAAATTGGGATATTTTGCTCTTTCTGCCACACCTCTGACTCCGCCCACTGACCCAATCCTCGGGTTAATCCCGCCCTCTGATTCTCTGCCCACAGTTCCCCTACTTTTTTCCCCCCACTTCGACCACTGGGTACAACAAATGCTTAACACTGTCCTCTGATACTGCCTTACTGCTCGACCACACTACCACAAATGGAGAGTGAGAGGCTATCTAACTTTACCTCTGCCTACCTTTGGGGTTCCACTGGACTCTATGCACACTATACCTCACTTTGGTATAGTATATACAGAGCCAGCTTCCTACACCTGTAGAATAAATTATTAGACATACATCTTTATCGGCAAGGTCATTAGTGATTTAGGCCTTTCTTCTCCAAAACTGTCTGTGCGCCAATTGTACATATTCAGGGTTTTCTAGAAAAGCGAATACCAGATTGGCTCATGTATCTTTCTTATAAGTCCTTAGTATATGGTACAAGAGATTCCCAAGGCTCGTAAGTTAAATGTCACTAGTGGATTGCAGCACCTAATGGGCCATCACTACAGTGACAATGTGAAGGCGTGACTATAGGCCTGCCACTGCAGACAAGTTGGACAATTTTAAACCTGACAACTCGGCATGGCAATATAAATAGGACGTTTTTGACCTGGCAAATGGTTTAACATTTTTAAGCCACTCCAGGGAAGGCTTTAGTAGCCAACCAGGCAGGGAACTTAATATTAAAAAGAAGGCCATGTTCTTTTGTGCTTAACATGCCCTGATCAAAAGCCAGAGGAACCTGTACCCATAAAGTCCAGCTGCCAGGAATGCCGGCTCTGAGTTGAACAACGAAGTGCCTGCTGGGCGACCGAGTCCTGACCTACCCGAGGGGTTCCCATGTCTGTGAGACCCGTGGCTGATGTCGAAGTGGACTCTTGTTGCCTTGCAAGAAAGAAACACGTACAGGCAACTGCTCAGGACCGCTTGAACCGGGAGACGAGTTGACCAGTGGCGACTAGACCTGCACTGGACTCCCCCATGCACCGTAGGAGACAGAGACCTGAGGCGAGAGACAACCCCCTGATCCTTGTGGATACCAAGGTGGCCCCAGGACTACTCATTGTATCGCTCTAGCGTATCCAGCATATTTAGCATCTCCGCATCCTTTATCCCCAGCATTAGGACTAGTTCTAGACTAGACCTTGTTAAAGAAAGAAAAAACACGCAGGACCCTAAGACTGCTGAAAAGGCGAAAGGTAACCGTCTCCCTAGACCTACGTGTTCCCTATGTCTGGCTCCCACTGTGGTGTAGCCCATCCAAGTTAAAAGGAGTAGCCCTACTTGCCAGGTAACTAGGAACTGATCAACCGTTTACAATGATTTATTGCATCTCTTCAAAAATGTACTCGCCTTTGAAAAATCATCTCTCCAGTTTCCCTTGATAGATTTTTGTCATTTTGGAGTCTAATTTAAGATGATAAAATATGCTCTATTTTTATAAATTGGTGTCGATTTTTATTGTATTGTCTCTTGCTTATTACCTGTTTGGGGACTTCTAAATGTTTTAAACATGTTCTTTTGACTAAGCTTGAATGTTCTGTGCGGCAGCTACCCATGACTGATCTCAAGGATTTGTTAAAGAACCTTCCTGAACCTGATAGAGATTGTGACATTATTACATGGTGAGGTCTTGTAACACCACTACATAATAATCCACTTTCCTACAGAGGTCTTTAAGCCACCTGAGAGGCATTCAAGGCTCCTAGGTTCTCATGTGAATCAATGAAATATGTAATGCTAATGAACAATTGTTGCAGGTCAGTATTTTTTCATTTGTGTAACCGTTGTGCATGCTGAAGTATTGCTGGATACTGTGGTGATTACAAACTGCTGAACTAGTTTCCTGTTCCTCCTAGTCTGCTGGCCGCCTGATGCGCGCCATCTTTGAAATCGTGCTGAACCGTGGTTGGGCCCAACTTACTGATAAGACGCTGAATCTGTGCAAAATGATTGACAAGCGTATGTAAGTAAATACTAAGCCTATGTCTGGATCTTTTATTAGCTATGGTGGATAAGCACCTACCTC
The DNA here is from genome assembly GCA_963921515.1 of Calotriton arnoldi. Lineage (NCBI taxonomy): Eukaryota > Metazoa > Chordata > Amphibia > Caudata > Salamandridae > Calotriton > Calotriton arnoldi. The sequence continues at coordinate 3,409,178 of CAWUFW010000400.1, forward strand.
ACCACACCTGCTTTCTTCTTGCAGGTGCTAAAACAGCAAGGTGATCAATGGAATGCTTGAATTAATCTCAGCCACTGGCAACGGCTCTGGGCTGTATCCCAACCCATCTTTTTTCGCCCACAATACCACCTCAGTTTGGACCCAGCCACATGCAAATCAGTCTTGACCCTGCTCCTCATGGGAACAGTCCAACCCGAACTGCCAGGCCAGGTCCTCCCTGAACCAAAACACAAGCAGCCTAGGACCGGTTTCGCCCTAGGGTCAAAACTGATTTGCATATAGCTGGGTACAAACTTAAGTGGCATGGTGTGCAAAATAAAGATGGATAGGGATGCAGCCCAGAGTGATTACCAGTGACTGAGATTAATTCGAGCATTCCAGCCATCACAGTTTTGTATACTTATTGTGTCGCCCTTAGTGGGACGGGTGTGGTCAGACGTGGAACCCGCGCTGTGGAATTAAGCAGTACCCGGCTGATGAGCCTATAACTAGGGCAAAACCAGTCCTGAGTTGCTTGTGTTCCAGTTCAGGGAGGACCTGTCTTGGCATTTAGGGCTGGACTGCTCCTATTGGAGCAAGGTCAAGACTGATTTGCATATAGTTGGGTCCAAACTGAGGTGGCAAGGTGTGCAAAATGATGATGGATTGGTATGCGTCCCATAGTGATTACCAGTGGCTGAGATTAATTTAAGCATTCCATCACAGTTTTGTATACTTATTTTTTCTTGCAGGTGGCAGTCCATGTGTCCTCTGCGCCAATTTCGCAAGCTCCCAGAAGAGGTGGTAAAGAAAATTGAGAAGAAAAACTTTCCCTTTGAACGTTTGTACGACCTCAATCATAATGAAATTGGTAAGTTAGGGAGGTCGTCATACCTTTGAAAGTGCTAGAATAGTTATGAGTGGCAGTCTGCTTTTTCTCCTACATACGTAGGTACCTTAACTTTTGATCAACAATCATGCTTTTGGCTCTCGCCAGGTTTCAGCTTTTCCCAGATTGTGGAAAAAGCTGAAACTTTTGACAGGGCCAGATTCTGCCTCTCAAGCTCATTTTCAAATGAATAACATAATTGTGCATAGCCAATATCGGGCTCACTCTAGTCACTCTAGTCAAGATTTAAATCACTGACTGGCAAGATTCTCGGTTAACTACCTAGATTTTGGCTTTAAAAAACTATCTCAGTCATTGGTTTGCAGCCAGGAAGGACTACTAGGATTCAGTGCAAAAGCAAGTGGAACATGTTTGCTGTTGAGGTGTTTATAATGTAGTCATGAAAATAGATTGATATAAAGTACGGAAACGGGGATTTAAAATGACCCTTTAAAAAATGCACTACCTGTGTGGGAGTATCACGAACATACCTAATATGTCATTGGCTTGATGTATATTACCTTCCATTAGACAACCGCTGCATCATGGGATCTCCTTTATAGATAAGCTTCTCATTTGGAAAAGCAGCTTCTTATTGGCAACCACATCTGCCGGGTTAATGTATTAGACTGAAGTTATAGCTAGTTTTAAACTTTGCATGCTCTCCTGAACACAAGGGAGTTATCTACATGTTTCCCTACGCTTGCATCCAAGTCTCATGCCTCCGTCATCCAAATACATGGAATGTTAAATCTTCTTCAGGATGGGAGGAGGAATGGAGCAAGTGCCTGAGCACAAATAATTGTCTTTAAAAGATTTGGTTTGCATTTCCTTCTCAATTCTGAGTTATTTCAATACCTCACTATTACCAAAGCTAAAGAAGACATTCATGACATGCTGGTTTGACAAGTCTTTGCATTCTTCTGAGAGGTATTCAGCATGTTTTGTTCCTGATGAAAGTCTAAAGGAAGCAAATCTCAGGCTTCACTTGCTTGCTTAATGCTATCTAGAACTGCTTGTTAAATAATTTTCTTCCGTGGAGTTTCACAATAATTCAGCCAGAACTAAGTATTCAATATAAATCTTCCAGACAGCCATTTGATAATTATGCTTGCCTACTGCTTTTGCTCCTCTTTTCTTTGCTGTCTTTTTTCTTATGCTTATCCTGCTGTTTTGTTTCAGGGGAGCTGATCCGAATGCCTAAGATGGGAAAGACTATTCATAAGTATGTTCATCTGTTCCCGAAGCTAGATCTGGCAGTCCACCTGCAGCCCATCACCAGATCCACGCTGAAGGTGGAGCTGACGATCACACCTGACTTTCAGTGGGATGAGAAGGTGAGGAGTCAGGTCACAAAGGTTGGGAAAGAGGAGGAGGAATGATGCCACATATCAGCATGTGTTCCAACCAAATAGTGGTATCCTATGCTGGGGCACCATCATGGTGTCCTCAGCCAACTGTATATAATGGTACGTTTGAGGAAACAGGCTTTTTGCAGGTTTACCCTGACTTTTTGCACCCATTTTGACTGCTAGGTACTGGTGCAGCAACTCTGAAATGCCCTGAGCCCTGCTAAAGAGGCCTCCTTGTATGTGCTTTGACCCATAAAATGATGCACGTTTAATTGGCTTGACCCCAATCGGCATAGCCCAACTTACTTGTAAGTCCCTAATATACCAGAAGAGGATCTGACAACTTGGAGGGAGGCCATAGTGAGTTTCGAGACAGCAGTGGGAGGGTGAGATCCGGCTTCTCTGGCAACTGCGCGGGAAGGGGTGAGATGACTACAAAGTTTGTTCTTCTTTAATAAATATTGCAATATATAACATTATAGATGTAATCTTAACAATTGTGAAATGGAAGAAATAAACATATTCTTTTAATAAAAAATAAAAAAAGTCCCTAATTTAAGGTGCCAGGGGTACCCAAGGCCTGTAAGTCAGAGTGACCCCCAGGGACTGCAGCTCTTTTGTGCCACCCTGAGTGGGACAAGGTAAAACATGGCTTCTAATCTGCCACTGCAGACTGGAAGGGTGGTTTAAAACTGCTAACTTGACTTTGCCATTTAAGATAATGGCAAAGCCCAAAAGTCCCTTTTTAATGTATATTAGTCACCCCTATTGCAGGTCTAAAGTGCCCTACAGCAGGGTGCTGTATATTAAAAAGTGGAACATGTACTTTTACATGTTCCAGCACTAAAACCCCAAATTTTCGTTTTTACTGTGGAAAGGCTTATGGCCCCATTGGAAAGTACAGAGCTACAGGCTGGCACCCCAGGCCTGATAACTTCTGATTGGGGCTACTAAGGTTGGCACTGTTTGGTATCAGAAATTTCTAAGTGTCCAATTTGTTGATTTTGCCATGGCTTGTTTGCGGTTGAGTGAAATTGCTTTGGTTTCTTATTGCTTGTAAAATCTAGATCTCCGGAACCCTCTGGTGTGTAGGAAAGTGCCCCTTTTTGACATGGTCACCCCACTTTTTGCCTGGTATGTGATTTTGACTGGAAGTGCAGTAGATTCCTGTTAACCAGGTCCCCAGTGTCAGAGCTCTTTCCCAAAACTGTGTAATTATACCCCAATTGGCAATACCTTTTAGCTCTCCCTGTAAGTCCCTAGTAAGTGGTACCCCTGGTACCTAGGGCAATGAGGCTAAAGAAGGTCCCTAAGGGCTGCAGCATGTATTGTCCCACCCTAAGGGACCCCTCACCAAACGCACACAGACTGCCACTGCAGGCTGCCTGTCTTGTTTTGTAGGAAAGTGCCCCTTTTTGACATGGTTGCCCCCACTTTTTGCCTGGTACTTGGTGTGATTTTGAATGAAAGTGCTTTGGGTTCCTGCTAACCAGGTCCCCAGTGCCAGAGCTCTTCCCAAAACTTAACAAATGTTCCACCAATTGGCAAATCTTTAGCACCCTCTAAGTCTCTAGTAAATGGTACCCTAGTACCTAGGGCCTGAGGTACTAAAGAGGGTCCTTAAGGGCTGCAGCCCGAATTGTGCCACCCTAAGGGACGCCTCACCAAGCACATGCGCGACTGCCATTGCAGGCTGTGTGTCTTGGTGCAGACCAAAGTGAAAACACAACATGTCACACATCCCTGTGTGCAATGTCCCCTACCACTGCAAATGATATTCGTAAGTCACCCCTACAGCAGGCCTCACAGCCCTAAGGCAGGATGCTTAATAACATATTTGAGGACATATCTGCTTGAGCAGATATGCCCCTGTGCTGGTCAGCCCTACTGCTGCCAGTGCTAGTGGCCAGTAAAGCCATCTTAAACTATGTACTGGACACTGGTGAAAACGAGTTCCCCAGCTACATGATGGCTTCACTGAAAATAGTCATGTTTGGATACCAAACATCTCCTCTTGATAAACCCACACTGTTGCCATACACTCAGAGGGCATCTTAGAGGTTCCCCCTGGAAACCTACCAGTCTCAGGTGTGCTTGCTGACTGGATTCTACCAGCCTGCCACTCGAGACGAGTTTTGCAGCGTGAATCTTTCTGGATACACTATGCTGTGCATTATTCCGCGGTCTAGTGGTTGGGTCCGGAATCGTAGTCTTTTTTCTGGGGTTTTTTTTCTGTTTTTTTTTTCGTGTAGCCCAGGTGGGTGTCGACGCCCCACCATTTGGTATCCTCCCGTGACGTCGGCGCGCTTCCTCCGGAAGCTCCCACCCTTGGGCGCCATCTTCAGATTCTTTTTTCCGCCGTTGGGTCTGGATCGTCGTGAAGAGCTCCAGAGTTGGAAGAGGAGAGAAGAAGTAAGAGAAAAGCAGAAAGAACCGAGAAAAATTGGAGATCTTCATCACAAGACAAAGAACATACTACCGGGACGACGAAGCTGGTGAGAGGTAGAAGAAACTTCGACGTCCAACCGAGAATGCGCACACAGGGGGCTCCCTGTGCGCGGGAATGGACAAGACACCATTCAAGTTCTGTCGTAACTGCCACCACAAGTTCGCACAGAAAGACCAACATCCAGTCTGCAACCTATGCCTACCGATCGACCATCGAAGCGACGACTGCAACGCCTGCGCAGCATTCGCCGCCAAGACCCTCAGGGTGAGGGACAGACAGAGGACAGCAAACTACAGCATGCAGGGCCAAGGGCCACCTCCGTCGCTGCGTGACCTGGGCCTCTCCAGTGGGGAAGAGGACAACATCGCCGAGGGACCAGAGGACTGCACGGTCGTAGAGACCGATAACACTTCCAGGAAGGAGGTAAGAGACATGTCGACCCAAAGAACCCCGACAGACTCTCGAAAATCCGAGCCAAAGTCCTCGAAAGGAGCACCGGCGTCGAAGCACTCGAGGACCGAAGCTGCATCCAGGGACAAACAGCCCAGCGGATCCTTCGAAAAGGACTCCCGGTCGGCGAAAGCTCTTGACACACCCAGGTCGTCGAAGCACGGTTCCGAGAAACCGCACTCGACGCCGAAGGGGAAAGAGCAGAAGGCACCTCCGACGTCAACTCCGACGTCAACTACGACCTCGAAGAGAACTGCCGAAACTCTTGACGCCGATCAAGCGGCGGAGATGGAGAGGAAGAAGAAAAGGCTCGAGGCCGAAATGGCCAGTATCATCCAAAAGAAGAAGGACTTCGACGACCGGATGAGTAGATACACAATCCCTTCGAAGCCCTCGACGGTCGTCGAAGCGGAAACGCAAGAGAAGTTCGACAGCACCGAGCCGCCGAAAACCCCCGAACCGTCGGAACAACAGGACGAAGAGGTCCTGTACGATTATACGGAGGGTGATGACGACCAGCAGACGCACTACGGCTCGACACCCTCGGAGGCTCAAGACCTGGAATGGCAGGATCTCAACGCCGAAGACCCGGAGGAGGCCGTGGAGACGTATCCGTCGAGGCCTGACGACATAGGAGTGTACAACATGGTCATCAGGAACGCGGCAGCCACCTATAGAGTGGAAATGGAGGAGGAAAAGCCTAAAGCCTGTTTTCTCCTGGAAACACTGCTACCAACACAAACTAGGAGCCAATTCCTTCCTATGCTCCCTAGTGTGCTAGACCAAGGCAGGGAAGCTTTCAAGGAGCCATCTACCTGCAGATCGGTCACACCCAGAACTGAGAAAAATATAAACACTCTTCAAAGGATCCACCATATATCCAGGGATCTGTGCCAGCTGATTCAATAATAACAGCAACAGCCAGGAAGAGGGCCAACGTTCCCACAAACTCCGGTCCGCCCCCAGACAAGGAGAGCAAGAGGGATAGACCTCACAGGGAGGAAAATTGAAAGGAATGCGGCAATACATTGGCGCATTGCCAACTCCAACGCCCTTATAAATAGGCACGCCTACCAGCACTGGGAAGAAGTTGGGCAGTTGCTCAAACTGCTCCCCACAGAAAACCAGCAGAGAGCGGCACACCTGGTGGAGGAGGGGAAGAACATGGCCAACACCTGCCTAAAGTCGGCTCTAGACACAGCTGATACATCAAGCAGGCTGATGATGATCGGGGTGACAGAGAGGAGACATGCCTGGCTCAGGATCTCCGGGTTCAAGCCGGAGGTACAAAACAACATCCTGAAGTTGCCCTTCAACGGGGAAAAGCTGTTCGGCACGCCCGTGGACGAGACGCTGACGCAGCTCAAAAAAGATAACGAAACGGCAAGGTCCATGGGAGCACTACAGTTCAGGGGTATGAGAAGGGGCACCCCCTCACGAAGACCAAACGGCAGAGGTGGAAACCAGCCAGGAACATCGCACCAGGCCTTCCAGCAAACATTTCAGGAAGCAGCCAGGCACAACAGGGTCAGCAGCAACAAGGCTGGCAGAACCAACAGAGGGGCCAGTCCTTTCGTAGCCGACCAAACGGACGAGGCAATACAAGAAGAGGCGGCCAGCAGCCCGCCCCCAAGTGACTCCACACTACAACACGTGCCCGCACCCCCAACATCGCTAGTGCCGCGGCACAACAAAAGACACAGACAAAATTTACAAATTTACCATCATACAACGCCCGTAGGAGGAAGACTAAAACACTTCTCCCAGGAGTGGGAGAAGATAACAACCGACAAGTGGATACTCAACATCATACAGTTCGGCTACTGCATAAAACTCGTAAAGAGGCCACCAAACAAGAGGCCAACAAACAAAAAACATTCAACAAAAGAGCTGTCACTATTGTGGCAGGAAGCACAAGAACTCCTCCACAAACAGGCTATAGAAAAGGTGCCGTACAGAGAAAAGGGCACAGGAGTGTACTCCAACTACTTCCTCGTACCAAAAGTAGACGAAACGTTAAGGCCCATACTGGACCTACGGTTCCTAAACAAATACATCAAAACTCAAAAGTTCAAGATGACGTCCTTACAAGAGGTCATACCTCAAATAAGGCACGGGGATTTTATGTCCACAATAGACCTCAAGGATGCCTACCTACACATCCCCATAAACCAAGGACACAAGCGTCTGCTCAGATTCACCATCAGCATGACGCACTACCAGTTCACGGCCCTAGCCTTCGGCCTCAAATCAGCGCCAAGAGTATTCACCAAATGCCTACCTGCCGTAGCAGCACATCTGCGAAGACAGGGGATACACGTATACCCCTACCTAGACGACTGGTTGGTAAAAGCGAACTCCTACAACCAATGCAAACTACATACTCAGCAAGTCACACAAACGCTGACAAAACTAGGCTTCTCCATACACAAGGAGAAGTCATCGCTGGAACCAGAACAAGTGAAGATCTTCCTGGGTGCGAAGATCGACACCATTCAGGGAGAGTGTTCCCCAGCGAGAAAAGGATCCTCGCACTACTGAAGGAGACTCGCCGCTACCTGAAGGGGCAACGTCTGACAGTGAGGACAGTGAGCAAGCTCATGGGCATGATGGCATCCTGCATACATTTAGTCCCCAATATTCGGCTACACATGAGACCATTCCAGGAATGGCTGCAACAGCAATGGTCACAGTCAACAGGGAGTTGGGAAGATCTAGTGGTTGTAACGCACGCAGTGCAGGAAGAGATAGCATGGTGGAACAGGGGCAACATAACAAGGGGAAACCCATTCACACCACCAACTCCAACAGTGACCATCACAACAGACGCATCCCAGATGGGGTGGGGAGCGCACATGAAACTGCTCACGGTAAGGGGTTATGGACACAAACAGATGCCGTCAAACACATCAACTACCTAGAACTCAAGACCGTGTTGCCCTAAAAGCGTTCCAGAAACAGCTGTACGGCCAAAGGGTGTTAGTACAAACAGACAACACCACAACGATGTTCTACATCAACAAGCAGGGAGGAACACACTCAGTGGCGCTCTCAGATCTAGCGCAACAGATATGGAAATGGGCAATTCCATTACAAATAGACCTCCTGGCAATACATCTGCCAGGGAAGGACAATGTGAAAGCAGACAGACTGAGCAGACAGACGTCAATCTCACACGAGTGGGAGCTCAACGCGCAGGAGACGCAAAAACTATTCAAGAAGTGGGGGACCCCACAACTAGACCTGTTTGCAACACACCAGAATGCAAAATGCCAATACTTCGCATCCAGGCAGCCAGGCCATCAATCCCAAGGAAATGCCCTATGGATGAGCTGGTCAAAGACATTTGCCTACGCTTTTCCACCGATACCGCTGATACACAAAGTGCTCAGCAAATGCAGAACAAGCAACATGACACTAATTCTGGTAGCACCACAGTGAGCCAGGCAGTCCTGGTTCTCGCAGATCGTGGAGATGGCACAGGGACCACCACACAAGTTCCCAAGAAGGAAAGACCTGCTCTCGCTACAAAACGGAAGGGTACTCTATCCAGAACCAGAGAGCCTCAGCCTAGCAGCGTGGCTCCTGAGGACTTAGAGTTCGCTCACCTCAAGCTTCCACAAAGCACGCTGGCAGTGCTGCGAGAAGCGAGGAGACCCACCACACGGAAATGCTATGCAGCAAAGTGGAAGAGATTCACTGAATGGTGCATCAACAAAAAGCTCCACAGGAGAATCACTAAAGAATCAACTGTGCTAAAATACTTAACACACTTACTAAAAAGTAACCTAAGCTGCACTTCTCTAAGAGTGCACCTGGCAGCAATAGTAGCCTATACAAGAGGAGAAACGTGGAAAAGCTTCTTTACATCTCAAGTAGTAAAAGGCCTCACAATGCTCGGGGACTTTTGTCCTCTTATCCAAGGGCGACGGGTACAGAGGTGTTCTTAGGCGTTGGGTTTTTGTCACTAGGACCAGTCGCGGTGAGGGGGCCGGTAAATAGAGGCTGCAGGTGGCGTTAAGTCCACAGCGGTGAAACCCAAGGTGGGCTTCGAGTCTGGGGACCATGTTGGCACCTTTGGCCTACTTCAGCTCAGGCTAGGTGGCTCAGGTGCAGTAGTGCTTTCCGGCGTTGGGTTCTCGTGGTCTTGGAGCATCACAGTTCTTTCTTGGTACCGGCAATGTACAGAGGAGCAGCTCAACTGTTCCACAGGAGTTCCTGGTTCTTGGGCGATGTGCTGGCAGTTCTCCGACGCTTTGGACACAGCAGTTGCAGGAAAAGTCATCTTTTGGCACAGTTGTCGAAGTCAGTGATAGGCCGTCGGGGGTAGCGCCAAGACAGTTGCTGGTTCTTCTGTTCTTGCTTCTTATGACTCATGTCTGTCGTCTTCTTTCAGGTCGGCAGGATCTGAGTTCTAGGGGCTTCCCTTAAAAATAGATTTTGGGGTTTATGGGGAGTGTGGGGTAGTAGCCAATGGGCTACTTACCCCTGGGGCCACTATGCCCCTATATGACCACTTTCTGTGGGAAGTGGGCATAACCCTGTCCCAGCATTCCTAGGTATGCCATCACAAAGATGGCTACCTTTGAAAAGTCGTGTCCACCTCGCAGTTAGCCCACCTTAGGGGTGGTACTAGCCTGGGGGTGGCACGCCTACCTGACTAGCTAATTTTCCCTTCTGTCCAGGTGCCAAGGGGGCTCTGGGCAGAAGGGGTGACTTCCTCGCCTGTGAGGGGAACCAGATTCGCATTCCAAAGGTGGCAGCTCCTTTGAAGCTCGCCAGCCCACGGAGGCTACTCAGCAGGTCATCCTGTGGGAGGGGGTGTTACACCATCTTCCCGGACAGGCTTTTGTTCCTGATCTCCTGAGAGCGAAAGGCTCTCACCCTAGGTCAGAAACGAATAGTTTCTTACCTGTCGGTATAGTTTTGCAGCTTGAAGACTTTCTGGATTCACTATGCTGTGCATTATTCCGCGGTCTGGTGGTTGGGTCCGGAATCGTAGTCCTTTTTTTTTCTTTTTCGTGTAGCCCAGGTGGGCGTCGACGCCCCACCATTTGGTGTCCTCCTGTGACGTCGGCGCGCTTCCTCCGGAAGCTCCCACCCTTGGGCGCCATCTTCGGATTCTTTTTTTCTTGTCTTGTGCTTGTGTTGTTTATCCTTTTACCCTTTTAAAGGTGTTTTCCATTTGTTAGTCCCATCTTCCTCCTGTCTCATCTTTCTGGCGGAGGCGGGTGGGTTCGCTAGTGAATCCAGAAAGTCTTCAAGCTGCAAAACTATACCGACAGGTAAGAAACTATTCGTTTTGCAGCGTGAATCTTTCTGGATTCACTATGCTGTGCATAGATTTTGTAGCGGTTTGCTATATTTGTGGCGGCTGGGTGGAAGATGAGCGTTGGTTGTTGAATATATGTTGAAGCACTTTTTGACCTACTTGTGCTTCCTTGTTCATCTGTATATCCACGCAGTAGTGCTTAGTGAATGTGTGCACTGAAGCCCATGTTGCCGCCAGCCAAATGTCTTGGATAGGTGTGTTTGCTAGGAAGGCTATTGTTGCTCCCTTTTTCCTGGTTGAGTGAGCCTGAGCTGCTCCCTGTAGCTCTTGGCCTGCCTGTTTGTGGCAGTATTGAATTGTTTGTGCGATCCATCGTGCAATGGTATTTTTCGTCACTGGTCTGCCCAGGAAACTGCTTGCGAAGGATACAAAGAACTGCTTTGTTTTTCTACAATCCTTAGTCCTTTCGATGTAATGCATTACTGCTCTCCTGGCATCCAGAGTGTGCAGTGCCCTCTCAGCGCTGGTGGATGGTTTCTGGAAGAAACTGGGAATTTGTATAGTTTGGTTTATATGGAACCTGGACACCACCTTTGGCATGAAGTGTGGGCCCGTCCTCATTACCACCCTGTCATTGTGAATCTGAATGTAGGGTTCTTGTAGTGTGAGTGCCTGCAACTCGCTCACCCTACGTAGCGAGGTAATCGCTACCAGAAAGGCCGTCTTTATTGTGAGCATATGTAGCGATGCCTTGTGGATGGGTTCGAACGGTGCTTTCATAAGCTGTGTTAGAACTACATTGAGGTTCCATGCAGGCGGTGGCATCCTCTTTGGCGGTGCTATTCTTTTGGCTCCTTCTAGGAATCTTCTTGTTCCCCCTCAGCAGCACCCCCCCCCCCCCCTCTGCTGGCTCAACCCAACTGGTCTCCCAATCGAAACCTGCAGTCTCCTTCTTTTCACAAAGACTGATCCCCATAGACTAACACTGGGCACGCAACTCTGTACTGCACCACTGCACCCAGCTGCCCTAGTGCCGCTGGAGGTGACCTGCGGGTGCTGCCTTGGGCCTTGCCCCATACTCACCTTAAGTCCAAGAGATTGGTCTCGTAAGTCGCTGTACTCTACCTTTATGCCGTATTTGTTTTTTCTCCTATAGGATAACATTGCAGCCTCTGAAAAATGCACAGTGTCGACTTTTGTAAATCTAAAGTATTTCTATCTCGAAACGTACTTACCTGATCGTATTGATTCTGGTGCCTAAATATATTTAAAGATGCATGTTATTTTTATAAATTGATGTTGGTCTCCTTATTGAGTCGTGTGCATAATTTATTGATTGTGTGTGTATTTTGCAGATGTCTTACACTCCTCTCTGATAAGCCGAAGGCTGCTCGACCACACTACCCCCTAGAAAAGTACCTCCGAATTGCTAGAGCAAGCCCCTGTCCACTTATAAGGAAATGCCTAGACTCTTTGCACAGTATACCTATTTTTGGTATACTATATGAAGAGCCAGCTTCCTAAATCCGGTGGATCTTTTTCATTTTAGTGTCTAAATTCTTATTTTAAAAAAGAGTCTATTTTTTATAAATTGGTGTGAGATTTCTTGAGGGTTGTGTCGATTTCTTCTTCAGTTGTTTTGGTGCTGTTTAAATGCTTGACACTTGTTCTTTTGTGTAAGCTTTGCTGCTCAGTGCCACAGCTACCCAGGGTTCAGCTGAGGGTTTTACAGACAAAACCTACTGGACCTACAGAGGTTGGTACGTGTATAACTGTAGGAAAGTGCCCCTTTTTTGACATGATCACTCCCACTTTTTGCCTGGTATTCGATGCAATTTTGACAAAAAGTGCAATGGGTTCCTGATATCCAGGTCCCCAGTGCCAGATCCCTTTCCCTAAACTGTACCATTGTTTCCCGAATTGGCAATACCTTTAGCACCCCCTGTAAGTCCCTAGTAAGTGGCCCCCCTGGTACCTAGAGCAAGGAGGCTAAAGAAGGTCCCTAAGGGCTCCAGCATGTATTGTGCCACCCTAAGGGACCCCTCACCCAAGTCATACAGACTGCCATTGCAGGCTGCGTGTCTTGGAGCAGATAAAAGTGAAAACACAACATGGCACACAACCCTGTGTGCCATTCCTACAGACACTGCATGCAGTGTAGGTAAGTCACCCCTACAGCAGGCCTTACAGACGAAGGCAGGATGCACTCTACTATGTGTGTGGACATATGTGCATAATCAGATATGCCCCTGTGCTGGCCTGTTCAATTACTACCAGTGCAGGTGACCAGGGAAGCCATTTTAAGTACATGTGCTGGACACTGGTAAAAAACGAGTTCCCCAGCTACATGATGGTTTCACTGAAATCTATGATGTTTGGTATCAAACACCTTGTATTAATAAACCCACACTGATTTCAGTGGTGGATTTATTAATACATGCACCCAGAGGGCACTTTAGAGGTGCCCCCTGAAAACCTACCAGCTTCTAGTGTGTTGGCTGACTGGTGTAGACCAGTCTGCCACTGCAGACAGGTATCTGACCCCCAGGGGTGAGAGCCCACGCTCTTGGGTGGTCAGGAACAAAGCCTTCTCTGGAGAGGGTGTTTCTCACCCCCTTCAACAGGATGACCAGTAAATTAGCATTCCAAGGCAGGGAGCTTCAAAGAGCCCACCGCCTTTGGTTTGTGAATCTGACCTCCCTCAAAGGTGACAGGATGCCAAATTCACCCCCGCCCCCCATGACCAGAGGCCATTTGGCTCCTGGACAGGCGGGTAAATTATTAGTCGGAATGGCGTGTTCACCTTCAGGCTAGTTCCACACCTAAGGTGGGCTACCTGAAGTGGATACGACATTTAACAGTCTGCCATATTGGTGATGGCAGAATTGGGAACTCTGGGACAGGGTTATGCCCATTTCCCACAGGAAGTGGTCGTATAGGGGATGTACTGACCCCAGGGGTAAGTAGCCCATTGGCTACTACCCCACACTCCCCTAATGCCCCTAAATCTAGTATTTAGGGAAGCCCCTGGCACCAGGAAAGGGGATTCCTGCCGACCCAAGATGGAGGACACCAAAGAGCCGCGAGATACAAGGACTGTGGAGAAGCAACTAACTTGGCGCCAACCTTGCCGGCCTGTCTGCTGTTCCTGACAAATTGTGCTAAAGTCGTCTCGTCCTGCAGCTGCTGTGCCTCCAAAAGCCTAAGAGAACTGCCTGCCTTCAACAAAGACCCAGGAACTCCAGTGGAGTAGCTTAGCTGCTTCCTTGCATCCTGCAGGCACTCCCAAAGAACTGTGAGGACTCTGGACCGCCGCAAACCTGACACCAGAAAGCCCCCTAGCCCGAGCTGAAGTAGGCCAACTGTGCCACCATGGTCCCCCGACCCTCCAGAGACGAAGCCCACCTTGGGTTTTCCCACAGTGGACTCACTGACGCCACCTGCAGCCTCTTTATGCAGGCCCCCTCTACCTCGAGTGTCTCCATTGACAAAAACCCGACGCCTCAAGGCACCTCTGCACCCGGCCCACGGAGAAGAAGATCAAAGGTGTCCGTACATCCCCGAATATCATGAGACCTGAGCCCCATTGTTGGTTCAGCCCAACTGGGCCCCCAGTACCAGCCTCTAGCCTCTTTAACTGGACCGATCCCCATTGACTTCAACGGGGCACCCAACGCTGCATTGCACCTCTGCACCCGGCCGCCCCTGTGCTGCCCGAGGTGACCTGTTGGTGCTGCCCTGGACCCTGCCCCGTTCTCACCTGAAGTCCGGAAGATTGGTCTTGTAAGTCGCTGTAAAGTACCTGTATGCAGTATATGCTTTTGCTCCATAGGATAACTTTCCTGTTCAGAAATTGCACTGTTGATTTCTCAAACCTGTCAAAATTCTTAACTCGAAATGTACTTACTTGATTTTGATGATCTTGGTGCCTAAAGTTATATAAAGATAAATGTTCTTTTTATAAATTGGTGTGGATCTCCTTTTTGAATCGTGTGCATCATTTATTGGCTGTATGCATGCAGCAGATGTCTAACACTCCTCTCTGATGAGCCTAAGCCTGCTCAACCACACTGCCCCCTAAGAGAGCACCTTGGCATTGCTAGAGCAAGCCCTGGCCGTGGACTCTTTGCACAGTATACCTCTTTTTGGTGTACTATATAAAGAGCCAGCTTCCTACAATTACACGGTGAGGTTGCACACCACACCATATATTACACCCCATTTTCTCACAGTACGTAACCCTCGAAGCCTTAGGCCTAGTCTGTGGGCTGGGGTCTTCACCCAGGCAGCAGCTGGGCCTTTGGTCCTGGAAGCAGCCTGGGGCCCTCGGCCAGCCAATAGCACCATTTCCCTATTTCTGTTAAAGGTGGTCATTATTGTTTCCTGTTGGGATGGTGTAAATATTGACTTTTTTGTCCCTTTTAAATAATTTTTATCTTATGGCTTCAGGTGTGCTAAAACGTTTCAAAGTATCCAATCGTAGCTGTGAAATGAACAATGATCAGAACAGCTTTTAGCTTTTTCTGAAGTCTAATGAGTTTGAAACAATTTCCAATGTGAAATGTGACTATAAATAGTTTTGTTTCAAAACCTACCAATGATCGCCCTCCTTTAGCTGTTACTTTAAACATGGATAGATTCAGCAAGTATTTATATGCATAACAAATTTCTCTCTCTTTGCATAAGTATCTTGAAAAGTTTATTCACTAACCCAAAAGCAGATAGATGAGCATATATTTGTACTACGGTGTCTTTTGGTAAAAAACCCATTCGCTCACCCACAGCCAATGGAGTCCCTTCAGAGGTGGCACGACCTGGAGGTGTCTAAAAAGCATTTGCCCATTAATTTATTTTTTATTTTATTTTTTGAATGTTAGATATTACTTCCTTTATTCCAAATATCGCCATTGCAGTAATTCATTCTTAGACCAATTACTGTTCAAGCCATCTAACTGCCACTTAAAAGATTCACAATGTTAATTTAGCCAGCAATTCGAAGCTCTGTTATTTCTATTGAGAGCAAACCAATTGGCATCCAGTCCAACCTTAATCATATTGCGACTTATAGTATTTGGGTGTCCTTTCGTAATCCTCAGAGGAAGAACAGTTGTTTGTTCTCCACAGTATAGATTTTAACTGCTCTAGAAATTAAATGTTTATGTAGCAATTGCCTATGTATTTATTTATTTATATATAAAGTTTTATATAGCGCGAACGTGACCCACGAGGGTATCAGAGCGCTTTACAGTATAAGAACATAAATGGTTGAGGTGGTATACACGCATTCAAATGTGTCAATTTGTACAAAAGAAATATAAAATATATGAATAACAAACATAGAGGACCGTGATTCTGCAGGACGTTGTACGATAGACAGTTAAAGAACATTAGGTGATTGTGCTAGCGAGCATACATATTATAACCTCTATCGATTCATAGTGGATATAAAATGTATAGATGACCAAGGGGACCCACAGCCAACTAAGCTTTACACTACATACAATTATTGAGCAAAAAGGGCTGTGATATAAGTCTTACATACAGTAGACTCGTCCAATCCATCTGAGATAGGCAATGGTATTCGGATCTTAAAGATGACTCGGTGACATCCTATAATTAAAACTTAGGACATGAATTTGTTCATTAGTAGTCTTTTACTTCCTTTTGAATGCAGTAAAGGAAGTGATTCCACGCACTAGTGGAGGTAAAGAGTTCCAAATCTTTGGTGCAATCCCTATGTATGTTGAGCAAATCAGAGGATGTAGAACCACTGTGTATAGAGTGCGTTTATAACGCTTAGATGTCGGTGCATACCTACGTGGTCCCTTCACTTAGAGGAAAACCATGTAATCCTTTTATATTACAGACCACTGCTATATTTCTGAGTCTTTCACATAGAATAGGTTTGTCAGCGGTGTCAATGCTGTATACAGGTTGAGCATTTTAAGTAGCCACACACTGCACTTTTGGCACAGGGGAAGGCCAACTTAGTTGTGATCCCTGGGTGACAACCCAACTGCCAATCAGACAGTGAAATACATCAATACATTTTCTAGTCCTTTTGCTCAGAGTGGGGCTTTGTCAGTTGGTTTGTAGGCTACTGGATCATTAGTAATCAAAGATTGAAAATGGTTTGATCCTACTGAGCACTACAGCTAAGTGAACTATTAACAATTTTGGTAAGGAATGCAGTCAGTTGACTTTCCATTCTTGTTTTTTTTGCAAGCATTACGCCATTAAAAGATAAAGGTTCAAGGTTGAATACAGGTTTTGCACCCAGTGTAGCGATCAGAGTTGGGCAGAAATGAGTTGCCATTGGTTTGTTCGGATTCATTGAAAATCTGTCCTGTTGTATTGTCCATTTCACATTGGGCATTTAATGATCCTTCTTGGACAATGTTGGATCTCGATGAGAGCCTATCAATGTTAAGTGTTGTTTTTTGTGCTGGTGCAGCTTCTTTGAGAAGTGCTCTATAATGTTTGGAGAATTTGATTTTTACCTATGCTTTCTCACTCAGGTGCATGGCTCTTCAGAAGCCTTTTGGATTCTAGTGGAGGACGTGGACAGTGAGGTAATCCTGCACCATGAGTATTTCCTGCTCAAAGCCAAGTACGCCCAGGATGAGCACCTCATCACCTTCTTCGTTCCAGTTTTTGAGCCTCTTCCACCACAGTACTTCATCAGGGTGGTGTCTGACCGCTGGCTCTGTAAGTCTCTGCTGCAACCTAATTTTGTGTGCATCATAGCTCTGCCGGTGCACTTCTATTTTATTGAGGATAAGAGCTTGTTTTTCTTATACTGCACACATTTACAAATCTAGTGCATTCTAAACTGGACTTGTGATGCCGTGCTACTCCTGGCCTCATATTTATACACCGCTACACTAGCACCCCTCCTTTAAAATTTGCATGGGTACTCTTTGTTGTGTAGCACCTGGGAGTATCATTTTAATGTGTTTAATGTGAATCCATTATAATTGTTAATGTTAAGCTTAACAATCCTACACTTCTTGCCAGTCAAAAGCATAATAACCCCCCTCCCCGTTGAAATTCTGAGCCTTTTCCATCTACACTTACAACTCCTTTGGAGTATTTAACGATTCCTGGAAGGCACATCAAATGTACCTTATTGCTAGGAAGATGGTCTACAGCGCTAGACTGCAATGCCTCTTACCATCCTCTAGTCCTCTTTCAGAGTGCTCTCAGATAAAATTTTAGGATCACCATTTCTTTAATGTGTTGAACTAGTCAATCAATTTGTAGCCCCCAAGCCCACTCTTGCATGGAGAATTCTTATACATGCTTGTCTAATAATAAAATAAACTTTAGCTCTTAAAAGTAATTAAATTTTAATTCAAACAAAATCACTTATGAAGGTTTAGGGATTTTTTCGAATACATTTTTAAGTCTGGTGTTTGACTGTTTGATGTTAGTAAAATTATCTATAATAAGCCAGCCCTCTTCATCTATTTGGCGGGTTGGAACGGGCACCCCGAAGAAAGTGAAGCTGTGGCGCAAAGCCGTGCGATTTTGAAAAAAACTAGAAACCAGCGTCGCGGCTCTCCCCAGCACAGCGGGAGAGCCACTGTTTTAAAATTCACCCCGCTTGTGGAGCGCCCATAATGCCCTACGGGGCTTGTCAATTTCACTGCAGCTTAACAAAGAAACCCCTCGTTTGCAGCTCGTGATGACCCCAGGAGAGCGAGGTCACCACTAAATTATTACCCAAGTGCAGGAGCAACGCAGAGCCCCCCCCCCTCCGTCCCCCCTCACCCTCCATAAGGAATTCAACAGTCCCCCACCCTAAGTTTGTGGGCACAGGAAAAAGATTATCCCTCAGGGGTTTTTCTTTGTTTTGAAGCTTTCCTCTGCTGGAGCTTTTGTTCAACAGCTCTGAATGATGGGTTATGGCTGCAACCAGTTGTGGCCTGAAAATGGTTAATGTGAGCTTTTCATGTATAGAGACACCCTCTAGGGGTAAAAAGTGGTAATTACACATGTGCATTCACCAAAGTGATGTCCTTTAGGGACTATTTGCAAGAATGGAGTATTTTTTTTTTTTTAAATAAAAGTGTTGATGCTGCAAACACTCTAGGGGTGAGAACTATATTTGCATACATTTTGTTATTATAATTGTGTTGCCTACAGGGGCTATGCTAAAAGTGCCTGTTTCATGCTAAAAGTAACTTTGAAGACAAATCACCTACACATGTACAGACATATTCTCTTGTGAATGCTTTAATGAAGTAATGCCGTTGACAACCACTCATATGCCAAGTAAACTTGTTTTATTACCCATATTAAATGCGTGCTCATTCAAAGGGATATTCTATTATTTGTTGCTCTAGGCCTCCCTTTGGGAGGGGTAGGAATGATTACGCAATGTCATCCAAAAACACTATTTGTAAATTGCTGCATCGTATTGAGTAGTGTGTGTCTAATTTATGTACTTTTTCCTTTTCAAAAGAAAAAGCACAGACTGGACAATCATTTATTGAGTGTTATTATTATGTATCCGTGAATGGAGATATCTGAAAGAGACACGTTAGTGATAGATTCCTTACCTTAGAATATCCCCAGGCGTCAGGCTGGATCCGGAAAGTTTTGCGTAGCAGTACCCTTGCGCGTCGGTAGGCGGCGTCGTGCGGCTCCGCGTCCGTCGTCGGCGTCGTGATCGCCGGGATGACGTCGCGGGCAGCACTTAGGCGCCGCCCCTGCGCGCTGACGTCAGTTCTTCTTTTTCCGCGCCAGCAAGCGCAGATCCGGGAAGAGCAGTGCCCTGGTCAATTTTTGACCATACTTTTGGGTGATTTTTTCACTGTTTTTTCACAACTTTAAGGTGTCGTAGGGATGCCCGGCTTCAAGCGATGCAGCGCCTGTGCGCGGATGATGTCCGTCACCGACCCGCATTGGGAGTGTCTCTTCTGCCTCGGCCGAGGCCACGACACCGAGTCTTGTCCCGAATGCCAGGCCCTCAACCCGAAAGCTTTGCGAGAGCGGTCTCGAAAGCTCCTCGAGGCCCGGCATTTGGCTCCGCGGAAGCCCCGGTCGCGTGAGAGGTCCAGGGGTCGCTCGCGGAGTGCACACCGGTCGTCGGCGTCGAAGTCTTCTTCGTCCGGTAAGTCTAAGCACAAGAAGTCCAAGAAGCATCGTCGCTCTCGGACTTCGCCTCGCCGGTCTCGCGACTCGGCTGAGGCCCCTCCCGGCACCGTCCCCGCCCCCGCGGCCCCGGACTTGCCTGTGGAGTCGCCCCGTCATACCCGCCCTTCCCGGGTTCGGGGGCGGATCCGGCCAAGGTACAGGAGTTCCTGTCGGCCATGGCCCGCCTCTTCGGGCCTTCAGGCCCCTCCGGTGCGCCTTCGGGCCCCGCGGGCCCTGATGGGGTTGCTCCGGCGTCGCCGGCGGCTCCGGCCCCGGCGTCGCCCGAGCCTCCAGCCTCGATCCCGGCTCCGGCTTCGGCCCCGGCCTCGATCCCGGCTCCACAACCCCCATCGACGCCGGTCGACCTCACGACACCTCCGCCGGCGCCCGATGTCTCCGGTGCTGTTCTCGACGCCGCCCTGGGCTCCGGGCGGCGTCGTCCCCAGTTCCTTCCGGCCCGGACATGGACCCGGAGCGACGTCGCTCGACGCCGGCTCCGGCGCCGATGGGACCTTGGGTCCCAAATGTCCCTCCTCCTCCTTATTTTGAACCAGAGGAGGACCAGGAGGACTGGGAGGGGTCTGATGACCCTCTGACACGCAACTGTCAGTATGATGAGGACTGGACAGAGAGTCTAGGGGAGGCCAGTGGTCTGGATACTTCTCCTGACACTGGCATGCTGTCTCCTCCCGTGGCTACGGAGGAGGGGGCCAATTTTGGTACGGTGTTGCGTAGGGCTGCTGGGGCCTTACGTCTCCAGCTCCCTACTTTGACGGTCAAGCCTAACATCTTGACAGAGGTGCTTCAGCCGGCAGCCTCCTCTGCGGAGACTGTGCTGCCGTTTAACGACGCCCTCACTGACGTTCTTTGGGCGCCTGGTCCAAGCCCAACACAGGGGCTCCTGTGGATCGGAACGTGTCACGACGCCATCGCCCCGCTCCGGGCGACCCCCTGTTTCTTTCTGTCCACCCCACTCCTGAGAGCTTGGTTGTCCAAGCCTCCGCTTCCCAAACCGCCTTCCCTACCGCTCCTCCGGATAGGGAATCCAAACGCCTGGATCAGTTTGGGAAGAAAGGTTTTTCTTCCTCCAGTGCTGGCTTGCGGTCCGTTAACACCGCTTGTCTTTTGGGCCGATATACCCACTCCCTGTGGGATTCGGTGGCGGATGTTTTGCCCCAGTGCCCTGAGGAGGTCCAGGCACTGCTTTCCCGCGCCATTGCGGAAGGAAGGGATGCGGCCAAATACACTATCCGTTGTGGCCTTGACACCGCCGACTCGCTGGGCAGGTCGATTGCAACGACGGTGGCGCTCCGGCGCCACGCCTGGCTGAGAACCACTGGTTTTTCAGGGGATGTCCAGAATACTCTCATGGACATGCCCTTTGATGGAGTCGGTCTTTTTGGGTCCAAAGCAGACCATGCGTTGGAGCGCTTTAAGGACTCACGGGCTACTGCAAAGTCCCTGGGCCTTTCTGCTACACGCCCTCCGCTGCTTTCTGCTTTTCGCCCCTATCGTGGCCACGGTAGGGGCGCCCTTCACGTCAGCAGCCCAGCCACCGGCCCGCGCAGCAGGCGTCTTCGCGTGGCCGAGGACGTGGATTCCGCCGTGGCGGATCGGGCAACCAGCGTGCGGGTCAGGCCACCACCTCCAACCCGTCCGCGGCCTCCAAGCCCTCCTAGTCCCTCCTTTCAGGTGCACGGCACGCCAGTAGGGGGCAGGGTCCGCCATCACCTTCCCCACTGGCGCACCATCACCTCGGACAGGTGGGTCTTGGACATTGTCCGAAGGGCTACTCCCTCCCCTTCGAGACCACCCCCAGCCATGCCACCTCAATTCCACCGCATGTCAGGGGATCACTTGGTGCTTCTACGGAAGGAAGTCACGGCCCTCTTGACCAAGAGGGCCATCGAGCATGTTCCGACCCCAGAAGTAGGGCGTGGTTGCTACTCCCACTACTTTCTGGTGCCCAAAAAGGACAAGGAGGACATGCGTCCTATCTTGGACCTCCGGAACGTCAATCGCTTCCTCCGGAAGGAGAAGTTCAAGATGCTCACCCTAGCTCAGGTCTTGACTGCCCTCGACCCTGGAGACTGGTTGGTAGCGTTGGACTTGCAGGACGCGTATTTCCACATCCCCGTCCTGCCGGCCCACCGGCGTTACCTTCGCTTCACGGTAGGCCCCGAGCATTTTCAGTTCACCGTGCTCCCCTTTGGCCTTACCAGTGCCCCTCGGGTGTTCACGAAAGTGATGGCGGTGGTCGCAGCTCATCTGCGCCGGGCAGGGGTTTCAGTCTTCCCCTACCTCGACGACTGGCTGCTGAAGGCGGGCTCGTCCCAGGCAGTCGTCTCCCACCCTCCAGACTACGGCCGAACTCCTGCACTCGCTGGGGTTCTCCATCAATGTGCCGAAGTCGCATCTAATTCCTTCTCCACAGCTCCTTTTCATCGGAGCAGTTCTGGACACGACGCAGTTTCGGGCCTATCCTCCCGAACGGCGAGTCCGGGATATTCAGGCTATGATTCCGATCTTTCGGCCTTTATCCTGGGTTTCGGTACGGATGACCCTGAGGCTGCTGGGCCTCATGGCCTCCTGCATCCTGCTGGTCAATCATGCCAGGTGGCATATGCGGGCTCTGCAGTGGGACCTGAAGTTCCAGTGGGCGCAGCACCAGGGCAACCTGTCCGATCACGTCCAGATCTCGGAGGGGACTGCAAAACAGTTGCAGTGGTGGCTCTCGAACCGGCAATGGGTCATGGGCAGATCCCTCTCCCTTCCCCAGCCAGAGCATACAGTTGTGACGGACGCGTCCCTTCTGGGATGGGGCGGTCACATGGGAGAGGCGGAGATCAGAGGCCTCTGGTCTCCGGGCGGAGTCCCGGCTCCATATCAACCTTCTGGAGCTCCGGGCGATCCGACTTGCACTCAAGGCATTCCTTCCCTCTGTCAAAGGGAAGGTAGTGCAGGTGTTCACAGACAACACCACCGCCATGTGGTACTGCAACAAACAAGGCGGGGTGGGGTCGTGGACCCTTTGTCAGGAGGCTCTGCGCCTCTGGACATGGCTGGAACATCAGGGCATGTTCCTGGTGGTTCAACACCTGGCAGGTTCCCTGAACGCCAGGGCGGACGAACTCAGCCGCAGGTGCATGATGGATCACGAATGGCGTCTTCACTCGGAAGTGGCGCAAGGACTCTTTCTACAGTGGGGAGAGCCTTGGTTAGATCTATTCGCCACCGAAGAGAACGCGCAATGTCATCAGTTCTGCGCGTTGGAATTTCCAAGGCGGCACTCGCTCGGCGACGCTTTTCGTCACGAGTGGAGTTGCGGTCTATTGTACGCCTTTCCGCCTATACCACTTCTACCCAGAGTGTTGAAGAAGATTCGGCACGACCGGGCCCAAGTTATTCTTGTGGCTCCGGACTGGGCTCGAAGAGTTTGGTATCCCGAGCTACTCAATATGAGCGTAGATCCCCCGCTCCGTCTGCCTCTTCGGGAGGATCTTCTGTCGCAGCAGCAGGGGACGGTCCTCCACCCGAACCTGTCCAGTCTACACCTGCTTGCGTGGAGATTGAGCGGCGGCAGTTGATTCCTTTCGACTTGCCTCCCGAAGTTTGTGATGTGATTCTGGCAGCCAGGCGTCCCCTCCACTAAGGTGGTATACGCCTGCAGGTGGAACAAATTTGTGGCATGGTGCACAGCAAAGGCTGTGAATCCCCTTTCTGCCCCTCTTTCTGAGGTCCTTCTGTTCCTTCTCTCTTTGGCCCAACAGGGTTCTGCCCTGGGTACCATCAAGGGTTATCTTTGTGCTATCTCGGCCTTCCTCAGGCTCCCTGATCAGCCCTCCCTTTTCAAGTCCCCTGTTGTTAACAGGTTCTTAAAAGGCATTACTCACCTCTTCCCTCCTGTTCCGTTTGTGATGCCTCAGTGGGACTTGAACTTGGTTCTTACCTTTTTAATGTGCGCTCCCTTTGAGCCTCTACATAACTGTCCTCTTCGTCTTCTGACTCTGAAGACAGCCTTTCTGGTGGCCATCACCTCCGCTCGGCGGGTGAGTGAGCTCCAGGCCCTGTCTTGCAAACCTCCTTTCTGTCTGTTCATCCAGACAAGGTTGTTCTTCGGACGCGTCCGTCCTTCTTGCCAAAGGTGGTTACTGCTTTCCACATTGGGCAGACCATCACTTTGCCCACCTTCTTTCCGCCTCCGCATCCTTCCAGAGAGGAAGAGAGGCTCCACCGTCTGGACCCAAAACGTGCGCTCTCTTTCTATATTGACCGCACAAAACACTTCCGGGTGGATGACCAGCTCTTTGTTGGCTACGTGGGCGCCAAAAGGTCGGGCGGTGCACAAGAGGACCATCTCCCGCTGGGTTACCTTGTGCATCAAGACCTGCTATTCTTTGGCTAAAAAGGAACCTCCTGTTGGGCTGCGTGCCCATTCCACCAGGGCAACGGCTGCTACCACGGCCTTGGGCCGCGGTGTTCCGCTGCCGGTTATCTGTCAGGCGGCTACGTGGGCCTCGCTGCACACGTTTACTAAGCATTACTGCCTTGACAGTCAGGTCCGGAGGGACGGCTTCTTTGGCCGTTCTGTCCTCCAGGACTTCCTTGTCTGATCTTTGTTCGCAGACCCACCACCGGGGTTGGTATTGCTGGGGTATCTATTCTAAGGTAAGGAATCTATCACTAACGTGTCTCTTTCAGATGCACAAGTTACTAACTTGTGTAACGATATATCTGTAAGAGACAGTAGTTAGTGATAGATTCCTTACCGCCCCACCCATCCTCCCCGTTCTGCGAACTGATTTCTAGGGTTAAGGACATCCCTTTCAGGGCCCTAGTATTTTTCAGACACCTGTGTCAGCTTCTTGCATGGCTCTGCGTTCCTGGCGCGGAAAGTCGTGTACAGAACTGACGTCAGCGCGCAGGGGCGGCGCCTAAGTGCTGCCCGCGACGTCATCCCGGCGATCACCGACGCCGACGACGGACGCGGAGCCGCACGACGCCGCCTACCGACGCGCAAGGGTACTGCTACGCAAAACTTTCCGGATCCAGCCTGACGCCTGGGGATATTCTAAGGTAAGGAATCTATCACTAACTACTGTCTCTTACAGATATATCGTTACACAAGTTAGTAACTTGTGCTACTAGCCCACACCACCTCCCTTGAGTAAGCCTTGGACTGCTCTGCAAGGCTACCCTGTGAGAGTCAAGCACTACAATGGAGTGTTTGGTTCCCAGTGGTGGACAGGTGCTGGCCCATTACTTGTGCAGGCCACACAACTAATGACCCATTTTCCTACAACATGTCACACATCCCTGGGGGCCATGTCCCTAACACTGAATGTAATATTTGTAAGTCACCCCTGCAGCAGGCCTAACATCCCTAAGGCAGGGTGCTTAATATTACGTCAGGACATACCTGCATGAGCAGCTATGCTCCTGTGCTGGTCAGTCCTTTTACTGCCAGTACATATGACCAGGGAAGCCATTTTAAAACGTGCTGGACACTGGTGAAAACGAATTCACCCCATTACACGATGGCTTCACTGGAAATAGGGGTTGTTTGGCACCAAACATCTCATATTGGTAAACCCACACTGATTCCAGTGTTGGATTTAATGATCCATGCACCCAGAGGGCACCTTAGATGTGCCCCCTGAACCTACCAGCCTTTGGTGTGCTTGCTGACTGGTGTCTACCAGCCTGCCACCCGAGGCACTTTTCTGGCCTAGGGTGATAGCCTTTGCTCTCAGGAGGCCCAGAACAAAGGCCTGTAACACCCCCTCCTACAGGATGACTAACCTCCTTGGGCTGGGGAGCTTCAAAGAAGCTGCTGCCTTTGGAATGCAAATCTGGTTTTGCAGCATAGACGTCTTCTAGATTCACAAACTGTGCATATTCCGCCATCTAGTGGTTGGAGTCGGAAAGTGCTTTGTATTTTTTTTTTTTTTTTGGGAGGTTGCGACACCTGATCCCCCTGGTGAGGCTACAACCCCCTTTGTGTGTGTGCAAGCCCTCAGATTATTTTTTCTGCCATGGAGATCGGAGGTGCACTGAAGACGTCTGAGAAAACACAGCAGCAGACGCAGACAGCAAAGAAAGCCCACCAGAACTCCGATGAGAGAGGTGGTATCAAGGAAGGTTGCATAAGGGGAGAAGTTTTTCAGCAAAGCAGTGTGTTTACCGCTGCTCACTTTTCCTCCTCCTGCACCAGAGCAAGCACATTGTTCTCTGGCAGAACAGTCTCCAGGTATTTGGGGGGGGAGTTTTCTGCAGGGAGCTGATGCTTCATCCTCAAACAAGGTAAGAAGAGCTTGCTCTTTAATTTATTTCATGTGGAAGCAAGAGCACGGTGGAATGCTCCATGTGTTTTTTCAATATTTAATGTAGGAGCAAGAGCACGGGGAATTGCTCCATGTGCTACCGTAAAGTTTAAAATAGCACAGCCAATGTTTATTCCTACCAAGCTGGAATATAAAAGCATGTCTACCAGGGTGCGCTTACAGCAAGTGTGTCAATGCGCTGTTTAGACACTTTGAATACGGTGTTTAAATCTTTTAAACCTATTTTCTTAGTCTTTACTATTATGTTAGTAACGTACGTAAGGTGCCTCTTCCATACACCACGGAACAGCCGGGAAAAGAAATATTCTCGTATTCCTTTTGGTAGCTAGCATAGCTTAAACAGGGAGCACACTACGTTTACAACGTTACCAAAAGGTAGGTTTTTTGGGCATAAAAAGGAGATTCTAAGGATCTTTTACATAATATGCAAACCTACGGGAGGTTCTACTTCCCAAAACACTTAGCATTGCAGCACAAAATGCAATCATTACGCCATTAGATAAGGTTATGGCGGGAGACAAACAAAGCCTTTCCCTTCCCAGGCATTTAATAGCTTGGCACAACACTTCTAACAGGGCACCAAATGCAGCTCACATTCCAAAGGTTTTCTGCAAAGCGGACGAGAAGGTCATAAACCCCCTCCCCTGCACTCTCTTCCAACACCAGCACAGTAGACTGTAAGGAGACCCGATGAGTCAGGGGCTTATCTCCAACAAACGCATTCCTTAGCTGCCCTCTAAGCAAACCAGCATTGGCATAGCCAATAGGTCTCGCCTTTGGGGCCTTATAAGTGTTTAACCATGCAACAGTTAATGTTGTTGCACCAAGGATATTGTGCTGCATAACTAAATACTTATAAGGTCCGAAAAGCGAGACCTATTGGCTATGCCAATGCTTGTTCTTTTTTGAGTTGCCCACTTCAAGTCAATGTTGAAAACATTTCCAGGGTCGCCCCTCTTTCGCTATGTCTGTAAATATCATGTCCGAACAGCTTCTAACATTTTAGCGTATTAGTTTAAATCCTGGCTGTCGTTTTAAATAAAGGTACACAGACACTTGAGATCCTGTCGAATTTTCTTTCAATGAGTGAAACTCTTTGGAGAAAAAAAACTTGTCAAGACATGCTTCTACTTCGAGAAATAACCTTCTACTTTTGACTTGACAGTCTTATCTTAGTTCCCCTCCCCTTCTCCTACCATAAAAGCCTCTGCGATTAAAGGAATTTCCTCTGGCTTTCAGGAACAGACCAATTTCGTTCAGATGTCGGGCAGGCAAGTAAAGTAGGAATGTGCGTTTAGTTTCTTTAAAGTACCAAATGACATCTGCCTGCAGGCCTGACGTCCACAATTGTCAGGCACGTCTGTGCAACGTAAAACAACTGTCTGGACATTGGGAAAGCAAGTCATGAAATGGCGGCCGGCTTTACCTTCCACTGGAATGTTACATGAGGCAATCCCGCCATCTGTCCGGAGCAACACAAAACAATTCCTTACAAACCTGACACTGCCCGTCCTAACTAAGGCGTATTGGTGCAGTTGTTGCTAACAAGAATTCTTTTCATACCAGTAACATTTTGCAGCAACCCCAATCAAAGCTTTCTAATCAGAGCACGTAGAAAATCTGACTTGCTTTTAAAAGAGCGGACAGCTGGGCTTAAATCCTTAGCAAATGTTTGGAGAAAATGAACAGCTCATGCTGGGTTGAACTGTTTTTGACGGAGTGACTAAATCATGCCACATCTAGGTAAATATTATTTTATGGTAGAAGAGATCCAGCAGATGCATACCCATGTATGCTCTTAAAATCTGAAAAAACAAGACGCGCGGCCAAGAAACGCGCTCTCTGTTGAGGGAGGGGGAGGAGTGGTGAGGGAGGAAAGGCAGATGGCGCCTCGCCAGCGATGCGAGGAATGCATGGCAGCTGCGCGCGTGCACGCTCTCGCGAACGCAGGCTGGTCGCCGGCAAAAGCCACCGTTTGCATTTCCAAAACCCGCTTACTAAAACTCTTGCCAGAGCAGCGCATGCGCTGGCTCAGGCGAGACCTAAACAGGAAGGCAGGTTTTACGGCTCCAGCAACATTAAAAGAACAGATCTTTGATCGGCAAAATCCAGAAAGGAAGAGTGGTTATCTTCTCTAAGCATGTAAGTTGCTGGTTAGCGATTCCACAAGGCTATGCTACATAACATACTACCCATATACCTTATGAGCAATAACAAAGATAAAACTGCAACGTTTTTAAATTACTACAGCCCCACATAAAGTGTTTTAATGCAGGGGCATTTTTTGCTTTTAAACAGCAACAGTGCATGGGCCTAAAGAACGCACTAACGTGCAATTGCAGCAGTTAGCTCAGCCACTGGGTAGCATAATCGCATAACAATTTTTATGCATAGGCCAATTAATACACCGTTTTTTCTGAAAACTACTAATATATGCACATAGGCAACGGGCCCAATAAGCCACAGCAATATTTGTATACAAATTATGCTAAAAACGATCTTTGCGGCAGAACATGTGCAACATATAAGTACAATGTTTATGCACAGTTTTTTACATTAGATCGCAAAATATTTATTAACAGCTGATGCTCTATAACACAGTTAAATACCGTATGGCCCCTCTATTGCTGGTACTATATCAATATTTACCGGTTTACTGTGGTAACTTCACAAGGTTTATAAACTCCATGCAACATGCAGGATCACAGATCATGCTTTACCAGTTACTCCGGCAAATTCAAACCATTTTTATCAGCTTGCTGCATAGTATTGCAACAGGCGATGCAAGGGAGAGACCCCATACTACAAGATATAAATACACGCAGTAGGGTAGCATTACCCACTAAGCCTCTAGAAACTCTGAGGTGCCAATAGGAGGTTAAAAGGAGATGTGTAAATCCTTCTTATACCGACAAGACCAGGTGCACTGGATCAAAACAGATACAATTTTGGCTCATACCCAAAACCACATGGTCTACGCCTGCATTATGTATGTAAGTGTGTGTGTGTGTGTATATATATATATATATATATATATATATGTGTGTATATAGGTATCTGATAGAGACATCTAGCCGTAGATTCCTTAACTTAGAATATCCCCAGGCGTCAGACTGGATCCGGATTTTTTTTTGCGTAGCAGTACCTCTGCGCGCCAGGGGGCAGCGCCGCCTAGCTCCGCCCTGACGTTGTCCCCGGACATGACGTCAGTGGAGCTATATAGGACCCCCCTGGCGCGCTGACGTCAGTTTCCTTCTTTTCCGCGTTCCAACGCGGATCCGGGATTCAGCTGTTCCTCTGGCCTGTTTTTCTTCAGGCCCTTTTTCGACGTCTTTGGCGTCGGGGAACAGTGTGCGATGCCTTCGGGCTTTAAATTGTGCGAAACTTGTTCGCGTCAGATGTCGGCGACGGACCCGCACGCCATTTGTATGTGGTGTCTTGGGTCGCACCATGACTCCGTGGAGTGTGACGCCTGCCGGCAGATGCGCCCAAAGTCCCTACGGGAGCGTCGGATGAAGCTCTTAGCCGCCCGGATTACCCGCGCAGCGTCTCCCTGCTGTTCTCCGGTTGGGTCTTCTCTCCCCCTCCGCTCCCGGAGTCGATCCCGCGAACGTCGCTCTACAGGTAAGTTGAAGAAAAAGACACGGAAGTCGAGGTCCTCGCATCCACGTGACGATGGGGGCCATGGTTTCCGTTCCCACACGGAGCCGTGCGCCCCGGAGTCCGCCTCCCTTTACCCGCCCTTTCCGGGTACTGGCGCGACTCGGCCCCAGATGGAAGCCTACTACAAGGCTCTGCACTCCATCTTCAGGTCACCTCCTCTCCCTGGCGCGCCTTCGGGTCCCACAGTGGAGGTAGGCATTCAGGTCAGATCTCCGCCGGCTGGTTCGCCCTCGGCGCCGACCGAGTGCCTCGGCTCCGGAGCCGTGCCGGCGTCATCTTTGGCGCCGGCGGCAGAGTGCCTCTGCTCCGGAGCCGTGCCGGCGTCGGGTGCCAACGCCGATGGGCGTTTTAGTCCCGTGCCGTGCCATTCTGTCTTGTCTCTGCATAGCCCCTGGCGGCTCCCTGCGTCGACCTTGGCATTAGCGGCGCCAACGGCGCCGTGCCTGTCGCCACCTGGTCCTCAGGCTCTGTCTCCACTACTCTCCATGGTGGGTTCGACGCCTTTACGGCGTCCTTCGGTGTCGGAGCGGCGTCGTTCGACGCCGGAGCAGTCGCCAGCACCTGTCGGTTCTCCGCTTCCGGAGGACACAGGCCGGGTAGGCCCGGACTTGTCTCCTTGCCAGTTGCCGCCAATGCCATGGGGGCAGTGGGCCCTTGTTCCTCCTCCTGTGGGACGTATCAGCTTGCAGCCGTCCCCTACAGATGGGCTGTTGTCACCCCCCACCACGCCCACTGAAGCTGGTGCTTTGTATTTGAGGGGTGTTCGTCGGGCTGCAGCTGTTTTACATTTGCACCCTTCTTCTATGCCCTTGTCTTCCGACCCTTTATTGGATCTACTCCACCAGGGTGCGGTAGATATTGAGCCCTTGCTACCTTTTAGCAGCCTATTGTTCAATGCCCTTCTCGGGACATGGGCACGGCCCTCTTCCGGGGATGCTGTCGACAGGGCTGGAGCACACCGGCACCGTCCGGCTCCTGGGAGCCCAGCCTGTTTGTCCCTTCAGCCTGGGGCTTATGGCCTTGTAGTGCAGGTGTCTTTGGCCACGCAACCTTCCTCTCCACCTCTTCTGCAGCCTCCTACTAGGGAGTCTCGTTGGTTGGAAGCGTGTGGACGCCTCATTTTTGCGTCCTCTAGTTCAGCCTTACGTGCTCTGAACACAGCTTGCGTCTTTGCCCGGGCTTCTTCTGCCCTATGGGACTCGGTGGAGTGTCTTTTGCCTGCCCTCCCTGAGTGTCCTCGCGCTGACGTAGCTCGTCTTCTTCACGAAGGCCGAGAAATGGCGCGGTTTACCGTTCGGTCCGCCGTTGACGCTACCGATTCGGTGGGTCGGGCGATGGCGAGGTCCATTGCCTTGCGTCGCCATGCTTGGCTATGCGACGGGGGTTTCCCCGACAATGTCCGTGACAGTCTCCGGGACTTACCATTTGATGGTGTGTCCCTGTTTGACGCACATGCGGACTCTGCAGTTCACCGCCTGCTGTCTACCCTTCCGTAGTGTGTCTTGCTTCAGGTTGGCCCTGGGTTCCTGGTAATACCTCAGCGGCCTAAGCGGCTTCTCGCCGTATTTGTTTTCTTTCATGCAGCAGGTCAGCTGCTTATTTTTTCTGCCTTGCACGCCCCTACTACAGGGGTTATATGTTCGGAACCTGTGGTTTCTGTGTTCCCACTTTACGTCCTCTGTCTATGGGCTCGCGCTCAAGAGGTGCCCGTTCTGCGGGTTGATGCTTACCCTATGTGGGGTATTTGTTAGCTATTGTATAGCTGCCTTCTTCCCACGGCAGTCTTTCTACGCTTCTGTGGGGCCCTTTTTACTACGTTGTTCGGCAGCTGTGCCTGTGCGCTTTACTGCTGCTGCATGCCCTCCCGGGGCCTTCTTTCGGTCCATTTGTTGGGCTCGCTCATGGTTGCTGCTGCTGGTCTGCGGCACTCCCCTGCATCTCACTACTCCATTTCTTGAGGCCGGAAGGGCTTTCAGGTCCCTCCCGTCTCATCCTGGTTCTTTCCCTGCGGCCGTTCCCTCTCTGGACTGCCTATCACAGGACCCTGTCGCTGTGTTCTATTACATACAGCGACTGCTCCCTAGTATGCTCGCTCTCACAGGCTGGTGCGTTTTCCGGCACCTTTCCGTTGTACGGTTCTACTCCTACCAGGCCTTTCTATTTCCTGCTGCATTCCACGCAGGTGTTGTCCTGTTTTTCCTTCCAGCTGCGGTTGCTGCTTTCAGCGGGGGTGTTCTCCTCCCAGCAGTGTTTTCTCTGGTGCAGTATTGAGCGTGTATCCACTCTTGTTCCTTCCAGTGCTGTTCGGCCTCCCTGTCTGTTTCACAGTAGCCAGTGGGTCTTTCCTACCGCCTGTGGCTGTTGTGTCTGGCTCTGGGCCCGTACCACTGCTACGTAGCTGTTGGTGCTATCATGGTTTTTCTTTCTCGACTCATCCACCGGGCTGGGCCCTGTCTTCTTTAGTCCTGTCCGGCATACTACACACGCCCAGACCTCCTGCAGGCGTACTCTGCCTTGCGGTGGCTGTGGTCTGGTTCCTCACTTTCGTGAGCGCATGTCTTCCATGTGTGTTAGTTTTGCCGGCTCTCTTTCACACGATACCCCTATTAGTGAGTCTCTCGTGTCTCAGCTGTTGCTCGAGGCGCTTTATGGGGCCTTCTCCTCTCTATGGTGTGGTTCTGGCGGTACATACGGTTTCTCTTGTGTACTTCTGTTCCCCACATTCATGGCGCTGGTTGTTGCCATTCTTCTCATGCCCGCCTTTCACATGTCCGGTGCATGGGCCACAGTGCATTAGCCGGTCTTGTGTTTCCTTTAACACTGCCTCATCCTGGGAGTCATCAGCATCCTTCCGCTGCTGTTCTTACTTCCACTGTGCTTCTGCATGTCCGTCCTGCCTGCTCGGACTCGGTCCATTTTTGTACCCTAGCTACACCTTTCTCTTTCCAAGTCCATTAGATCCTGTGGATCCCTCATATTATACACTTGGTTCCTCTCCTTTTTCGGAAGGTATCCACTTTTATTCCGCACTGTCCTTCTGGTTCTGTGCTCGCTTCTCCTCTGTTTCACCAACAGGGATTTCCTGCCGCCCTCGGCAGCTTCAATGCCATTGCCTCTCATTGTTGGCCACTCCCTATGGAGTATTGTACTCCGGTGTTGGCCACTCTGGCAGTTCTGCCCCCACTGTGTTTAGCCGGCTGCTTGACACTTCTGTTCCCCTAGCAACTTAGTGGGGTTCTCTTGCAGACCCGCCTCCTATGGAGTATGGCTTTGGTATCTATTCTAAGTTAAGGAATCTGCGGCTAGATGTCTCTATCAGATGTACGAGTTACTTACCTTCGGTAACTGTGTATCTGGTAGAGACGTCTAGCCGCAGATTCCTTAACGCCCACCCATCCTCCCCGATCTGCGAGGACCTGTTCAGGTGGGGTTTTCTACATTCACTCCCTTGGAGTGGTTTATCCTTCTACGGGGCGGTATCTTTCGCCACCCTCCCCGTTACCCGTTAGGCTTATTCTGGCATTGCTTGTTCTGCTTCTCCCAATCTCATGCTTGGGTGATAGGTTCAGGTGTCCTTCTGCGATTCTCACATCAGTTTCCTCCAGTATGGAGCCTACTGGTGTTTTCTACCCTCCCACCCACCTTCTCCGTTGCTTTGAGGTCTTTCTGGCCTGTTCCTCAGTCCACTAGTTCTATCATACGGGACACAGTCTCCCTATTTCTTTCTTTAACCCTATGGGTTGGGGCTTTCTTGTTTGTCACAGATTGGCTCAATTCATTACTCCTTTTGCCTCAGAAGAGGGCATTTTGTCGCTTTTGTGGGGTTGCTTTTCATTCCCTTCATCGAGTGCTGACTTTCTGTCGTCTGCCTCGGTCTTCTTTTTATACATCTCTTTCCCTTGGGGGGTAACATTCACTTCGCTTCCGCGCAATAGCTTCTCCATGTATTGCTCTGCTCTTTCCTTTTCAACACCTTTCAGTCAACAGTGTTTCTCACTGTTGTTCATGGTGCCTTCTCACCCATTTTCTTTTTTTATTCGCACACTGTTCCCATACTCTCACGGTTTTGCTGGGGGCTCCGTGTTGTGGCGCGGAAAAGTTCCTCCGAAGAAAACTGACGTCAGCGCGCCAGGGGGGTCCTATATAGCTCCACTGACGTCATGTCCGGGGACAACGTCAGGGCGGAGCCGCCCCCCGGCGCGCAGAGGTACTGCTACGCAAAAAAAATTCCGGATCCAGTCTGACGCCTGGGGATATTCTAAGTTAAGGAATCTGCGGCTAGACAACGTCTCTACCAGATACACCGTTTCCGAAGGTAAGTAACTCGTACGTATATGTATGTGTGAGTGTATGCATATGTGTGCATATGATACACAGCTACATGTGTTTCACTGTGTGCGGGTGCGTACATATATGTATACATGCAATTAGGAGGGAGACACACCATCAAGTACATAGGTACATGTAGAGTTATATATATATATATATATATATATATATATATATATATATATATATATATATATATATATATGGATTTTTCATATATCTATATATATATGTGCTAAACACGGTATTACATATGTAGATATGTAAACGGTTCATGTATATGTATATATATATATATATATATATATATATATATATACACATACTCTCCCTTTACCAGTAACACACACCGCATGGCGCCTGTGTTAACAAAAAAATAAATAGGAACACGGTTTCTATAGGGGGCACATGCAATGTCTTTTAAAACCCAGTCACACAAGACATTAAACGCATACCAACTCCCTCCACTATTCACCACTACTGGACGGCACAAACCTGTTTTAAAACAGGCATGATGTCTACAACAAACTGGGCTGCACATAAACACTATACACAATTTCTACACACAACCGACATACTTCTAATGGGGAATTAAGTCTCATACAACAAAGACTACAAACCCCATAAGACAAATACATAGCTTCAAACGCTACACAGCATTTCTTACACCAACGCAACATGTACTTGCAACACAACATTAAGTTGGCTACAATAACAAAGGCGAATCAGCTTCACTAAGGGGACTGATCGCCACGAGATGCTGGGGCATACCACAACCACAATCATCTCACACACATTATGGGTGTGGCGAGCCCAAAAGGTGGAACTCGTCTCCTACCATGGAGACTGATCTTCACACCATAAGGGAGCCGGATGCTCTTCAAGGGGAGTTAGCCGCCACTTCCAATCACAGAAAGCCAGCAACTAAGGTTCACTGCAGCCTTTCTGGACACCGTAAGGGAGCTGGGGGCTCTTCTATGGAGTTCACCGAGACTTCCAAAGGTATCCCATATGGCCGGCCAACTGCGGTTGACCGCGACCATATAATTCGCCAAATACAGTGGGGGGTGAACACCCTACCACCACATACAACACCTTTTTCCTTGCATATACATACTATATAGCAAAGCATGTCAACTGGAACAAGGAAAACACACATACCTCACATCTGGTCCACCAGGTACGGTCCTGCTCATCACGGTTTATGCCTAAGTATACAAATATAACACACCCCTTACCAGGTTGTGTTTCTGTTACAAGCTCTATTAAACATCCATAGGGGCACAATAAACACAAGACAAGGTGCAGTTTTTGCAGGCTTTCTCACGCAAAGGTTACTGTATCTCTCCCTTCCACATTATCACAAGGGAACTCAATACCACTAACAGCAGGCATTAGCCTACCAAAAGTTGTAAGCCCATTCGCAAATATTTGGCCAGAAGGCCCACTGTGCACAGTGCACATTAAGGGCCGTAACCCTCATTGGAAACAGGGGCCAAAAATATACATGTCAACAACTTAATGAACATGTCAACATCTTTGATTACAATTTGGGTGTACTACTCTCCATGAGGGAAGATAAACATCCAGATGTTTGCCTGTACAGATGTATATACATGTAATATATGTGTATATATATATATATATATATATATATAGTATAGTTTTTAGGTCTGTTTTATATACAGAAACTGAAGTGCCAATAACAATCAACAGGGCCTTACTTTACAAACGCACAATGCAAATAAAAACGTAAAGGCCTTCTTTCCTCACCCACACACGGGACACGTAATCATATGATAACTGCCATGTTCTACAGTACCATAAACAGGTTAGGAACAAATTTCAACAGGTCAGCAGCATACGCATACAGTTTTCTCTCGCTATCAAAGCAAGCATCAAACTGAGAAAACATACACACATGAAGCGACCAGGCACCCCCAAAAAACCCTTAAGCCATGTCTACACGAGGCATTAAACGCTGCCCATTGCATAAAGATGAATAAATAAATGAAGCCTGGCAACATACAAACAAGAGCTAGTGGTTGGTAAGGACCATATTAAAAATAGCACTCACGAAATAAAACAAGCAACACAGTCGTTAGCCTACAGAAACATCAATGGGCCTATAAATATAGCTTTTTCAGTACGCATCCAAGGGTTTGGTTCCTGGTCACGTCTAAAATATTTAGGACACTCGCAAATGCGAATATACATGAAGGTATATTTATAAGGGAAAGTTATATAGTTACCTACTATGTACACACAACAGGAGAACTCCGTTTCTCTAAAAAAAGAACAAGTGGTACTCTACACCATTTATGTTTTGTTTATTATTCTGGGGGGATCAAATACACTTCACTCCCTCCTCCACAATCGCTAAATACAGCTACACAATCGATGCACAGTTTGTGAATCTAGAAGACGTCTATGCTACAAAACAAAAATATTACTTACCTGTAAGAATAGTTTTGCAGCCTAGACTCTTCTAGATTCACATACGACCCTCCCTCCTCCCCTGTGAAGGAGTAAAAAAAAAAAAAAAAATACAAATATATATGTGTGTGTGTGTGTGTATATATATATATATATATATATATATAACGTACAAAAATAGATAAAAGGAGATTCAAAACATAGACCCTACATAAACATAGTGCTTAAGTACTTATAAGGGCTAACAAATAGCAATAGCTATACATCTCCTTTTTCAATATTACATATGTTATATACATAGAAACTGAACCGTAGCAACTATGTTGCATTTCTCCTATTATAACAACTGATGACCTTTTTGGAAAAGGACACACCAACCTACCTACATAGCTCGTAATATATAGATAAGTAACACATAAGTTACTATACTTTTCATACTCCGCTATATACAGCAACGGTTTTAAAAAACAAACTAGTATAAAAAAAAATATGTATGTAGATATAGATATAGGTATAGATATATATATAGATATAGATATATATATATATATATATATATGTAATAATAAATCACCCTTTACAAGTCAACAAGTGTCCCTGCACTCTCAGCTCTATAAGCAATCAATATTATACTTATTCAACACAAAAGGAGAAAAAATTATCTGAGGGCTTGCACACGCACAAAGGGGGTTGTAGCCTCACCAGGGGGATCAGGTTTCGCAACCTCCCCCAAAAAAAAAAAATACATAGCACTTTCCGACTCCAACTACTAGATGGCGGAATATGCACAGTTTGTGAATCTAGAAGAGTCTAGGCTGCAAAACTATTCTTACAGGTAAGTAATATTTTTGTTTCCCTCACTGGAGAGAAGCCAGTCGCCCCCCCATCCCTCTCCCCCTCCATAGCTAGTTAGGTAGGTGTGCCACCTACAGGCTAGCAGAACCCCTAAGGTGGGCTACTGTGAGGTGAACACGATTTTTCAGAAGTAGCCATCTTTGTGATGGCATACTTAGGAATTCTGGAACACGGTTATGCCCTCTTGCCACAGGAAGTGGTCATATAGGGGGCGTAGTGACCCCAAGGGTCAGGTCAGTAGCCCATTGGCTACTACCCTACACTCCCCCCTACTGCCCCATATTCAGTATTTAGGGGAGCCCCTGGCACCCGAGAAGCAGATCCTGACGACCTACGAAGAAGGACACGAAGAGTTGCAAAAGAAGAATACTGAAGAATGTACCTCACTGGGCCCCAGTCCAGCTGACCTTTCTGCCGTTCTCTGCCTAATCCGTGCCAAAGACGACTTTTCCTACATCTGGGTGCCCCCAAAACCCTAGGAGGACTGCCTACCTTTAAGAAGGACTCAAGACCTCCGGTAAACAGTGGTCCTGTTCTAAAGAAATCCAAAGAAGACGACTCTGGGGCCTATGGAACCGACCAAACCCAACACCTTGAAGCAACTACTTCATCTCCGGCCTGAGCTGAAGTGGGCAATGGTGCCAACAAGGTTCCCTACCCTCCTGGACTCCTCAACATCGCCTGCAGCCTCAACCACACTGCCCCCTTATAGAGCACTTTGGGATTGCATAAAAAGCCCGAGTCCACTACAAAGAACCCCTGGACTCTTTACACAGTATATCAGATTTTTGATACACCACATAAAGAGGCAACTTCCTACACTCCGCCTCATCGGAGCTACTCTGGACCAGTTCGGTTTCGTGCCTTTTCCCTGAGAAAGAGTGTCGAGGACATTCAGCCTATGATCCCGATATTTCAGCCTCGGGCCTGGATTTCAGTGAGGTCGACTCTGAGGCTGCTGAGACTGATGGCCTCCTGCATCCTGCTGTTTGAGCATACCAGGTGGCATACGTGGGCTCTGCAGTGAGATCTGAAGTGCCAATGGACCCAACATCAGGGGGACCTCTGCGACCACATTCAGATTTTGGAGGAGACTGCGAAAGATCTGCAGAGGTAGTTAGTGTACCACGATTGGGTCAGCGGTAGACCTTCCCAACCCAGAGCTGTCAGTGGTGACCGATCCATCGCTTCTGGGTTGGGGTCGCCACCTGGGATAGGTGGAGATCAGAGGCCTCTGGTCTCCGTCGGAGTCCTGGCTCCACATCAACCTTCCTGCCATCCATCAAGAGGAGAATGGTACAGGTGCTCACGGACAACACCACTGCTATGTGGTACTGCAACAAACAGGGAGAGGTGGGGTTACAGACCCTCTGCCAGGAGTCCTTGCACCTCTGAAAATGGCTGGATCACCAAGGTATTTTCCTAGTGGTGAACCTGGCAGGCTCATTGAATGTCAGGACAAATGAGCTCAGCCGTCGACACTTAGCGGGTTTCGAATGGCAGCTACACCTGGAGGTGGCGATAACCACCATCTTTTCACCACTGCCAAGAACGCACAATGTCAACACTTCTGCGTGTTGGAGTTTCCAAATTGTTTCTAGCTTGGAGACGTGTTCTGCCTTGAGTGGAACTCTGGACTCCTGTATGCCTTTCCGCCGATACCACACCTGCCTGAGTTCTCAAGAATATCAGGGCAGACTAGGCCCAAGTCATCCTAGTGGCTTCGGTTTGGGCACAGAGTGTGGTATCCAGAACTCCTGCGCTTGAGCATATGTCCTCTGATCAGGCTGCCCCTCAAGGAAGACCTGCTGCCGAAGCTACTGGGCAGGATTCTTCAAGTGGGTCTTCGCAATCTTCACCTTCATGCTTGGAGATTGAGAGGTGACAGCTAAGCACCTACGACCTTCCTCCAGAAGTAGTTGATGTCATCTTGGCAGCCAGGCGTCCCTCAACGAAACAGTGTATGCCTGTCATTGGAACAAATTTGTGGTTTGGTGCGGCACATACCAGATGGACCTCCTCCATGCCAACTTATCTGACATTCAGTTGTTTATTCTGGATTTTGCCCGGCAAGGCTTTGCTTTGGGCTCAGTTAAGGGTTATCATTCGGCCGTACTGTTACCAAATCAGCCGTCAGTGTTTAAATCCCTAGATTTGGTTTTTGAAAGGGTTACAACATATTTCTCCACCCATGTCCCTTTGTCATGCCCCAATGGAACCTTAATCTAGTCCTTACCTATCTGATGTGTACTCCTTTCGAACCACTTCACAGCTGCTCATTTTGGCTCCTTACTATCAAGACTGTGTTCTTTGTCGCCATGACCTCACCTCACCTCACCTCACCTCACCTCGGCTTGGCTTGTGAGTGAGCAT
This sequence comes from Calotriton arnoldi, assembly GCA_963921515.1. Lineage (NCBI taxonomy): Eukaryota > Metazoa > Chordata > Amphibia > Caudata > Salamandridae > Calotriton > Calotriton arnoldi. The sequence continues at coordinate 3,448,710 of CAWUFW010000400.1, forward strand.
AAGGCTCTTTTTGTCAGTCACTGTCGGAAAGTGCCTCTTTTTGTCATGGTCACCCCCACTTTTTGCCACTGGTACTGATGTTTTCCGACTGATGTGCACTGGGTTCCTGCTAACCAGGTCCCAGTGCCAATGTTCTTGCCCTAAAAACAAGTTAAAATGGTCTAATTGTAACACAATTGGCACACAGTTTGCCACACCACATACGCACCAGTGAGCATAGAGTGATACAGAGGTGTTGGAATAGGTGCCTCCAAAAGACCCAGACGAAATACCCATATTCGCCGGAACTCCCGCTGATTGTGCTCCTGGGCACTGCCGCACGGGGGACAATGGGGAGGCATAGACGACCGGGTACAGGCAGGGGCGACAAAGATAGGGGACCTCTATAGGGACAGAGAACTACTCCCATTCGAAGACTTCAGTGCTGACTGTGATGTTCCGCAGGGCCTCTTTCTGCTGCACAGAGCAGTCACGGGGGCGATGAGACGGCACTGGCAGATGGGTACAATAGAACCACCACAACACTCCACATTTGAATATATTGGAATAGCCGGAGGGGTTATTAAGGCAGTTACCTGTCTGTACAGGGCGATTGGAAGAGACTCATTTAGACCACTAGAGGGGTTACGGAACCGTTGGGCAGAGGACCTAGGACGCCCCATGGGGGACAAGGACTGGGAAAATATACTGCAAAGGGCACCAGGGGTGTCTCGGAACACACCATTCAGGCTCATAAGTTTCTACACGTTACATCAAGCATACATCACCCCGGAACGGATAAACCGGTACTTCCACAGGAGGACGCGCAGTGTCCTAGATGTAGAGAAGTAGGAGCGAATTTCATCCACATGATGTGCAACTGCCAGGCATTGGCCCAGTACTGGCAGGAGGTCACAAGGGAGACTGCCCGAATCACTGAAAAAATAGTACCCTGTACAACGGCACACTGTCTGCTCAATATGTTCCCACACACGGCCAAGACCAAAGTTACCGCCAGATTCCAGGACCTGGCTTTCATATTAGCCAAACGGGAAATCACCACCAGGTGGAAGGCGCCGGATGGCCCTCGCATCACTAGGTGGAGGCGGGAGCTGGAACGATGGGCGGGCTGCGAAAACAGGGTCCTGTTGAGAAACGCGGTATAGGCAGAATAGAGAGGGCACAAGCATGGGAGATACTGGTGGAGGAGATGAAGCACACTGGCCAAGAGTCTGGCAACTCCTCCCCATTGGTGGGATCCAGACAGGGGAGCCCCCAGAGACAGGACCCTGAACCTGACCCAGGGCTGGGACCCGAGGAAAACGCCCCACAGATTTAGAAAAGCGGACTAGACCAAGTACGTCTAGGAGATGCAGATATGAAGATTACACAGCCTGCTACGATTATTAAAGTAAAAGCGGCCCATAACGGGAGGCAATACTTGAGACGGCCTGCAGTGCGAGGTAGGGGGGAGAGTTGGGGAGGGGGTGGGGGGGGGGGGGAGTTTGAACGACTTTAATCAGCTTGGAGATGCCAAGGCAGTAACTGGGTTAACAAAGAAAACAGAAAGTAACTCAACAACAGACAGTTATGTAGCAAGAGTAATGTAATCTTAATTGATGACAGCATGAGAATGTGTATCACACCAAAACCCAATAAAATGTTTAAAAAAAAAAAAAAAAAAACAATTGGCACACAGTTTGGCACCCCTGTAAGTCCCCTAGTAAGTGGTATCCCTGGTACCTAGGGCATGGTTACCAAAGAGGGTCCCTAAGGGCTGCTGTAAGAAGCTGGCTTTTTATGTAGTGTACCAAAATGAGGTACACTGTGTAGAAAGTCCAGACGACCCTTATTGACTTAATGGGCTTAAATGAATAATCCCAAATGCTCTCTTTTGCGGTAGTGTGGGCAAGCCGTTTAGGCTTATCAGAGGGTAGTGTTAAGCATTTGTTGCACACACAGAGTCAATAAAGGGAGACACACATTCAAGAAGAAACTCGAGACCAATTTAGAACAAGCATTTGCAATGCAATAGGTCTCGCATTTGCGAGAGTTTGAGCGATTAGCATTGTAAACAACAATGCCTTTTATTTATGCGTTTTAAAAACCTGCAAGCAGTGCGTAAACATGCAGTTTATACTTATAGCCCTTGCTTACCAAAAGCAAGGCTGGCAGTAACTGTGCCTCTTTTACTGCCAGCCTTGCTTCTCCGAAGCAAGGACTATAAGTAGTAAGTGCATGTTTACGCTTGTCATTTACAATGCAAATGCGAAACCTATTACATTGCAAATGCCTGTTTCTCGAACTTTTAGCCATGCTGAATAGCAGCCGTGCTGCTGTATAACATAGCTAAAGCACATTGACAAAGCCAATAGCTCTTGCGATGGTAAGACCTATCGCCTTTGCCAATGCTTGCTGCTTTTGTTTCTGATTTAAACATATGATTTACTGTCAAACTGGTGCATTTATTTGCTCACATAGCCATAAATGACTTATTAATTTGCGGTAAGCAACATTGTAACAACAGACCACCATGGACCTCTGTTTTTCCTTCCACAAAAGTAATTCCAACTAGGAGTCTCATTTTGTACAATGCTAAGACCATCTGCCAATGAAAGATCAAAACATTACCCACAATTAATCCCACATACCACTAATATAAACTACCACATTCAATAATACGCATACCACCCACCATTCAAGCTTAGTGCCAATTACTGTATGTTAAAGGGGCCATCCAGTGCAATGACAGAAGCAGCAATACACCAGCCAGATGAGCGGCACGCTATGCTGAGCACAGATTTGTAGCTTATTTCTTTTAAGACACGCCCTTAATTAATCGACTACGTCGCTTGGAGACCACCAACCCCCCCCCCAAGTTTTTTTCATTCCACTTAAAGCCCTGGTTAGAATACTTGGAAAGTATGTGATGGCACATTTTTCAGTCCTGAAAAAGCACATGCTATTTTATGAGTTTCAAGACAATCAACAAGTGCAACTGGGTGTGGTGACACCAGGGCTCTTCCCATGGGCCTGAAATCCACTTCCTGTGGCTGCAACAAATAAAAAAGAATGTTCCTCTATCCATACTGAGGAAAAAAAAGTTACTAAAAAACAATTGACTGAAACGTCTTGAAATATTTTCAAATAACTTCTGACACTGCATAGAATAGAGCAATCCAGGCAAATCACACAAACTGAGTACTTCGTTCAGTACAGAGGATTCAATACATAAAGGCGATATTAGGCACAAATGCTTCGCTGGACAGGCTGACAACTACACTTCAAAATGAGGGATTAAATGATAAACGATCTGGGGACAGCCACAAATCATCTTTGATGACGAAACGATCGAGAGACGTTCCTGGAAATGCAAATATTTATGCGGTCACCTTTATCACGCCGGGGGGATATTTCTAAATGAGCCATGAAAAACAAGCAAATCACCGGACACTTGCCAACAGGAAGGTCTGGTGTGAAGGTTGAACTTGGTGGGCAATGGGCGCACACACCCAAGCAACAGGGGGGGCAGCGACAGCGTATTAGACATGCAACCTTTGTTGCGTCACCAGGGGATGGGCTTAACAAGTACAATTAATTATGTGTGTAAGTGGTCAGCATTTAAAGTTCTACCTGCCAATTAATGCTATATGCATAATGTGTGTGTGGATAACGATTTAAAAGAGGTTTCCAATTGGGATAATGCTAGTTTAACAGCTGCGCTATGAAGAGATCCATTTCCGTTGTGTGTAAAAGTAATACAGCAGGCAAACAACTTTTGTTTACATTTGTATTAATGGGGACACGCAGTGCGGCGTGCCGCCATTGTTACAAAAGTGAATAAATAAATAAAAAAGTTGCTTGTCCGCCGTATTACTTTTACACACAACGGAAATGGCATGCGCAGTTCACGCACCTCCTCCTCCTCATGGACAGGACTCCAAGCAGTGTTGGCAACAGTAAGGCGGCTCTCTCACATTTCACAAAGTACACCACATGGCGTTAGGCGACTTCCCGTGCCTGCTATCTAGGGCGCAGGCCCAATGAAAATAAAACAAGGGCTGCGGCTGGTTTGTTAGTGGGAATGCTAGCAGCTGCGGGGACAGAGTATGGGCAGCGCGAGGGAGGAAAGCAACGTGCCAGAGTCGGCCGATGTACTTGCCCGCAGACCCCCTCAAGCCTCCAATGCCTGCTGTGTATGGCGTCGGAGCAACTAAAAACAAGTGGTGCGCGCACGCGCGCCACAGCTAAGCATGTGATTTCAATTATCACGCCCGTGTCTGGGCACGATAATTGAAACCACATGGCCTATTGGTGTCTATTACGCGCTTGGTGCGCGTAATAGACACCAATAGGCCATGGGCGGAGCAATGCGCCCGCCTTTGGCCAATTGCGTGCAGTCTTTTATAAAAAGACGCACGAAAAGGCCAATGGGGTAGCACAAAAGGAATCGCACACGCACGAGCGTGTGCAATTCCTAGGTCAGTGCTGAATCCCCGTTTTTCACCTACTAAATGTCTCGCGCTGCGTGAGCACTGCTGCGCCGTGCAACGCTAGGTGCGAGACCTAAAAATAACATATATTTTGATATAATTTTAGACACCAAGATCTTCCTAATCAGGTAAGTACTTTAGACGTTATCAAATTTTACAGTAAAAACAGTAGAAAATGACAGCTGTCAGATTTGAGGTATGAGCCTGGAATGCGGTAATGTTATCCTATGGGAGAAACATTCACTGCATAGGTACACTTACAGATGACTTGCAGTACTGTTCTTCTGGACTTAAGGTAAGTAGGCCGCATGTGAGACAAGTCTGTCTTAAAGGGTCTTGCAGTGTTTCACTGAATAGGAGACCTTCTCTTCCAGTGAACACTAAAGTTTATAATGTTCCAAGCTCTCACAGATCTTCCCCCCAGCAAGTCTTGGAAAGCTGCCTTCCTCTTGGCTATTATTTAATCCAATAGGTTCCAAGAGAAATCAGCCGCATGCTCTCATGAGTCATATATTGCTGAAAGGGATCTGCATAAAATCAGGCTAAGGGATTATAAACAAACTATCAATGAGGAAAAGCTCTCCTACTATTCAATGATGATGGAATCTATTAGATCCCCTAGGGAACTTTTAACTATGATCCACTCCTTTCAGCCCCTTCGACTAGTGTAAATACCGAGGTCTCTCAGGACCTCTGTGATAAAATGGCAGGTTTTTTCTATGCCAAAATTAAGGACATTCACTCCTCTTTGGAGAACTTAAACTCTGCGGGAACTAAAACTAATCCCCTATTTGATCCTCGGGTAGTACCTTTGAAGGACTGCCGTTTGTGCTCCTTTCCTTCTATTCTTCAAGAGGATACCGAGTTGTTGTTAAGTGGGATTAGATCTGGCTCTCCCCTCGAATCCTGTCCTCTTAAGATTCTGAAATTAGGAAGCGAGGCCATTGCACCTCCTCTGACCGCTATCCTCAATTCCGTCATCTCCTTTGGCCAATTTCCCACCGCATGGAAAATGGCGGTGGTAAAACCTCTGTTAAAGAAGGCCTCTCTTGACCCGACAGAATTAAAAAACTATCGGCCCATCTCTCTGCTGCCTGTTCCGGCTAAGATCCTGGAAAAACATCTTAACCGCCATCTCAGTTCTTATTTGGAGGAACACCAACTGCTCGATGGCTCGCAGCATGGTTTCAGGAGTGAACACAGTACGGAGACGGCATTAACCGTTGTCTTTAACAGCATCCGACAACAGGTTGATGCTGGCCATACCACCTTACTGATACTCCTGGACCTGACGGCAGCCTTCGATACGATTTCTCCTTGTAGGCTGATTGGCAGGCTCCGGGAAATTGGGATAGAGGATTCCGCACTCAATTTGCTTTCATCGTTCCTTCTGAATCGCTCGCAAAGAGTCAAGATGGGCCAATTTCTTTCTGTCCCTAAACAATTGTTCTGTGGAGTCCCCCAGGGTTCCTCATTGAGTCCTACCCTCTTTAATATCTATGTAGCCCCGCTCGCCACTGTGGTAAGATCTTTTGGCCTTGAAGTGCTTTCCTATGCTGATGACACTCAGATTCTGATTTCTATCACTGAGAATGTCTCAGCCTCAGCAGTAAATTTTAAAAACTGCATGCGGGCGGTGGCTGCATGGATGGTTGAGAACTACTTAAGACTCAATGGGGATAAAACGGAGGTTCTAATTTTTGGAGACAAGATGGATATCTGGTCGGAGGCCTCGTGGCCTGATTCTCTTGGATCCTGCCCCCGCCCCTCTGTTAGTGCCAAGAATTTAGGCATCATTGTGGACTCCTCTCTTTCTTTGGGCTCACAAATAAATAGAACTGTCTCTACCTGTTTTGGGTTGATACGGACTCTCAGGAAGATCTTCCGCTTTCTCTCCCTGCCTGCACGGAAACAGGCAGTGGTGGCCCTCGTGGTCTCGAGGTTAGACTATTGTAATGCCCTTTATTTAGGGATAAATAAAGGACTTCTTCATCGACTTCAATTGGTGCAGAATGCCGCCGCTAGGCTGGTGATGGGTCTCCCCAAATTCCATTCAGTCTCAGCTACCATTAGAAGCCTGCACTGGCTCCCGTTGGGGAGGAGAATTGTGTTCAAGGCTCTATGCCTGGTTCACAAGGCCGTCCACAATAGGGGGTCAGAAGGTATCAACAAAATGTTTCAAAGATATCTTCCCGGCAAGGACTTGAGATCTGCAAGTAAGAACCGGGTAACAGTCCCCAGGGTGAGGAAAGCTAGGTGGGGGGGGAGGGCTTTCTCGTTGTTAGGGGCCAATTTGTGGAATTCCCTTCCTTCCCCAATTTCCACTCTGGAAACCCATTCCTTATTTCGTAAGTCTTTGAAGACCTGGCTTTTCCCCTGTCCTAACCTTTGAGCTTCCTACTCTATAGACACCTCTCATTCTGATCGCTTTCCGCAGCGCCTTGATGCCCCTGGGCTAAGTTCACGCTCTACAAAACTTATATTCATTCATTCATATATAAATACTGTAAGAACACACGCCTTGTTGCTCCACACAGTGGTTTCAGATATCAAGGTAAGTCAAACCATTTTTGTTCCATCCTTCTTTTTTTTAATTAATTAATTTATTAGGTTTTATTCCAAACAAACATGAGACTCAATACTTTCAGTATGGCAATTCCAATGGCACTTGGCAATCAAAGTACGTACATCGTAATTCCAAAATACAGCAGACCGAGTATATCCAAACTTCACATTGTTGCTTCGCGACACCCCACTCCTCCCGTACCAGCACCCCAGCCGCAGATCCTGTGTAATCATATCATAAAATAAAATAAAAAAAATTAGTGCATTCCCCACTGCGCCCGTATGTAATTTCCATGTCAATGTGTAATAGGCTAGACCCAACTTCCAGCATCTATTCTTCTGTGGAATTCCCCCCCCCTGCTCTTGTGGGGCATCTTCAGTAGGTGCAGTACCCCTGTCTTTCGTAGCCAAGTATGTTTTGTATAACTCCCAAAGGTTTTTAGGTCTGCTTCGTGGTGGGAGAAGGTCACTGAAATTTTCCGTTTGGGTGCTGCAGTACAGCATGTCTCTCGACCACTGAGACATTGTGGTGATGGGCCCTCGTGACCAACAGATCGCCACCCTGCGCTTGGCTAACAGCAAACCCATGTCCACCAACCTACGTACCCCCTTAGATATCAATTTAGAGTAGCCTAATAGAGCCAGTGCAGGCTCCCAAGTGGAGCGCCAGATCAGTCACCCTCCCCAATTCCTTAAAGACAGAGTCCCAAAAGTTGGATATCCCTGGACAAGACCAGGCCAGGTGAAGAAAATCGGCAATCTGTGCGTTGCATCGCTCACAGTTCGCCCCGTCTCTTAAACTGTATCTGCTCAATCTCTCTGGGGTGTAATAGACCCTATTGAGGTATTTAAAATGAATTAGTCTGTCTACCGTTTAACGATATGCGTTTCATGCTGTTACAGCAATATGTCCACATAATGTCATCTATGTCTCGTCCCAGGTCTCTCTGCCAGGCCAAACGGGCTTTAGTATAGTGGTTTTCCCTATAGGACATGGATAGTTTATAGATTTTGGACACTATCCGGGTAGGCGACTCCGTTTTAATAACATAGGTCAAGGCTGACATCTCCGGTGGTTCCAGCAAGTCACTTCCCAATATATGCGACAGTGCTTGTCGCGTTCTGTGAAATTGGAATTTGGCAAGGAGAGTGGGCGTAGCATCCCCGTTTTCCAGGTCCCCCCCAGCACTTTGAAATACCTCCAACAAACAAGTCCCCTATAGTCTTCACTCCCAGTGAGTTGAGCGCTCGCGTAACCCCTCTGTCCTTAAACGGGGGGAGCCAGCGACACCAATCCAGCGGTGTGACCGGGGAGTATAGAATGGCACCCGCCTGTAGCTGTAACAGGTGGTGCCAAGCGTGTGTTGTCGCGTTAACTGAGTCCAATATACCCGTCCTACGGTCCGCAGTCATAAACATCAAAGCTGGTAATGGAAGTGGGGCGGCAACTACCTTTTCTATACGTTAGTGTGGGGTATCTGGAGAGCCATGTATCCAGTGGTGAGCGTGCGCACTTTGTGCTGCCCTGTAGTATAAGTCAAAATCGGGCGCTCCCAGCCCTCCCATATGATACGGTAGTGTTAGTACTTGCCATTTGACTCACGCCTGTTTGCCAGCCCAGGCCAGCTTAATCATCAGCGTTGTAAGCCGGCGGAAAAAGGAGCAAGGGAGAACCAAAGGGATGTTAGAAAAAAGGAATAAAAGACTGGGCAGTACTACCATCTTCATAATGGAAATTCTGCCCATCAGGGATAGTGGTAGCTTGATCCAACAGTCTACTTCATCCTCTGATTTGCCAATAGCCACCCCATAATTTTCTCTGACTACTACCTCAGAGTCTGTGTGAATTTTAATACCTAGGTATCTCACCGCTTCTGCTGACCACTGCAATGGGTAATCAGGTTCAAACGGGGTCGTGGCCTGAGTGAGTGGAAATATGATAGACTTCGGCCAGTTAACTCTGAGTCCAGACACCGCTCCGAAGCACACCACTTCCCGCAGAACAGAGGAGAGGTTTCTTTCAGAGTCTCTCACATAAAGGAGGGTATCGTCCGCGTAGGTGGAGACGATCAACTCATAACCCGGAAATCTAATTCCCTTGTACCTGTGGTACTCACGAAGCGCACAGGCTAGAGGTTCAGCCATCAGCGCATATAATATCGGTGACAGAGGACAACCCTGCCGCGTGCCCCTGGTAATGGGTATCGTGCCCGTCACTAGGTTACCAATTTTTATTCTGGCTATGGGTGCATTGTAGAATACCCCTATCAGCTGAAGGAAGACCGGCCCCAGGCCCATCCTAGTCAGAACCTGCCGCATGAAAGGCCATTCAACAGAGTCAAAGGCCTTCTCCATGTCTAAAAATACTGCCACTGCCTGTATCTCCGGACGAGTGTGCTGCATGGTGCCAAACACAGTTCGTAAGTTATAAGTGAGGTTCCGGCCTGGGACAAAACCCGCTTGTTCCGGGGCGACCAGAAGCAGAATCAAAGGGGCTAACCGGTTTGCCAGGATCTTTGCGAAGATTTTCGTATCAACGTTTATTAATGAGAGCGGACGATAGGAGGCGCACTCGTCCGGGGGTTTGCCTGGCTTCAGGATAGCAACAATGATCGCTTCTCTCATCGAGGGCGGCATGGTTCCCGACACGCACATCTCGTCAAAGAGTGTGACTAACTGCGGCACCAGTAAGTCCAGGAACGTCTTATAAAAAGGTACGGTTAGGCCATCTACACCTGGCGCACCACTCTATTTCATACTCAACAGTGCTGTAAGAATTTCTTCTTTCTCGAGAGGCCTCATAAGATATTCGCGATACGTGTTTGTAAGCCATGGTAGTTTTATGTGTGTTAAGTAATCCATAATTTCCTCCTCCGTGCCTCCGCTACGAGTAGCGTAGAGCTCCGAGTAATATTGCCTAAACCTGCCTGCAATGGCCGCTTCCTCAGTTAGGACGTCACCTTCAGCCGACCTGACCTCTGCAACTACCGTTTTTTCCCAGCGTTTTTTGAGTAGTTGAGCTAAAACCGCCCCCGGCCGCTCTCCCTCTCCGTATACACGAGCAGTGGCATATTTACCGAGGTGCTTTATTTCTGCATCAGCAGCCTCATGATATTCCTCCAACTGCACTTTGAACTCCTGCACGACCCCATCATCCGCTCCAACCCGAAGTCGTTGTTCTAGGTTTGCTAGTGTCTTTTCCTGGTCCGTGAGTCTTTTTCGTATCGCCCGAAAGACACCCGAATGCTTAGTCATGGTGATACCGCGAATATATACCTTGAACGCCTCCCAGACCACCTGAAAGCTATCTACCGACCCCACGTTCGTCTCAAAGAACGTTTCTATTGCTTCAGCCAATTCTTCTTTAAAAACCACATCCATCAGAGAGTAAGGGGGAAACCTCCAAGTAAATGGTGAAATAGTCTTCCTGGGGGTATCTAAAACTAACAGTATCGGGGAGTGGTCCGAAAGCGTTCGAGGAAGCACTTTGCAGGCTCGAGTTCTCTCATTTACCTGCCTGGCTGCTAGCCAGTAATCTATACGGGTGTGCAAATTATGATAGGCTGAGTAATGGGTATATCCGCCTTTGTCCAGGTACTTCTGACGCCATACGTCGCACAAGTCAAACTGCACCATTGCAGCTTCTATCACTCTTGCTGCAGCCGTAATACGTCTCTCCGGCCCCCCCTGATCTATCCTGCCGTGGGTTCCTGACTAAATTGAGATCTCCACCACAAAGCTGCTGCCCCTCTTCCAGTAAGCGAACCTTTTCAGTCAATGTAATGTAAAAGTCGGGGTTATCGAAATTTGGGCCATATATGTTAACTATAAGTAGGTCCATTCCTTTTCCCCTACACCTGGATATCACAAATCGTCCTTCCCTGTCCGTGTCGATTGGCTCTAGTTTAAGAGCGGCCCTAGGATTAACCCATGTAAGCACTCCCCGCGCATGTGTGGTAAACCCCGCTGCGTGTATGTTTCCATGCAGTCCTCTACCGCGCAGCATGGGACTATTGAGGGGGAAATGTCTCTTGCAGCAGTGCTATATCTATTTCGTGTCTCGTCAAATAAGCTAGGACCTTTCTGAGCTTCCTATAGTCGTTTAGTCCTCTCACATTCCGGGTGAGTGCTCGAAGCCTGTCCGTAGCTGCATCACCGCGGGCCCTACCGGGGACTGTCATGGGGTGTGTGTTGTCTGCCTCGCCGAGCCAGCCATTGGAACTGATTCGATTATGTGGTCTACATGAATACACATGAATACAACATGAGAAATGCCATACTTTCCCAGTCTCGTTTTCCATCCTCCCCCCACCCACGTCAGGCCTGCCCCAACTGTGCCTTGACGAAATACCACCATAAACACCCCTTTCTCCCTCTGAATAGTTAGCAATTCAAAACAGCATAACAGTGTACCAAGATCCCCTCCCCCACGTCATCAAAATACCCCAGGTGTGTGATTCACTCGTGGGTGGATGTTGCTCGCCTAGCAGGGCTATGCGTCCCAACCAGATCTAGTTCCACCCACGCCCGCCATCGGACAAATATAGTGCATCTGCTATAAAGAACGCACCCGCCCTCCTTATTCTGTATCTATTCGTTCAGAAAGTATATTCATAGAACTCCCACTAATTGCTGTCCTCTCATCAAGTGGTACTATAGCACATCAAATCCCGTAACACCCTCCAGTATCATATGGCACAATCAGTCCAGCCCATTCCCGGGCCCCCTGCGTGGCAGTGCAAATCCCACCCAAACCTCCCCAAAAGCAACTGTCTTATCTGTGATTCGAGGAAACCATAGGTCAGTCCTGTTAGTCTAATTGACCACCAACCGCTCCCTCCAGGGAACTCCGCTCCGGGCTGCGAAGGCGCTCTCAGGACCATTCCTTCAGTGCTTTCTGCAGCGCTTTTGGATCGGTGAAGATTCGCGATTGGCCCTGCCTGTTGACGCGTAGGCGAGCCGGATACAGCATGGCATAATCTAAATTTTGGTCCCTCAGCTGACGCTTCAGTGGGGCAAACAGTCTGCGCGCCTCCTGCACTCGCATCGTGAAATCCGGGTATATGGAGATGTTAGAACCCTCATACTGTAATGTCTGCTTTTCCCTGGCAACTTTCAGCGCCGAGTCTCTGTCCCGATAATTCAGCAGTTTCGCTATAATCGGTCGTGGGGGAGCACCAGGAACAGGGCGAGGACCCAAGGAGCGGTGAGCTCTCTCTACCACGAACATGGGATAAAACGTTTCACTTCCAAGGAGTGTTACCAGAAGGTTCTCCACAAATTTTTCCATATTGCCGGTCTGGGTCGATTCCGGAAGGCCCGTGATTTGCAAGTTATTACGACGGGAGCGCACTTCAAGGTCCTCGGCCTTGTCCTGTAATACTTGGAACACTCTTCCCATTTGCTTGTGCTCAGTGTCAATTGCAGTGTGTGCTTCCTCCACCTCTCTGATCCGGCGCTCCGACATGTCCAACCTTTCCGCATGTTTATCCAGTCGTTCAGACATTCTGTCCATTCTGTACGAAAGGGAGTCCAGTTTGGTGCCCAGCACTGAAAGGCTACTCTGTAAGCCTTTTTCCATGGCGACCAACATGGTACGAATGTCACCGTCTGCATCCTCTTGCGCCTGGTCCTGCGTGTTGTCCCCATCGTCTGTGGCAGCGTCCCGCACCTTCGTCTTCCTTTGGTCGAACGTGATCTTGGGTTGCGTCTTATCAACTCTGCCCATCGTGTCCAGAGCACGGTAGTGACCGGTACCTATATCCACAAGTCACCAGGCGAGCAGCCGCCGGTAAGCACAGCTCTTCAGGGTATAGCCTTAGCCTCCAACCTCAATCACCATCAAATGGACCGACCAGGACTCTCCAGCAGCGCCGCTGTCCCGCCGGTACACCACCTCTCAGACAGCCATCCGCAGACTACCTTGCCAATCAATCTGCACTACGTCCTCAGTCGCGTAGGTAATCGAAGCACATCAAACGCTCTGTGGGTGACCTTCGATTTTGGTACGTGCCCCCAGCTAGCCACTTCGTCAATCGGCCCCCTCCTGTGTGTCATCGAGGGGGATCCGCCCTCCAGGTACCTCCTTCACAATCCCGAACAGCAGGGAGCACACTACAGTGTCTCGAAGCCGGCCCCCTCCAGGACCAACGTTGGTGAGTACTCTTATTGCCAGCAGTACCAGGCTTCCTCCCAAGCAGCCCCAACAGCAGAGTGCTCCGTACAAAATGGCGTCGTTATCTCCAAGGTTCACCACCAAGCCTTATACTTGCAGCCGTTCCTCTCCGCGCACCCCCTCACCTCCACTGATCACAGGCGCCGACGGGGACAGGGATGCCCATAACACATCTCCACTCACAAGGGCCAGGAATGCCCACGGACATGTAGGTCCTTATGGCGCCTCAGAAGCTGTGCTTTACTTCAGGACACTGTCACCAGGCTCAGACAGCAAAATGGCCGGTCGCTCTAGCGGCGTCTCCACCTCTCACGCCGGCCCACAACTGTACTCACTGCGCCAGGAGTGTCTTCGTCGTTCTCTCTCTGCCGCTTCTCATACCAGGGGTCCGCCGGCAGTGCGTCCGCGGTCTCCCTTCGGCCTGAAGGCTCCGCCAGCGACCGCTCCAGGCCCAGTTACTTCGTCAGCACCATCACGGAGCGCGCCGGGGCCTCCCGTATTTTCCCGGCCTTGCAGCTCACAGCAGCCGCACGTTTCGCCATCCTCCGGTGATCGGAGCTTGCCTGAGCCGTCACTCACTCGATCCTTGCACTCCCCCGCCTCCTCGGCACCAGGAGCGCACGGCAGTAATGTGTCCACGGGGTCGAGAACCCCCCCACCTCCGTCGCGGCTGGCCCAGGATCGCAGGCGTGCCCGGAGACACGGCAGGCCAAGTCGGCTTGCGCGGCAGTCCGTGGGAGTTCCGAGACCGGAGTGGGTTCTTTCCACTCCCAGATTCCTGCAGAACGGGTGGTAGTTGAAGATCAGTCTATTTTAGCCTGCAGATGCCGGATACTTATAGGATCGTGCTATGGCGACGCGGAGCTCTCAGCTCAAGCGGCCATCTCCGTTGCGAGCAAGCTCCGCCCCCTTTTGTTCCATCCTTCTTAATAAAACCATCTTTCCTGAGAGGAATTAGTGCCCTACATGTTCGATGTTCAGTGAGTCCTCTGTTACTATCCGGATAAAACAAATGATAACAGGAAGTCAAAACTGCTTTTTATTAATTATTGACTATAACACTAACTTTTCAGGAGGTTCTGCAGCTCCTTAAATACAAGTCAAATTGGCTACAGTATCCATTTTAAGAAATGCTCCTATTTTTGAAATCTGCAAAGTCACTTTAAGATTAGTCCAGGCTTTTGCCAACCTTTACTGACTACATTCTGTATTGGGGACAGCAGCACAAGGATCAGACTGCTTTACATAACCCATTAAGTAACTTTTTCTTCTGAGTCACAGGAAGATAGGAGGACTGTTGCTTTATGTCGACTGAATGCAGTTGGGTGTGGTCACAAGCGTTCAGTTTAGTGATGCGTGACTAGAGTGATGCATAACAGTGGTTTGCTACTGCTCTTCAGCATTTGTAACAGGCACAGCATGGAAAACGGCTATCACTAGATGGTACTACAATAGGTGGATTTCATTCAAGAAAAGAAAAACGGACATCGGAGCATAAGACATCTCCACAACCAGACCATGTCTCCAGACATTTACTCTACTGCCTCCTCCACATCAGTTTTATGTGCTCTTTCTGGTGGGGAGTGCATATGGTAGCTCTCTACTAAGGAGTTTTAGCCCTGTGTAGCATGAAACTTATTTTGAGAAAGGAGGCTTGCCTCTTAATAGTTAATTACCGAAGCATGTGGTGCCGCATGCAGGTGACGTATATCATCTGTAGGTGGAAGAAAGATTTTCTATGTTAATTTTTTTAGCAGTGTTACATATTAAGAGAAATGTGAACAGGTTGAAATGGGAAATATAACCAGCACGTACTACAGAGCTAATTTAACTAGTGTTATTCTGTTAATAACTTTATGCTCCGCTCTCTGCTACAGTTTTCCAGCACATAATTAAGTCTTGCTCTCCTTGGTCTTGTTTCTATGTATGTACTTCCAACCTGACTTTAAACATCTTCTTTCTGATAGAAAAGTTGTAATGTTCTGTTTGCTGCACCCCCATTTTATTCAGTTAGTCCTAGCACTGTTTTCAAGAGACCACGTCTCACTGACTATTTTACATTTACCTTTTCACACTGATTTATTGTGTATTGCCTGATTATTTTTCTTCCTGCTGCAGCTTGTGAGACTCAGCTGCCTGTATCTTTCCGCCATCTCATCCTGCCTGAGAAATATCCACCACCTACAGAGTTACTGGATCTACAGCCACTGCCTGTGTCTGCCTTGAGGAACAGTGCCTTTGAGAGTCTTTACCAGGACAAGTTCCCTTTCTTTAATCCGATACAGACCCAAGGTGGGTGAATCTTCCTTTGGAAATGCTCCTCCTGAGTATCACTGCCATGTTATCAATGTTTGGCTTTCTGTCTACCATTCTGTCTACCGTTTCGGGGGCTTCTTTTTTCCCATGCCTGTTTAATATTCAGTATATAACATTATGGGCATTGCTGTTACCTTCTGAATAACTCAGCCTCTTTTCTCTGTTACAGTGTTTAACACAGTGTATAACAGTGATGATAATGTCTTTATCGGCGCCCCTACGGGCAGTGGGAAGACCATTTGTGCAGAGTTTGCCATCCTGAGGATGTTGCTCCAGAACTCTGAGGGACGCTGTGTGTACATCACCCCTATGGAAGCCTTGGCTGAGCAAGTAGGTGATGTTTGGAAACTCCTGGATGTGCTGGGGATTGCTAGAGTGTTTCCGCTGCCTGAAAACTTGAGACATATCTTGCAAAAATGTGGACTGACCTTGCTAAATGTGTAGTTACCATCTTCTGTCTCATTAATGCCATTGGATTCCCCTCAGGTGTTTATGGACTGGTTTGAGAAGTTCCAGGACCAGCTGTACAAGAAGGTGGTGCTGCTGACAGGTGAAACCAGCACAGACCTGAAGCTTCTCGGCAAGGGCAACATTATCATCAGCACTCCTGAGAAGTGGGACATTCTATCCCGTCGTTGGAAGCAGCGCAAGAATGTGCAGAATGTTAGCCTCTTTATTGTGGACGAGACGCACCTTATTGGAGGCGAAAATGGGGTAAGGAGTCCATGATGGGCAGCACATAAGAAAATTATGTGCCCATATGACAGGGAATTAATAATAGTTGCTATATGATGGAGATAGGCAAAGAGGAACTATCCAAGACGGAGCAAACCATGTAGGTTGCTTCAATGATGAGGATATTGTTTCCTTGTTGAAAGGTCAGGTTTTCTTCAACTTGAGCACGACAACTACTTCATCCCAGAAATATGTCCTAAACCAGATCGAGTTTTAGGTCCTGGGTTCTGGGGTGGTCTTACAATTGTTATCTTTAAAAATTGTTTTTAAAAAAAGCTGACTGACTGAAAATCCAAAATGCAAGCCTCTTTTTTCAGTGCTGGAGGTCAAAACAGTTTTGTGAACATTAAGCCGGGGCAATCTCTGGGAATGGCTGCAGAAACTAGTTCTGAACATATTTATTTTGGCTTTTTTAGTGCAGATAGTCTGACTGCACCTCAAAGTTTGACATAATACTTTTATATTGTGTTGGTTAGAGCTTATTCTCCGGTGGTTTATTTTAATGCTATCTAGTGCTATTTAACTGCACTTTATTAACTTTGTTGTATGTACTCAAGCACTTTATTTTCTATCCTGTTCTGCAAAGTTGGTTGGGGTTTCTTTCTCTCGAGCCTTGCCAAGGATGCAACAGATGATTTTGTCTGCCATCTTGGGTAGTGTTTCTCCAACGGTCTTCGCCTCCACCAGCAATCTAATCAGTAAACTGCCGCAAGTTGCTGGTGACACATCCCATTTAGAATTTATGTTGTCCAGTCAAGCTTGATCCTCCTTTTCTGAGTTTTGGAGGCACAGGTTTCGAATATTTTCTACAATTTTTTTCTCCTCCTCTTCCCTGGATATATGTTCTGTACACCAAATAAAGAAGGTTAGCTCCACCATCGTTCCCTGCCCGACTGCTCTGTGCAATTTCTCTTTTATATCTGGTAATGTTCCTAAAGAGTGGAAAGCAGGTTTAGTCACTCCTATATTTAAAAAAAAATATATCACTATATCCCAGGGTAATGGCTAATTTCCAGCCCATCTCTTTGCATCCGTTGTTTGCTAAGCTGACAGAGACAGTTGTGAAGAGTTAACGAATTACCTAAAGTCTCACCAGCCATGACATAGGGCACAGTCAGGATTTTGCATGGGTTTCTCCACAGAGAATGTCATAACGAAAGCCACAGAGGACATCAGAGGTATTATGGATGATGTGGGGGTTACGGGGTGTTAGGGGTGGTGGGTTTTTGTTACATCTGTCAGCTGCTTTTGATACCATCATCCACACCAGTCTGATACTAAGACTGACTGCCTCCAGACTGGTGGCCCTGAAAAGCTGGGCGCATTGACACTACCATTGCATCAGGCTTGTAAACAGGGTGGATGCAAATCTTTCCTTCAGGGATCATCTCAAGATAATTTGCTTCACAGGTATTTGCGTGCTGGGAGTTAATTAAAAATGTCTTCCTTTCATACCTTCCTCTTCAAGCAATGACCTGATACACACTCTAATTTTGTCCAGTATGGACTATTGTAATTCTCTATGTAGGAAATATTTAGGTAGTCACACATAGACTGCAGCTGCTATGTAATTTAGCAGCAGGGCAGATTCTGGGCTCCAAGAAATTGGCTATTTCGAATGATCTTGCCAAACTGCACTGGTTTCCAGTCAAGTGATGCTATTTTAAAGTTCTCTGTGAGAAAGTGCCTCTTTTGACAAGGTTAGCCCCCACTTTTTTCCTGGTATTTGATGTGGTTTTGATTGTAGTGCACAGGGTCCCTGCCAACCAGGTCCCCTGTGCCAGTGATTCTTCCCTAAAACCTATCCACAATTGGTAGTTCTGCCCCCTGTAAGTCCCTAGTAATTGGTACCCTGGGTACCTAGGGCCTGCAAGCTGAAGAGGGTCCCCCTGGGGCCCCCTCACTAGGACCATGCCACTGCCCTTGTACCTTGCATGCCCCTGTGAGGGGAAGAAACAACAAAGTTGACATGGTACCCTGCCTGGGTGCCATGCCAGCCAGCACTTCTTGAAGGTATAGAGAAGTCACCCCTCTAGCAGGCCTTACAGCCCTAAGGCAAGGTGCACTATACCACAAGTGAGGGCATATCTGCATGAGTGGATATGCCCTCTACAATACTAAATCAATTCTTAAATATTGTAAGTGCCAGGGAAGCCATAAGGAGTATAAGGGCTTGAAACTCACCAACTCGAGTTCCCCAGCACGGCTTCACTGAAACCAGTAGTGTTTGGTACCAAACAACTCCTCGTAATAAATCCACACTGATGCTAGTGTGAGATTTATTAAATCATGTACTCGGAGGGCACCTCAGAGGTGCCCCCTGAAAACCTACAGATGCTGGTGTGGTCACTGACTGGCTTTAGGCAGCCTACCACGCACAGACATGTTTCTGGACCCATGGGTGGAGAGCCTCTGCTCTCTAGGACCAGAAACAATGTGCATCCTGGGCAGAGGTGTCACACCTCATTCCCCAAGATGGGCCCAGTGCTCGAAGAGGAAGATTCAAAGGCCTGTCTCCTTTGTAATGCAACAGATGGCTGCCTCCGGTTTACATCCCCACTTTGGGCAAGAAAACTCAGGAGAAAAGGAGGTGTGCCCACCTCTGCCAATCCACCCCTAAGGTGGGGGAGGCGAGGTGAAGCACATCTTTCAGTCCCTGCCATCTTGAAGATGGGAAGACCCCTCCAATCAGGGCTAGGTCTATAGAGGCATAATAGAGGGTGTAGTCACCCCAGTTGAGGTGCCCATTGGTCCTACCTGTTACTCCCTTAAAACACCCCCCTCAGACCTTGAAACTAGTTACCTGCGACCTAGGAAGAAAGACTAAGAAGACACCGTGCAGCAAAGCCTGAAGATGACTACTGACTTGGCCTCAGCCCTACCGGCCTGTCACCAGCTTCCAAGACCCTTCGAGAAGACGACACCTGTCCTGTAGCCAGTGACTTCCAGAAACCCGAGAAAGACTTCCTGAACTTTGAAAAAGACCAGAGTTCCCGAGAGCAGTGGTTCTGTCCCTAAGAAACCAACACAAAGGACTCCGGTGCCCTTCGGATCTGCGAGTCCTGCCCACTCTGCACCCGATGCCTCCGGCCCGTGTTTAGGTGGACCACTGACCCAGAACAGGTTCCCCAGTGATCCTGACCTCAATCCAGCTTTGGCTGACCACTCCTGGACTCCACGACGATGCCTGCAGACTGAATCCAGAGGCCTCCCCTGACCAAGACCGGCTCCGGTAAGAAGAATCTGATGTCGAAAGGCCCCCCTGCACCCGAAGCCCCTGGGCCTTGGTGAGCGGAACCAACGGTGCCCCTATGAACCCCCCTACATCTTTACTTACTTCAGCTGTCGTTGGTCTCCCTCCTGCAACTTCTGGTTCAACGCCTGCAGCCTATTTGTTGACAGCAAAGTCTCCATTGAAAACCATTGGGCACCCATTGCTGAAATTGCACCCTGTACCTGGCCGCCCCTGAGCCGCTGGTGGTGTATGTTTGGTGCTTTGTACCCGCCCCCCCACCCACACTTGACCTAACCTCCAAAGCTTGGCCCCTGCAACCGATTTACCTACCTGCAAGCAGTGCGGCTTCAAGCACCTCCAGTCTTAATTGAAACGCATTGGGCAGGACTCTGATTTTTGGCCTATGCACCCGGCTACCCCTGTGCCGCTGGTGGTGAAGTTTAGATACTCACCTGACCCTTTCCACCCCTTGCTGACCTTTGTTCCCGAAGACTGGAACTGTAAGTTGGATACTTACCTCTATAACACATTATTGTTTTCCTCCATAGGATAACATTGAAATGTTAAGAAATTGCACTGTCGACTTTGAAAGTGAAAAGTATTTCTATTTAAAATGGACTTACCTTATTGCGAAGATCTTGGTCTTAAAATAAAATACAAACAAAGCTTATTTTTATAAAATTGGTGTGGATCTCCTTTTTGAGTTGTCAGCTATGGTCATGTGTATGCAATAAATGTCTTACTCTCCTCTGTGCTTAGGCCTAAGACTGCTCGACCACACTACCACTAATAGAGCATCTTGGGGTTTACATTGATCCCTGTACACTTTTGGGAAATCCCTGGACTCTGATCACGGTATAACCACCTAGTGGCATACCATATACAGAGCCAACTGCCTACATTCTGTCTCTGTGCCACAAAGCACTCTATAGTCATGGCCAGAAAACCTACATGGCCTTGTTGTTCCCCAAGTATCAGCCTGCACGGGCCCCTAGTTCCCAGCATGCTTGCTGAGTTATACTCCCCAAGTTCAGAACAGGAGACTAGGAGGTTGTTCCCTTGCTGTTGTGCTGGCCAAAGCCTGGAAAGCTCTGCTGTTGTGCCGTGTATGCCAATGGAACCTGAGTGCGTTTAGGAAACAGCTAAAAATAGAGCTAGAATAGAGTGGCGTGGGTGGAGTGGCGTAGAGTGCTGTGGAGAAGAGTGGCTTAGCATAGAGTAGAGTGGCTTTGTGTTGAGTGGTTAAGAGTAGAGCAGAGTGGAGTGCCGTAGAGTGGAATAGGGTAGAGTAGTACAGTTGTGGGTGTAACTAAAGGATCAATTGAGTTGGCATATAGGGTGAAAGCAACACAAATAAGAAGCAATATGCCTGTGTTAAAAGTAGGAAAGCTAGATATGGTGAAAGCAACATAAATGAGAAGCCGTATGCCTGCGTTAAAAGTAGGAAAGCAAATTTCACACCAAGTAATAATGCTGAAACACTGATAAAAAAAACAAGCATTTGCAATGCAATCGGTCTCGCCTTTGGGACCTTATATGTATTTAGCTATGCAGCACATTAGGCTGGGTTCTGAAACATGTACTGTTCTTTAACATGGCGGAAAGTAAGCACCAAACTGCATGACGCCAGATATGGGAACACATGGATAGAAATATTGCCTTTCAGCGGGAAATGGTATAGTCCAAAGCTCTGTTTTTAATATAAAATCAGGGCCTTTGGTCGTCATATCACTGAAAATACAAGATTTGAGTTTGCTTGTCATGGTTTTTGCAAAGCACTGTGGTTGGGACTACTGGCTCTCATCAATTTGGGTCGGAACCGTTGGGAAGCCATCTGAGAGGGTGAAAGAGGGAGCGGAAAAGGCCTGATAACGGATGCTGATGATAAGGTTTTCCCGCAAGGCCCACAAACTGGGACACGAGGCATGCGTAAAAGGCTAGATTTTTGCATGAAGCAGTAACTTGGTCTACTGAGATTCTCTTTTCCCAGCGTCAGCTGTTGGACCCCCTCAAACCCCGAACCACCCCGCCCCACTGATATCATTGAGAAACATAACATGACCTAACAGTGTGCATTTGTAAAGTGCACGTTCAAGGGTATCTTGGCGCTGAATAAGAGGTTTATTGTTACCCACCTCAATGGTACTCATTTTATCGACCTCTGAAGAATGAAAGGCTGAGTAGGACCCGCCAGAATTTGAACCTGTGACCATGAGGTCAAACATAGGCCCCTACAGTGGCCGCATTAGTCCACTAAGCCAGCAGATCCAGCATAAACATAAAATGGGGGTGGGGTAGGGGTGTTACAAGGTCATAATCCCGCTCTCCGGTGCTGCCTGGAGAACCACAAGCAGCAGATTACCCGCATCAGCTATGGCCTCACAATGATTCCACAAGACCGGCAACTCCTGTTCTCGTAAATTTAACGGAAAAAAAAACCAAAACACACAACCTACTACGTATATAAACCAGCGGTGTCCAGCGTAGGGCAAGGGTGGCTAGATACATTTGAGATTTTAAGGATAACAGCGTGAGTTACAGTTAAATGGAGTGTATGAAAAAATATTTTATGCGACTGGCAGTCTGACCTAACAGGAGCAGTTCCTAAGAGGCACGCTGCACATGTGACTGAACCATCGCTGTGCACAGGCTATGCTGATGCACTGGTGTAAGAAACTGGCTCTATATATACTGCACCAAAGTGAGGTACAGTGTGTATAGAGTCAAGAGTCCCGAAAGGTAGGCAGAGGTTAAAGTTAGATAGAACCTTACTCTCCAATAGTGATAGCTTGGTCGAGCAGTAAGGCAGTATCAGAGGACAGTGTTAAGCATTTGATGTACACAGTCAGCAAATGAATTCACACACTCAAGAACCGAACTCTAGGCCAATTGTTTTTGTATAAAAAAATATACTGTTATTTTATTTTAGAACCAAGCAAGCCTGATACAGGTAAGCATTCAATTCTTTTCAGTAATAAGTTACTTGTTGTACACAGCTTTAAAAAGCAATGAAGATTGTACTTGATTTGATTTACAGGGGATGCAGTAGGTTGCAATACTTAGTAAATGCAGTACATTGAAATGAATGGCTTTTAAGGTAAATGCAGGTAAAATTACTTTTGCATTACTTTTGTAATCCAGTGCTGGACTCCTAGATTCAGCACTGGGACATTTACTTAAAACAGGTAAGTAATTACGTTTTTGTAGTTTGTACGATTTTTAGAGAATATTTTCAGATTTCAAAAGTCCACACTTAGAAACTTTTTGGACCAGTACATTGAAATACATTGGCTTTTCCTGTAAATTGCAGGTAAGTTACTTTCGCGTTACTTTTGTAATCCAGTGCTGGACTCCTAGATTCAGCACTGGGACATCTACTTAAAACAGGTAAGTAATGACGTTTTTGTAGTTTGTACGATTTTTAAAGAATATTTTCAGTTTTCAACATTCGACACTTAGAATCTTTTTTGAACAGTACATTGAAATGCATTGACTTTAACTGTAAAGTGCAGGTAAGTTACTTTCGCATTACTTTTCTAACCTCAGGGCTGGATCCTAGATCCAGCACTGGGACATTTCCTGCAAACAGGTGAGCAAAGTCGTTTTGGTTATTCATACACTTTTTAAGCAATATTTTTAGTTTCCAAAACTCCACACTTAGTCGTTTTTTTAGGAAAAAGGAGTCGATGTTATTCTATGGAAGGAAATTCAATTCGCAGGTAAGTTACTTTAACGTTACTTTTCTTACTCAGTGCTGGATGCCTAGATTCAGCACTGGGACATTTCCTGAAAACAGTTGAGACAATGAGTTTTGGTTATTTGTGTGATTTTTAAGGAATATTCTTAGTTTTCAAAAGTCGACACTGTGAAACGTTTTGGGAGAAAAAGTGTCAATGTTATTCTATGAGGAAAAACAGGTTATCGGCTTCGAGGTAAGTAATCGGTCTTTTGAGTTAGGGTTCTGGGGTTAGACTCAGGGGTCTCCCAGGGTCAGTGATGCACTGTTGTTGCACCCTCAGCGGCACTAGGGCGGCCGGGTGCAGCGTGTTGAGGCCCAATGTTATCCTATGGAGGATAGGGGGACTCCGGTTGGTGGCTGCTGGCAAGCAGGCCACGGTGTTGTGGGAGCAAAGCTCCTAGGGTTAAGCTCAGGGCAAGTTGGGGACCAAGTTAGCACAAAAGGGGCACCCTCAGCGGCACTAGGGCGGCCGGGTGCAGGGTGCTGTTTTGAGGACGGGTGCCCTGTTGATTTCAATGGAGATTCTCCGGGACAAAGAAACACTGCAGGCTCAGGGACGAGGATCTTCCAGGAGTGACCACCACTTCGAGGGGTAAGTTGGGATGTTGAGGGTTGGTTAGGCACCGCTGGGTTGGGCACACAAGGCCGTGGGGCGTCGGGTGCAGGGGTGCCTTGGGACGTTGGATTTTCTTACCTGCTCTGGTCACGGTAGGGGGGGTCCTCTGGATTGAGGCTGCAGGCGTCGTCAGGAGGCTTGAGGCAGGTCAGGGGTCACCGGATCTCGGGTCAGTATCGCCGGGGGGACCTCCTCATGGTATTTTTCCACTCTAGCTCGGGCCGGGTTCGGTTGGTGCAGAGTGGGCTGGATTCGCGGTTCCTGGCTGGCACCAGAAGCTGCAGTTCAAACACGTCCGGTGTTCACGGGAGAAACAGCTTGGAAAGTGAAGGCAGGCAGGTCCTCCGGGGTTTTTGAGGTTGCTGGCCGCTGGACACGCCGGGGTTTTGCAGGAGCAGGTTCGAGGGGAGACAGGCCTGTAGGGCTGGGGCCAAGTCAGTGGGCGTCGTCCTCTTGTTAGCTCTGCACGGCTCTTCGTCCTTCTTCTTTTCTTCTTGTAGGTAGGTTGGATCTGCCTTCTTGGTTCAGGGTTGCCCCCTAAATACTGTATTTAGGGGGCGTTTTAGGGGTCTTGAGGTCAGTAGCCAATGGGCTACTGACCTTAGGGTGACTACACCCTTGGTGTGCTTACCCCACGTGGGCGAGTGAGCACAATCCCTAGTCCTGATTGGGGAGTGCCTGCCATCTGCAAGATGGCGAGCACTGGAGAGTGGGCTTCACCTCGCCTCTCCCACCTGAGGGGTGGAGTTGGCAGAGGTGGGCACACCTCCTGGGCTGGCTAGTTTTTCCCGCCTGTCTTCCCGCCGAAAGGGAGGGGAGACAGGAAGGGGGCCTGCTCCTGATAGCAGGAGAGGCTGGGGGTCGCATTACAAAGGCTGCCAGGCCTTTGAAGCTCCCCTGCCACAGATGGCTCTTCCTGGCCTGGGGAGGTGTGTACACCTCCGCCCAGGAAAGGCTTTGTTTCTGGGCTCAGGGAGCGTAGGCTCCCACCCTAGGGGTCCAGAAACATGTCTCGTGGTGGCAGGCTGGTGTGTACCAGTCCGGGAACCCACCAGAGGCTGGTCGTTTTTCAGGGGGCATCTCAAAGATGCCCTCTGTGTGCATTTTTCATTAAATCCCACACTGGCATCAGTGTGGGTTTAATGTGCTGAGGAGTTTGATACCAAACCTCTCAGTTTTCAGTGCAGCCATTATGGTGCTGTGGAGTTCGTAATGACAAACTCCCAGCACCATATACTCTTAATGGCAGCACTGCACTTACAATGTCTAAGAATGGACTTAGACACTGTAGGGGTACAGGACTCATGCACCTGTACCCTCACCACTGGTATAGTGCACCCAGCTAGAGGGGTGACTGACCTATGCCAGGGCAGTGGGTTGTAGGCAATGCCCACAGAGGTGTGTGCCATGTCGACTTTTCACTTTGTTCTGCACCAAAACACGCAGCCTGCAAAGGCAGTGTGTGTGTGTAAAGGTACAGGGCCTCTAAGGGTGGCACAATAAGTGCTACAGCCCTTAGAGGTCTTCCCTGGTCACAGTGCCCTGGGTACATGTGGTACCATTTACCAGGGGCTGACCTGTGGCCAGAGATGCCAGTTGGGTACAGTTTTGGGGAAAGAACACAGGCCCTGGGAACCTGATTGGCAGGGACCCAGGGCACATCAAGTCAAAGTGCATCAGTGGTCTGGCAAAAAGTGGGGGGGGTTACTGCAACAGAAACCCACTTCCTTACAACTGGGGATGCAGCCCTCTACCCACTTCCTTACAACTGGGGATGCAGCCCTCTACCTGTATTGGGTACAAGTGGCATTGCCTGCGCCCACCCCTCCCTCTGCCCCCAGACCGCACAGAGAATGCAGCACTACACCACGCACAGCACAGACTTGTGTGCAGGCCGAGCAGACCCCCAAAGCTTTAAAACCCCACACACGTGCCCCAGACCGCACAGAGAATGCAGCACTACACCACGCACAGCACAGACTTGTGTGCAGGCCGAGCAGACCCCCAAAGCTTTAAAACCCCACACACGCCCAGCGGAGACACAGGTGATTTGAAAGATGTAAACCCTGAAACTAAATCACACCCAGGTGCTTGATGGGCCCCGCTGCCTGAATGCCGAGTGCAGCGCCTACTGGCAAAGTCAATCCCTTTTACCCGCTATTTCTCCGAGTAGGAGCTTCATTTTCAGACAGTACTGTACAGCCAAGATGTTTTAAAGTTTAGGCAAAGTGGGCTCTGGCCCGGGGCCCCAGCATTTCAGGGGGCCCCTCGATTGTCTCAACTTTGTCTGAGCAAGCTCTGTTCTGCAAACAGCACTGCCCTGATAAATATTAATTTACCTGTAAAACACAGATTTTAAATACCTTTTTCATTCAATGTATTTTTGAAGTCGTTAGAGAGATTTTGCAAAGAAATCTATTTGTTGTTCAAAACTACGTAATATCCATGAAAAATTATTTTGAATCGAACCAGAACGTCATACATGAAAAATGTTAGGTGGTAACAAAGATTGCTTGCATTCATATTAATGCGCTGCTGCTGTATTACAATACTGGAAACACATCACTATGCCTGAATGCTAGATGCAAACATTTAGAATTTGAACCAATGTGCTGCCAGTGACCCGGCCAAAGAGAGCATGAAAGAGCTGGAATTAGACCAGATATTCAAGGGTGTTCCAAACAGGGACCCCCAAAATACGTTTGGCCCAGGACCCCCAAAATCCTTACGATGTCCCTACAGCACAGCTTGGAAACAGGGAGCACTGTTTGCCTCTTTCTGTTTCCGGGCTGCCCTGGGCTGTCTAAAATAAAGCCCCGACTTGGAGAAACGGCGGGCGCACGGAAGGAGACGGGGTCTGTGGGCTCATCTCCACAGCCACCTACTACTCGAGAGAGGTGCTCCCAGGTCACCAGAGAACCCCAAGCAAAGGTCGCCTATGGCCCTGCTTGGACTCTTAGTCGAGCCGCCGCTTTCCAGCTCACAAGCCAGTGCCACGTCTTCCGAAGTCTCGTTGTGGGCGCTCTCCGGATCACCAATGACACCTTTTTACAAGGTGGTCAGACTTGTGCAAAGATGCCCTTTCTCTCCAAAATACACGCAGTGCTCTGCACGCAAACCCCGCCGTGTGCGCCGTACGGCCTCTGCCCTCACTGTGGGCAGGTCAGGCACCCCCGGTGCACGGCGTGGGTGCCTCCCCTTGTACACGAGCCATGCAGCTCTCAAGCACGTGCAGAAGCTGCCCCCCTGAACCACCGACCCCTGCAGCTGCCGCGGGGATGTCTACGCGCGGCAGGTACCTGTTCCGGGTCTGTGAGCCCCTCTCCATGGAGCCCTCAGCGCTGCCGCTGCACAACCATGGCACAAGTGCGGGCGCCTCGAGGAGGTGGCAGCCGGTGACGGAGCGCTGCAGCCCCGGTGTCTGACTTATTCCACACACTGAGCTCTCTGCAGATCCAGAGCGTGCCAAGTGTTCACTTTCGGGCCTGGCCGCGTCCGCAGCCGGGTCAGCGGCACAGCAGGCTCAGCCTGCTTCCTGGGGGCAGGTCATGGGATGGGCACTCCCCACAAATGTGCATAGGTTTGGGAGAACCGCAGTGCTGGAGTTGAGCCCGGTTGCGCTCATCCATTGGCATCTCTACGTCTCTATCCCGCTACCCGCAGCCCCGGATCCTGCAAGCACCAGCTGTTCTGGGCTCCATCATCCGCGCAGCGTGGGCTTCTTAGAAGGTGAAAGCGCGCACGGCCTGCTAAACGTAAGCACGTCGTGACGTATACCGAAAATTGTATAGCAGCTGCTGGACGCATGCGTAACATAGCCGTCTGGACAGGTCAGGCAAAATAAAGTGCGAGACTCAGCCAGCCAATCCCAGGAGAAAACAAGCATTTAAAATGCAATAGGACTCGTAGATACGCGAGACCTATTGCATTATAAACAAAAGTGCGGGCGTCCAAGAAGGCATGATCGGGAGTTGTGGGGGATGGGGGGGTGGTGGTGGGCAGAGAAGTTACGGACTGCAGGAGGGAAGGGGGGGCAGAGGAACAAAACAGTTTGTAAAGTAAAGGGGCTGATAGCAATAGAAGGTTAAAAATGACGACATGGCCGTCCGGAGGAGGGACAAACAAGCCGAAAACAAATCAGAATGCAGCATTTCCGATTTTAAGCCAATGAAAAAAACATGGACGGAAAGTGGGCGGAGCTTCCCCCGCTATACTGTATACTGCATGCCTCGCAAAGCGAACAGCGCATTGCGCTGCAACGCTATGCAAGACCTAAAAATAGTGCCTTGCATAATGAAGAGGAGAGAACAAAGACGAGGACTAGCACATGTATTTGGCAGTGGTGGCCGATAATTGTAGGAGGGAGGGGGCGGACGGGACACGCAGACATACACACTCACAACCATGCACACACACACATCCATTCACAACACTAATTACTATATATTCAAACATACACGCATACACCAAACATTAATAAAAAATAAAAAAAAATCACACTTATCTGCAGCTCTGCCTCGGAGGTCCCAGGAGGCTTGGGACTGCTGCCTTCCCTCATTGGCTGACCTAAGGTTAGCCAATTAGGGAAGGCAACAGTCCCTATGTCGTCTCAGAGTGGGATAGTGTCAGTGAGACTGTTGACCCCACCCCGCTCTGTGACGAAGTGTCATTGATTGACACTCGACCCTAGGCGCTTCAGGGCTTAAAACTGAAGCGCCCAGCTGGGTTCAAGGCAATGAGTGACGCTACCCCTCGTCACTGAGGGGGAGGGCCTCAAGGACCTTTGCTGAGCTGAGGAGATCCCGGCCACAGGAGCTGTGACATTTTCAGCCCAGCAAAGTTCAGCTCAGGCAGCCAGGAGCCTGCACATTTAGCGCTTGTCTAGCTCCTGGCTGCCTGACCTAAAAATGAACAGTGTCTGTCAGGCTGACCTTTGCTCAGCCTGACAGACACTGTTCATGAGGGGCAAAAGGTGAGGGGGCGTGGCCCCTCAGCCCCAATGGTACTTGGTCCATGCTCTAGGGAGGAGCTAACACATAAAAGGAAGGGAAGGGAGGTGTGACCAACCATCATGACCGCTCGGACGTGAATCCGATCGGCTCCGTCCCAGGGCCCCGCTGATGGAGTGACAGAGGCACGAAAATCGACACCGAAACCTGCCGAAAGCGACGCAAGTGGAGACTAGGGTACCGGAGTGGAGTTTGGAGCCCCCGGGCGCCGCCAGATGATCGCCGCCAGGGGCTGGAAGAGATGAGGATGACGCGCCGACCGGCATCCTAAAATGGCGGACCCTGGCAGAGCGTGGCAGCGGGAGTAGTAGTTGCTCTCCTTTACCTAGGGCAGAAAGGAGAAGGCTCGGGAAGAGCCCCCCCGAGGAGATCAAGGCACCACCCGCCCGGGAGCTGCCGAAAGCACCTGTTGGAAAAGAGGGCTTGCCCAGCGCCATGCGGAGGTCCCGGGTCCGGCAGTCAAGGTGAGGGGACTCCACAAATGCGGGGCTCGCAGTCGGCGGACTGGAGGCAAGGGAAGGCTCGACCCTCCGGCTGGTAGCGGGGCCCACAAAGCGAAGAGTGCGTTGAGGGCAGAAGGATGGACGCCTGGCCTCCCATGAAAGTTGCCTGACCCTAAGATGGCGCCGGCAGAAGGAAGCGCGGAAATCGGCAAGGCGAAGGGGATGCTGACGGGCAGGAGGAGAGGCCCTCAGGTAGAGTAGACTTCCGCAGCAGCAGGCGCTGGCTTCCACCCCAGCCATCCCGTTGATAGAGGAGCTCCTACGAGACGGAGAGTGAGGTCGGAGCTTTGAAGACCCAGAGAGGCCTTTGGGGCCCTGACTGTCGCCCCAGGGAGAAGCAAGGTCACCGGAGTCGACCAGATACGTGGCCCTTCGCAGGCTCCTCGTCAGGTGGACTATTCATCGGGCACGCTCCGGACTGTAGGGAGGGCGGCCCGAGCTGACCGGACGCCCTGCCCCCATATGCCACCAAAAAAGGTCCCCAATAATAAAGCCTCCAACTACTTTGCCCCGCCTGGCGCAGGGGCAGCGAAGGAAGGAGAGGCGCAGCCCGGCAGCAACATTGCTCTCACTCGGGAGGACTTACTGGTGTCCCTCAGGGACTTCAGGAAGGAGCTACGGGAGGATACCAAGACGGATATGGATGCCTCCTTTGATGCGTTCAGAGCGGAGATGAGGGTGAAGTTGGTGGCCTTACAGGCCGATGTGGACTCGGTAGGAACTCGCACCCTGAACCTGGAAGCGAAATGCCAGGAACTGGAAGAACGTATGAAGCCCTTGGAAGAGAGCACCGCAGAGCTTCGCGGCCAACTATGTGAGGATCTAGAGAACCGCTCCCAACTGGAAAATATAAGGGTCAGAGGGCTGCGAGGGCCCCGATCTGGAGGCGTTCATGGTAGGCCTCTTCTCCACTGTCCTCGGAGAGGAAAGCCCAGAGGTGCAACTGGAGCGGGTACATAGAGTGGGGCCGAGGCTGCCTGGGGACAATAGGAGGCCAAGAGATGTGCTAGCAAA
Organism: Calotriton arnoldi; assembly: GCA_963921515.1. Taxonomy (NCBI): domain Eukaryota; kingdom Metazoa; phylum Chordata; class Amphibia; order Caudata; family Salamandridae; genus Calotriton; species Calotriton arnoldi. Next base: position 3,479,089 of record CAWUFW010000400.1, read on the forward strand.
ATTCAGCTCCTTCAAAACGAAAGAAATGATCTTCCAAAAAGCAAGAAGCTCGAACAAAGTAACATTCCAAAACGTCTCGTGCTCACTCTTCCAGGACGTTGCCCAGACCACATTAGCGCGACAACAGCAATTCCGGCCGATCACAGAAGCCCTGAGAGAATGTCCCATAAAATACAGCTGGACCTACCCCTTTGGCATCGCCTTCCAAATGGACAATAAGCATCTCCACTGCACAGAGATGGAGGAAGCGGTGGACCTCCTGGGAATCGGGCTCCCCTCCCTGAAACGAGCGACAACATCGAGAGACGACAAAGGGGAGCAACTGAAGGAGCGACATGGTGGCGGCCCATGGCGGACGACTGGACGAGGGGGCAAAAAAGCACCGGACTAAAGGTGGGAGAGCCTAAGGACTTCTGTTTGGTCTCACGCCTTCTATGCCCTCCAGTCTAGACTTCACTAGAGACATGGTAAGGGGGTATTCGGTAGGGAGAATAATGGGGGAGCTGCCCCACAATTGACGCATCAGGTGCTGAGACTCTTACTATGATAGACACTCTGCGTCTTTTGATCCTGTTATGGCTAAGGTTTGTGCTTAATTGAAAGTTTCACAAGAGTAAGCACGTAAGTGCCCTAGCAAATTGGTAAAGGGGTCTCTGGGAGAGGAAGTGGGCTTGCCCCTAGAGTTAGTCACAGTGAGGCCTTCCTCTGGCATGGAAGACCCCACAACTCACATTTCTTGTTTATTCTCGTTTCATATGTTATGCATCATGGTGTTCGCTCATTTGATGACTCTAGCAGGGCCGTGGGGGGGGGGGGGGCAGTTGGGAGGGGGGGGGAGCTGTGCTACTTATGGGGAGGTTGGGGTGGGAGCTGAGAGATGGGGGGGAGGACGCTCTCAAATTGATAAATGGCGGTTAATTGCCTATCCTGGAATGTTAGGGGTCTCAACTGCCCTAAAAAGAGACAAAGCCTGTGGCTATTCCTAACCGACCACCAGATTATGATAGTCGCCCTGCAGGAAACCCATTTAAGGAAAAGTGAGGAGATACGGCTGAAGCACAAACGATACCCGCAGATTTTTTGCTCCTTTGCCCCCATGAAACAAAATGTGGTGTCCCTTCTTTTCCATTCCTCGGTCCCCTTCAATCACCAAGCTACTAAAACAGATAAGGCAGGGCGCTTTCTGATGGTCCGGGGGGAGCTCAGGGGACGACCTTGCACCATTGCCACGATCTATGCACCTAACACAGGGCAACTGGACTTCCTAGAGGCATTTTTAACAACACTAGAGAGGTTTGCCACGGGAGACCTCCTACTGCTGGGGGACTTCAACTTAATATGGGACCCAGCTCTGGACACGACGCACCCGCACAGGGCAGCAGGAGGGATATTTAGTAGGGCCCTTAAAGCCTCTCTTCAGCGCTTGGGCCTACTGGATGTTTGGAGGGAAGCCCACCCTACGACAAGGGACTATTCTTTTTTCTCTCACTCCCACAGAACCTACTCCAGAATTGACCACTTCTTTCTCAGTCAATCCCTTCTATACACAGTCGCGGGAACTAGGTTTCACCCGATCTGCCTCTCAGATCATGCCCCCCTGGAGACAGTACTCAACTGGCCAGCCCCGCAGGGACGAACTAAGGAAGGCGATCACAGAGTACTTTAACACCAACGACCCAGCCCTCACATCTTACGCAAACAACTGGGACGCCTTTAAGGCGGTTATTAGGGGCAAATGCATAGAGTTAGCCACCACCCTTAGAAATCAGCAGAAGGGGGAGAGACTCCTGTTATAAGCGGAACTACAATCTGCAGAAAAAACACAGAGAGTCCGTTGATCCAAACCCACCGTAAGGTCACGTCCCTGAAGGGTAAGTTAAAGGCCATACATCAACAGAGCAGAGAAAACTATTCTAAGGCTCCAGGCCCGGGGCTACGAAAGTGTAAACAAAATAGGCACCCTACTGGCACGACAGCTGAGGGCAAAACAAGAAAAAGAATATATCAAACAAATAGTGGACGACGCTGGCGTCTCCCATCTTAGCGAGGAGGGTAAAGCAAACGCCTTCGGGAAATTTTACCGTAACCTCTACACCGCCGACCCGCTGGCGGCCCAAACCCAGGAGAGTTATCTGGGGCCCCTCAATCTGCCTCCGGTCTCGGCCCATACCAATGAGGAACTTAGTCGCCCCTTCACCGGGGTGGAGGTCCAGAAGGCGATAGACGCTCTGAAACTACAGAATGCCCCCGGCCCGGACGGGCTAAATGCTCAATTCTATCGTACCTTTGCACCCTAGCTGAATCCCCATCTGGTGACCCTTTTTAACGACACAGCAAATGCCCAAAGGGTGACGGCTACCATGGGGAGGCGCTGGTCACCGTTATACCCAAACCAGGGAAGGACCCTAAAGCATGCGCCTCATACAGGCCCATCGCACTTTTGAATCTCGACGCGAAATTGTACTCTAAAAGACTGGCCACCCGCCTTGAAAATGTCCTGCCATCTCTAATCGATCCCTACCAATCTGGGTTTATCAAGGGACAGCAGACCCACGACAACTTGCGGAGATTAGCACACATAATAGAGAAGGTACAGAAGAAGGGCATCCCCGCGGCCCTCCTTTCATTAGACGTGGAGAAGGCCTTCGACCAGGTCGACTGGCCTTTTTTGCTGCGAACATTGAGACGATTCGGCTTCAGCGAAACCTTTATTGGTATGGTGCGGGCCAATTATCACTCTCCCAGGTCCCAAGTCCTCGTAAACGGGGTGGCCTCCGACTCTTTTGCACTCTCGCGGGGAACACGGCAGGGCTGGCCACTGTCCCCCATGCTCTTTGCCCTCAGCATTGAACCCCTGGCGGAGCGGATCAGGGCAAACCCAGATATAAGAGGGGGTTACATTTGGCACCGACTAGCACAAGATCTCCCTCTTTGCGGACGACGTCCTGCTTCCCAACACTGATCCGCTGAACTTGATCGCTTTGAATTAGCCTCCGGTTTCAAGGTAAACCTCTTAGTCATTTTTGCTCAACCTAACTCTGTTGGGAGTGGTGATATGGAGGATAAAAGAGACCTCCCCTTTTTGCTGCACAGGCAAAGACATCACATATTTGGGGGTTAAGCTTCCCCTAAATTAGCTGATTTCTATAAGGCCAATTACCCGCCCTTGTTGCGACAGATTAAAGCGGATCTGAATAGATGGAAAGCTGCCTTCACCTCCTGCATAGGGAGAATCAATGCAATCAAGATGAATGTCCTCCCCAGGTTACTCTATCTCTTTCAAGGCGTGCCGGGAACTATTCATAGAACTGAAAAAGATGATCACTAAATTCATATGGCAGGGACAAAGAGCCCGCTTATCCTACCGAGTATTAACCAGATCGCGGGCAGAGGGAGACTTGCCCAGATCCGAGTGCTGACGGAATGGTCCCTCAGAGAGTCAGAAAAACATTGGCTCCATATGGACCGACAAATAGCAGGCAGGACCATCTGGGATCTCTTTTGGATAAAGAAGCAACATAGGCCCCCAAACACTTAACTCAGCACCCCCACGGCCACCATTCTACGGGTTTGGGACTTTTTTACAAAAACACTGTCCCTGACAACCTTCCCATTACCCTACACCCCATTCACTTCAACCCGGAGTTCCCCCCGGCACTTCGGGAGGGGCCATTTAGGAAATGGAGGATAGGGGGTTGCCTTATGATCTCTCACCTATACAAAACAGGGGAACTCCTGATGTTTGAGGAATGCGCCAAAGCATTCCAGTTGCTACCTACAGAAGGCTACCATTACATACAGCTCAAACATTGGGTGCAGCAACCCCACGTGCGGTTGGCCGCGACCAGGGGCCTGCTCCCAATTGAGAAATTCGCACAATCAGGGGCATCCACCAAGGGGACTATCTCTTTCCTGTACTCCCTTTATAAGGGCGCTGAGCCCACAGTCGACCCCGAGACACAGGAAACTCTGGGACTCTACCCTCTCTATGCCGCTAGGGGAGAAACAATGGAGCCGCCTGTATAAGGACATTGCCAAACACAATCACTCTATGCTCTTGAGAGAGGCTCACTATAAATTTATGTACGACTGGTACTTGCACCCCCAGAAATTACACAAAATATTCCCTAACACTACGGACAGGTGCTGGAGGGGATGTGGGCTCCTGGGAGACTTCCGACACATCTAGTGGGACTGCCCCTCCATTCAGCCATTCTGGAAGGAGATACTATCGCAGATCAAACTGATACTAGGATACCCCATCCCGGCCACCATAGACCATACCCTCCTGAGGATCCGGGACCCGATTCTGAAATGACAAACGTATGGGGATCGCTCCATCATGTGGTTGTGCCTGGGTGCCGCTAAGATGGCTATTGCAGCAGACTTGAAAAAGGCGGAGGCCCCGTCCATCACGCAATGGCACGCTAGATTGTGGCGAGCATTAGCAATGGAGCGGTTGACAGACATAGCAGAGGGATCAAGAACGGGGTTCGAGTACATTTGGTCCCCGCTGGTGGAATATCTGTCAGAGGGTCTGCCCTTATTCGCATGTGGCCACAGACTGCAAGCACTTCACCTTTTTCACACCTAACTGAAGGAGGGTGCGCTTCAGGCGGGTAAACGGTGAGAGAGAATTGACCCTAGCCCCCGCCCATGAAACCACCCCACCACTCGGCCTGCATTGGAACATAATCACCATGATACACTAGTTCTGTTCACACTTTTTTACTTGCTTTTCCTATGGTTCAAAGTTGGGGTAGGATGCACAAGCGCACATTAGCAAAGGTCCCACATCAGGGCAATTTGGTAAACGGTGCAATGCAAGATATTAAAGGTGTAGATTGGGACACACTAGTACGGATACCGATCGGGCTGAGACCTTGTTAGCAAGCTGTGTGTATTTGGGGGATATCTGTAACTCTTGGCCTGTATACTGTACTTGTTGCAACTACAATACTTTTCTCTGTATTGGTATAAATTCAATAAAAAGATTTTGAATTAAAAGGAAGGGAAGCCTACAAGATCTAAGCATAAAGCATATGCAAATGAGTGACTACAAAAACAACCAATGGTATGCTGTGGGTAGGTTGTAAGCCCACTGAGTTGTAAACAGTATGTCTCGCTGCACAGTGCATGCTGTGTAGGCTAGGCCTAAAATAAAATTAGTTATTGCCCTGCAGCATCAGAAAAAAGTGCAATGTTATATATGTGTACATGCATCAAGATGTTGCGGCAGCCCCAGCATGATGAACGTAAATGCATGTTTGCATCATCATGCAGCAGGCTTTTTAAAATTTTTATTTTGCTGTTTCAAGATGGCAGACACACTTGGAGCGGGAAAAGAATAACAAAAAATATATGAATAATATTTGCTCAAAGCATTTTTAGAAAGGAGCAGCCTTGCAGCAAATTACTGTGTAAAAAAATGGGAAAAGGTGTTCTTTTTTTAAATGGGATAGATTGGGGAGGAGTGGGTGTGGAGCAGTTGCGGTGGTGGCCGCAAATGAGGGGCATGGGAGCAACAGAGGAAGTGGAGGCATTACTCCCATGTCACTTATGAAACTAGTTAGCACATTTAGTTCTAAGTTTTGTTTTCCCCTTTTTCCCCCTCTTTGCCTTGGACACATCTTGGATGCTTTTATTGGCTCTGAAGTGCTTAACAAGTGTAATTGAAATGGAATTGGATAAGCCAGGATGAGGACCTATGTCCTGACGTGGGCTTTGCGTGTATTAAGAGCACAACTTTGGGATCAGGAACTTTATTTAGTGTGTAGGAGCTTCCCGCTGACATACGCTATTGCTTTGGCTTGTAGGGGGCATGTTCCATATTACTCCTTAAAAGTTGACTTTGTTATTATTACATAGCTCTAGCTGTTCCCAGTACATTAGTGTCCCGAATGTATCATCTCTTTGTAATAGAACTGCATCAAAGGTTCCAGTAGTGAGGCTGCCACATCGTTGATTGGCTGTACATTTTGATGCTGAATATCATGTATTTTCTTTCACAGCTGTTAAGCCATTCTTCCTTTGGCCTCGCATTGCTTCTAACCTCGGTGCCCTTAGACCATATACATATCCTAAACTATGCCTCCCTATTTGTTGAACTGATGTTAAACCAGGCTTCATCAGGTTTCAAGCCTGCTTTTCTGTTAATCCATAAACACTCTGGTCTCGCACTGCTGCTTGCCCAAGCTTCCTCCAGACTCAGACTGCTGCTGATTCATGCTCCCTCTTGTCATGTGCTGTTGCTCACCCAAACTTCTTCAGGTCTTTTTGACAATTGAAGATGTTTTGGGTCTCAAACTTCTTCTGCCCTCAACTTTTACCGATACTTACCTGTAGTTTCTCAGGTATCATGTTTCTGCTATCCCAAGAACCCTCAAATCTGAGCTTCCACCAAGCTTGTACTGCTTCTAGCCCAAGGTCCCACATGTCTCTTAATGTTGCTAACTAAAACTCCTTCAAGTTTTGAATTAATGTTAATCTGACACTCCCTCTAGTCCCAGACTGTTGCTGACTCCAGCATTCCACTGCTAGTAATCTAATGTCCTCAGGTTTCTGACTTTCTTACACTGCGGTTATGCCAGCTTGTCTCATGTCTTATTCTGCTGCTAATTTCCACTTTATTTAGTTTCTTGTTTACACAAATCTCATTTCCCTTTTTTTCTGCATAGCCTGTCCTGGAAGTTATATGTTCCCGTATGCGCTACATCTCCTCCCAGATTGAGAGGCCCATTCGGATTGTTGCCCTGAGCTCTTCACTCTCCAATGCCAAGGATGTGGCTCACTGGCTGGGTTGCAGCACCACAGCCACATTCAACTTCCACCCAAATGTGCGCCCTGTCCCACTGGAGCTGCATATACAGGTAAAGTATAGACTTATGGAAGTCAGGGTTTGCCTATTTATAGAGATGCATATGTAGGCACAATGTGGATTGGGGAATGCAGGACTTGTGTGCAGAGATCTGAACAAATGAATACTGGACTAGGTGAGTTGTAGCAAGGAAATGTTTTCCGTAGCGCTGTACACTTGGACAGAGCATGTACATTGAGTCTGGATTGAGACATTTAGACCCATCTTTCCAACTCCTGTACATCTCTTAACACCTCATCTTCTCTCATCCTCCCTCCCATCTTTGTTTTCTCCCCAAGTCTAATAGCTCTCCCATTGTCGCCTTTACAGGGTTTTAACATTAGCCACACCCAGACCCGGCTGCTTTCCATGGCGAAGCCTGTGTATCACGCCATTACTAAGCACTCACCCAGAAAACCGGTCATCGTCTTTGTTCCATCTCGTAAGCAGACGCGGCTCACTGCCATAGACATTCTAACCACCTGTGCCTCCGATGTGCAACGACAAAGGTAAGGGTCTGGGTGGGTTGTGATTTTACAGGGATGGCATTGTTTATGCAGGATACTGCTTGCTGAGGTAAGTGTGAATGTGCCTTTTCTGATGGATACTTCTTCCTGCAGATCCCTCATCTTATGACTATTCCCCAAGTGCCAGACTGGATCTACAAACTTTTTTTCTCTAGCAGCACCATGCAGCCTCACCTTATACTCTGCCTGCTCAGGATGTTGGAACATCGTAGTAAATACGGCACCAACTGACATGATTTTGTCAGTTCATGTTTTCTTCTCCTTTTCAATGCAAGTCTGGAACTCTTCTCAGTAATTTGCCAGTAAAATTCCTCAGCTTTCAGCAGTGACTAAGTCAATTATCATCTGTGTTTAAACCCTTTCTCAGATGGTGTAAGATGCCCTTGCCATAGCCAACGACATTTCCATGTGATGTCTAGAACAAGAACCCACTGAGAGGGCCCAGAAGATAACTGGGCTCTCCTGAATATATGTAGCAAGGTGTGTTCCTGGTTTGCCGCCCATGGAATCACGAATTCCAGTTTTACCTTTAACTTCGAAATCAAGGAGTTTTCTCAAGGAAGTAGAGGATTTGTCCTTCCTATGTGGGAAGTTTTCTTGGGAGACAATTCCCTGTTGCGACTAATCTGACAAGGAATGTGATTGCTGTGGTTTGTCCATGCGGGCCTTTGTTTAAGTAGCCATTGGTAATGTGCTTTCTTGAAATAATTGCTTTACTTCTTTTCCTTCCACTTTGTTTATTACCCCACAATGGGAGTTGAATTTTGCAGTAACATACCTTTTGGCTTCCCGATTTGAGCTGATGCACTGTCCAGTTTTATGTCGGACTCTGAAAATTAACTTAGTGGCAGTGACTTTGGCTAGTAGTGTTGGTGTCCAGGTCCTCATTTTCATCTATCTGGATAAACTTTGCACATTGCCCAACCTACTTGCCAAAAATGGTTTCTGCCTTTCACATATGTTAGTCCATCACCCGTCTATCCTTGTTCACTCATCTTCATCCCTCCAAGGAAGAGCAGCAGGTGAATAGATTAGATGCCAGACGTGCAGTTTCTTACTACATCGATTGCACAAGACCGCAAAGAATGAATGATTAGTTCTGTCTGGGCTTCTCCAAACCCAAGAAGGGAAAAGCATTGACCAAGCGCACCATTTCGCATTAGGCTACCCTTTTCTATTCAAATCTGCTGTACCCTGGCCAAGAAAAATCATCCGGTTGTCATTCTCACTGTCTCCACCAAGGACACTGCTGCTTTGACAGCTCTCTGCAGAGGCATTCTTTTGGTTGATCTCTGCGGGCGGTGTAGGAAGCTGGCTCTGTATACACTATACCAAAGTGAGGTATAGTGTACACAGAGTCCAGTGAAACCCCAAAGGTGTAGGCAGAGGTAAAGTTGGATAGCACCTCACTCTCTATTTGTAGTAGTGTGGTCGAGCAGTAAGGCAATATCAGAGGACAGTTTTAAGCATTTGTTGTACACACTCAGTCAGCAAATGAATTCACACACTCAAAAGACTGAACTTCAGACCAATTGTTTTTGTATGAAAATATTCTTTTAGTTATTTTATTTTCTAGAACCAAGCAAGCCTGGCACAGGTAAGCAATAAATACTTTATAGTAGTAATGCTGTTTGTAAACAGTTTGAATTGTACTTGTATATGGCCCTTTGTTTTGACTTGCAGTATGGTTGCAGAGAAATGCAATACTTTGTAAATACAGTACATAGACTTGAATGGGCTTTTCAGTAAAATACCAGGTAAGTTACTTTTTAGATTACTTTTCTTACTCAGAGTAGTATACCTGGATACTACTCTGGGACATTTCCTGTAAACAGGTGAGTAAAATCGTTTTGGTTAAATAGTACAATTTTAAAGAATTTCTTTAGGTTTTCAAACTCCACACTTTTCCAAGAAAAACACTCAATGTTATCCTATGGAAAAAAATAGTGTTATCGCTTTTGAGGTAAGTATTTGGTAGTGGGAGTTGAGGTTCTGGAGGTAGACTCGGGGGGGGGTCCCCCAGGGTCAAGGTTGCACCCTCAGCGGCACTAGGGCGGCAGGGTGCAGAGTGCTGAGGCCCAATGTTATCCAACGGGGATAGGGGGCCTCCGGTTGGTGGCTGCTGACGAGCAGGCCACTTGGTTGTGGGAGCAAAGCTCCTGGACTTTAGCTCAGGGCAAATGGGGAAACAAAGTAGCACCAAAGGTGGACCCACAGCGGCACTTGGGCGGCCGGGTGCAGGGTGCTGTTTCGACGTCGGGCGCTCTGTTTGCAATGGGGAGCCTCCGGTTTGCAAAGGCACTGCAGGCTTGGGGACGAAGGTCTTCTGGGTGCGACCACCAGTTCGAGAGGTAACTTGGGAAGTTAGGGGTTGGTTAGGCACCATCGGTTTGGCCACCCAAGGCCCCGGGGCGTCAGGTGCAGGGGTGCCTTTTGGGGTCGGATCTTCTTACCAGCTCCTGGTCGCCGTTGGGGGGACCTTCCGGATTTAGGCTGCAGGCGTGGGCTTGAGGCTTGAGGCAGGTCAGGGGTCGCCCGATCCTGGGGTACGATCGCCGGGGGGACCTCCTAGTGGTGTTTGCCCACTTGAGCTCGGACCGTGGACGGCGGGTGCTGAGTGGGGGCGGATCCGCGGTGTCCGGCCGGAACCAGAGGTTGCAGATGAACAAATCTGGTGTTCACAGGAGACACAGTCTTTGAGGTTGAAAGCAGGCAGGTCCTCCGGGGTTTTCGAGGTTGCTGGCTGCAGGACACACCAGTATTTTGCAGGAGCAGGTTCGAGGTGGAGACAGGCCGGTAGGGCTGAGGCCAAGTCAGTGGGCGTCTTCCTCTTGTTAGCTTCTGCACGGCTGTTCAGGCCTTCTTCTTCTCTTGTAGTTTCTTCTTATCCGAGGAAGCAAGGTTCAAGGGTGCCCCTAAATACTAGATTTAGGGGCATTACAGGTAGGTTAAAGGTAGGCACCAATGGGTCCCTTCCCTGGGGTGGGCACACCCCCTATTTATGCCACCCTCCAGTGGAGGGGGGCATGAGCCTGTCCCTGGTTGGCTGAGTCCACCCATCTGCAAGATGGTGGGGACTGAGAGTTGTGCTTCACCCGCCACCTTCACCTGAGGGGTGGAGTTGCAGAGGTGGGCACACCTCTCTTCCTCACTTGTTTTTCCCGCCGCTTCTCCCACCCAAAGTGGGGGTCAGAACCAGTGGGGACCAGTTGCTGAAAGCAGCAAGTGGCCTGAGGAAGCTCACAAAGGCGGCAAGCCTTTGAAGCTTCCCCTTCGTGAACCCTGCCCATCCTGGGGGAGAAGGCTTGGCACCTCGTCCCAGGATGTGCATTGTTTCAGGCCCCAGAGAGCAGCAGGCTCTCGACCCAGGGGTCCAGAAACATGTCTGGTGGTGGCAGCTGAAAGCAGCCACTCAGCCTGGACACTAGTGGAAGGTTAGTTTTCGGAGTGCATCTCTAAGATGCCCTCCGTGTGCATTATTCATTAAATCCCACACTGGCATCAGTGTGGGTTTAATGTGCTGAGAAGTTTGATACCAAGCTTCTCAGTTTTCAGTGTAGCCATTATGGTGCTGTGGAGTTCGTAATGACAAACTCCCAGCACCATATACTCTTAATGGCAGCACTGCACTTACAATGTCTAAGAATGGACTTAGACACTGTAGGGGTACAGGACTCATGCACCTGTACCCACTCCACTGGTATAGTGCACCCAGCTAGAGGGGTGACTGACCTATGCCAGGGCAGTGGGTTGTAGGCATGGCACACAGGGATGTGTGCCATGTAGACTCTTCACTTTGTTCTGCACCAAGACACGCAGCCTGCAAAGGCAGTGTGTGTGTGTAAAGGTACAGGGCCTCTAAGGGTGGCACAATAAGTGCTACAGCCCTTAGAGGTCTTCCCTGGTCACAGTGCCCTGGGTACCTGTGGTACCATTTACCAGGGGCTGACCTGTGGCCAGAGATGCCAATTTGGTTAGTTTTGGGGAAAGAACACAGGCCCTGGGAACCTGATTGGCAGGGACCCAGGGCACATCAAGTGAAAGTGCATCAGTAGTCTGGCAAAAGATGGGGGGGTTACTGCAACAGAAACCCACTTTCCTACAGGCGGTAAACATGGCCATTCTTGCATACATTTGCGAAGCATTGTCTCACATCTCAGACATACAGTAATGGATACTTTGTCAGGGCTGTGCTGCATTATTTCCTTTGTTATTCGGCACTAATCAGTCTACCTCCCAAGAAGATATTGTTTGGGAACCCACCCATGCTTTTTCCCATATTGCTTGTGCTGTTTCTGAGTCCCTTAGTCACCCAATGGGACCTAGAGCACTTTCTGGCCCGAAATGGTTTGGGAGTTGAAAAGGGCCCTTGGGGCTCCCCCTTGGGATGCTTCTGTGGTGGTGCAATGTTGACGCAACTGCAAAACCGAAGTAAGAAGGCGTAAAAACGAGATCAGGGCTGCAGCGTAGGATAATTTACTTGACCCGGGCTGCATAAAGAACAGTGCCAAATTTTGGGCCACCATTAATCAGCCTTTTTAGGTCGAGCCTCGAGTAGCGCGCAAGCGCTGCTCTGCGAGACTGTTAGGGGGTTTCGAAAGCTGACCAGACGCTCGTGCGTCATGGCCTTTTCCCTGCGGTTACGCGCGCGGCAGACATCTGTTTCCAATTATCGTGCCCAGACGCGGGCGCGATAATTGGAAACGCATGCCGGTCGTGCGGGGAAAAGGCCATGACGCACGAGCGTCTGGTCAGCTTTCAAAAGCCCAGGCTGCCGCGCTCGCTCGCCCCCGCTCCTCTCTTGTTTAGTTGTTGCTTTCAGCACTCTGTACCATCGCTACGCACAGATTTGCATCCATCCCATTTCTCCTTTTCTTCACAGAACGCAACGTGCACAATTATCCGTGTGCACGCGTTTTTATTTGTGCGCATGCGCTTTTCATTATAACTCGAAACGCCACGAAATGAAGTCGCAGCCGTGTATTTTAGTGGGTGGTGAACGCGTTCTGTTTCATGTGCCACCCAGAAGTGTGTTTATAAGGCGTACGCTGCCTTCCAGGTGCTGAACTGAAACCTTAGAAGGCATCACACACTTCCATAAACACAGGTGTGCCGGGTGCACGCACACTGAAGGGCCGTCAAACGTGAATCCGTAACGTGCAAACTTCACAGGGCTTATCGCTTATCCTTTCATTGGACCCGGTTACTGAAGTTGTAGAGAAAATCAGTTTCCCAGTAGATCGTTAGCACTGAGCGCGGAAGAGTAACGGCAAGGAAGGTAAGAGATAAGTGGAGGGACGTGGCATTTTAACTTATGTATTCTGTCCCTGTCATAGTAATAACTGGCCGTATTACGTCGTCGCTGCAATCCTCGACCCCACATTAAATACCCAACGAACAATGAGTGCCCTCGGTGTATGTAATTCCTTGTTGTATGTAGCGCTTGCAGTCCCACATATTCCCTTCTTGGCGCTGTAAATTATAGATCGGGTCAATGCCCAACTCACCGGTTCTCATGTTACGTACACGAGAAGAGTGGACAGAGTTTGCCCCACGGGGAGTCCAGGCAGTGACTTGCAGCTTGCATGTAGGTCTTCGCTACAGGCGGCCGTTAGCCCACTGAGGTGTCATAAATTGGTGTTGGGAAAATATTTAATTATTTCATCTAGCAAGACATCGACATCTCGTGAGTAAATTATTGTGAGGCTGGTGAGGGACAAACCCAAACTCTGAACATCATCAACGCTGTGAAATGGGCAGGAGTCCTCCTGACACCCCAGCTCCTGCCTCCTATTGCCCTAACAGTGGTTTGTGGGGTAAAAGCGCCCCCGCGAGCAGCTAGATTTATATATGCAGGGGTTCTGCACTAACTCTGATATAGAGTGCCTCCTAAGTTCTGTCCTCTCCCTGGAAGGGCAGAATATCCCCAAAATATCTGCTGAATCACTGAATGCGTAGGCTGGATAATATGCCGAGTCTTGATAAAATGTACAGCCTTTCATCCTTCTGCGATAAAATAAGTGCCACTGTTTGTAATAGGAGCACCGTGCCATTTACAGAGCGAATAGAACAAATTAGTTATTTTATTTATTGTATCTTTATGTCCCAGGATGGGACCAAAAAGTAGGGGCACGTTTAGGGGGACTAAATACATTAGTTAAAAAAAAAAAAAACTCTCCGCCCCCTTTACAGCACAGCTTCTGGAACGGCGGGAGACGGTGATAGACCAGATGAGAGAGAGGCTGAGTGAGTGAGAGATTGTAAAAGGTTTAACATTAATGCAGGTTGCAGAGCTAGAATTTCTGCATAGATGAATCTCAGACAAAAATAAAAATGTCTAATGGGAACCTGCATTCTAAAAAATTCAGGCAGCAGCATCATACAATGGGCAACGCTCAGGGCTGGTCCCAAATTGCTGCTGATGCATGAAGTAATTCTGAGACATTCAGACCAATTTTTACCAATTCTTTAAGATATACATGCAGCAGCGCTTAATTTGTAAAAAAAAAAAAAGTGCCACGATTCTCGTCAGGAGGCCACTGACACTTCTACCACACATTGCCCTGCTATGCTGCCAGTGATAGTAACAACACAAGTACTAACCATCACACCCCTACAAGTGTGACTGTTCGGACTATTCCAGGCCCCCACAGCTATAACAAGCATTGGCATAGCCAATAGGTCTCGCCTTTGGGACCTTATAAGTGTTTAACCATGCAACAGTTAATGTTGTTGCCCCAAGGATATTGTGCTGCATAACTAAATACTTATAAGGTCCCAAAAGCGAGACCTATTGGCTATGCCAATGCTTGTTTTGCTCAAGTCGGTGCTCCAGCCCTAGTGCATCACATTGAAGCAGACAGTTGGGTGTAGGAAGCTGGCTCTGTATCTACTATACCAAAGTGAGGTATAGTGTGCACAGAGTCCAGTGGAACCCCAAAGGTAGGCAGAGGTAAAAGTAGATAGCACCTTACTCTCTATTTGTGGTAGTGTTAAGCATTTGTTGTACCCACTCAATCAGCAAATGATATCACACACTCAAAGACTGAACTTCGGACCAATTAGTTTTGTATAAATATTCTTTTAGTTATTTTATTTTCTAGAACCAAGCAGTAGTAATGCAGTTTGTAAACGGTTTGAATTGCAATTGTATATGCACTTTGATTTGATTGCAGTAGAGCTACTAGTAATGCAATGCTTTTGATATACTGAACATATACTTTGTATTGGCTTTTTAGTGGAATGTCAAGTAGATTACTTTACAGATTACTTTTCTTACACAGTGCAGTATACCTGGATACTGCACTGGAACATTTCCTGTAAACAGGCAAGTAAAAGCGTTTTTGTTATTTACAGTTTTAGAGAGTTTCTTAGATTTTCCAACTCCACGCTTAAAAACTTTTCACAGAAAAACAGTCAGTTATCCTATGGAGGAAAATAAGGTTATCGGTTCAAAGGTACGTATTCGGTGGTGGGAGTTGGTATTCTCGGGTTAGACTCAGGGGTTCCCCAGGCTCTTGTTATACCCTCAGCTGCACTAGGGCGGCCGGGTGCAGAGTGCTGAGGCCGAATGTTATCCAATGGGGGATAGGGGGCCTCCGGTTGGTGGCTGCTTACGGGCAGGCCAGTGGGTTGTGGGAGCAAAGCTCCTGAACTTAAGCTCAGGGCAAATGGGGGTTCAAGCCAGCACAAAAGGTACACCCTCAGCGGCACTGGGGCTGCCGGGTGCAGAGTGCTGTTTTGGCGTGGGGCGCCCTGTAGCTTTCAATGGGGAGTCTCCGGTTTGCAAACACACTGCAGGCTCGGGGACGAAGGTCTTCTTGGTGCGACCACCACTTGGAGAGGTAAGTTGGGATGCTGGGGGTTGGTTAGACACAGTCGGTTGGGTCACCCAAGGCCGTGGGGCGTCGGGTGCAGGGGTGCCTTTTAGGGTAGGATCTTCTTACCAGCTCCTGGTCGCGGTTGGGGGGATCTTCCGGTTTAAGGCTGCAGGCATCGGCTGGAGGCTTGAGGCAGGTCAGGGGTCACCGGATTTCGGGTCAGGATCGCCGCGGAGACCTCCTCTTGGTGTTGGGCCACTCAAACTCGGCCCGTGGGCGTCGGGTGCAGAGTGGTGCAGACTAGCAGATCCTGCCGGAGCTGGAGTCTGTTTGTGAACAAATCCGGTGTTCACAGGAGACAGTCTTTTATTTTGAAGGCAGGGCAGGTCCTCGGGGTTCTTGAGGCTGCTGGCTGCAGGACACACCGGGGTTTCGCTTCTGCAGGTTCGAGGTGGGGACAGGCCAGTAGGGCTGGGGCAAAGTCATTAGGCGTCCTCTTCGCTTCGGCACTGCTGTTCGGTCCTTCTTCTTTTCTTCTTCTGGTTTCTTGTCTGAGGAAGCAAGGTTCAGGGGTGCCCCTAAATACTAGATTTAGGGGCGTTACAGGTAGGTAAAAGGTTGGGGACCTATGGGTCCCTTCTCTGGGGTGGGTACACCCCCTATTATGCCTGTAGGAAAGTGGGTTTCTGTTGCAGTAACCCCCCCACTTTTTGCCTGATAACTGATGCACTTTTCCTTGGTGTGCCCTGGGTCCCTGCCAATCAGGTACCCAGGGCCTGTGTTCCTTCCCTAAAAACTGTACTAAAGCCTAAACCCAATTGGCATCTCTGGCCACAGGTAAGCCCCTGGTAAATGGTACCCTAGGTACCCAGGGCACTGTGACCAGAGAAGGCCCCTAAGGGCTGCAGCACTTATTGTGCCACCCTTATAGGCCCTGTACCCTGACACACACACCCTGCCTTTGCAGGCTGAGTGTCTTGGTGCAGAACTAAACAGAGAGTCAACATGGCACACATCCCTGTGTGCCATGCCCACAAACACACTGCCCTGGCATACCTCAGTCACCCCTCTAGCTGGGTGCACTATGCCAGTGGTGTGGGCACAGGTGCATGAGCCCTGTGCCCCTACAGTACCCAGGGCCATTCCTGGGCACTGTAAGTGCAGTGATGCCATTAAGAGTATATGGTGCTGGGAGGTTGTCATTACGAACTCCACAGCACCATAATGGCTACACTGAAGACTGAGAAGTTTGGTATCAAACTTCTCAGCACATTAAACCCACACTGATGCCAGTGTGGGATTTAATGTAAAATGCACGACAGAGGGCAACTTAGAGTTGCCCCCTGAACCTAGCCTACAATCCACGTCTTGTCTGAGGGGCTGCCCCGGCTGCCACACAGCAGACATGTTGCTGGACCCCTGGGTGGAGAGCCATCCGCTCTCCTGGGCCTGCAACAATGCACATCCTGGGCGAGGTGCTAGGTCTCCTCCCCCAGGATGGGCAGGGGAAGCTTCAAAGGCATGCCGCCTTTGTGAGCTTCTCCAGGCCACTTGCTGTACTCAGCAACTGGCCCCCACCGGTTCTGACCCCTCTCTGGCGGGAAGACTGGCGGGAAACCCCAAGGGAGGAAAGGGGATGTGCCAGCCTCTGCCAACCCCACCCCTCAGGTGGGGGAGGCGAGGTGAAGCACAACTCCGGGCTCTCGCCATCTTGAAGATGGGGAGCCCTGCCCAATAAGGACTAGGCTACTGCCCCCCTCCCACAGGAGAGTGGCAGGATAGGGTGTGTACCCACCCCAGGGAAGGGACCCATTGGTCCCTGCCCTTTACCTACCTGTAACGCCCCTAAATTTAGTATTTAGGGGCACCCTGAACCTTCCTTCCTCAGATTCCCGCAACCTAAGAAGAAAAAGGACGAAAGAAGACGCCCAGCAGAGGAGACTGCAGAGAACAACTGACTTGGCCCCAGCCCTACCGGCCCGTCTGCAGTTTCCAGAGATCCTGCGCCAAAAATCGTCTTGTCCTGCAGCCAGCGACCTCCAGAGCCCCGGGGAGGACTGCCTTCAACAAAGACCGGATCTCCTGTGAACAGCAGCTCTGTTCAAAAGAAACACCAAACAAAGACTCCGAGCCTGCTGAGGAAAAAGAAACCCGACGCCTGGAACCACCACTGCACCCGTCGCCTACAGCCCGAGTTAAAGTGGCCCACCGGTCCCAGCGAGGTCCCCCAGCGCTCCAGAGTCCGAGTCCACTGTGGGTTGACCCCTCCAGGACTCCCCGATGTCGCCTGCAGCCTCTGCACGAGACCCCCCCCAACTGCGAGTGGCCCGGTAAGGTGAAATCCGACCTCAAAATACACCCCTGCATCCAGCCGCCCTGCGCCCTGGAGAAAGGAACCCGAGGTGCACCTACGTCCCCGAGCCCTCCAACTTACCTGCCCAGCTGTTGGTTCCTCCTGGAAGTCTTCCTGGACCAAGCCTGCAGCTGAAAACCAAAACCGAAAATCCCCATTGAAAACAACAGGGCACCCGACGCCAAAACAGCACTCTGCACCCGGCCGCCCCAGCGCCGCTGAGGGTGCACCTTTTGTGCTGGCTTGTTTCCCAATTTGCCCTGACCTAAACCCTAGGAGCTTTGCTCCCACCACCTTGTGGCCTGCTCGCCAGCAGCCACCAACCGGAGGCCCCCCATAGGATAACATTGGGCCTCAACACTCTGCACCCGGCCGCCCTAGTGCCGCTGAGGGTGCAACAACAGTGCATCACTGACCCTGGGAGACCCCTGAGTCTATGCCCAGAACCTTAACTCTGCCAGTCGAGTACTTACCTGAAAACCGATAACCTACATTTTCTCCATAGGGTAACATTGACTGGTTTACACTGAAATTTCTTTCAAGTGTCGAGTTTTGAAACTTTAAAATAATCACAAAAAATCGTCCGATCAACGAAAACGAAATTACTCACCTGTTATCAGGAGAGATCCCAGTGCTGGATCTTGGTGCCCAGCACTGACCCTGAAAAGTAATCATAACTGTACTTACCGGTAACTTGAATTTCCTTCCATAGGATAACATTGCCTGGTTTTTGCTGAAAAAGTTTCTAAGTGTCGATTTTGCAAACTTACAAATATTCGTTAAAAATCGCCTGTATAACAAAAACACATTCTTTCAACTGCTTACAGGAGATGCACCAGTGCTGGATCCAGGATCCAACACTGATTCAGAAAAAGTAACAATAACCACACTTACCTGCTAAGTGAATTTCCTCCCATAGGATAACATTGGTGATTCTATGTGAAAAAGTTCAAAGTGCCAACATTTAAAATACAATAATATTCCTTAAAAATCACAACTGTAACCAAAACGTTTTTACTCAACTGTTTACAGGAGATGTCCCAGGACTGAATCTAGGATCCAGTCCTGTGGTAAGAAAAGTAATCCAAAAAGTAATCTATTGCATTTAACTAGAAATTCCCATTGAGCTCAATGTATTATTGTGTTTGAAATTGTGTTGCCTATTGCAACAACTGTAACTATTGTATTCAAAAGTCTATTGCCTATTTGAAAAGTATTTAACTAAAGTAACTCATTCTGAGAAAGTATATTTTGATACCTATTGTTGGTTCTAAAATAAAACAACTATATATTTTGATACAAAACCATTGGCCTAGAGTTCAGTTCTTGAGTGTGTGAGACCATTTGCTGACTGATTGTGTACAACAAATGCTTTACGCTGTCCTCTGATACTGCCTTACTGCTCGACCAAGCTACCACTATTAGAGAGTAAGGTTCTATCTAACTTTAGCCTCTGCCAAACCTTTGGGGACTGTGGACTCTGTGCACACTGAACCTTACTTTGGTTCAGTATATACAGAGCCACTTTCTTACAATGCCACCCTAGTTGGCTGGGTCCCCCCATCTGCAAGATGGCGGGGACTGGGGGTTGTGCTTCACCTCGTCTCCCCCACCTGAGGGGTGGCGTTGGCAGAGGTGGGCACACCTCTCTTCCTCACTTGTTTTTCCCGCCGGTTCTCCCGCCCAAAGTGGGGGTCAGAACCAGTGGGGACCAGTTGCTGAAAGCAGTAAGTGGCCTGGGGAAGCTCACAAAGGCGGCAAGTCTTTGAAGCTTCCCCTTCGTGGACCCTGCCCATCCGGGGGGAGGAGGCTTGGCACCTCGTCCCAGGATGTGCATTGTTTCAGGCCCCGATAGCAGGCTCTCGACCCAGGGGTCCAGAAACATGTCTGGTGGTGGCAGCTGAAAGCAGCCACTCAGCCTGGACATTAGTGGGAGGTCGTTTTTGAGGGGGCATCTCTAAGATACCCTCTGTGTGCATTTTTCATTAAATCCCACACTGGCACCAGTGTGGCACCTGGGCCAACAAAAAAAAAAAAAAAAAAACACAAAAACAAAGAAAAGACTACGAATCCGGACCCAACCACGAGATGGCGGAATAATGCACAGCATAGTGAATCCAGAAAGTCTTCAAGCTGCAAAACTACACCGACAGGTAAGAAACTATTCGATACCCTCTGTGTGCATTTTTCATTAAATCCCACACTGGCACCAGTGTGGGTTTAATGTGCTGAGAAGTTTGATACCAAACTTCTCAGTTTTCAGTGTAGCCACTATGGTGCTGTGGAGTTCGTAATGACAAACTCCCAGCACCATATACTCTTAATGGTAGCACTGCACTTGCAATGTCTAAGAATGGACTTAGACACTGTAGGGGTACAGGACTCATGCACCTGTACCCTCACCACTGGTATAGGGCACCCAGCTAGAGGGTTGACTGATCTATGCCAGGGCAGTGGGTTGTAGGCATGGCACACATGGATGTGTGCCATGTCGACTCTTCACTTTGTTCTGCACCAAGACACGCAGTCTGCAAAGGCAGTGTGTGAGTGTAAAGGTACAGGGCCTCTAAGGGTGGCACAATTATTGCTGCAGCCCTTAGAGGCCTTCCCTGGTCACAGTGCCCTGGGTACCTTTGGTACCATTTACCAGGGGCTGACCTGTGGCCAGAGATGCTAATTGGGTTTGGGTTTCAATGCAGTTTTAGGGAAAGAACATAGGCCCTGGGTACCTGTTTAGCAGGAGCCCAGGGCACACTCAGTCAAAGCACATCACCAGTTCAGCAAAAAGTGGGGGCAACAATGCAGAAAGAGGGCACTTTCTCACAATGGGTTTCTCGCTTTAAGGGGGTATATAATGGAGGGTTAGATCCAGCCAACCGTGAGAAAGCACAGCCTCTGAAAGGGGTATCCCAGTTAGTTTTCACCGAGGCTGAAGTAAAGAAGGGAATTTTGGGCCTATCTAAACACAAGGTGCCAGGACCCAATGGGATTCTCCCAGAACTATACCTGAGTGATACTGACACTTGGGTCCCCGAGCTAGCCAAGGTTCTAACCGGCTCTGTGAAGAAAGGTCCACCTCCATCGTGGGCTACTGCAGTTATCGTCCTAATATTTTTTTAAAAGGACAAGTATAGCACGTCGTCCTACAGACCCATCTCACTACTTGATTCTGTTGTCAAAGTTCTAGGGTTTTTTGTTTTTTTTCTGGATAGTTTAACGACCCGGTCCCGGGATCATAACAGGCTTTCTGCTTTCCATTATGGTTTTTTGACCTGGAAGATCAACCATTGACCAGTGTTTGAATCTATGTCTAATCCTCAACAAATACACAGTGACGCGGAAGGAATCTATCCAGTTAGCCTTCATGGACCTAACTGCGGCCTTCGACTGGGCAATCATGAAAAACTCTGGAGAATCATCTCGGACATGGGGGTAGACCAGGATGTAGTCTATTTTATGAGAGAGCTTCATGCCCATATGACGGCCTCGTCAGATACACCTTTGATTCCCAATGCACAGAAAGTTTTAATACGATGCAGGGGTGTATTATGGCATCCTTTTTATTCACCCTATATATTAATAAACTTGAACACATCCTGGTGGAGGGAGTAATTGTCCACAAATAAAATGTCAGCCTCTGCCTGTCCCGCGGTAGGCTGACAACGCTGTGCTTATGGGAAAAACAGCCAGGGGCTTGCAGACCCTTATCAATCTATTTGTGGGTTTTATTGTAGTATTGGACCTTAGCACAGGTATCCGTAATTGTGATGTAATGGTAGTTGGTCCGAGAATTTCAAAGTCCCGAACCTTTAACATAGATACACAGACCCTCACGAGAGTGAAAGTCTTTCCCTATTTGGGTGACTTGCTTGACGCCAATCTACTGTGGAACCCCTTATTATCTGGCAAGCAGTAGGACCTTGCTAGGACCAACGCAGCTATCTGGAAGTTTGCCCCTAGACTGGGTAGGAAACTGATCAGCGCCCTGCTACAAGTCTGTCGTGCCAAGAGTGTTTGCAAGGCTTGCTACGGGAGTGCCATCTGGGGCTACAGAACGCATGACTCCCTGCAGGGGGCTGAAAATATATGTTTGAGGCATGTGAGCTGTAGATCACATGCTATGCATAAATCGCCATCTAGTGTTGGGCACTTTATTTTTGTTCGAAGAAGTCTTTCCAGTCACGAGGTAGGCGACTCCTCCTTTCAGTGATAGTGCGCATGGGCATCGACTCCATCCTTGGATTGTTTTTTTCCGCCATCGGGTTCGGATGTGTATTGCTGCGCTCCGGTTCGGTACCGTTTTTGGACCCCTTCGACGCGCAATACACTACCCTCAACGGTATTGTTATCGATCGCGGTTACCCATTCGACACGCATCGTCTCACCTCGGAAAACCTTCGATCGGGAAATTTGTGGCAGGCCGTCGGGCCTACCTGCGCCGACCGCACTAGCAGTCGATGTAACGGACTCCATTCAAGCTCTGTCCCGGGTGTCGTGCTAAGTTTCCACGCACCGACTTGCACGAAGTGTGCAACCTCTGCTTGTCCCCGGAACACAACGAGAACGACTGCGACGCGTTTCGATCGAAAAAGACACCAGAGCGGCTCCGCAACGGACATCTTCGGCGAAGACTCCGACACTGAACATCAACCTCAAGGAGCCGAGGTAGAAGAAGAACATATCTCTGTGTCTGAAGCCGACTCCGACATGGAAGAAAAGGAGCAGATTACTCCGGGTCAGCGTACCGTGAGTAAAGATACCCCTTTGCCCCCTCAACATAAGACAAAGGCTCCGGTCCCTCCTCTGCCCTCGGGCCAAGGTCGGCACCGACAAAAAGTTTCCAACGCCCCGCCCTCGGGCCCGGCTCTGAAACAGAAAGACAAGCCTTCGTGCTCGAGCTGGCCCTCACTCCGGCGCCGAACCGAAACCTTCAGCGCCAAAACACAAGTCCAAGTCTTCGACACCGAAAGGCTCGGAGCCGAAACCTTTGACGCTGAAACCGGCTCATAAAGAAAAAGACTCTCCCACTAAAGAGCCTCGGTCTGATGTGCCGCCTTCGGATCCAAAGCAGAAAAAACTAGTGATCAACCCTCAAACAGGGCATATTCATGCCACTCTTGCAAAAAAATTGACCTATCAGAGGACTACCACATTCCTCTCAAAAGGAAAAGTGTGGGTAACTAACCCTTCTCCTCCTTATATTCCACTTCCTTCTCCCATTGATCCTAACTTGCTCATTTCACCAGCAAATTCACCACCACCACTTTCACCTGACCCACAGGATGATGGGGATGGGGATCAGGATAGGTTATAGGACACTGACCCTTGGGACGATTATCAGACAGACCCAATCACATGTAATGACCCTGATTTGTATCCCTCCAGACCTTCCCCACCTGACGACAACATTGGGTACAATGAGCTCCTTAATAGGGCCGCTCAATATCATAGGGTGGAGCTCCATAAAGAGCCTTTAGAAGAGGATTTCCTCGTTGAAACACTTACTTCTTCCCAAAGAGCTACTCACACCTTACCAATCCTCAAAGGCATGTTAAAGCACACGGATGAGGTGTTTAAAGACCCTGTACGATCCAGGATAATTACACCTAGAGTGGACAAAAAATACAAACCCGCTCCTACCGACCCTGTTTATATTAGAGGCCAGCTGCCCATAGACTCTCTTGTAGTCTCCAACGCTCGCAAAAGAGCTAATTCACAAACCACAGGTGAGGCCCCATCTCCTGATAAGGAGTCTAAGCTAATTGATGCCTCGGGCAAAAGAGTGGCTTCACAGGCAGCAAATCACTGGCGCATTGCCAACGCTCAAGCTTTGTTGGCTCGCTATGATGGGGCTCATTACGATGAGTTAGAAAAACTCATACAACATTTGCCTGATGAATACAAATCTAAGGCTAATGACCTCATTCAGGAAGGTAAACTTATTACCAATACATCCATTAGGTGTGCCCTAGACGCAGCAGACACAGCAGCTCGTGCTGTCAACACCAGTATACTATTACGCAGACATGCTTGGCTGAGAATATCAGACTTCAAGCTGGAGGTGCAAACCTCCATCCTCAACCAACCGTTTGATAAGGAGCATCTCTTTGGTCCAGCTGTTGATACCTCGCTGGAAAAGATGAAGAAAGACACTGAGGTCGCAAAGTCCATGAGGGCTTTGCAGTTACCTGCCACTAGGGCCTCCTTTCGCCGCTCCTTTTACAGGGGTGGTTCAAAAACGGTGTCCACTGAAAATCCCTCCTCTTACAAGGGCAATAACCAATCCCCCGCTTCAAGAGGTTATTTCAGAGGAGGTTTTAGAGGAAACAATTGTAAGGGAAGAAGCAGAGGTAACTCTACCCGCACTTCCCCTGCAAACAAACAGTGACTTCCTTCCGTTATCCCCCGATCATTCCACTCCTGTCGGGGGACGACTCTCCCAATTCCTGCCTGTCTGGAATTCAATCACCTCAGACAAGTGGGTACTACAAATTATCCAGTATGGTTACTGCCTGAAGCTTACAGACACTGCCCCAAATATCCTTCCAAGATCACGTGCAATGTCACCAGAGCATCTCACCCTCCTAAAGCAGGAGGTTTTCTCTCTCTTGGAAAAACACGCTATAAAACCAGTCCCATTACAATACCAAGGGACCGGGGTATACTCCCTGTATTTTTTAATTCCCAAAAAGGACGGCTCTCTCAGGCCTATACCAGACCTCAAAGAACTAAATCTGTACATTCAGTCGGACCACTTTCACATGGTCACACTCCAACAAGTGCTCCCACTCCTTCAGCAAGGCGACTTTTTGTCCACCTTGGACTTAAAGGACGCATATTTCCATATTCCCATTCACCCTGCTCACCGGAAATATCTCAGGTTTGTGGTGGACGGACAACATTATCAATTCAAAGTTCTCCCATTCGGAGTAACTACAGCACCCAGGGTTTTCACCAAGTGTCTGGCTGTAGTCGCGGCTCATCTAAGAAGACAGCACATTCACGTCTTCCCCTACCTAGACGACTGGCTAATAAAAGCCAGCTCGCAACAGAGCTGCATAAAAGACACTCGGAAAACAGTCCAACTGCTTCACGACCTGGGGTTCACAGTAAACCTCTCCAAATCTCATCTCCAACCATCCAACACACTAGTGTATCTGGGAGCCACAATAAACACTCAAAAAGCTCTAGCATATCCCAACCCAGTCAGGATACGCAACATGCAAACTCTAATAGCGCAGTTTCAGCCTCAACACTGATTACCAGCTCGAGTGTTCATGCAATTGCTAGGAATGATGGCATCTTGCATTTTAATCGTTCCTTATGCAAGACTCCAAATGCGTCCCCTACAGGAATGCTTAGCACATCAGTGGAACCAGGCTCAAGGTCAGTTATCAGATCTAGTGTTGGTGGATGGCCGCACTCATCGCTCTCTGCATTGGTGGAACATACAAAACCTTTCCAAGGGGCGGCCATTCGTCAACCCGGTTCCACAGATCGTGCTAACAGCAGACGCATCGCTCTCTGGTTGGGGAGCTCATCTTCAAAAACATACCATTCAGGGCATGTGGACTCTGCAACAAAAACCACTCCACATAAACCATCTAGAACTGCTAGCAATTTTTCTAGCATTGAAAGCCTTTCAACTTCATCTGCTAGGCAAAGCTGTCCTGATTCGCACAGACAACATGACAGCAATGTACTACATAAAAAAACAGGGGGGGACACACACTCTCCATCTCTCACAGCTAGCCCAGAGCATCTGGAAATGGGCCATACCTCCAAAAATATATCTCCTTGCAGAACACCTTCCAGGAGTAAACAACCAGATTGCAGATCTGCTCAGTCGTCAACGACAGCTGATCCACGAATGGGAACTCCACTCTCAAGTTCTCCTCCCATTCTTCCAAATGTGGGGCTTCCCACAGATAGATCTGTTCGCCACCCACCTAAACGCAAAATGCCCAAACTTCGCATCCAGGTATCCGCACCCATTGTCCAAAGGCAATGCGCTATGGATGAATTGGTCAGGGATATTTGCTTACGCTTTTCCGCCTCTCCCACTCATTCCATTAGTGGTTCGGAAGCTCAGACAGCAGTCCCTGACACTAATCCTAGTTGCTCCCACATGGGCCCGTCAACCCTGGTTCACAACCCTATTGGAGTTATCAGTAGTGCCTCACCAAAAACTACACCTTACTCCCAATATTCTCACTCAGAACCATGGAGAGATAAGACATCCAGATCCCAGTCATCTCAACCTTGCGATCTGGCACCTGAAGTCCTAGAGTTTGGTTATCTTAATCTTCCGCCAGACTGCATGAATATTATCAAAGAGGATAGGCGCCCTACCACAAGAGCATGCTATGCAGCAAAGTGGAAGCGGTTTGTCGTTTACTGTAACAACAATCAAATCAAACCGTTGGACGCTTCCATACAAAACATTATTTGCTATCTATTACATCTACAGCGTTCAAATTTAGCGTACACATCCATACGCTTACATCTAGCTGCAATAGCTGCATATCTACAAAACAGACAGCATTTGTCTCTTTTCAGAGTGCCTGCTACTAAAGCATTTATGGAAGGACTTAAAAGAATCATTCCCCCCAGACTTCCACCTGCTCCAGTGTGGAATCTCAACATAGTTCTTACAAGGCTCATGGGTCCACCTTTTGAGCCATTGCACAAATATGAACTACAATTTCTCACTTGCAAGGTAGCCTTCCTCATAGCCATCACATCTGAGAAGAGTAGGTGAGCTTCAGGCACTAACCATAGAAGAGCCATTTTTACAAATGCATCAAAACAAAGTGGTTCTTGGAACTAACCCCAAATTTTTACCTAAAGTCATTTCTGCCTTTCATATCAACCAATCTGTTGAGTTACCTGTGTTCTTCCCTCAACCAGATTCAGTGGCAGAACGTGCTCTTCACACATTGGATGTCAAAAGAGCATTACTGTACTACATTGAAAGAACAAAACCTTTCAGGAAAAAAAGCAACTTTTTGTTGCCTTTACTCCGCCACATAAAGGCAATCCAGTATCAAAATCAGGTGTATTGCAAGGTGGATAGTTAAGTGCATTCAAATATGCTACATTAAAGCTAAACGCACATTAACAATTCCCCCTAGAGCGCATTCCACTCGCAAACTAGGGGCCTCTATGGCATTTTTAGGAAATATTCCCATAGATGACATCTGCAAAGCTGCAACATGGTCTACACCACACACATTTACAAAACACTATTGCATAGATGTGTTAGCTAGGCAACAGGCTGGTGTGGGCCAGGCAGTTTTACGTACACTATTTCAAACAACTGCAACAGCTACAGGTTAGCCACCGCTTTGGGACATAACTGCTATATAGTCTATGCATAGCATGTGATCTACAGCTCACATGCCTCGAACGGAAAATGCTACTTACCACAGTATGAATCTGTTCTTGGCATGTAGAGCTGTAGAATCTCATGCGCCCACCCGCCTCCCCGGGTACCTATACCTGTTGCAGTACTATCTTACTTAGATACAATATACATGGACATCTCTTTTCTTTACTACTCTTACTAACTCCATCATCACCCTTTACGGTAAAACAATCGAAGGATGGAGTCGATGCCCATGCGCACTATCACCGAAAGTAGGAGTCCCCTACCTCGTGACTGGAAAGACTTCTTCGAACAAAAACAAAGTGCAAACATCCGGACCCAACACTAGATGGCGATCTATGCATAGCATGAGATTCTACAGCTCTACATGCCAAGAACAGATTCATACTGTGGTAAGTAGCATTTTCCTTTTAAGACACCTCCTTTGTGTCTCCCAGAGTACCCCCTCCTACATAATATATGAAGAATTGGGGTTAAGCGCTGCAGTATAGAGTTATACTGCAGGACTGTATCTATTCATTTTGCTCTACAAATCGTGTGGCTAAAGTATATCAAGGTAGCCTTTCAGAAGCTGGGGGGGTGGGTGAGAGACACAGAACTCGGGGAAGAGAGTTTTTGGCCCTCCAGAAAATGTCTGGTGAGGATATGTGTTATTGAAAATTAATTTATGTATAGATCCCTACCTGATTACTGACACCTCTAAGCATGCTTGATTTTTGCTCATCAGATTCAGGCTAAATTTGTTACCCCCGCTGCTTGCATTTCCTCTGGGTTTGTGTGATTCATCCTCCCTGGCACCCTGTGGCTGCGACCAGGTGTCTCAGCAGGATACCATGCATTTTATACTATTTTGTAAATTTTATTAGATTCCAAGAAAGGCTTTTTTTGTCCCTCTTTTTAAAGCACGAGAATTTAAACAAGGCCAGCTCTCCTGTTTTTACAAATGCTTTCTATGGACATTGTTTTTAATGTTGCTAGTTTCTTAAAAGCTGCCGTTAGATCAAGAC
Source organism: Calotriton arnoldi (assembly GCA_963921515.1). Classification (NCBI taxonomy): domain Eukaryota; kingdom Metazoa; phylum Chordata; class Amphibia; order Caudata; family Salamandridae; genus Calotriton; species Calotriton arnoldi. The sequence continues at coordinate 3,507,040 of CAWUFW010000400.1, forward strand.
ATTCGATGAAGAATTGACTGTAGCTGGTTCAGTGATATGAATTATGAATGATTTTCAACATTTGTATAGTTTTTATCTGACTGTGTATTTGTTGTATGCTTTTATGTTTTTTTCATTATTACCGAATAAAGCTTATTGACTTTGAACTCACTCGTAGGATTAGGAATCTGCATCCAGATGTATCTATCAGAAGAAAAAATTATTTACTTTCTCTTATGGTATTTCTGTTGGCTTCTGTATCTTTCTGCTGATTTCTCATGCATGTGTTAGTGTGGTAGTTAATAAGGTCGCATGGTGTGCATATATGTCATATTATTTGTTTGTTGGGTTAAAAGTAAGGTGGGTGTATAAAGGATATTTAGGCATTTGTCCCGTCTGACAAGCAAAGTATGTAGTGAATGCTGGGAATGGAGTTTTAAAATTGGATAGAAGGATTTTAGAGTGAATCAAAAGGTGTTCCTTTGCTCTGACTTTACCATCCAGAGCTGAGGGTCTAAGTAGTAGAAAGTTATTTATATGTACCTGTATAATCACCTGCCTCTATAGGATTGTGGTCAGGCGAAAAACTAGGCATTGAATAAGTCTGTCGATTTGTGTGGTGGGATTAAAATGTCGTAGAAGATTATTAATATTACTACCTCTTTCTTTGCTCCTACCACTTCAGGTTCCTGCGCTGCACTGAGAGTGATCTGGCTCCTTACCTAGAGAAGTTAAATGACAATACCCTAAAAGAAACTCTGCTGAACGGAGTGGGTTACCTGCATGAGGGTCTTAGCTCTCTGGAGCGCCGCATTGTGGAGCAGCTCTTCAACTCTGGTGAGGCGTGTGGTGGTTATGTAATGGGGTGGAGTAACTGAGTTGGTAGAAAGTCAGAGGGTTAGCTTCCTCTCGTAGGTCAGAGGGCTGGCTCTGACCTACAAAGGGAAGGCAAAGGGAGTGTGGATGGTTATAGCAGATATGCAGGCTAGAGAAAGGCAATGGTCTGCCTGCGTGAAGTAGAGCATGAGCCAAGGGATTTGAGAATAAAGGCTGTGAACTTGAAGAAAAGTTGGGTAAACGTTAATAGGGCACTGAGCAGAGAAAAACAGACGTAATCCTTTTGTATTGGGTTGTTGGGGGTTTTTGATGTTTGAAGAGAAGGTTTAGGCAATTCTTACCTCGGGGCCCTAAAGATGTGATTCATTTGGATTCTAACTCATCCTCAGAACACATACTTAATGACTCACCCTCTCACTGTACGTTCTTTCCTCCCATCATGCTTTCCTTTTGCTTCCACTCATGTGCTTACTTACGGCCTCCTGCACGAGCTTCTGTGCTTGATTGTCTCCTCTGTTTTGCTTCTTGTGTTTGACTTGCACGCTTCTTGGGTTACCTGTGCTATCTGTGTTAGTTTTTTCTACCAACTCTAATGCTTAATGGGTATCTTGTGTGCTTCATCACTCTCTTCCTCCTTCTACAGGTGCTGTGCAGGTGGTTGTGGCCTCACGGAGTCTATGCTGGGGTATAAATGTAGCTGCTCATTTGGTGATAATCATGGACACACAATACTACAATGGAAAAATCCATGCGTGAGTAGAACATTTTCAAAACATCTGTAAGCCAGTATGCTAATTTAACATGTGTGGCCAGACTAAATTGTGGGTAGTACTGCTTGGTGTCTGATGCGAAGACTGGGCAGAAAAAGAAATGGCTTGCGAAGGAAACTACTTGAGCGACTACCACCCTCAGTGTTTGGAAAGAGGTGGTTTGGATCCATTTTGATGGGGTTTCACTACTGAACATCATGCCATCCCTCCCACAATCACCCTTCATCCTTTCCCTCTTCTCGTTATTTTGCTTTTAGTGCATTACATTTTTGCTTCTTTAATTTTTATGCATTTGTGTTTACTTGCCCCGAAGTTTCTTCCTAGATTAGTTTAGTAGATAACATGTTGTTCGAGGCATGTGAGCTGTAGATCACATGCTTTGCATAGCCCGCCATCTAGTGTTGGGTCCGGATGTTTGCACTTTGTTTTTGTTCTAAGAAGTCTTTTCCAGTCACGAGGTATGTGACTCCTCCTTTCGGTGATAGTGCGCATGGGCATCGGCTCCATTGTTAGATTGGTTTTTTCTGCCATCGGGTTCGGATGTGAATTGCTGCGCTCTGGTTCGGTACCGTTTCTCGGGTTCCCTTCGACGCGCAATCCACTACCCTCGACGGTATTGTCTCACGATCGCGTTTCCCATTCTCCGCGTATCGTTTCGACTCAAAGATCTTCGATCGGAAAACTCGTGGAGGGCCACTGGGCCTACCTGCGCCGGGCTCGCTAGCAGTCGATGAAACGGACTCCATTCAAGCTCTGTTCCGGGTGTCACGCTAAGTTTCCGCACACCGACCTGCACAAAGTGTGCAACTTCTGTTTGTCCCCGGAACACGACGAAAAAGACTGCGATGCGTGCCGATGGTTTCGATCAAAGAAGACGCTTTGTGACCGTCAGGCTTGACGTCACAAGATGCAACACCGAGGTGGCTCCGTACCGGACATCTTCGGCGAAGATTCCGACCGAGAAGAAACACAAGCTCAAGGAGCTGAGGAAGAACAACACATCTCCGTGTCTGAAGCCGACTCCGACATGGAAGAAGAGAAGCAAGTTACACTGGGTCAGCGTACCATGAGTACAGAAACCCCCTTGCCCCAACAACATACGACAAAAAAGGTTTCGGTCCTTCCTCTGCCTGCGGGCCACGGTCGGCACCAAGAAAAAGTTTCTAGCACCCCGCCCGCGGGCCCGGCGCGGAAACACAAAAAGAAGCCTTCCGGCTCGGACTTGAGTCGGCCCCATACCGGTGCCGAACCGAAATCCTCGGCGCCGAAATCCAAGCATGTCCTGGTCCACATTCCAAATTTGTCAAAGACTAAATCTTCGGTACCGAAGAGTTCGCAGCCGAAACTTTCGACACCGAAAACGACAAGTAAAGATAAAAAGACTCGCCAAAAGAGCCTCGGACGGAAATTCCACCTTCGGATCCGAAACAGAAGGAACTGGTTATTAACCCAGATACTTGACATATTCATGCCAAACTGCCTGAAAAAAGGAAACTTGCCCAACAGGATGAGCACCACAAACCCCTAAAGAAAAGGAATGTGGGTACTAACCCTTCACCACCTTATGTTCCACCTCCTTCACTACTAATCCTCAATTACTTATCACACCCACTAATTCATCACCACCACCACTATCACCTGACCCACAGGATGAAGGTCATGGGGATGGGGATGAGGATTGGCCACAAGATGTTGATCCATGGGAGGATTATGACACTGACCCACACACAGATACGGACCCTGACTTATACCCGTCCAGGCCATCACCACCTGACGACAATATAGGCTACATTGAGCTTCTTAACAGGGCTGCTCATTACCATGGGGTAGAACTACATAAGGAAGTTTTAGAGGAGGACTTCTTGTTTGAGACTCTTAGTTCCTCTAAAAAAAACTACACATGCACTGCCAATGCTTAAGGGGAATGCTTAAACATGCAGATGAGGTTTTCAAAGATCCTGTAAGAGCAAGAATCATCACGCCCAGGGTTGAAAAGAAATATAAACCAGCACCTACTGACCCGGCCTACATCAAGGGTCAGCTGCCCTTAGACTCTGTTGTGGTTTCGAATGCTCGCAAGAGCTAACTCACAGACCACAGGTGAGGCCCCTCCTCCTGACGAGGAGTCCAATTTAATTGATGCCTCTGGCAAAAGGGTAGCCTCACAAGCAGCTAATCACTGGCGCATTTCCAATGCTCAGGCTTTGTTGACCAGATATGATAGGGCTCATTACGATGAGTTAGAAAAACGTATGCAATTTCTGCCTGATGAGCATAAATCTAAGGCAAATGATCTTATCCAGGAGGGCAAACTTATCACCAATACCTCCATCAAGTGCGCCCTAGACGCAGCAGACACAGCAGCACGCGCAATAAACACCAGCGTACTGCTACGCAGAGTTGCATGGTTGAGCGTTTCAGGGTTCAAACCTGAGGTACAGGCCTCCATTCTCAACCAGCCATTTGACAAGGAACACCTCTTTGGTTCAGCAGTTGACACCTCGCTGAAAAAGATGAAGAAAGACTCTGAGGTCGCAAAGTCCATGGGGGCTTTGCAGTTACCTGCGAATAGGGGTTCATTTCGGCGCTCCTTTTACAGGGGTGGCTCCAAAAATATTTCCACAGAAAATCCCTCCTCCTCTTACAAGGGCAACAACCAATCGCCCTCATCAAGAGGTTATTTCAGAGGAGGTTTTAGAGGAAACAATGGTAAGGGAAGAGGCAGAGGCAACTCCAAACGCACTTCCCCCGCAAACAACAAGCAGTGACTTCCTTCCGCTACCCCCCCTTCTCCCCCCCCATCATTCCACTTCTGTCGGGGGACGTCTCTCCCAATTTCTCCCTGTCTGGAACACAATCACCTCAGACAAATGGGTTTTACAAATTATCCAATATGGTTACTGCCTGGAACTTACAGACACTGCCCCCAAACATTCCTCCAAGATCACGCACAATGTCACAGGAACATCTTACCCTTCTAAAGCAAGAAGTTCTCTCTCTGTTAGAGAAAGGGGCTATAGAACCAGTTCCATTAAAATATCAAGGGGCCGGGGTATACTCCCTGTACCTCTTGATTCCCAAGAAAGACTGCTCTCTCAGGCCTATACTAGAACTCAGAGAACTAAATCTATACAATCAATCGGACCACTTTCACATGGTCACACTCCAGCAAGTGCTCCCGCTCCTTCAACAAGGCGACTTTCCGTCCACTCTGGACTTAAAGGACGCCTATTTCCATATCCCAATACATCCTGCTCACCGCAGGTACCTCAGGTTTGTGGTAGCAGGACAGCACTATCAGTTCAAAGTGCTCCCATTCGGAGTAACTACCGCACCCAGAGTTTTCACCAAGTGTCTGGCAGTAGTCGCAGCTCATCTTCGAAGACAACACATTCACGTCTTCCCATATTTGGACGACAGGCTCATAAAAGCCAGCTCTCAAGAAAGCGGTGTACGTCACACTCACAAAACCGTGCAGTTGCTTCACAATCTTGGATCCACAGTAAACCCGACCTAGTTCCATCTACAGCCATCCAACACACAGGCGTACTTGGGAGCCACAATAAATACACAAAAGGCTTTGGCCTACCCCAATCCGGCCAGTATCCGCAACATGCAGACTCTACTCGGTCAGTTACAGCCTCAACACTCATTGCCAGTTCGAGTGTTCATGCAGTTACTAGGGAAGATGGCGTCTTGCATCCTAATAGTCCCTTAGGCAAGACTTCACATGCGTCCCCTTCAGGAGTGCTTAGCACGTCAGTGGAACCAGGCTCAGGGTCTGTTATCAGATCTAGTGTTGGTGGATGGCCGCACCCATCGCTCTCTGCAGTGGTGGAATACACAAAACCTTTCAAAAGGGCGGCTCTTCATCGACCCGGTTCCACAGATAGTGCTAACAGCAGACGCATCGCTCACTGGTTGGGGAGCTCATCTCCAGACGCATACAATTTCGGGCATGTGGACGCTGCAGCAAAAGCAGTTTCACAAAAATCATCTAGAGCTGCTAGCGATTTTTCTACCGCTCAAAGCGTTTCAAGTTAATCTAGTAGGCAAATCTATCCTGATCCATACAGACAACATAACAGCAATGTACTACATACAAAAACAGGGGGGGAGACACTCTCCAGCTGTCACAACTAGCACAGACCATCTGGAGATGGGCCATACGTCACAAAATGTATCTCCTTGCAGAACACCTTCCAGGAGTAAACAATCAGATTGCAGATCTGCTCAGTCGTCAAAGACAACAGATCCACGAATGGTAACTCCACCCTCAGGTTCTCCTCCCATTCTTCCAAATGTGGGGTTTTCCGGACATAGATCGGTTTGCCCCAAACCTAAACGCAAGATGCCCAAGCTTCGCATCCAGACATCCACACCCATTGTCCAAGGGCAATGCAATATGGATGAATTGGTCAGGGATATTTGCCTACGCTTTTCCACCTCTCCCACTCATTCCATTAGTGGTTCGGAAGCTCAGACAGGCATCCCTGACACTGATCCTAGTTGCTCCCACATGGCCCCGACAACCCTGTTGGAGCTCTCAGTAGTTCCTCATCAAAAACTACACCTCACTTCCAATCTTCTCACTCAGAGCCATGGAGAGATAAGACATCCAGATCCCAGTCATCTCAACCGTGCGATCTGGCTCCTGAAATCTTAAAGTTTGGCTACCTTAATCTTCCGCCAGACTGCATGAACATTATCAAAGAGGCTAGGCGTCCTACCACAAGAGCATGCTATGCAGCAAAGTGGTAGCGATTTGTAATATACTGCAATAACAATCAAATCAATCCGCTGGACGCTTCAGTTCAAAACATTATTTGCTATTTACTACACCGTTCCAACTTAGCGTACTCTTCCATACGCTTACATCTTGCTGCAATAGCTGCATACCTACAGAACAAACAACATCTGTCTCTCTTTAGAGTGCCTGTCATAAAAGCATTTATGGAGGGACTTAAAAGAATCATTCCTCCAAGACTTCCACCTGCTCCAATGTGGAATCTCAACATTGTCCTCACCAGACTAATGGGTCCACCCTTTGAGCCATTGCATAGATGTGAACTGCAATTTCTCACTTGGAAGGTAGCTTTCCTCATAGCTCTCACATCACTGAGGAGAGTGGGTGAGCTTCAGGCACTAACCCTAGAAGAACCATTTTTACAAGTACACCAAAACAGAGTGGTTCTTCGCACTAACCCAAAATTCCTACCGAAGGTCATTTCTGCCTTACATATCAACCAATCTGTTGAGTTGCCCGTGTTCTTCCCTCAACCATATTCCGTGACAGAACGTGCTTTGCACACTTTAGATGTGAAAAGAGCACTCCTTTACTATTTAGAAAAGACCACACCTTCCCTCAACACAAAACAACTATTTGTCTCTTTTGCTCCACCACATAAAGGCAATCCTATATCAAAATCAGGCATTGCAAGGTGGATAGTGAAGTGCAATCAGACATGCTATGCAAAAGCAAAACGAACACTACGAATTCCCCCCTAGAGCGCACTCCACACGCAAACTAGGCGCTTCTATGGCATTCTTAGGAAATATACCCATAGATGATATCTGCAAAGCTGCAACTTGGTCTACACCTCACACATTCACAAAACACTATTGTGTAGATGTGTTAGCAAGACAGCAAGCTAGTGTGTGCCAAGCAGTTTTAAGTACACTATTTCAGACGACTGCAACAGCTACAGGTTAACCACCGCTTTGGAAGATAACTGCTGTATAGTCTATGCAAAGCATGTGATCTACAGCTCACATGCCTCGAACGGAAAATGCTACTTACCCAGTATGCCTCTGTTCTTGGCATGTAGAGCTGTAGATTCACATGCCTCCACCCGCCTCCCAGGGTACCTATACCTGTTACAGTAATATCTTACTTAGATACATACATACATGGACATTTTTTTTTTTTACGGAGTTTTATATAGTGCGAACTTGACCCGAAGGTATCGGGTATCAGAGTGCTTTACATAGCATCAGTTGCGTTACATGAGGATTGTAGGAAAGTGGGTTTCTGTTGCAGTAACCCCCCCCACTTTTTGCCTGATAACTGATGCACTTTTCCTTGGTGTGCCCTGGATCCTTGCCAATCAGGTACCCAGGGCCTGTGTTCCTTCCCTAAAAACTGTACTAAGCCTAAACCCAATTGGCATCTCTGGCCACAGGTAAGCCCCTGGTAAATGGTACCCTAGGTACCCAGGGCACTGTGACCAGAGAAGACCCCTAAGGGCTGCAGCACTTATTGTGCCACCCTTAGAGGCCCTGTACCCTGACACACACACACTGCCCTTGCAGGCTGAGTGTCTTGGTGCAGAACAAAAACAGCGAGTCGACATGGCACACATCCCTGTGTGCCATGCCCACAAACACACTGCCCTGGCATACCTCAGTCACCCCTCTAGCTGGGTGCCCTATGCCAGTGGTGAGGGTACAGGTGCATGAGCCCTGTGCCCCTACAGTACCCAGGTCCATTCCTGGGCACTGTAAGTGCAGTGCTGCCATTCCGAGTATATGGTGCTGGGAGGTCGTCAGCACGAGCTCCACAGCACCATGATGGCTGCACTGAAGACTGAGAAGTTTGGTATCAAATTCCTCAGCACAGTAAACCCACACTGATGCCAGTGTGGGATTTACTGTAAATGCACGACAGAGGGCAACTTAGAGTTGCCCCCTGAACCTAACCTACAATCCACGCCTTGTCTGAGGGGCTGCCTAGGCTGCCACACAGCAGACATGTTGCTGGACCCCTGGGTAGAGAGCCATCCGCTCTCCCGGGCCTGCAACAATGCACGTCCTGGGCGAGGTGCTAGGCCTCCTCCCCAGGATGGGCAGGGGGAAGCTTCAAAGGCATTCCGCCTTTCTGAGCTTCCCCAGACCACTTGCTGTACTCAGCAACTGGCCCCCACCGGTTCTTCCCCCCATCCTGGCGGGAAGACTGGCGGGAAACACCAAGGGAGGAAATGGGGTGTGCCAGCCTCTGCCAACCCCACCCCTCAGGTGGAAGAGGCGAGGTGAAGCACATCTCCGGGCTCTCGCCATCTTGATGATGGGGAGCCCTGCCCAATCAGGGCTAGGCTCCTGCCCCCCTCCCACAGGAGAGTGGCAGGATAGGGGGTGTACCCACCCCCAGGGCAGGGACCCATTGGTCCCTGCCCTTTACCTACCTGTAACGCCCCTAAATCTAGTATTTAGGGGCACCCTGAACCTTCCTCAGATTCCCGCAACCTAAGAAGAACAAGCATTGGCATAGCCAATAGGTCTCGCCTTTGGGACCTTATAAGTGTTTAGCCATGCAACAGTTGATGTTGTTGCACCAAGGATATTGTGCTGGATAACTAAACATTTATAAGGTCCCAAAGGCGAGACCTATTGGCTATGCCAATGCTTGTTCAGTGTTGGCAAGTTGAAGGTGTGTGGTAGTGTGTGAACGTTTAAGAGTGTGTGTATTTGTGTGAGGCACATATGCCTGTGCAAAGCTGTATGTTTCTATGTAGCAGTGTGTAAGTGCCAGTGTAAAGTGGTAGTGTAACAGTGTAAGTTTTTGCAGGTGCAAGTGTTTAATTGTACAAAGATAACGTGAGTGTGCACATGTTAAAGTGTCTGTGTGATGCATGGTTGTGCAAAAACCTACTTGTGCATATCTTCCAATGTATGTGTTTTTGCAAATTTGCAAAGAGTTCTATGTAGTGTGTATACTTTAAGCCTGTGTCTATGATGCAGCGAGAGAGTCTGTGTGTTTCTGTATCGTACAAGTGTGTAGGAGTGACCGCTTGCTGGTGTAACCGTGTGTGCGGTCCCAGTGTGTTGGAGTGGGCGTGTTAGGGCACCTGGGGATATGGTGTGTGGAAAGGTACTGCTGTGGTATGGGTGCCTGCGTGCCCGTGGGTTTGTAGTGAATGGCAAGGGAAGAACCGGCCTGAAATGAAAGAGAGACTTTTATTTCATGTTCTGTAACCACTCCAATAAAATGGATGTACAGGTGAAACCCTCATGGTGCATCGGTGTCACGGAGGCACTACCGTATTTCATAGTATAGAGGGGCGCCACCTTGTTGCATATACTTTCTACTTTATAGGGCCCAGGCAAACACTTCGAAGAGTACAAGAGTCCAAAAATTTAAAAACGGTACACTCAAGGAGGCCTTAAAAGCTTTAACACAAACTGCCTGTAGATGCTTTAAGATGCAGGTATAAGGACTCACTGAATGTTATTGTATAGCTTTCTTGGGGACCAATATGCAAATTTGAGTTAGAATGTATAGGAAATCACTTTCACATTCATATTCCCAAACAGGGCTGTGAAATTGTATAAAAGGGGCTTTACAGTGGTGGCCACGGTGAACATGTTTACTTTGGGCTAAATGTCTGCACAATTGGATTGACTGTTTCTCATTATGCAGACCTAAACAAAAGAAGAATCTTTGAATGTCTTCCTGGATTAGGGGGCACTGCTCGAACCTGCACTACTGTGCCAACCACAGACTGAACTTACAGCATGCTAGCATAAGTGTAACCCCTGCATCCTGATTTTTTTAAAGCATCTTAATAAAAGAAATGTACATGAAAATATGCCATGGCTTAAACCAGATAATATGCGGGGTATGTTCCTGTGAGTCATGCCCACCACTCCATTCAACAGAAGTAATATCTGGTACAGTCTCATCCCTGGGGTGTACAGAGGCCAACGTCCATCCGCGGTGTGAACGCGGGTCTTATTCCTGGACCAGAAACACAGAAATATATCTGACGCCCCCTTCTAACATGGGACCTTCTTCACAAATGGGGTTTCAGCTGATACCGTCTCGATGCCATGAACTTCGTGCTACCAAGAAACCCAAAATAACGTTGGCGATTGCAGCCGTTAACAGGGGCGCGAAAGAGAACAAGGGAAAGAGAGCATGGCAGAGAGGGGAGCAGGGGGGAGACGGGAAGAGAGCGAGCGTGGAAGGGGGCGCGAGAGTGTGAGGGTCGATACCCTGGATTGGCGGCTCGACGCCCGGTGGAGAGGGACCCTCACTCTGGCCGGTAGGGGGAGAGCAGGCCCTTTCTAGATGCTAATTCCCCGGGTAACACGAAGGAAGACACTCGCAAGTGGCAGGTCTCTGCGAGGACTGACGTGTGCACACAGGGACACAAGGCCAGGGCAGGAGGGGTCTCGGGACAACAGTGACACACATGCCACGGATGGGGGCCCCTCCACACCGAGGGCAGCAGTGACACACGCCAGGGATGGACCAGTAAGATTTAAAACGACGCTAGATAAACTTAAGAGCCCCGCCTCCACCCGGCTCTCCTCAGGTTTCACAACTGACTTCCAAGTGCTCTCCCTTGACAGAGTTGTTTACAACCCGTGCTGGGGTGAGGAGTGGGGTGCTGTCTGGCCCTCGGATTCATCCTATCTGTAAGGTCCTTGCATGTCTCCCAGCTTTAGGGTCGGAGCTACAATTGGTTCTGCGGCTCCAAGGTTAGGGAGGCCCCTTCCAGACAATTAGTGATTTTTTTCACCACCAAACGGGTGTGTTTAGGCCAGGGGGGTAGTTGATTGCCTTGCGTTTGGCCCGTCATAGCACTCTTCCCACGGCAGTGCCCGGTCTGCAATTAAAAAACAAGCGCTCGCGCTCACAAGTGCGAGGGGAGGGGTGGGGGAGTGCGGCCGAGAGCAGGGAGGCGCAGCGTTTCCCTTGCGGGAGCGAGCGCGATAATTGGTGCCAGATGGCGCCGCTCGCTCCCGCAAGGGAATCGCCAAACGTGCACGCGTTGCCATTTAAAGCAGTGCAACGCGTGCACGTTTTTAGGCAAAAACTGAATCAATTCCAAGAGGTCTCTTTCCTATGCAGCGCATGCGCGCTGCGTAGGCGAGACCTAAAAAGGACGAAAGACGACGCCCAGCAGAGGAGACTGCAGAGAACAACTGACTTGGCCCCAGCCCTACCGGCCCGTCTGCAGTTTCCAGAGATCCTGCGCCAAAAATAGTCTTGTCCTGCAGCCAGCGACCTCCAGAACCCCGGGGAGGACTGACTGCCTTCAACAAAGACCGGATCTCCTGTGAGCAGCAGCTCTGTTCAAAAGAAACACCAAACAAAGACTCCGAGCCTGCTGAGGAAAAAGAAACCCGACGCCTGGAACCACCACTGCACCCGTCGCCTACAGCCCGAGTTCAAGTGGCCCACCGGTCCCAGCGAGGTCCCCCAGCTCTCCAGAGTCCGAGTCCACCGTGGGTTGACCCCTCCAGGACTCCCCGTCGTCGCCTGCAGCCTCTGCACGGAGACCCCCCCAACCGTGAGTGGCCCGGTAAGGTGAAATCCGACCTCAAAAGACACCCCTGCATCCAGCCGCCCTGCGCCCTGGAGAAAGGAACCCGAGGTGCACCTACGTCCCCGAGCCCTCCAACTTACCTGCCCAGCTGTTGGTTCCTCCTGGAAGTCTTCCTGGCACCCGGCCGCCCTAGTGCCGCCCTAGTGCCGCTGAGGGTGCCCCTTCTGTGCTAACTTGGTCCCCAACGTGCCCGGAGCTTAACCCTAGGAGCTTTGCTCCCACAACCCCGTGGCCTGCTTGCCAGCCGCCACCAACCGGAGTCCCCCTATCCTCCATAGGATAACATTGGGCCTCAACACTCTGCACCTGGCCGCCCTAGTGCCGCTGAGGGTGCAACAACAGTGCATCACTGACCCTGGGAGACCCCTGAGTCTAACCCCAGAACCCTAACTCAAAAGACCGATTACTTACCTCGAAACCGATAACTCGTTTTTCCTCATAGGATAACATGGACACTTTTCCTTCCAAAAAAGTTTCTAAGTGTCGACTTTTGAAAACTAAGAATATTCCTTAAAAATCGCACAAATAACCTAACTGAATTTTCTCAACTGTTTGCAGGAAAGGTCCCAGTGCTGAACCTAGGTGTCCAGCACTGAGTAGCAAAAGTAATTAAAAAGTAACTTACCTGTGAATTGAATTTCCTTCCATAGGATAACATTGGTGGTTCTTTGTGAAAAAGTTTCTAAGTGTCGACTTTTGAAATACAAGAATATTCTTTAAAAATCGTACAAACTACAAAAACGTAATTACTTACCTGTTTTAAGTAAATGTCCCAGTGCTGAATCTAGGAGTCCAGCACTGGATTACAAAAGTAACGTTAAAGTAACTTACCGGCGAATTGAATTTCCTTCCATAGGATAACATGGACTGGTTTTTGCTTGGAAATTCTTCTAAGTGTCGAGTTTTGAGACTTTAAAATATTCACCTAAAATCAGCCGAATTACGAAAACGAATTTACTCACCTGCTATCAGGAGAGATCCCAGTGCTGGATCTTGGTGCCCAGTACTGACCCTAAAAAGTAATCACAACTGTACTTACTGGTAACTTGAATTCCTTCCATAGGATAACATTGCCTGGTTTTTGCTGAAAAAGTTTCTAAGTGTCAACTTTTAAAATACAATAATATTCCTAAAAAATCACAACTGTAACCAAAACGTTTTTACTCAACTGTTTACAGGAGATGTCCCAGGACTGAATCTAGGATCCAGTCCTGTGGTTAAAAAAGTAATCCAAAAAGTAATCTATTGCATTTAACCAGAGATTCCCATTGAGCTCAATGTATAATTGTGTTTAAAATTGTGTTGCATATTGCAACAACTGTAACTATTGCATTCAAAAGTCTATTGCCTATTGAACAGTATTTAACTCAAAGCATCTCATTCTGAGAAAGTATATTTTGACACCTATTGTTGGTTCTAAAATAAAAACAACTATATTTTTATATACAAACCATTGGCCTAGAGTTCGGTTCTTGAGTGTGTGGCTTCATTTGCTGACTGAGTGTGTACAACAAATGCTTTACACTGTCCTCTGATACTGCCTTACTGCTCGACCAAGCTACCACTTTAGAGAGTAAGGTTATATCTAACTTTAGCCTCTGCCAAACCTCTGGGGACTGTGGACTCTGTGCACACTGAACCTTACTTTGGTGCAGTATATACAGAGCCACTTTCCTACAAGGATACATTCATTTTTTTGTTGTTGTTGTTGGGCATGGGGAATTAAGTGATTTGCCCAGAATCACAGGATGTTCAGCGTCATTCCCGAGACTCGAACCCGGTTCCCCAGATTCGAGGTCGACCGCCCTAGCCGTTAGGCCAACTCCTCCCCTATTCCCTATTACTCCTCTCCCCTATGACATCTCTTACTAACTCCATTATCACCCTCTGCGGCAAACAATGTAACAATGGAGCCGATGCCCATGCGCACTATCACCTAAAGGAGGAGTCACCTACCTCGTGACTGGAAAGACTTCTTCGAACAAAAACAAAGTGCAAACATCCGGACCCAACACTAGACGGGGGGCTATGCAAAGCATGTGAATCTACAGCTCTACATGCCAAGAACAGATGCATACTGGGTAAGTAACATTTTCCTTTTTTTGTTTGTTAAATAATGCAGTTTTTGCCTTCATAAAAATACAAAAATAGAACTTTGAACAATAGTTTGCCTTGAGCATTTTCAATGCTTTATCATTACAAAAACTTTAAATACCTCTATTATTAACTTAGCTTGTAGCGGTGGTGTTTTCTGGTTCAATAAAAAGGCTGTCTGTCTAATACGTTTGATGGTATTTTCTTTATGCTGCCACGATCACAACTGTGGTTTGTGTACATGAGTCAGTTGTTGGTCCTGCATCTGTAATGCTGAGCATGGGTGCCAAACTGATCCCTGCCAGAATAGATTTGACCACAGCCCTCATACTAAAATAAATGTCCCTATGCAACAGTAGTTTAGAAGAAAACCACAACGTAAACAGAGCAAAAACAAAATTCTAAAATCTGTTAATAAGACCGTGTGTGTTTGGAAAAGATACAGGATACTGCTGAACGGGTTTAGACGCTTTCAGAAAGCTGGATGGCTACCGTTAAACTCCTTCATTGAGCTTACACTAGTTGTTAGAGATTGTGGTTTAACTGCATTGGTTCCATTGTGACATGTTGAAACTCTATCATAGCTTACTGAGTTTTCCTTGCAGTGTAGATATTTGATTTTTACTCACTATTTGAAACCCTGCAATGCCCTAATTAATTCCTGCCACGGGAGCAAGCAGAATCTTGGCTGGTAATTTCAATTAGTGCCAATGCACGTTTGCCATTCTCCATCAGGGTTCAATCTAAAAAGTGGCATTTTCTAAATTTTGTAGGGTTTCTATCTAAACGAGAAAGAAGACTCTCTTGGATTTATCATTTTCTCTTTGAATCTGTTTCGATTCAACCTCTTACCCTGCCCAAGTCTGCCTTTCTCCAATCTCATTACTTTATTTCTCTCACTCCAGATATGTGGATTATCCAATCTATGATGTGCTGCAGATGGTGGGGCATGCTAATCGACCTCTTGAGGATGACGAGGGGCGATGTGTCATCATGTGCCAGGGCTCCAAAAAGGTGAGATTGAGACTCAGCAGATGGGCCAGCATGAGCAATCCAGGTTATTTCATATCCCCTCACCTTTCTCTCCACCTCGCCACCCCTTTCTCCCTCATATCACCTCCATCAGGTGTGGAAGTTAGTGGGATTAGAACAATTTGAATTAGTAATACACTGCAGTGATTGGAGGCCTGAATATTAAACAAGTGGAACTATTGGAATCATTTTCTTTTTATAAACTGCTGTAAATAAAGATTTATTTACTACAAGTAACAAGCTATGATATTCTTTACAGGTAGGATATGACATCAGAGCGAGCTCTGTGCAGTCATCTTTTTATCAAATGTTTGGGTTAGTGCTGGGGTTGTGCAGAGGTCCCCTACAGAGCTTGCGTATATAGTTGAGTTTGGCTGGGCCCCAAAGTTGCATTGAATGCTGTCTGCAGCACCTGCCAATATTGTAGGGAGTTTATGAACACTATGAGAGATCTTATGTCTTTGTACACAGCCTACTCTTATTGAATGGTGTCAGTGAGTTATGAGACTGCTTGAAAGCCTCATGCACAACCTGTTTATTCTGTGTTAATTTAACTTTAATTTCTCCCTTCTTATCCTACAGGATTTCTTCAAAAAGTTCCTCTATGAGCCTCTTCCTGTGGAATCACATCTTGATCACACAATGCATGACCATTTTAATGCTGAGATTGTAACCAAAACCATTGAGAATAAGCAGGATGCAGTGGACTATCTTACCTGGACTTTCCTGTATCGGCGCATGACGCAGAACCCAAACTACTACAACTTGCAGGGTGAGAACCTGATGCCAGTGTTACTCATTGTACCTGTAAAGCATACATATTGTCACCCGAGTGCCCTGTCTGTCGCATCAGTCAGTCCCCAAAACTTGTATATACTCCCACTTTGAGATTTCCCTCTTTTTTTTTTTTCTCTCTCTCTCTTCGTGGGTGTTTGGGATGCATGAGTGTTAACAATGTCTCTCACCTAGTTTGCTAGTTGAGAGTGCATTGTGTTTAGAGAAGTCACTTGACTGAGAGAGAAATGGAGGGATAGAGGAGAGGTAGATTTCCTTCACATCCATTTATCAGAAGCAGGTGGCCAGGGGACAACCTTTGTTTAAATATAACTAAACTGTTTGTGGATTAGTGAGTGAAGGCTAGGGGGGTTGGTCAAGGTTTTATATCTGTCATAACTTCCCCTCCTATGTGTATTTGTTAATAGATTGCAAGTGGGTTGTCTTTTGAAAGGTGTCTTTGAAATGCAGCGAACAAGTCAGGGCTAAGTCTTTATGGCCTCTCAGCCTAGCTTTTGCCTGTTAGAGTGTGGTATCTGCTAAAGGAGGGGATGGGGCTCAGCTATGATAGACTGGATGTGCTAACTTGTGATAACACATGAATGCCTTATCATGGTTGGGCCAGTCTTTGTGGAGGTTGCAGCCTCATCAATTGGGATATGCTGCTGTCTTTGAATAATTTGTTTTTATGAGCAGATCAAGAGCTTCATGTTACTCTCTGCTCCTTACCGGTTCAAGACTCTGACGAGGGCTTGGGATGACCACTTCCCCTCTCCCAGGTGATGGGTGGCATGATCTGTAGGTCTTGGGACATACGCAGCGTCTTCCAGAAGTGGCTATCTGACCCATATGAGGTTCGAGCAACACACCTGAAGTGAATTCCAGACAATAATGCTCTGTGTGCATGTTGCACATCTGTTAGAGACATCTAGCCACAGATTCCTTACCTTTGAACTTGGCAGGCGTCAGACTGGATCCGGAAGATTTTTCTTGAGCAGTACCCCTGCACGCCAGTAGGTGGCGTCGCTCGACTCCGCGTGACTTCATCTCTGTCATCATGACATCCATGTGGTCTATATAGGCTCCACCTCGGCGTGCTGACGTCAGTTCTTTTCTTTCTGCGCTAGACAGTGCAGATCCGTTGAAGAGAGCTACCCCCTGTCATTTTTAGACAGACTTTTTTCGACTTTTTTGCTGACCTTTTTTCATTGTTGTGTAGGCTCCATCATGTCCAAAAAGACCTCGGATTCAAGCCGTAACTGTGCCATGTCGGTCATGGATCTCCTCCTCGTGTGTCTTTGGTGCCTGGAGTGCGACCGCAACCTGAAGTCATGCTCTGACTGCCGGCCCATGGCCCCCAAAGCTTTGAGGGAGCCGTCCCTAAAGCGAACTGCGGCCCAGCGTCGGGCGCCTCAGATCTCCATGGAGGTCTCGTTCCCGCTGCCGGTCCCAGTCGAGAGGACGGTCCGAGCACCGCTTCAGGGCTCCAAGTCTTCATCCTCCCATTCAAAGTCCTCGAAGGGGTCAAGTAAGAAGCACCACAAAAAACACAAGTAGTCGAAGCGTGCTTCGATTTCAGTCCGTCCGTCACCCGACACGACAGAGGAGTCTCGGCGTTCGAGGCCTCGATCTGTGGAGCGTATGCCTGTGTCGGCTCATCATTTCCCTTTCTTTTATGGTCCGGGAGCGACCCCTGCCCAACTGAAGGAGTTCTATGACGCCATGTGCACCATATTTGGGTGGCCTGACCCTGCTGGCATGCCATCGAGCTCCGCAGGCTCAGCAGAAGGAGTTCCATTGGGTTCCGCACCGTCTGCTCCGGCCACAACGCCCATGGATCTGGACCGGCGCCAGCTGTGCCTCCTCGACCTTCCCCGATGCACCCACCTACCGTATCAGGCCCATTCTCACCCCCGACACAGAGCCAGACAGACTTTCGCCGAGGCTGGCCTTGGCAGAGCCCTCGGACTCTGTCGCACCCTCAGCCTTATTCGGAGGGGCTAGGATTGGATGAAGTTTGGGAGGGTATGCAGGACCTTTAGGAAGCTGGTTCTGTATATACTATACCAAAGTAAGGTACAGTGTGCACAGAGTCCAGTGGATCCCCAGAGGTATAGCAGAGGCTAAAGTAGATAATACCTGTTCGAGGCATGTGAGCTGCAGAGCTCACACTGTGCATTAGATCGCCATCTGGTGTTGGGCTCGGATGCTTGCACTTTGTTGTTGTCTTCGAAGAAGTCTTTTGTAGTCAGGTGATAGGTGACTCCTCCTTTGGACGATAGTGCGCATGGGCATCGACTCCATCCTCAGATTGTTTTTTTCCGCCATTGGGTTCGGATGCAATTTTCGCGCACCGGTTCGTAACTGTAATTTTCAACCTTTTCATCGTGCAAAACTGCCACCAACCTTCTATCGACATCTAAATCTCGACACGCCTCTCATCCATTCCTTTTCCAGCCGTCGACGCGGGCCGCTGGGCCCATCGACGCCATGAGGCCTACGGCTCATGGAAAGGACGCCCTTCCGGAAATGCCCCCAGTGTGGAGCAAAGTTCCCCCACAGTGACCATCACGAGGTCTGTAACCTGTGCCTCTCGCCCGACCACAACGAGTCCAGCTGTCCAGCTTGCGCCTCCTTCCGTTCGAAGAAAACGATTCGAGATCGTCGAGCTCGAAGGCACGCCATGGCGCAGAGATCTGCTCCAGAACCGGTGGACATCTTCGACGAAGGCCCCGATGTCCCTGAGGAAGATTCAGAAGATCTCCAGATCGTGTCAGAGGCAGAAGACTCAGACGATCCCATCACTCCTGGGCAACGAGTGAGTACTACTGCCCCTACCCCAACCCCACCACCAAAGCAGAAGGCACTGGTCAAGACTTCGCCTGTTGGCCCCAGTCGCGACCAAAAACACGCTTCAGACGCCCCGCCTTCGAGCCCGGCGCCGAAGAAAACATTTAAGCCTTCCGGTACCTCGGCACCGACCAAGCCGCATGTACTAGTTCCACCAGCACCTTCGGCGCCGAAGCCGAAAGAACACTCGGCTCCGAAATCCACACCTATTCCGTCCACCTCTAAAATCAAACCCGCCTCTAACACATCGAAGCATGGGGATAAGCCGGCGTCGAAACTCAAACATCACGCCACAGCCCCTAAGCCAAAGCCTTCGGAGCCGATTTCTAAGCCTAAGGATTCTTCCACGCCTCCTAAGGCCAAAGACCATAAAAATCAGCCACCACCCCGTTCGGAACAGAAAAAGTCGGCGCCGAAACCGGTTATCCAGGAAGAGGAGCTTTTTCACCCGGATCCTGTTGATCATAACCAAACAAAGATCCACATTAACCCCAAAACAGGACATCTCACAGCTGTACCACGCCACAAGCCCGTACCTGTGGAAAAGGACTGTGCCACTAAACCTATGCCTCCTTCTTCCCCTGTCCTTCCATCTAACACCCCTCCTCTCCACATACCTGTTACACCGCCTCAGCCTGTAACATCTCCACCACATGATTATCAAGATGACATAGGGGACGGTGGTGACCCTGATGACCCATTCACTGACCCAGATGACCCACCACAGGATGATTGGGACTACAACGATCCAATAGATCCCCCAGACCTCCCAAGCCCTCTACCATACCCAACAAAACCCTCTCCTCCAGATGATAATATTGGGTTTGGGCAACTCATCAACAGGGCTGCTGTTTTTCATGGGGTACACATGCACACAAATGCACCAGAGGAAGATTTCCTACTAGACACTTTTGAACAGTCCCTCAAAACTGTACAAACTTTACCTATGATTAAAGGAGTCATCAAGCATGCTCCTGACATATTTAAAGATCCTGTACGCGCCAGGATTCTTAACCCCAGGATCGATAAAAAATATAGACCTGCCCCTGACGATCCTGCGTACATTAAAGGCCAGCTCCCTCTAGACTCCTTAGTAGTCTCCAATGCTCGAAAACGAGCTAATTCACAAACCTCAGGAGACGCGCCGCCCCTGATAAAGAGTCAAAATTGCTAGACGCATCAGGCAAAAGAGTAGCTGCGCAGGCCGCCAATCACTGGCGCATAGCCAACACTCAGGCACTGCTGGCCAGATATGATAGGGCCCACTATGACCAATTAGAAACCCTGTTACAACACTTGCCTGACCAGTACAAAACTCAGGCAAATGACCTAATTCAAGAGGGCAAACTAATCACCAATGCGTCCATTAAGTGTGCCCTTGATGCAGCTGACACTGCCGCTAGGTCTGTCAACACTAGCGTACTGCTCAGAAGACATGCATGGCTGCGCATTTCAGGCTTCAAGCAGGAGGTTCAAACCACCATTTTAAATCAGCAGTTCAATCACAACCAACTTTTTGGACCGGCTGTAGACACTGCTCTTGAGAAAATGAAAAAGGACACCGAAACGGCCAAATCAATGGGAGCGTTGCAGTCTCTGCAACCGCGTGGCTCCTTTCGTCGCTCCTTCTACAGAGGAGCCTCCAGGAACATCAACACAGACAATTCATCTTCTTTCAAAAACACCACCCAAACATCCCACAATAGAGGATATTTTAGAGGAGGTTACAGAGGGAACAACAGTAAAGGGAGAGGCCGAGGTAGCACCAACACCCGTACCTCCCCTGCTGCTAAACAGTGACTTCCCTCCACTTCCCCCCGACCATTCCACTCCTGTCGGGGGACGACTAGCACAGTTCCTACTTGTCTGGAACTCCATTACAACAGACAGGTGGGTGAGACAAATTATCCAATATGGTTACTGCCTGGAACTTACAGCTGTCCCCCTAAACATACCACCCAAGCAGCGTCCAATGTCCGCAGACCATCTTACACTTTTAAGGCAAGAAGTTCTTTCACTGCTTCAAAAGCATGCCATAGAGCCAGTCCCTCTACTACCCCAGGGAACAGGGGTTTACTCCCTGTATTTCCTAATCCCCAAGAAAGATGGGACCCTAAGGCCAATTCTAGACCTCAGACCCTTCAATCAGTATATACATTCGGATCATTTTCACATGATCACTCTCCAACAAGTGCTTCCCTTACTACAACAAGAAGACTTCCTTGCCACACTAGACCTCAAGGACGCCTACTTCCACATTCCCATACATCCTGCTCACAGAAAGTATCTAAGGTTCGTACTCGATGGACAACACTACCAGTTCAAAGTCCTTCCATTCGGAGTCACCACTGCTCCAAGTGTGTTTACCAAATGCCTTGCAGTAGTAGCAGCACACCTACGAAGACAGCAAATACATGTCTTCCCATACCTGGACGCACTGGCTCATAAAAGCCAGATCATTCAACCAGTGTGTCCAACACACTCATCAGACCATTCAAACACTACACAACTTGGGGTTCACAATCAACTACACCAAGTCGCACCTCCAGCCCTCCCATATACATCAATATCTGGGAGCCACAATAAACACTTCCACAGCTCTAGCTTATCCCAGTCCAGCCAGGATAACCAGTATACAAGCCCTCATCGCCAAGTTTCACATTCAACACTCTCTCCCAGCCAGTGTGTTCATTCAACTAATCGGCATGATGGCATCTTGCATTTTCATCGTACCTCATGCAAAACTTCAAATGCGTCCCCTACAAGAGTGTCTAGCACACCAATGGAATCAGGCTCACGGACAACTTACAGATCTGGTGTTGGTGGACAGCCGCACACATCGCTCTCTGCAGTGGTGGAACACAAAAAACTTGTCCAAAGGGCGGCCGTTCCTCAAGCCTGTTCCACAAATAGTACTAACAACAGACGCATCACTCACAGGATGGGGAGCACACCTGTTAGATCATACAACACAGGGCAAGTGGACCACTCAAAAAAGACTGCTCCACATCAATCATCTAGAACTACGAGCAATATTCCTAGCCCTCAAATCCTTTCAACTCCAGGTACAAAACAAAGCCGTCCTGATCCGAACAGACAACATCACGGCCATGTATTATATACAAAAACAGGGGGGACACACTCTCTACAACTGTCCCAACTGGCACAGAACATTTGGAGGTGGGCCATTCCACAAAACATATACCTTCTCGCCGAACACCTACCAGGAGTTCACAATCAGATTGCCGATCTGTTAAGTCGACAGACACAACAGATTCACGAATGGGAACTACATCCACAAGTTCTTCTACCTTTTTTCCAGATGTGGGGCCAGCCAGACATAGATCTGTCGCCACACACCAAAACGCAAAATGCCCAACCTTCGCCGCCAGGTTTCCACACCCGCAGTCCAAGGGCAATGCGATATGGATGAATTGGTCCGGCAGATTTGCGTACGCTTTTCCGCCACTCCCACTCATTCCGCTTGTAGAACGCAAGCTCCGACAACAGTCTCTAAAAATGATCCTAGTAGCTCCCACATGGGCACGCCAACCCTGGTTCACCACACTAATGGAACTATCAATAGTCCCACACCAAAAACTACACCTCTCCCCATCACTACTAACGCAGAGCCATGGAGAGATAAGGCACCCCAATCCATCTCAACTGAACCTTGCGATCTGGCTCCTGAGGTCCTAGAGTTAGGTTACCTTAATCTACCACCGGACTGTATGAACATCATTAAAGAGGCCAGACGCCTTACCACCAGAGCTTGCTATGCAGCAAAGTGGAAAAGATTCGCTATTTACTGCACTAACAATCATATCCAGCCACTACAGGCCTCCACGCAAAACATCATTTGCTACTTACTACATTTGCAAAGATGTAATTTAGCATACTCATCTATACGTCTGCATCTAGCAGCACTTGCTGCTTACTTACAGAACAGGCAACACTTATCACTCTTTAGGGTCCCCGCAATTAAAGCCTTTATGGAAGGCCTTAAACGGGTCATACCTCCCAGATTACCACCTTCTCCAGTGTGGAATCTTAACATCATGCTTACTAGGCTCATGGGACCCCCATTTGAACCCCTGCATAAATGTGAACTTCAATTCCTTACATGGAAAGTAGCGTTCCTAATTGCAATCACCTCTCTCAGGAGGGTGAGTGAGATCCAGGCTTTAACCATACAAGAGCCCTTCTTACAACTACATCATAACAAAATAGTTCTCAGGACAAACCCAAAATTCCTTCCTAAAGTAATTTTTCCTTTCCACCTTAACCAATCTGTGGAACTACCCGTGTTTTTCAAAACCCGGATTCTGTAGCAGAAAGAGCTCTCCACACCCTAGACGTCAAAAGAGCTCTAATGTATTACATTGACAGAACCAAGTCATTTCGCAAGACAAAACAATTGTTTGTAGCTTTCTCTCCACCACATAAGGGTAACCCCATCTCAAAAGCTGGGATTGCAAGGTGGATCGTTAAATGTATCCAAATATGCTACCAAAAAGCCAAGCGCACATTATCAATTCCCCCTAGAGCGCACTCAACACGTAAACTAGGGGCTTCCATGGCATTCTTAGGGAACATTCCCCTAGAAGACATCTGTAAGGCAGCCACATGGTCTACAACACACACCTTCACTAAACACTATTGTGTTGATGTGCAAGCCAAGCAACAAGCTTCTGTGGGCCAAGCTGTTCTTAGAACACTCTTTCAAACTACTGCAACACATACAGGCGACCACCGCTAGGGGAGATACTGCTGTACAGTCTATGCACAGTGTGAGCTCTGCAGCTCACACGCCTCGAACGGAAAATGCTACTTACCAGTATGCATCTGTTCTTGGCATGTAGAGCTGCAGATCCTCACACGCCCACCCACCTCCCCGGGACCTGTATGTGTTCCAGTCCTATCTAGATATACACACATGGACATCTTTTTCCTTTCTACTAACTCCATCACTCCCCATTATGGCGAAAAACAATCTGAGGATGGAGTCGATGCCCATGTGCACTATCGTCCAAAGGAGCAGTCACCTATCACCTGACTGCAAAAGACTTCTTCGAAGACAACAACAAAGTGCAAGCATCCGAGCCCAACACCAGATGGCGATCTAATGCACAGTGTGAGGATCTGCAGCTCTACATGCCAAGAACAGATGCATACTGGTAAGTAGCATTTTCCTTCTCTCTTTTGTAGTGGTGTGGTTGAGCAGTCAGGCTGATCAGGAGGGTAGTGTTATGCATTTGTTGCACACACTCAGACAAGAAATTATGTCGCACACTGAAAGACTGAATCCAGAGTAATTGTTTGTATAAAAAGTTATATTGTTTTATTTCTAGAACGAAGGCATACTTAGAAGCAGGTACGTGATAATTCTCATACAATGTTACTGTTAGCAATACAGTGAATACTGGATTCGTAGGAACTTTCAGATTACTTTTTCAATAGAGAAAAAGATTTGTAAACTGTTAAAAAATGCTTGTAATTACTTTTCGATTACAGTTCTAATTTGGTATGAAACATATTCCTAACAGTTTCACAACACAGGACATTAGTAAGCAGGTTAACTCTTGTGCAAGCAATAGGTTCCTTTTTGTGCAGTACAAGACAGTTCATCACTTGGAAGGATTTATAGAGAAAACCCAGCATTCAGTCCTATGGGAAAAATGATGTGTTAAGTTATAGGTGAGTAAATCGGTTTTGAAATTGGAATTTTGGGGGGGTGGGGACCAAAGTTCCCCAAGGTTCAGGTTGGCACTCAAGGGCCACCACCAGCGGCACTAGGGCAGCCTGGTGCAGGGTGCCAATGTTAGCCAATGGGGCCAGGGGGCACCTTGGTTGGGAACTGCTCACGGGCATGCCACTCGGTCTCAGGAGCCAAGCTCCTAGGGTTAGGATCAGGGCAAAAGGGGGTCAGTGAGAAAGTGCCCTCTTTCTGCATGGTATGCCCCCACGTTTTGCTGAATTGCTGATGTTCTTTGACTGAGTGTGCCCTGGGCTCCTGCTAATCAGGTACCCAGGGCCTCTGTTCCTTCCCTAAAAACTGCATTGAAGCCTAAACCCAATTGGCATCCCTGGCCACAGGTAGGCCCCTGGTAAAAGGTACCACAGGTACCCAGGGCACTGTGACCAGGGAAGGCCCCTAAGGGCTGCAGCACTTATTGTGCCACCCTTAGAGGCCCTGCACCTTTTCACGCACACACTGCCTTGGCAGGCTGCGTGTCTTGGTGCCGAACAAAGTGAAGAATCGACATGGCACACATCCCTGTGTGCCATGCCTACTAACCACTGCCCTGGCATAGATCAGTCAACCCTCTAGCTGGGTGCACTATGCCAGTGGTGAGGGTACAGGTGCATGAGCCCTGTGCCCCTACAGTACCCAGGGCCATTCCTGGGCACTGTAAGTGCAGTGATGCCATTAAGAATATATGGTGCTGGGAGTTTGTCATTGCGAACTCCACAGCACCATAATGGCTACACTGAAAGCTGGGAAGTTTGGTATCAAACTTCTCAGCACATTAAACCCACACTGATGCCAGTGTGGGATTTAATGTAAAATGCACAACAGAGGGCATCTTAGAGATGCCCTCTGAAACTCGACCAACTTCTAGTGACCTGACTGAGTGGCTGCTTAGGCTGCCACCAACAGACATGTTTCTGGACCCCTGGGTCAAGAGCCTGCTGCTCTCGGGGGCCTGAAACAATGCACATCCTGGGACGAGGTGCCAAGCCTCCTCCCCCAGGATGGGCAGGGTTCACGAAGGGGAAGCTTCAAAGGCATGCCGCCTTTGTGAGCCTCCCCAGACCAATTGCTGCTTTCAGCAACTGGTCCCCACTGGTTCTACTCCCCACTTTTGGCGGGAGAACCGGCGGGAAAAACAAGTGAGGGAAAGAGGTGTGCCCACCTCTGCCAACTCCACCCCTCAGGTGGGGGAGGCGAGGTGAAGCACAACTGAGTCCCTGCCATCTTGAGGATGGGGGACCCAACCAACCAGGGACAGGCTCCTGCCCCCCTCCCACTGGATGGTGGCACGATAGGGGGTGTACCCACCCCAGGGAAGGGACCCATTGGTCCCTGCCCTTTACCTACCTGTAACGCCCCTAAATCTAGTATTTAGGGGGCACCCTGAACCTTGCTTCCTCAGATCCAGCCTGGCAACAAGAAGAAAAGAAGGACGAAGAGCCGTGCAGAGCTAACAAGAGGACGACGCCCACTGACTTGGCCCCAGCCCTACAGGCCTGTCTCCCCTCAAACCTGCTCCTGGGAAATCCCCGTGTGTCCTGCAGCCAGCAACCTCAAAAACCCCGGAGGACCTGCCTGCCTTCACTTCCAAGACTGCTTCTCCCGTGAACACCGGACTTGTTCAAAGTGCAGCCTCTGGCAGCAGCCGGAGACCGCGAATCTGCCCCACTCTGCACCCGCCGTCCACGGCCCGAGCTCGAGTGGGCAAACACCACGAGGAGGTCACCCCGGCGATCCTGACCTGAGATCCGGCGACTCCTAACCTTCCTCAAGCCTCCAGATGACGCCTGCAGCCTCAATCCAGAGGATCCCCTCTACCGCGACCAGAGCGGGTAAGACTTTCCGACGTTCCAAGGCACCCCTGCACCCGACGCCCCACGGCCTTGTGTGCCCAAACCAACGGTGCCTAACCAACCCAAGACATCCCAACTTACCCCTCGAAGTGGTGGTCGCACGCAGAAGATCCTTGTCCCCGAGCCTGCAGTGTTTCTTCTAACCGGAGGTTCTCCATTGAAAACAGGGCACCCGACCTCAAAACAGCACCCTGCACCGGGCCGCCCTAGTGCCGCTGAGGGTGCACCTTTGGTGCTAATTTGGTTCCCTATTTGCCCTGACCTAAACCCTAGGAGCTTTGCTCCCACAACCCAGTGGCCTGCTTGCCAGCAGCCACCAACCGGAGGCCCCCTATCCTCCATAGGATAACATTGGGCCTCAACACTCTGCACCCGGCCGCCCTAGTGCCGCTGAGGGTGAAACAAAAGTGCATTACTGACCCTGGGGGACCCCTGAGTCTAACCCCAGAACCTTAACTCCTACAGTCGATTACTTACCTGTGAGCCGATAACCTGTTTTTCCTCCATAGGATAACATTGACAATTTTCTTCCAAAAAGTTTCTAAGTGTGGCGTTTTGAAATCTAAAGATATTCTTTAAAAATCCTGCGAATAACCAAAACGTATTTACTTACCTGTTTACAGGAAATGTCCCAGTGCTGAATCCAGGTATCCAGCACTGAGTAAGAAAAGTAACTTACCTGCAATTTACTGAAAAGCCTATTCATTCCAATGTACTGTATTTGCTAAGTGTTGCAACCTACTGCATTCCCTGTAAATCAAACAAAGTACAATTTCTATTGCATTTTCAAACTGTCCTACAATCAATAACTTATTCCTGTAACGTAATTAATGCTTACCTGTGCCAGGCTTGCTTGGTTCTAAAAAAATAAAACAACAGTATATTGTTTTATACAAAAACAATTGGCCTAGAGTTCAGTTCTTGAGTGTGTGAATTCATTTGCTGACTGTGTACATCAAATGCTTAACACTGTCCTCTGATACTGCCTTACTGCTCGACCACTCTACCACAAATAGAGAGTAAGGTTCTATCTAACTTTAACCTCTGCCTACCTCTGGGGTCACCTGGACTCTATACACACTATACCTCACTTTGGTGTAGAATATATAGAGCCAGTTTCCTACAGAGTCCCAGGTCAGCACCAAGTCCACACCACCAGCGGAGCAGGGGGGCCAGGTGCAGGGTGCTTAGGAGGTGTCTGGAGCCGAATGCAATTCAATAGAGGATGTAGGTCACGGAAAAGGACTGCAGTCTGAAGCCAGAAGCCTGGATGAAGGGAACCAACGACCGGAGGGTGAAGTTGAAAAGTTGCTGGACACCAGGACTCCATCAGTCGGGCAACGCAGGTCACAGGAGCTGCGGATGCAGGGGTGTCCTTTCATGTTGGGTTCTTCTCACCGGTTTCGGTCGTGGTAGGGGGGGGCCCTTCAGGCATCAAGGAGAAAGTCGGTAGAGGTCGTCCAATGCTGGCCCTCAGGTCAGGATTGCTGGGGGCGACCTCACTGGGGTGTTGGGCCACTCGGACTCGGGCCGTCTGTGTCGGATGCAGAGTGGTGAGGACTCGCCAATCTGCCCGGATATGGAGTCTTGGCTTGGGTTGGTATTGGATATATCCGGTGTCCACGGGAGATGGGAGTTCTTTGTGAAGGCAGGGCAGGTCTCCGGGGTTCTTGGAGGCTGCTGGCTGCAGGACACGCCGGGTTCAGCTCGCAGGGGTTCAGAGCGGAGGACAGGCCGGTAGGGCTGGGGCCAAAGCAGTTGTTGTCCTCCTCTGCAGCATGGCTCTTCGGTCCTTCTTCTTCTTGTCACTTCGAATCTGAAGAGGCAAGGTTCAGGGGTGCCCCTAAATGCTAGATTTAGGAGCTTTAGAAGGGTGTGCAGGTTGGGACCAATGGGTCCCTTCCTTGGGGCGCCTACACCCCCTAGTATGCCACCCTACAGTGGGAGGGGGGGTATACGCCTCTTCCTGATTGGAGGGGTCCCCCCATCTACAGAATGACGGGGACTGAGATGTGTGCTTCCCCTCGCCTCTCCCACCTGGGGGGTGGGATTAGCAAAGGTGCACACCTCCCTTCCTGGCTAGGTTTTCCCACCGGTTTTCGCACCCAAATGAGGGTCAGAACCGGTGGGAGTCAGTTATTGATAGGCGGCAGTCCTTTGAACTTCCCTCTTCGAGGATCCTGCCCATCCTGAGGAAGGAGGCATGACACCTGCCAAGGATGTGCTTTGTTTCCAGACCCAGAGAGCGGAGGGCTCTCTACCCAGGGGTCCAGAAACCTGTCTGGTGGTGGCAGATGGTTGGGAGCGAGTCAGGAACCACACTAGAGTTGGTCGTATTTCAGGGGGCATCTCTAAGATGCCCTCTGAGTGCATTTTTCATTAAATCCACCACTGGCATCAGTGTAAGTTTAATGTGCTAGGAAGTTTGATACCAAAACTTCTAAGACTTCAGTAAAGCCATCATGGAGCTGTGGAGTTTGTGTTGGCAAACTCCCAGCCCATGTACTCAAAATGGCTTCACTGCACTTACAATGTCTGTGAATGGCACAGATACTACAGGGGCATAGTGCTCATGCAGCTATGCCCGCACCTGTGGTATGGTGCACCCTGCCTTTAACACTGTAAGGCCTGCTACAAGGGTGACTTTCCCATACCACAGGCAGCGTATGTGGGCATGGCACACGGGGTGTGCCATGTCGACTCTTTAGTTTGGTCTGCACCAAAACACCCAGTCTGCAATGGCAGGGTAGGGGTGCTAAGGTGAGGGGTCTCTGAGGGTGGCATAATACATGCTGCAACCCTCAGAGCTCCTCTCTGGTCACAAGGCCCTTGGTACCAGGGGTAGCTTTTATAAGGGACTTACATGTGGCCTAGAGATGTGCCATTTGTGGGTACAAAGGTACCGTTTTTTTTTTTTAAAGAACACAGGTGCTGGGGCCTGGTTACCAGGATCACAGCACACACTCAGTCATGTTGGCATCAGGTATCTGGCAAAAAGTTAGGGGGTAACCATGCAAAAAGGGGCATTTTCCTACAGGACCCCTTAGAAATCCCACTTTATAATGAAGAACTGGACTGGTGTGAGGAACTGGGTGATGCTAGTGGCTTGGATACCTCTCCAGAGCCTGGCATGCTTTCCCCTCCTAACCTGGCTATGGAGGAGGAAGTTTCCTTTGCTATGGTGGTGCGTAGGGCTGCGAAGGTCTTGGACCTGCAGCTTCCAACTGTAGCGGTCATGACCAATGCTTTGACGGAGGTCCTGCAGCCTGGTGTCTCCACCTCGGAACCCTTGCTGCAATTTTAATGAGGCCTTGACTGATGTTTTCCTGAACACATGGTCCTAGCCCAGCACAGGGGCTCCTGTGAATAGAACAATTGCCCACCAGCATCGTCCTGCACCGGGCGACCCAACTTTCCTCTTATCTCACTCGACCCCCAAGAGCTTGTTGGTCTAAGCCTCTACTTCTCGTGGCGCTTTAGCTTCCGCATCCCCGGATAGAGGTCCCAAAAGGCTGGATAGCTTCAGCGAGAAAATGTTTTTTTCCACCAGCCTAGCATTGCGGTCAGTAAACACTGCATGCCTATTGGGCCATTACTCCCATTCGTTATGGGAGACTGTTGTACACGTGTTGCCACAAGTCCCAGAGGAGGCCCGGGCTGTCCTCTCCCAAGCTTCGCTGAACAGAGCGATTTCATCGACGGTGGCTGTTAGGCACCACGCCTATCTGAGAATGTCTGGCTTCTCTGGGGATGTCCAAGCCAATCTTATGGACATACCCTTTGATGGCTCTCGTCTCTTCGGAGATATGGCTGACGCAGCGCTAGAGCACTTAAAAGAATCTCGGGCGACGGCCAGGTCCTTGGGCTTCTCTGCGTCATCTCGTCCTGCGTCCATCTTTTGCCCCAGTCGTGCCTACGGAAGGGGCTTCCTGCCGCGCCAGCCCTATCCTAGCCAGAGGACAGCGCAAGTTCCGCAACCCACGCGCGGCTCGACCCTGTGGGTCAGGCGGCCAGAGGTCAGGCCACAAACCGCCCTCCCTCCTCCGCCTCCAAATCCTCCTAGTCCGATCCTCCCAGATCATAGGTGTCCAGTTGGTGGCAGGATACGCCATAACCTCCACCACTGGTGGGACATCACATCGGACAGGTGGGTTCTACAAATAATCATAAGGCACTACTCCTTCCCCTTTGAGACTACCCCTCCCTCCATGCCTCCTACATACGCTCATCTGACGGTGGATCACCTTGCTTTACGTTGAGAGGAAGTCACAACTCTCTTGCCAAGTGAGCCATAGAGAGGGTTCCAGTGCCAGAAATAGGCTTTGGTTGCTATTCTCGCTACTTTCTGGTCGCCAAAAAGGACGGATGCCTTTGTCCTATCCTCTACCTCGGAACCCTTGTGAGAAAGTGCCCTCTTTCTGCATGGTAGCCCCCACTTTTTGCTGAACTGCTGATGTGCTTTGACTGAGTTTGCCCTGGGCTCCTGCCGATCAGGTACCCAGGGCCTATGTTCTTTCCCTAAAACTGCATTGAAAACAAAACCCAAATGGCATCTCTGGCCACAGGTCAGCCCCTGGTAAATGGTACCACAGGTACCCAGGGCACTGTGACCAGGTAAGACCTCTAAGGGCTGCAGCACTTATTGTGCCACCCTCAGAGGCGCCCTGTACCATTACACTCACGCCCTGCCTTTGCAGGCTGCGTGTCTTGGTGCAGAACAAAGTGAAGGGTCGACATGACACACATCCCTGTGTGCCATGCCTACAACCCACTGCCCTGGCATAGATCAGTCACCCGCCTAGCTGGGTGCCCTTTACCAGTGGTAAGGGTACAGGTACATGAACCCTGTACTCCTACGGTGTCTAAGTCCATTCTTAGACATTGTAAGTGCTGTGCTGCCATTAAGAGTATATGGTGCTGGGAGTTTGTCATTACGAACTCCACAGCACCATAATGGCTGCACTGAAAACTGAGAAGTTTGGTATCCAACTTCTCAGCACATTAAA
Organism: Calotriton arnoldi; assembly: GCA_963921515.1. Lineage (NCBI taxonomy): Eukaryota > Metazoa > Chordata > Amphibia > Caudata > Salamandridae > Calotriton > Calotriton arnoldi. The sequence continues at coordinate 3,538,321 of CAWUFW010000400.1, forward strand.
CCCACACTGATGCCAGTGTGGGATTTAATGAAAAATGCACACAGGGCATCTTAGAGATGCCCCCTGAAAAACAACCTACCACTAGTGTCCAAGCTGAGTGGCTGCTTTCAGCTGCCACCACTAGACATGTTTCTGGACCCCTGGGTCGAGAGCCTGCTGCTCTCTGGAGCCTGAAACAATGCACATCCTGGGACGAGGTGCCAAGCCTCCTCCCCCAGGATGGGCAGGGTTCACGAAGGGGAAGCTTCAAAGGCTTGCCGCCTTTGTGAGCTTCCCCAGGCCACTTGCTGCTTTCAGCAACTGGTCCCCACTGGTTCTGACCCCCACTGTGTGCGGGAGAACCGGCGGGAAAAACAAGTGAGGAAGAGAGGTGTGCCCACCTCTGCCAATTTCACCCCTCAGGTGGGGGAGGCGAGGTGAAGCACAACTCTCAGTCCCCGTCATCTTGCAGATGGGGGGACCCAGCCAACCCGGTAAAGGCTTATGCCCCCCTCCCACTGGAGAGTGGCATAATATGGGGTGTACCCACCCCAGGGAAGGGACCTATTGGTCCCAACCTTTTACCTACCTGTAACGCCCCTAAATCTAGTATTTAGGGGCACCCCTGAACCTTGCTTCCTCATACAAGAACCTGCAAGAAGAAAAGAAGAAGGACCGAACAGCCGTGCTGAAGCTAACAAGAGGAGGATGCCCACTGACTTGGCCCCAGCCCTACCGGCCTGTCCCCACCTCGAACCTGCTCCAGCGAAATCCCGGTGTGTCCTGCAGCCAGCAACCTCGACAAACCCGGAGGACCTGTCTGCCTTCAATCCCAAAAACTCTGTCTCCCCTGAACCCCGGATTTGTTCAAACAGCAGACTCCAGTTCCGCAAGGATCCGCGGGTCTGCACCACTCTGCACCCGAAGCCCACGGCCCGAGTTCAAGTGGCCCAACACCAAGAGGAGGTCCCCCCGGTGATCCTGACCCGAGATCCGGCGATCCCTGACCTGCCTCAAGCCTCCAGCTGACGCCTGCAGCCTCAAGCCGGAAGGTCCCCCAAACTGCGACCAGGAGCTGGTAAGAAGATCCGACCCTAAAAGGCACCCCTGCACCCGATGCCCCACGGCCTTGGGTGGCCCAACTAACGGTGCCTAACCAACCCCCAAGTTCCCAACTTACCTCTCCAAGTGGTGGTCGCACCCAGAAGACCTTCGTCCCTGAGCCTGCAGTGCTTTTGCAAACCGGAGACTCCCCATTGAAAGCTACAGGGCTTCCGACGCCAAAACAGCACTCTGCACCTGGCCGCCCCAGTGCCGCTGTGGGTGCATCTTTTGTGCTGGCCTAAACCCCTGTTTGCCCTGAGCTTAAGTCCAGGAGCTTTGCTCCCATTACCCAGTGGCCTGCTCGTCAGCAGCCACCAACCGGAGGCCCCCTATCCCCCATTGGATAACATTGGGCTTCAGCTATCTGCACCCGGCCGCCCTAGTGCTGCTGAGGGTGTAACAATAGTGCATCCTTGACCCTGGGGGACCCCTGAGTCTAACCCCAGAACATCAACTCCCACACCAAAGTATTTACCTTTAAACCAATAACACTATGTTCAAGGCATGTGAGCTGTAGATCACATGCTGTGCATAGCTTGCCATCTAGTGTTGGGTCCGGATGTTTGCACTTTGTTTTTCTTCGAAGAAGTCTTTCCAGTCACGAGGTAGGTGACTCCTACTTTCGGTGATAGTGCGCATGTGCATCGACTCCATCTTTAGATTGTTTTTTTCCGCCATCGGGTTCGGATGTGTATTGCTGCGCTCCTGTTCGGCACCGTTTCTCGGACCCCTTCGACGTGCAATCCACTTCCCTCGACGGTATTGTTATCGATCGCGGTTTCCCATTCATCGCGTATAGTCTCCACTCAAAACAACTTCGATCGGAAAACTCGTGGCGGGCCGTGTGGCCTACCCGCGCCGACAGCGCTAGCAGTCGATGGAACGGACTCCTTTCAAACTCTGCCCTGGGTGTCGTGCTAAATTTCCATGCACCGACTTGCACGAAGTGTGCAACCTCTGTCTGTCGCCAGAACACGACGAGAAAGACTGCGACGCGTGCCGATCGTTTCGATCCAAGAAGATGTTTCGTGACCGTCGGGCTCGACGTCACGAGATGCAACATCAAAGCGGCTCCGCACCGGACATCCAAGGTTAAGATTCCGACACAGAACATCACACTCAAGGAGCTGAGGAAGAAGAACAACATATCTCCCTGTCCGAAGCCGACTCCGACATGGAAGAAGAGGAGCAGGTTCTCCGGGTCAACGTATCGTGAGTAAAGATACCGCCTTGCCCCTCAACAAACTAAGAAAAAGGCTCCGGTCCCTCCTCTGCCTTCGGGCCAAGGTCGGCACCGACAAAACATTTGACGCCCCGCCCTCTGGCCCGGCACCGAAACACAAAGAAAAGCCTTCTGGCTCGGGCTCGAGCCGGCCCCATTTCGGTACCCAACCAACACCTTCGTCACTGAAACCCAAACCGAAACATCTCTTGGTGACAATCCCATCGTTACCAAAGAATCCACCTTCGGCACTGAAACAATCGGAACCGAAACCTTCGACGCCAAAACCGGCGAGTAAGGACAAGGACACTCCGTCTAAAGAGCCTCTGCCCGATGCCCCGCCGTCAGATCCGAAACAGAAAAAGCTGGTGATAAACCCAGATACGGCACATATCCATGCCACCCTTCCAAAAAAATGGAAAATAGACCAGCTAGAGGATTACCACATTCCTCTCAAAAGGAAAAGTGTGGGTACTAACCCTTCTCCACCTTATATTCCACCTCCTTCCCCCACTGATCCCAACTTACTCATCACAGCCGCAAATTCTCCACCACCACTATCACCTGACCCACAGGATGACGGGGATGGGGATCAGGATAGACCACAGGACATTGACCCCTGGGAGGATTATCACACTGACCCAAACACGGATAATGACCCTGATCTATACTCGTCCAGACCCTCGCCACCTGATGATAACATTGGCTATATTGAGCTACTTAACAGGGCTGCTCAATATCACGGGGTGGAGCTGCATAAGGAGCCATTAGAAGAGGACTTTCTATTTGAGACTCTAAGTTCCACTCAGAAAGCCACTCTTAAAGGGTGTTGTATTCCTCTTAGGGTGTCCATACATGGGTTTTCCTGTATCAAGTCCTTATATAGGCACAATTCGCCCTGCCCTTATATAGGCATAAAATCCCAGTCCTTATTTAGGCATTAAACCGTGCACTCCAAATACAGGCATGGTCTCCGACATCCGTCCACCCTAACGTCACAACGAGTTCTTGAAGAACAGACCCTTAGGCTTCGGGAGTTTCCCTAGCACAGGACTATTGATTTCTTCAAGGACTCATCTATTATGCGTGAGCCGTTATACCTTGAGGGTTCATTCATGACGTCTTCCGCTGTCCGATTCACGTCAATGCTAACATTCTGAGGTACCTCTCGGGTATAAATATACCTTCCCTAGCCCTTGTAAATCAGAGGAGACCTCGACTTCAGAGGAGCCCGTTTCCCGGCCTGACGCACTGAGAAGACGCTGTCATCCCTGCACGCAGAGAGTCCAGCTTCCAGTGATCTGACTTCCTCGCAGGGTGTTGGAGTTCGAGTCTGGCAAGAGATTCCCACCTCTCTCATTCTTAAGGTATGGAGCGGACTAGAAACCTAGAGGGACTCTTGGCATACTAGGCTTAACATACTCTTAGTATACCATAGTAAGGAATACTTCACCTACTTCATACCTCTCCCTACACCTAGGTTAGGTTAGGTACATTGGGGTAGAACTAGCTTAGAAACGCATCGTATGAGTACTCGCATTTTTTAGTCTGTTATTTATGTAAATGAATATCTACTAAAGATCATGCTAGCACAATATTATTTATTTCTACTGCTTACGCTGTACATTATTTATCTTGCATACTGTCTTGTGATCGTAACAGCACATATTACTTACACGAGAAACAAGACTGTTCAATAAATCTTTTATTGAAACGCCCGTCTATTCTTTCTGTGTAACTTTGAGGAAAACTAAGCATGCACGATTGAGCTGAGTGAAATAGTTATCTATTGTTTCCACGACTCTGGGACACGTTCTGATTCTAAAAGGGAAACAAAGTTGTCATGTTTTGCGGCTGCCAGAAACTACTCCCTTCTTGTTAATCAAGGAGTTTCTAGTGGCCTCTGAGCTAGCTGGCACAAGTAATTAAGTTTAATATACTCGATAGGGACATATTGACCTTAGTCCTATGTCAAACCTATAGGGTATATTATTCCAATGCGCAGAGCCTATTAGGGAAATAGGAGCTACACTACATGGCGCCCAACAGTTTGGTAAGGCGGTAATTTAACGTTAGATACTGAGTAACTCAGCTGTGCCTTTTCTCTCAGAGACCCCTACCCATATACTCTAAAAGACGTCTGGAGTGGGCAGGGTTAAGTATCCGCCACGGCTACATAGGGAAGCACCCTATATAATAGCTGTTTGGTTTGCTCAACGTTGAAGGATACAGTGTTGCAAAATATTGTGCACCTTATCTTTGTTTCCTTGAAACTTGTTCTACATTTTTCAAAAAACAAAATGTCCATAAACGGGGACGAAGCCACCGGAAACGGTGGAGCTGCAGCTGACCCAGCCATAGCAGTTTTTAACTTTACTGGTTTAAATGAAGGGGAGGAGGGTGTCATAGACATCCATCCAAACTTAAGAAGAGCCATCACTCTAAAACTCATAAAACACGGCCTACCACCAAGAGGTGGTAGAGCAGTTTTCGTGATAGAGGCACACGAATCCTTTCAGACAGAGGTATTCTATTCATGGGTAATATTTCCTGAATCCAATCCAGTTACAAAACTGTTTCACTTCTACAAAGATGATGATCCACCAGAGGAATGCATTCCTTTCGAGGATATAGACATTCCATTAACATACCAGGAGCATCAGCTCTGGTTTAAAGGCGCCCTAAAACATCACAGAAACATTACCAGGCTCGGTCCACTAGGTAGACCAGGAGCAACATGGCCGATTCTAGCCAGCTACACACCTCATCCTGAACTGGATATAATGTCAGATGAGGAACTACTTACTCAACTTACAGAGTTAATAAAAATCTACAGACAATTGGTCCAATATGTCATGCAGACTTTCACAGTCCAACCACCATTGACACTTCCAAATCAAACCCCTCAACCGGGGAATACACTAAAAATTACACCACAGACTCTATACGCAGTCATGGGTAAATTGCCCACAAAACGTGAGCAAATTCCACTTTGGATAGCTCAAAAAATTACTCAAATCGAAACGGTATTTCCAAATACTAGCCCGTATGAGAAACACAGAATACTAACCATCTGTTTACCAATGGGGATCACACCACAACTGGAAGACTGCACCACTTGGGGCTCAGTCTTTGCTGCCATCTATACTAAAACACATGGCATTCCGTCAATTGCGGTAATACCTGATGTCCTGAAACAAATTCAAAACGAATACGGGGCAGAGCCTGCTCTAAATTTAGGTATGAAATTACTGAAAAATTTCGACCAGGTCTCAACAATAATATTATCTAATATTAAAGGGGAGGCAGCAGCAGTGGCGATCCGCCAACGATTAAGGGAATTTGATGTTACAGAACATCAAACTGAGCTACCCAGAATAATTGAACAATCTAATGCAGAATTAGGCAGAGATAGTTTGGGTGGAAGGCCAGTGAAGCCGAAACTATCTGAAAGTCCTGAGAAGGACTCTATTAAACAAACTCCTACATCTTCTAAAAAGAAGTGGGAGACTAATAAACAAAATTCAAATGAGAAACGTTCTCAATCCCGAGGTAGGTCTCCTCAAAAGGAGCCCTCTGAAAGGAGGTATAACCTCAGGAATAGGGATAATTTGAGAAAGCCTGACAGGTATCAAGATACTGATACACGTTCCTCTCGTACCTTTCAGATCTCATCACAGACTTCGAAAAGAAGAGGACGGTCAGAACATAGAGAAGAACGCGTGAAATCGAAAGACGACAAACACGCTCCGAAAAATAAAACAAAACCTCAATTCTCCAAAAAGAAAGTAGCAGGTCTGAAGATCAGACATGCCGAGAATACTGAGAACACAACTCAAGAACGGAGAATGGGCTCATACAATGCTGGACAGTGCAGCAGAAGTCACAATAGCTCGCCAGAACCTGAAGGAACTTCTGGAGATAGTGGACTTGAATGAGTACATTACAGTTGAGACTGTAGACACCAGAGTTAGTACTCCACAAAAGTTATATGAAATAACACTCCGGATGGAGGGAGACATACCTAGACAGGTGAAAGCACTTTTTGGGGAAAAACGTTCAAGGGGCTATGACATACTTCTAGCAGAAAAAGACTGTCCACCACCATATGTCAGGGATTGCTCACACGGCGAGGACATTATTATGCCTGCCTTCTCCAACCATATTCCAATACACCTAAAATATACATATGCCAGGCAATGGGCAGTAGCCCAGGCCCCAGCATTATATAAAAATCATGTAGGATGGGATGAGGAATCACCTCACCATAAAATACATCTGAAACATGAACCAACTGCACAAAGGCAGTATCCAATAAAGCAAGAAGCTAAAAAACAGGTCAGGGAGATCTTAGATCAACTTGAATACCAAGGGGTGATTGAAACATGCACCTCCTCAATGAACAATCCTTTGTTTCCTGTCTCCAAACCAGACAACACCTATCGTCTAGTTTTGGATTACAGACACTTAAACACTTGTTCTAACACTTTTGCAGTGCAAAATGCACATAGCACAGCATTAATGAATAACATTGTGCGTAAAAATATAAAACCACATTAGACATCTCAAATGGTTTCTTTTGTCAAAACATAGCACCTGAAAGCAGGTACTTAACAGCATTCTCCATAATGGGGACCCAGCGGAAATTTTGTCGACTCCCACAAGGGTTCAAGAACAGCCCAGGTTTATTCTCAGCGAGGGTAACGGAGTTACTACAAATTTATGACAAAGGCATTGTCCTATGTCGATGACATCTATCTGACAGACGATGACCTGGATAAACACTTGAACAGGGTGAGCACCATTATATTGGGCTTCGCCTCTGAGGGCTACAAATTCAACTTCAAAAAGTCCAGAATTGCCCATCTCAATGTCCTATTTCTAGGATATGACCTTTCAAGTGAAGGCAAGAGCTTGGCAGCTAACTTTCTAGAGAAATGTGCGCTGCTCCAACCTCCAAAACGCTAAAACTTAAAATCCATCCTGGGTTTCCTAAATTTTGGAAGAACATACATTCTAAATTACGCAGAAAGGGTTAAACCTCTCTACGCATTAATCAAACCTGATTTTTCAATCAAAAATTGGACACAGGAACACACAGAAATCTTGCGTTCACTCCAGGCTAACATGTTAGCAACAAATCACTTACAAACACGCGTAAGTCAACGCAACCTGGTGATCCGAATAATTTCGGGTCAATGCGGATTCACCTACTTAACATTTAATGAGGGTGAAAAAGTACCAATAGCATACAAATCTCATTTGTATACACAAGCGGAAATGCGCTTCACTTCAACTGAAAAATTCTGACAGCAGTTCAAACCGCTGTAGCAAAAGAAAGAGCCCTAGCCCAAGGGAAACGCATTATTGTCGTAACCCCAGTACCAGCTTTAGAAGCGGTCACAAAAGCAAGCATTCCAAATGCTAAAGCATTACATCCAAGATGGATACAATGGGTTAATTCTCTTGCTGCAACAGATGTTGAATATGTTTTTGATCCCGATTTAAAAACACAAGCGTTCCTGCAATATGAACAAGAATGTCCTCTGCCCACTGAAATTCTGCCTCTCGATCAGTACGAATTCATAATTTACACTGACGGATCTGCACAGCCCGCAACAGGGAGTAAGCAAGCTTACAATGCAGCGTGTGCAATCGTTAAAGGTCGCATGCGAGATGGCATCTTCAGACCTATGGTCACAAAAACTCAATCTCTAGGAGATTGTACAGCTCAGCGAGCTGAACTACAAGCATTCAAACTGGCACTTGAAAGTACAGATCGAGAATTCCCCACACTATAATAGTGTGCGATTCCTTTTACTGTGTTCAGTCGTATAATGAATATATACAAAACTGGCTTGAAAATGGGTTCAAAGATGCGAAAGGTGTCACAATAAAGCACAAAACGCTTTGGGAACAAGTAGTTCAGTTGAAAAACGAACTACCAAAGGCTCACGTGATCCACACACTGAGTCATCAACGTGATGGCGTTCATGTTGCAGGGAATTCATTGGCTGACGAAACCGCAAAGGGGGCTGTTCAGACGGCTTCCGTAGCTGCGATCACTCGTTCAAAAACGAAAATAGACAGTGAGATAATGTTGGGTGTCAATGCTACAAGCAAAGGCAGTGGTGCAGCGTTACCAAAAAAGTTTCCACTCAAGTACTCTTATGTAATTGATGCGAACAGCGTTCCTTTTGCTCGAATCCCTGGAGTGGGGGATAGGGTAATTCCAAACAAGGAACTAATCCTAGCAGCACACGAAGGGATAGCTTCTGCCCATGCAGGTGTTTCTGCAACAGTATCTTTACTCAAGCAAAGATATTGGTGGCCTGGCATTAGAAAACAAACAAAGAACTATGTTTTAGAATGTGATATATGCCAACAGATGAGTCTCAACAGTAAAACGTCCTGCGCAGACACCCCTGTTAATTTCAGACAAACCATAAGCTTGTGTTTACCTGGACCACTGCGGACCCTTGCAAAGGGACGGTAACTATAAATATATCATGGTTGCAGTGGATTCATGCTCTAGGTTCCTATGGATATGGCCTCAGCGCTCGGCTGACGCTCGAACTGTTATAAAAGATTTGCGAGTCTTTATCGGCACATACGCAATAGGCACCCTACATTCTGACCAGGGCCCTGCGTTTAGCTCTCGGGCTTACAAAGAAGCCATGGCCAGTCTGGGCGTTGCATTGCGGTACTCCTCTCCATTCCATCCTGAGGGAAATTCGGTTGTGGAAAGGAAAAACCGGGACATAAAGCAGTCTATAACAGCTAGGGTATTAGGTTCGGGTGATGGGTGGGTCAAACATCTTTATGGGGTCCAACGCTCATTAAATAATTTGCCATGAAGTTCTCTAGGGGGGGTCACTCCATATGAGGTCCTATTTGGGACAAGAATGTGGGTACCAGACCTCGATCACGTAGGCACAGTGGTGGAAAATAAACCGTTTGATATCCAAGATCGTTTGGCTGTTTTACAGGAACTCAATGAACTAAGATCGAAACAAAGCAACGTATTCCTGCAGCCAACCACCACTGGGGAAAAACCGGCGGTCCCAGCAAGGCCTGTCTGGATTTCAAAAGTTGGCGATCTAGTCAGAGAAAAGATTGCGGAAAAGAAGGAATTTGGACCTTCTTACAGATAACCAGTACCTGTCCTAGCCGTACACGGAACAAGAACAGTACTTCTGCCGCCCCTTGCTGGAAGAAAGGAGAAAAGATTTGTGTCCATCGACCTCATCAAACCACAGTATGTGGCCAATACTAAATAGTAGACCACGTGGACTCCGACCTAGTAGCAGACGCACTCCTCTCGCTACTATCCAAGAGGTTCAGACTGAAAGACTGATAACCATCGAGAATTCAGCTGTAACCGATGAAGGACTAAGCAACAATGCAATGGAACTCATCCCTCTTGAAAATCAAGTAACAGTTCGTCCAAATACACCTGTCTAAACCAATGTAGTAAGTGATCAACTGGTTCCAGCGATTTCTACAAATCCTGATGCAATTCCAACAATTGACAGAACTGCTTCTGGCTATTTCATTAACTTTGATACGTTCTCAGAAGATCCAAGTGAACCTGAAACGACGCCAGCATCATTAAAATTCAAGCAGCAAGTACAAGACTTTCTTCACATTCTGAAAAAGACTTATCTGGTTTCCCCATGGATTGAGCTCTGGATTATTTCTGGAATATTTGTTTTCCTGCTTTGGCTAGCTTTGGTTATGACTATGAGCGTGCTTATAAATGGCAGATACATCCATGTGAACACTGAAGGAAAAGATGCGAACGTACTTTTGAAACCTCATAAATCTTCCCATCGTGAATCAAGAGACTTGTCAACCGTGAACATCACAGCCGTTCCTATACAGGATGGTATAGTGTGGGACAAAACAGATTTTGATATCTTTGGCCCGACGGAACAATTGAACATTCCACATTTGTTTAAAATTTCACTAAGTGATCTCATTTCGTCCAGTACCTATTCTGATGATTGGGACTTTGAGACTGTTAACGACATAATATTTGACCTAGAAAAATCTGCTGCATTTTCTAAAAATGAATCTTCAGAGGGTTCATCAGACTATGAACAGCTGTATTGCTATAACCACTATGGTCATCATTATTTGCATAAATCTGCATACCCTAGAAATGTGTTTGTTTAACCAATGGGAGCATTGCCCTACACCACCACAAGGTAGTTCAAAAACATTTGCTAACAAGTTTCCATATTTTTCAGGTTACAATACATCTGATCCAGAACCGTTTTACTATAAAAATGTAAACAAAACAGGACTGAAAATTATGTTAACAAATACAAAACAGATTTACTCTGCAGCATTTATTGCCCAACTGTCTAGACAGGGTTTCGACTTATGGAAAGACACAATAGACACGAAAACTGTCTGGGGTACTAAAGATTGGCAAGTGCAGGGGATAGAATCTTTATTTAGAGCCTGTATCATCCCTGAACAAATAATGTTTTTGAATGAAACTGTCCAACAAACATTTTGTCTTGGACTAGCCAAGATCAAAGAGATGAAAACACCTTCTGTACCAACACCTGCAAGTGATAACAATACACAGGCAGCGGTGACAGTTGACCAAATACTACAACTCAACAGATCTAATCCTGATTGGAGAAAATGGTTGATCTGGCCCACAGACACGAACAACTGTCAGGAAAGATTCCTGAATAAAACTCAGGGCTTTACTATTCATAGGCCAGACCCAAGATATGTCCAAAGACAGCATCCGGGGGTAGTAACAACATACAGTGTAGGAAAATGATGCCTCGATTGGCTGCAGAAATCTACACTACAGGATATGAAACTACACTTATCCTTACTTAAAGAAGACGCAGACCTTAGGGAATTCTTGCTTGGACCAAGAAAACTGCATCTGAAAGAGACACGTTAGTGACAGATTCCTTACCTTAGAATATCCCCAGGCGTCAGGCTGGATCCGGAAAGTTTTTGCGTAGCAGTACCCTTGCGCGTCGGTAGGCGGCGTCGTGCGGCTCCGCGTTCGGCGTCGTGATCGCCGGGATGACGTCGCGGGCAGTACTTAGACGCCGCCCCTGCGCGCTGACGTCAGTTCTTCTTTTTCCGCGCCAGTAAGCGCAGATCCGGGAAGAGCAGTGCCCTAGTCAATTTTTGACTAACTTTTTTGTGAATTTTTTCATTGTTTCTTCATCGAGTCTTCACGACTCCTAGGTGTCGTAGGGATGCCCGGCTTCAAGCCATGCGGAGCCTGTGAGCGCATGATGTCGATTACAGACCCGCATCTGGAGTGTCTCTTCTGTCTCGGCCGAGACCACGACACGAAGTCGTGCCCTGACTGCCGGAAACTTCACCCGAAGGCTTTGCGAGAGCGGTCTCGAAAGCTACTCGAGGTCCGGCAGTCGGCTCCGCACCAAGCCCCGGTCGAGGTCGAGGGGCCGGTCGCGGAGTCCCCGCCGGTCGTCGGAGTCCAAGTCTTCGCGCTCCTCGGGTAAGTCGAAGCACAAAAAGTCTAAAAAGCGTCATCGCTCTAAGACTTCGCCTCGCCGGTCTCGCGACTCGACTGAGGCCCCAGTCGGCACCGTCCCGCGGCCCCGGACATGCCTATGGAGCCGCCTCCGCATTACCCGTCCTTTCCGGGTTCGGGGGCGACTCCGGCCGAAATACAGGAATTCCTGTCGGCCATGGCCCGCCTCTTCGGGCCTCCAGGTCCCTCCGGTGCGCCTTCGGGCTCCGCGGGCCCTGATGGGGTTGCTCCGGCGTTGCCGTCGACTCCGGTCCCGGCGCCGCCTGTCCCACCAGCCTTCTTCCCGGCCTCGGCCTCGATCCCGGCTCCGGTGGTACCGCAACCCCCATCGACGCCGGTTGACCTAACCACGCCTCCGCCGACGCCGATGTCCCCGGTGCCGTTCCTGACGCCGTCCGGGGCTCCATATTTTGAACAAGAGGAGGACCAGGAGAGCTGGGAGGGGTCTGAGGACCCTCTCACACAACAGTGTGAGTATGATCCGGACTGGGCTGAGGATTTGGGGATGCCAGTGGTCTAGACACCTCCCCTGACACTGGCATGCTGTCTCCTCCCGTGGCTACGGAGGAGGGAGCTAATTTTGCAACGGTGTTGCGTAGAGCAGCTGGAGCCTTACATCTCCAATTGCCTACTGTGGCTGTCAGGACTAATCTCCTGATGGAAGTGCTTCAGCCGGCGGCTTCCTCCTCGGAGACCGTGCTGCCGTTTAATGATGCACTCACTGACGTTCTTTTGGGTGCCTGGTCCAAGCCCACCACAGGGGCTCCTGTGGATAGGAACGTGGCCCGACGCCATCGCCCTGCTCCGGGCGACCCCTTGTTTCTCTCCCAACATCCCACCCCCGAGAGCTTGGTTGTCCAAGCCTCTGCCTCCCAAACCGCCTTCCCTACCGCCCCTCCGGATAGGGAATCCAAACGCCTGGACCAATTTGGGAAGAAGGCTTTTTCTTCCTCCAGTGCTGGCTTGCGGTCCGTCAACACCGCTTGCCTTTTGGGCCGATATACCCACTCCCTGTGGGATTCGGTGGCGGATGTTTTGCCGCAGTGTTCTGAGGAGGTCCAGACACTGCTTACCCGCGCCATTGCGGAAGGGCGAGATGCGGCTAAATACACCATACGTTGTGGCCTTGATACCGCCGACTCGCTGGGCAGATCGCTTGCGACGACGGTGGCGCTACGTCGCCACGCCTGGCTGAGAACAACTGGTTTCTCGGGTGATGTCCAGAATACACTCATGGACATGCCCTTTGATGGAGTCGGTCTTTTTGGTTCAAAGGCAGACCATGCGCTGGAGCGTTTTAAGGACTCACGGGCTACTGCCAAGTCCCTGGGCCTTTCTGTTGTACGCCCTCCGCTAACCTCTGCTTTTCGCCCCTTTCGTGGCCACGGAAGGGGCGCCCAGTCACGTCAGCTGCCCAGCCACCGGCCCGCGCAGCAAGCGTCTTCGCGTGGCCGAGGACGTGGATACCGCCATGGCAGTTCGGGCAACCAGCGTGCGGGTCAGGCCACCACCTCCAACCCGCCCGCGGCCTCCAAGCCCTCCTAGTCCCTCCTTTCAGGTGCACAGCACGCCAGTAGTGGGCAGGGTCCACCATCACCTTCACCACTGGCGTCCCATCACCTCGGACAGGTGGGTCTTGGACATTGTCCGAAGGGGCTACTCCCTCCCCTTCAAAGACCTCACCCCCAGCCATGCCACCTCAATTCCACCGCATGTCAGGGGATCACTTGGTGCTTCTGCAGAAGGAAGTCACGGCCCTCTTGGCCAAGAGGGCCATCGAGCATGTTCCGACCCCAGAAGTAGGACGTGGTTGCTACTCCCACTACTTTCTGGTGCCCAAAAAGGACAAAGAGGACATGCGTCCTATCTTGGACGTCCGGAACGACAATCGCTTCCTCCGGAAGGAGAAGTTCAAGATGCTCACCCTAGCTCAGGTCTTGACTGCCCTCGACCCTGGAGACTGGATGATAGCGTTGGACTTGCAGGACGCCTATTTCCACATCCCCGTCCTGCTGGCCCACCGGCGTTACCTGCGGTTCACGGTAGGCCACGAGCACTTTCAGTTTACCGTGCTCCCCTTTGGCCTTACCAGCGCCCCTCGGGTGTTCACGAAAGTGATGGCAGTGGTCGCAGCTCATCTGCGCAGATCAGGGGTTCCAGTCTTCCCCTATCTCGACGACTGGTTGTTGAAGGCGGGCTCGCCCCAGGCAGTCGTTTCCCGCCTCCAGACTACGGCCGATCTCCTGCACTCGCTGGGTTTTCCATCAATGTGCCGAAGTCACACCTGACCCCCTCTCAGAAGCTCCTCTTCATCGGAGCGGTTCTGGACACGTTGCAGTTTCGGGTTTATCCTCCCGAACAGCGAGTCCGGGATATTCGGGCTATGATTCCGATCTTTCGGCCTCTATCCTGGGTTTCGGTCAGGATGACCCTGAGGCTGCTGGGCCTCATGGCCTCCTGCATCCTGCTGGTCGATCATGCCAGGTGGCATATGCGGGCTCTGCAGTGGGACCTGAAGTTCCAGTGGGCGCAGCATCAGGGGAATCTGTCCGACTGTGTCCAGATCTCGGAGGGCACTGCACAACAATTGCAGTGGTGGCTCATGAACCAGGATTGGGTCAACGGCAGATCCCTCTCCCTTCCCCAACCAGAACACACAGTGGTGACAGACGCATCCCTTCTGGGATGGGGCGGCCACATGGGAGAGGCGGAGATCAGAGGCCTCTGGTTTCCGGCGGAGTGCGGGCTCCACATCAACCTTCTGGAGTTGCGGGCGATCCGGCTTGCACTGAAAGCATTCCTTCCTTCTGTCCGGGGAAGAGTAGTGCAGGTGTTCACGGACAACACCACCGCCATGTGGTACTGCAACAAACATGGCGGGGTGGGGTGGGGTCGTGGACGCTATGTCAAGAGGCCCTCCGCCTCTGGACATGGCTGGAACATCAGGGCATATCCCTGGTGGTTCAACACCTGGCAGGTTCCCTGAACGCCTGGGCGAACAAACTCATCCGCAGGTGCATGATGGATCACGAATGGCGTCTTCACTCGGAGGTGGTGCAAGGTCTCTTTCAACAGTGGGGAGAGCCTTGGTTAGAACTATTCGCCACCGAAGAGAACGCGCAATTCTGCGCGTTGGAATTTCCAAGGCGGCACTAGCTAGGCGACGCTTTTCGTCACGAGTGGAGTTGCGGTCTGTTGTACGCCTTTCCGCCTATACCACTTCTGCCCAGAGTGCTGAAGAAGATCAAGCGCGACCGGGCCCAAGTCATTCTTGTGGCTCTGGATTGGGCACGAAGTCTGGTATCCCGAGCTGCTCAACATGGCCATCGATCCACTGATCCGTCTGCCTCTTCGGGAGGATCTTCTGTCGCAGCAGCAGGGGACGGTCCTCCACCCGAACCTGTCCAGCCGCCACCTCCTTGCGTGGAGATTGAGCGGCGGCAGTTGACGTCATTCGACTTGCCTCCTGAAGTTTGTGATGTAATCTTGGCAGCCAGGCGTCCCTCCACTAAGATGGTATACGCCTGCCGATGGAACAAATTTGTGGCATGGTGCCCAGCAAAGGCTGTGGATCCCCTTTCTGCACCCCTCTCTGAGGTCCTCTTGTTCTTCCTTTCTTTGGCCCAGCAGGGCTCTGCTCTGGGCACTATCAAGGGCTATCTTTCGGCCATTTCTGCCTTTCTTCGGCTTCCTGATCAGCCATCTCTCCAAGTCCCCGGTTGTTAATCGTTTCTTAAAAGGCCTAACTCATCTCGTTCCTCCTATCCCCTTCGTTATACCTCAGTGGGACTTGAATCTGGTCTTGACCTATTTGATGTGCGCTCCCTTTGAGCCGCTTCACAATTGTCCTTTAAGACTTTTGACTCTTAAGACTGCATTCTTAAGAGTCTGCTCTGGAATACCTCCCTACAAACTGGTTATTTCCCCGTGTCTTGGAACCGGCCTTGCTTATTCCCATCCTAAAAAAACCTGAAGCCGACCCATCGGTGTTTAGCAATTACAGGCCCATTTCCCTTTTACCTAAACCAGCAAAAATCCTGGAGAAAGTTGTGCAAGAACAACTCTCTAACTACATTGAGTCCAGTCAACTTCTCCACGATTCTCAGTCCGGTTTTAGATCCGGCTATAGTACCGAGACTGCACTTCTGGAGGTATCAGAGACTCCGCGAATGCGTGGACGCAGGCGAGGCAGCAATGTTAGTGCTCCTCGACCTGTCAGCGGCATTCAATACGGTCTCATGATATATTGATTGAGAGACTGTATAGTCTAGGGATTCAGGGCACCCCTCTGGCTTGGATTAGATCTTTTTTAAGTGATCGTACCCAACAGGTCTACCTCTAACCTTTTGTCTCGGAGAAGAAACCTCTCAGTTGTGGCGTTCCTCAGGGCTCTGCCCTGAGCCCACTGTTTTTTAACGTCTATGTCTCACCACTGGCTTCAGTGGCAGAATCTTGTGGGGTCAGAGTGATCTCTTATGCTGATGACACACAATTAGTGTTTTCATTTAGAGATCACTCTGACGCCAGTTTTTTTAACTTCAGGCGCTGTCTCAGCAACATCTCGGCCTGGATGTCACGCAACACTCTCAAGCTTAACTCGGACAAAACTGAGGTGTTGTTTTTTAATCAAAAAAATCCCCTCCCACCCCTGCTTTGGTGGCCTCCTGAACTGAATCCTCCTCCTGTTCCGGTGGCTTCTGCCAGGAATCTTGGATTCTTATTTGATAATGAGCTATCCTGTAAGGCCCAAATAAATAAGGTCACTTCTGCTTGTTTTGGTAAACTCCGCATGATCCGGAAAATTCTTCCTTTTCTTCCTGTGGATGCTCGCCGAACCATTATCCACGCTCTTATAACATCTCATCTGGATTACGCAAACAGCCTGTATGCCGGAGCACCGGGCTATCTGGTCAAACATCTGCAGATTGTGCAGAATGCGGCGGCAAGAATGATCTGTAACATCCCATATCGTCACACAATTTCTCCTCACTTAAAAAAATTTCACTGGCTGCCTGTGACTAGCCGCATTTAGTTTAAATCCCTGGTCCTGGCATATAGAGCAATGCAGGGTCAGGGGCCGGCCTACCTGAGAGTCAGACTGAAGCATGCCCAGTCCACCCGCTCTCTCGGATCAAATCATCTCTTCCTTTTACGTACTCCCCGTTTTCGCCGCTCTAGAATGGGGGGTAGAGCATTCGCAGTTATCACGGCTCTAGCCTGGAACAACCTGCCACTGTCCCTCCGTTTGACAGAATCGGTATGCTTATTTCGTCGCAATTTAAAAACCTGGCTGTTTACCAACCCTTAGTTGCATAGAGACACTTACAAATGCTTGCTGCTCGCCGCGCCGGGACACCCCCGTTGGGGGTAGCTGCGCGCTATATAAGTTTCTAAAATAAATAAATAATAAATAAATTCCTGGTGGCCATCACATCTGCCAGAAGAGTGAGTGAGCTCCAGGCTTTTTCATCCAAACCTCCTTTTCTGGCTGTACATCCGGACAAGGTTGTCCTAAGAACTCGTCCATCCTTCCTTCCCAAGGTGGTCACCTCCTTTCATATTGGGCAGACCATCACTTTGCCCACCTTCTTTCTGCCTCCGCATCCTTCGAAAGAGGAAGAGAGGCTCCACCGTCTGGACCCAAAATGTGCGCTTTCCTTTTATCTGGATTGCACCAAACAGTTCCGGATGGATGACCAGCTCTTTGTTGGCTATGTGGGCGCCAAGAATGGTCGGGCCGTACACAAACGGACCATTTCTAGATGGGTCGTTTTGTGTATTAAATTTAAGCCTGCTATTCTCTAGCTAAAAAGGAGCCTCCAGTGGGGCTACGTGCCCATTCCACCAGGGCGACGGCAGCCACTACTGCTTTGGGACGAGGAGTTCCTCTGCATGACATTTGCCAGGCAGTGACGTGGGCATCCTTGCACACATTCACTAAACACTACTGCCTGGACAGCCAAGTCCGGCGAGACTGCTTCTTTGGCCGTTCTGTTCTCCAGGACTTTCTGGTGTGAACTTGGTTCGCAGACCCACCTCCGGGGTTGGTATTGCTGGGGTATCTATTCTAAGGTAAGGAATCTATAACTAACTGTTTCTTTCAGATGAACAAGTTACTTGCCTTCGGTAACGATATATCTGTAAGAAACATAGGTTAGTTATAGATTCCTTACCGCCCCACCCATCCTCCCCGTTCTGCGAACTGACTTCTAGGGTTAAGGCCATCCTTTCAGGGCCCTAGTTTTGTTCACCAGTGGTCAGTGTCTTGCATGGCTCTGCGTTTCTGGCGCGGAAAGTCGTGTACAGATCTGACGTCAGCGCACGAGGGCGGCGTCTAAGTAGCTACCGCGACGTCATCCCGGCGACCACGACGGACGCGAAGCCGACCGACGCCACCTTTCGACGCGCAGAGGTACTGCTGACGAAAAAACTTTCCGGATCCAGTCTGACGCCTGGGGGTAATTCTAAGGTAAGGAATTTATAACTAACCTATGTTTCTTACAGATATATCGTTACCGAAGGTAAGTAACTTGTTCAACTAGGAGCCACAATAAACACTCAAAGCTCTAGCGTGTCCCAACCCAGCCAGAATCCGCAACATGCAGATTCTAATCTCTCAGTTTCGGCCCCAACACTCATTACCAGCTCGAGTGTTCATGCAGTTACTAGGAATGATGGCGTCTTGCATCCTAATTGTAACTTACGCAAGACTTCAAATGCGTCCCCTCCAAGAATGCTTAGCACGACAGTGGAACCAGGCTCAGAGTCGGTTATCAGATCTAGTGTTGGTGGACGGCCACACCCATCGCTCTCTGCAGTGGTGGAATACACAAAACCTTTCAAAAGGGCGGCCCTTCATCGACCCGGTTCCACAGATAGTACTAACAACAGATGCATCGCTCACTGGCTGGGGAGCTCATCTCCAAAAACATACCATGCAGGGCATGTGGACTCTGCAACAAAAGCAGCTCCACATAATCCATCTAGAGCTGCTAGCGATTTTCCTAGCGCTCAAAGCATTTCAACTTCATCTAGTAGGCAAAGCTGTCCTAATTCGTACAGACAACATGACAGCAATGTACCACATACAAAAACAAGGGGGGGGACACACTCTCTCCAGCTGTCACAACTAGCTCAGACCATCTGGAGATGGGCTATAAGTCACAAAATGTATCTCCTTGCAGAACACCTTCCAGGAGTAAACAACCAGATTGCAGATCTGCTCAGTCGTCAACGACACCAGATCCACGAATGGAAACTCCACCCTCAGGTTCTCCTCCCATTCTTTCAAATGTAGGGCTTCCCAGAGATGGATCTGTTCGCCACACTCCTAAACGCAAAATGCCCAAACTTCACATCCAGGTATCCACACCCATTGTCCAAAGGCAATGCACTATGGATGAATTGGTCAAAGATATTTGCCTACGGTTTTCCGCCTCTCCCACTCATTCCATGAGTGGTTCGGAAGCTCGGACAGCAGTCCCTGACACTAATCCTAGTTGCTCCCACATGGGCCCATCAACCCTGGTTCACAACCCTATTGGAGTTATCAGTAGTTCCTCACCAAAAACTACATCTTACTCCCAATCTCCTCACTCAGAACCATGGAGAGATAAGACATCCAGATCCCAGTCATCTCAACCTTGCGATCTGGCACCTGAAATCTTAGAGTTTGGCTTCCTCAATCTTCCGCCAGGCTGCATGAATATCATCAAAGAATCTAGGCGCCCTACCACAAGAGCATGCTATGCAGCAAAGTGGAAGAGGTTTGTGATATACTGTAATAACAATCATATCAACCCGCTTGATGCTTCAATACAAAACATCATTTGCTATCTATTACATCTACAGCGTAGCAATTTAGCGTACACATCCATACGCTTACATCTTGCTGCAATAGCTGCATATCTACAGAACAGACACCATCTGTCTCTTTTTAGAGTGCCTGCTATTAAAGCATTTATGGAAGGACTTAAAAGAATCTTTCCCCCAAGACTTCCACCTGCTCCAGTGTGGAATCTGAACATTGTCCTTACCAGACTAATGGGTCTACCTTTTGAGCCGTTGCATAGATGTGAACTGCAATTTCTCACTTGGAAGGTAGCTTTCCTAATAGCCATCACATCACTGTGGAGAGTGGGTAAGCTTCAGGCACTGACCATAGAAGAACCTTTTTTACAAATACACCAAAATAAAGGGGTCCTTCGGACCAACCCAAAGTTCCTACCTAAAGTCATTTGTGCCTTTCATATCAACCAATCTGTTGAGTAGCCTGTGTTCTTCCCTCAACCAGATTCTGTGGCAGAACGTGCTCTACACGCCTTAGATGTGAAAAGGGCATTACTCTACTACTTTGAAAGGACAAAACCTTTCTGTAAGACCAAGCAACTATTTGTTGCTTTTGCTCCACCACATAAAGGCAATCCTTTATCAAAATCAGGTATTGCACGGTGGATAGTCATGTGCATTCAAACATGCTATATTAAAGCAAAACGCACATTAACAATCCCCCCTAGAGCACACTCCACTCGCAAACTAGGGGCCTCTATGGCATTTTTAGGAAATATACCCATAGATGACATTTGCAGAGCTGCAACATGGTCTACACCACACACATTTACAAAACACTACTGTGTAGATGTCTTGGCTAAACAGCAAGCTAGGGTGGGCCAAGCAGTTTTACGTACACTATTTCAAACAGCTGCAACAGCTACAGGTTAGCCACCGCTTTGGGAGATAACTGCTATATAGTCTATGCACAGCATGTGATCTACAGCTCACATGCCTCGAACGGAAAATGCTACTTACCACAGTATGCATCTGTTCTTGGCATGTAGAGCTGTAGAGTCACATGTGCCCGCCCACCTCCCCGGGTACCTATACCTGTTGCAGTACTATCTTACTTAGATACAATATACATGGACATCTCTATTTACTACTCTTACTAACTCCATCATCACCCTCTGCGGCAAAACAATCTAAAGATGGAGTCGATGCCCCTGCGCACTATCACCGAAAGGAGGAGTCACCTACCTCGTGACTGGAAAGACTTCTTCGAAGAAAAACAAAGTGCAAACATCCGGACCTAACACTAGATTGCGAGCTATGCACAGCATGTGAATCTACAGCTCTACATGCCAAGAACAGATGCATACTGTGGTAAGTATCATTTTGCTTTCCTCCATAGGATAACATTGACTGTTTTTCTATGAAAAGTTTCTAAGTGTAGAGTTGGAAAACCTAAAGAAATTCTTTAAAATTGTACTAACTAACAAAAACGCTTTTACTTACCTGTTTACAGGAAATGTCCCAGTGACGTATCCAGGCATACTGCACTGTGTAAGAAAAGTCATCTCAAAAGTAACTTACCTGTAATTTTACTAAAAATCCTATACAAAGTATATGTACTGTATTCTGAAAAGCATTGCATTATCAGTAACACTACTGTAATCAAATCAAAGTACATTTACAATTGCAATTCAAACTATTTACAAACTGCATTACTACTGTAAAGTATTTATTGCTTACCTGTGCCAGGCTTGCTTGGTTCTAGAAAATAAAATAACTAAAAGAATATTTTTATACAAAAACAATTGGTCTGAAGTTCAGTCTTTGAGTGTGTGAATTCATTTGCTGACTGAGTGTGTACAACAAATGCTTAACACTGTCCTCTGATAAAGCCTTACTGCTCGACCACACTACCACAAATAGAGAGTGAGGTGCTATCTACTTTACCTCTGCCTACCTTTTTGGGTTCAACTGGACTCTGTGCACACTGTACCTCACTTTGGTATAGTACATACAGAGCCAGCTTCCCTCAGCTACTTTATCAGAAAAGAGAAGTTCAAGATGCTCACTCTTGCATAGGGTCTGTCTGCCCTGGATCCGGGAGACTGGATGGTAGTGTTGGCCTTGCAGGGCGCCTGTTTCCGTATTCCTGTCCTGCCTGCCCATCGCCGCTACCTGCAGTTTACGGTGGGCCAAGAGCACTTTCAGTTTACCGTTCTCCCCTTCGGCCTCACCAGTGCCCCTCAGGTTTTCACCAACGTGATGGTGGTGGTCGCAGCTCATCTGCGGAGATAAGGGGTTCCCGTCTTCCCCTAGCTCGACGACTTGCTGTTGAAGGCCGGCTCCCTCCAGGCGGTCGTCTGCCACCTCCAGACTATGGCGAACCTCCTGCATTCGCTGGGGTTCACGATCAACGTGCTGAAGCCACACCTGACTCCTTCCCAGATGCTCCTTTTCATCAGAGCTGTTCTGGACTCAGTGCAGTTTCAGGCCTATCCTCCCGAACGGCTAGTCTAGGATATTCAGGCTATGGTACCAATGTTTCAGCCTCTATCCTGGATTTCGGTTTAGACTGACTCTGAGGCTGCTGGGCCTCATGGCCTCCTGCATCATGCTAGTGAAACATGCTAGATGGCATATTTGGCTCTGCAGTGGGACCTGAAGTTCCAATGGGCACAGCAGCGGGGAAATCTCACCGACCTGATCCAGATCTCGGAGGAACTGCACAAGATCTGCAGTGATGGCTGAAAAACCGCAAATAGGTCACAGGCAGATGCCTCTCCCATTCCCACCCAGATCTCACAGTTGTGACAGATGCGTCACTCCTGGAATGGGGCGGCTATCTGGGGGAGGTGGAGATCAGAGGACTCTGGTCTCTGGCTGAAGCCAGGCTTCACTTCAACCTGTCGGATCTTTCGTGCGTTCCGATTAGCACTGAAAGCCTTCTTACCATCTCTCAAAGGAAGGCTGGTTCAGGTGTTCACGGACAACACCACTGCCATGTGGTACTGCAACAAACATGGGGTGGGGTAGTGGATCTCTGTCAGGAGGCTCTACGTCTCTGGACTTGGCTGGAATAACAGGGCATATCCCTGGTGGTTCAACACCTAGCCGGTTCACTGAACACCAGGGTGGACAAACTCAGCCGTCGGTGTCTAGCGGATCACAAATGGCATCTCCATCTGGAGTTGGTGCAAGGACTCATTTAGTGGTGGGGAGAGCCTTGGTTAGATCTGTTCGCCTCCGTCGAGAACGCACAATGTCAGCAGTTTTGCGCATTGGAGTTTCCAAGTCGAGACTCGCTCAGTGACACTTTTTGTCTTGAGTGGAGCTCAGGCCTCCAATACGTCTTTCCACTCATACCACTCCTGTCCAGAGTGCTCAAGAAGATCAGGAGCAACCGTGCCCAAGTCATTCTTGTGGCTCCGGACTGGGCACGGAGAGTTTGGTATCCCGAGCTTCTCAGATGAGCATCGATCCTCTGCTCAGGCTGCGCCTTCGTGAGGATATTCTGTCGCAGCAGCAGCGGAGGATCCTCCACCCGAATCTGTCAACCCTCTGCCTCCTTGCGGAGTTTGAGTGGCGACAGTTGACAGCATTCGACCTACCTCCCGAAGTATGCAAAGTTATTCTGGCAGCCAGGCATCCCTCCACTAAGTCGATATCCACCTGCCGATGGCAAACATTTATAAATATTGTACAGAACGGTCTATTGACCCTTTGTCTGACATCCTCCCTTTCATCCTATCTCTTGCCCAGCAGGGCTCTGCTCTGGGCACTCTAAAGGGTTACCTATCGGCCCATTCTGCCTTTCTACGGTTGCCAGACCAACCGTCACTATTCAAGTCTCCTATTGTACATAGATTTCTGAAGGGGCTTACACATTTGTTTCTCCCCTCACCTTTTATCATGCCCCAGTGGGACCTTAACTTGGTCCTCACTTATTTAATGTGTGCACAATTTGAGCCACTGCAAAATTGCCCCCCTGTAGGAGGCTGGCTTAGTATATGGTGCACACTTATTCAAGTGGTGCACCTTGCACTAATTCAAGCAACTCTTATGGTGATTTTAGTGGTCTTTGATAACCATAGAAAGCTCTCAATGTTGTAGCTGTGTAGAGCAGCCTTCAGGCTTATCTTGAAGGAGTGTTAAGCAGCTTGTTTTACTAGTCTAATCTGAAGTGTAAGTTAGATTAAAAGAAACCACACAGTGTTTAGCAAAAATAGGTCTATTTATTACAACACAATATCACTATCACATTGGTATATCTCCTACCCGGAGATATCAGCATAATACACAAGAATACTTCAAAAAGCAATCAGGAAAGTAGCACAAAATACAGTGATCTCCAGGGGGAGGCCAAACCATATATTAAGAAAGTGGAATGTGAACTGCAAAGGAGAACGGGACTTGGACCAGAAGACTCAGAGGAGCTGGGAACACAAGGAACCACCCAAGGTCAGTGCCCAGGAACCCCACGGAGGCTGTATGCAGAGTGGAAACACAGCCCTTTCCCAATGAATGTCAATGGAGAAGTCACGGTTGCAGTTTTGAAGAAAAAAGACTCTTCCCAGAGGACCCTGAAGAAACCCTTTGGAAGGCAGAAGGTTGGAGAGCCACCCCACCCTTGGATGCCCCGGGAACCAGGTTACCTACACCAGGGAAGCCGGGTGCATAGGGGTGAAGTGAAGTCGAACCGGCCGTAGACAGCCATGGTTGACCTCGAAGAAGATGCTTCTGGAGAAGACTGTGAAGGAGTCCGGGGGAATCCAAGGGTGGATTTTGGAAAGTGAAGAACCTGCAAGGAGAGGGTACAGAGTCTATGCCACTCGTAGGTGACCAGGAGGCACGGAGACACAATGCCCACCGATGTCGGGAGGTTCTGAAGAGTCGACAGTGACCTTGTTGCTGCAGCTGTGGGGTCCAGGCGACACTGAGGAAGCCGTGCACGAGCTATCCCACGTCGGATGCTGGTGACTAGGTGGTTGATGTTCAGCTGGAGCACCAACAAGCCTTGGTAGCCGCAACTGGCGTGGAAGACGAAAAAGGAGCAACGTTGGGACCTGCAAGGTCCAGGGGACTCACCAAATGCAGGAAAGTCAGAGCAGGCCCTGAGGAAGCAGGGGAGCCCACTGAAGCAAGAGAAGACCCTCAGGAGGACCCACAGGTCGAAGGCACAGGAGTCGCAAGAGGACCTCGGGCAGCTCACCAAAGATGGAGGCCCACGATGCAAGGACTGCAGGGAGGACGCTGATCTTCAGGAAGTGAGGTGCTGGAGCTTCTTGTAGCCCGAAGATCTCTGGAGTGCAGAGCCAACAAGCCTTGGCAACGGCAAGTTGACGCTGTGCACAGGGGTTTGGTCCCAGCGGTTCCCACGAGGGATACTGGCCTCAGAATTGCAGAGAGGACAGGTCAGGCCTTGAGAGAGCTGCAGAACCACCACCTGTGTTGCTAGGACTCAGGAAGTCCGTAGGACAGCAGGATCAGCAGACCGGTCTCTTTCTTTGCAGTGCCTGCTGAATCACAGGAGTGACTCCTTCACTCCAAGGGAGATTTCTTCAGATGTCCTTGATGCCCACAGGTCTTGGACAGAACCTGGATTAAGCACAGACACAGAAGAAGACTCGAAGAACAGCGAGACCAGGAGCAGAAGGAAGCTTCCTTGGTGCAGTCTCGGTTCCAGTCCAACGGAGTCCAAGTGTTCAGATGATTGAAGTGCGACATAGTTTCAGGGTTGAGTCTTGTCCCACGACAAATCTGAGGACCCACCTTCAGGGGAGCCCTTAAATAGCCTAAGCAAAGGGTTAGGACGACTGGGGTCCCTTCCAGAGGAGGGCCTGGACAGAGGGGAGGCTACTCCCATGTCTTTTGTCCAGTTTCGCACCAGAGCGGGAGCCGAGGGCTCCCTGAACTGGTTCAAACCGGAGTGTGCACAGAGGGCACCAAATTGTGCCCTTAAAGCAGTCTGGTGGCACTGACAAGCGCCCCCCCAGCCCAATAGACTAAGTCTTGTCTGGGAGGTGGTCACACCTCCCTGTGACAGGAAACCTATTGTTCTACTTTCCCCTGCTCGAGCCTGGCTCAGCAGCAGGAGGGCAGAATTGTGTCTGTGGTCGGCAGCAGCGCTAGCTTGCTTGCAGACCCTGAAAGGCTGTTACCAGGAGTACAGAGGGAGGTCCCCTAAGGAGAACCCCAGTACATGGGATCATACTTCCAACACTGGAATCAGTGTTGGGGTATGATTCCAACATGTTTGATACCAAATATGTCCAGGTTCGGTGCAGCCATTATATAGTTTGACATCTTGTAATGACTGATGTCCACTATATGTCTTAAAATGGCTGACCGCACTTACATAGCCTGGAGAATCTACTCCGGGATTTGTAGGGGTGTCCTGCTCATGCCGGGGCACCCTCACACTTCTAACCAAGCACACTGCCCTCAGGACTAAAGAGCCTACCATAGGAGTGACTTATAGGTTTTAAGTGTGGTGACCTCCAATATATGGAACCTTATATCTGCCGTGAGAGGTGCTACCACCAACTCAAACAGGCTGCAATGACAGGCCTGTAGTCACAGTTTAAGTGGACTCCCATGGGTGGCATATACATGCTGCAGCCCATGGGAGACCCCTGGTGTACTTATGCCCTGGGTACCTCAGTACCATATACTAGGGCCTTATGAGGGTACACCTGCAGCCAATTGTGGAGGTACCAAAGTACTTAATATGTCAGTTTAGGGAAGAAAGCACAGTTGCTGGGGTCCTGATTAGCAGGATCCCGGCAGACTAGGTCCAAAACACACTGACAACAGGCAAAAAGTGGGAGTAACCGTCTGAACCCAAAAAGAGCATTATCATTCTACATTAACCGCACTAAAGTGTTCCAGGTGGATGATCAACTCTTTGTGGGGTACGTTGGAGCAAAGAAAGGGACATGCTGTGCGGAAGAGGACCATCTCCCGATGGGTTATCCTCTGCATTAAGATCTGTTACGCTCTGGCAAAGAAACAGCCTCCGGAAGGCCCCAGAGCTCATTCTACCAGAGCTAAGGCATCCACCACGGCTCTCCAGCGTGGTGTCCCGGTACTTGACATCTGCCAGGCGGCTACATGGGCATCCCTGCATACGTTTGCTAAGCATTATTGCCTGACAGTCAGGTCAGTAGGGAGGGCCTCTTTGGCCATTCGGTCCTACAGGACTTTCTTGTTTAAACTTTTCCACAGTCTCTCGTCCGGAGATGGTATTGCTTGGGTATCTGTTCAAAGGTAAGGAATCTGCGGCTAGATGTCTATATCAGATGGACAAGTTACTTACCTTCGGTAACGCCTTATCTGGTAGAGACATGATCTAGCCGCAGATTCCTTACCGACCCACCCATCCTCCCAGCACTGCAGATCAGTTCTTAATGTCAGGGCTGTTCCCCTTCAGGGCCCTAGTTGTCTAAACACACCACTATCAGTCAACTTCATGGCTCCACGCTTCTGGCATGGAAAGTTGTGAAAAGTACTGACGTCAGCGTGCCGAGGTGGCGCCTATATAGACGACGCGGATGTCACAATGACTGAGACAACACCTATGACATCACGCGGAGTCGACCTGCGCACAGGGGTACTGCTCAAGAAAAATCTTCTAGATCCAGTCTGACACCTGGGAAGTTCGAAGGTAAGGAATCTGCAGCTAGATCATATGTCTACCAGATAAGGCATTACTGAAGGTAAGTAACTTGTCCTTCTTGGCTCTTGCATCTCTCTTCTATTCCCCTTCCCTACATTTCTTGTGTATAGTGCAGGCATGCAATGATCACCTTAACGTTGTATATCCTCTCTCCACATGTTTTAATTTCTTCTCATCTCCCTGTTTGTGTGTCCCATAGACATCAGTCAGCTCACCTATCGCTTGTCTTTCCTCTCCCTGCAGGCGTGTCCCACAGACATCTCTCAGATCACCTTTCTGAGCTTGTGGAACAGACCTTGAGTGACCTGGAGCAGTCCAAGTGTATTAGCATTGAGGATGAGATGGATGTGGCTCCCCTGAACCTGGGAATGATAGCAGCATATTATTACATCAATTACACCACTATCGGTAATTTCAAATGAAGAGGGTTTTATGGAAGCTTGAGGCTTTCTTTTTGAAGAGCTAATGCAGTTATTTTTTATGTCTCATTCTTGCTGCCTGTTAGTTTTTAGATTAATCCATTGTTCCTAGTGCCTGTGTTTATCCACTTCTTCTCACCACATCCTATCTCTTAATAAGTATTTCTGGTTTACCCTTAGAACTGTTCAGTATGTCGCTTAATGCCAAGACGAAAGTACGTGGCCTGATTGAAATAATCTCAAATGCTGCTGAGTATGAGAATATCCCAATTCGACACCATGAGGACAACCTCCTAAGACAGGTGAGAATGCTTGTGCGCTTTAATTGCATGGCAGAATGAGCTCCTGTCTCTCGTGATAATGTTTTAAAGTTGGCTTAATCACCAACAGTTGAAAACCTAATAGTGTTAGCTGAAGTCTATTAACTTGTGTAGTTCTTATTTATGGCTCTCTTTTCTGCGTCTGTTTTGTCAGTGTGCTCACTCTGTGCCAAAATTACTGGTCTCTGCACTTGACGAGATGATCTCCGTGGCGAGGCTGTTGCTTGTTGTGCATACTTCTGTGACAGTTCTGCATGTGATTTTTGTCGAATCTTAGGTTGTTTGCTGTTGCTGCAAGAAAGTGTACTAATTAAAGAGATAAATGGTCTTTTTTTTTTTTTTTTAAGCAGTTTCTTGATTTTTGACAGTGACTTCTAAACTTTGGACTTAAAAATTAATAATGGAAGTGCACATAATATGAGAAGTGATATTTTTCTCACAGTTATCATTATTGGGTCTTGCCTTGGCAGCTCATGCGCTGTCGCTTCGAGACATGCTGTATTAAGAGTATGGGCTTAAAGCTCTGCACATCTGCAGCCCATGTATTTAATTGGCTCCTTTGCCTGTCTTTTGAAAATGCTTTTTCCCCCCCATTGGTTGATTTGTTTAGTAGTCCCTCCTTAGTACCTCCTTTTTCCTGTTGTAACCTCCGTGAGGACTGCCCCTGTTACATATGTTATTACTCTGTTTTATTTACAGTTTGTGAGCACTTTTGTTACTGACTTTTTAGTAGCTGGTGTTGCAGGAACGACACACTCTTCCCCTTTCCGCAACCCGCCCTGGGGGTCTAACTGCACCGTCAAGCTGCACAGGAGCTCACATTTGTTACAAGCTCTTCAGTTCATACGTTTTTCCCACTTCACCAACCGTAATGCATTTGTGGCACCCATTCCACAGTCCCTACTAATTTGTGAGTGGTCAGCCTGTGAGAGACTCTGTTCCTAGCTTTGCGGTACCGACGCTTGCAGACAAAGGAATCTCCCACGGGGCCTCTCCATCCTAAATGGCACACGCGACCTCTGGCACGTAAGCCCGGAGCACAGATGAAGGGCTTCAGCTGTGGGTTGTATTCCAGCGGCCGCCACTCGAGAACCCCCCTCTGAGCGGCCCCCACTGGCAGCGATGCTGCAAAAAATGTGTTCAGATGACGGAATTTTTTCTTTTGTTCTTTTATTTCTTTTGGCTTTCGGATCAAAATGTGCTCAGATGTTTGGCTTTCGGAATAAAATGGGCTGACAGTTTGGCCTTTGTGTTATTTTTGAAATATAGATGTCATTTTTATTACTTTTTTAGCTTTTGGAGCAAAACAAGTACACCGCATGTGTGAGAAAGTGCCTCTTTTGACATTGTTAGCCCCCACTTTTTGCCTGGTTTTGATGTGGTTTCAATTGTAGTGCACAGGATCCCTGCCAACCAGGCCCCCTGTGCCAGTGCTTCTTCACTAAAACCTGTCCACAATAGGTATTTCTGCCCCACTGAACGTTCCTAGTAAGTGGAACCCTGGGTACGTAGGGCCTGGGAGCTGAAGAGGGTCCACTTTGGACCTCCTCACTAGGGTCATGCCAAATCCCTTGCAGCTTGCATGCCCCTATAAGGTGAAAAACGACAGTCGACATGGCACCCTGCCTGGGTGCCATGCCAACCAGCACTGCCTGAAGGTATAGATAAGTAACCCCCCAGCAGGCCTTACAGCCCTAAGGCAGGGTCCACTATACCACAGGTGTGGGCATATCTGCACAAGTAGATATGCCCCTACAATTTTTAAGCCAATTCTTAAATATTGTAAGTGCCAGGGAAGCCATGAAGAGTACATGGGAAGGGAACTCGACATCTCGTGTTCCCCAGCAACATGATGGCTTCACTGAACCCAGGAGTGTTTGGTACCAAACAACTCCTTGTAATAAATCCACACTCATGCCAGTTTGAGATGTATTACTCCCATGTACTAAGATGGCACCACAGAGGTGCCCCCTGAAAACATACCAACCCTGGTGTTGGCACTGACTGGCTTTAGGCAGCCTGCCACACACACCTGTTTCTAGACCCCTGGATGGAGAGCCTCTGCTCTCTGGGACCAGAAACAATGCGCATCCTGGGCAGAGGTGCCACACCTCCTCCCCCAGTATGGGCCAGTGCTCGAAAGGGAATCTTCAAAGGCCTGCCACCTTTGTAATGCGATCCCCCCTCCTTTCCCCCCAGCCTCTGCTGCTAGCAGCAGATGGCAGCCCCCTGTTTACACCCCAACTTTGGGTGGGAAAATCTAGAAGAATAGGAGGTGGCCTACCTGTGCCAACTCCACCCGTAGGGTGGGGAAGGTGAGGTGAAGTACATCTTTCAGTCCCCGCCATCTTGAAGATGGGTAGACCCCTCCAATCAGGGCTAGGCCCCCTGCCACAGGAGGGTTGCATAATTGAGGGTGTAGTCACCCCAGGTATGGTGCCCATTGGCCCTACCTGATACTCTCCTAAAACGCCCCTAAATTTACTATTTAGGTGGCTCCCCAGACCTGGAAACTAGATCTGCGATTACCTAAGAAGAAAGACGACACCCCCTGCAGAGAAGACTGAAGACGGCAAATGTCTTGGCCCCAGCGCTGCCCGGCATGTCTCCAGCTTCCACGAATCCGCGACCTGTCTTGCAGCCAGCAACCTCTGAAAACCCTGGGAGGACTGCTGCCTTCGAAAAAGACTTCAGTCTCCCGAGGACAGCGGCCCTATCCAGAAGAAACCAGCTACAAAGACTCCAGATCAAGGCAGATACGCGTTTCCTGCCCACTCTGCACCATACGCCCACGGCCCGAGTCTGAGTGGCTCACCTGTCGAGTGAAGTCTCCCCAGCGATACTGACCTCGAATTCAGCGTTATCTGAACTCCCCTGGCCTCCACGACGGTGCCTGCAGTGTGAATCCAGAGGCTCCCTCTGGTAGTGACCGGCTCCGGTAAGAAGACTGCCAACATCGAAAGGCACCCCTGCACTCTAAGTCCTTGGTCCTTGGTGAGCTGAACTTATGGTGCCCCTACAACCCCCTACATCTCTGCTGTCATTGGTCTCTCTCCTGCAATCTCCGGTGTGACGCCTGCAGCTTGGTTGCCGAAACCAGAATCCTCATTGAAAAGCATTGGGTGCCCCCGCTGAAATTGCACCCTGCACCCGGCCGCCCCTATGCCGCTGATGCTGTATGCTGTAACTGATGTGATTTAGACTGGAAGTACACTGGGTTCCTGCTAACCAGGCCCCCAGTGCCAGCACACTTTCCCAAAACTGTACAATTGTTTCCCCCAGTTGGCAAAACTGTTAGCACCCTCAGTCAGCCCCTGGTAAATAGTACCCCTGGTACCTAGGTCTTGAGGTACTAAAAAGGGTCCCTTAGGGCAGCAGCACGAAATGTACGACCATAAGAGACCCCTCTTCAAGCACATGCAAGGCTGCCATTGCAGGCTGTGTGTCTTAGTGCAGACAGAAGTGAAAAAACGACGTCACACATCCTTGTGTGCCATGTCCCCTAACACTGCATGTAATATTTGTAAGTCACCCCTACAGCAAGCAGGCCTGACAGTCCTATGGCAGGGTGCTGAATATTACATGTGAGGGCATACTTGCATGAGCAGATATGCCCCTGCCCTATTCCTGCCAGTACAAGTAACCCGGGAAGCCATTTTAAAACATGTGCTGGACTGTGGTGAAAACGAGTTCCCAAGTTACATGGTGGCTTCACTGTAGATAGGGATGTTTGGTATCAAACATCTTGTATTGATAAACCCACACTGATTCCAGTGGTGGATTTACCAATACATGCACTCAGAGAACACCTTAGAGGTGCCTCTTAAAAACCTACCAGTCTCTGGTGTGCTCCCTGTAGGAAAGTGGGTTTCTGTTGCAGTAACCCCCCCACTTTTTGCCAGATTTCTGATGCACTTTGACTTGATGTGCCCCGGGTCCCTGCCAATCAGGTTCCCAGAGCCTGTGTTCTTTCCCAAAACTGTACCTTTGTAGCCCCAATTGGCACCTCTCTGGCCCTTGTAAAAGGTACCATGGGTACCAAAGGCACTGTGACCAGGGGAAGCCTCTAAGGGCTGCAGCACAGATTGTGCCACCATTAGAGGTCCTGTACCTTAACACACATACACTGCCATTGCAGGCTGTGTGTTTTGGTGCAGAGAAAAGTGAAGAGTCGACACCTGTGTGCTATGCCTGCAACCCACTGCCTATGGTATAGGTAAGACACCCCTCTAGCTGGGTGCACTATACCACTGGTGAGGGTACAGTTGCATGAGCACTGTGCCCCTACAGTGTCCAAGTACATTCTTAGACATTGCAGTAAAGCCATAAAGAGCATATGGTCTGGGAGTTTGTCATGACGAACTCCACAGCACCATAATGGCTTTACTGAATTCTGGGAAGTTTGGTAGCAAACTTCTCAGCATAATAGACCCACACTGATGCCAGTGTTGGATTTATTATACAATGCACTCAGAGGGCATCTCAAAGATGCCCCCTGAAAATCAACCAGCCTCTGGTGGGTTCCTTGACTGGTAGACACCAGCCTGCCACCACGAGACATGTTTCTGGACCCCTGGGCCCAGAAGCAAAGTCTTTCCTGAGTGGAGGTGTTCACACCTCCCCCAGGTCAGGAAGAGCCATCTGTTGCAGGGGAGCTTCAAAGGCCTTGCCGCCTTTGCAACATGACCCCCAGCCTCTCCTGCTATCAGAACGCCCCCTTCCTGTCTCACCCCCTTTTCGGGTGAAAACATTAAAGCAGCCCAGAAGGTGTGCTCACCTCTGCCAACCCCACCCCTGAGGTGGGAGAGGCGAGGTGAAACCCACTCTTCAGTGCCCGCCATCCTGCAGATGGCAGGCACTCTCCAATCAGGATAAAGGATTGTGCCCACTCCCCCACATGGGGTGAGCACACCAAGGGTGTAGTCACCCTAAGGTCAGTAGCCCCTTGGCTACTACCTCTAGACCCCTAAAACGCCCCCTAAATATAGTATTTAGGGGGCAGCCCTGAACCCAGAAGGCAGATTCCCGCAACCTACGAAGGACGAAAGAAGACGCACAGCAGAGGAGACTGGAGAGAAGATCTGACTTTGCCCCAGCCCTATCGGCCCATCTGCAGTTTCCAGAGATCCTGCGCCAAAAGTCGCCTCGTCCTGCAGCCAGCAACCTCCAGAACCCCCGGGAGGACTGACTGCCTTCAACAAAGACCGGATCTCCTGTGAACAGCAGCTCTGTTCAAAAGAATCTCCAAAGAAAGACTCCAAGCCTGCTGAAGACAAAAAAAGACGACGCCTGGAACCACCACTGCACCCGTCGCCTACGGCCCAAGTCCGACTGGCCCACCAGTCCCAGCGAGGTCCCCCAGCGCCCTAGAGCCAGAGTCCACCGTGGGTTGACCCCTCCAGGACTCCCGACATCGCCTGCAACCTCTGCACGGAGCCCCAACCGCGAGTGGCCCGGTAAGGTGAAATCCGACCTCAAAAGGCACCCCTGCATCCAGCCGCCCTGCGCCCTAGAGAAGAGGACCTGAGGTGCACCTACATCCCCAAGCCCTCCAACGTACCTGCCAAGCTGTTGATTCCTCCCGGAAGACTTCCTGGAGCGAGCCTGCAGCCAAAATCCAAAACAGGCAACTCCCATTGAAAACAGGGCACCCAACGACAAATCAGCACCCTGCACCTGGCCGCCCATGTGCCGCTGTGGGTGCACCTTGTGTGCTACCTTGGATCCCCCTTTGCCCCGAGCTTAACCCTAGGAGCTTTGCTCCCTCAACCCTGTGGCTTGCCCGATAGCAGCCACCAACCGACTGCCTCCTAGCCCCATGGGCTAACATTGGGCCTCAGCACCCTGCACCTGGCCACCCTAGTGCCGCTGAGGGTGCTTTTTGAGTGCATCCTTGACCCTGGGGGAACCCTTGTTCTTACCCCAGAAACTCAACGCTAAAGAGTGTTTACTTACCTGCAAACCGATAACCTCATTTTTCTCCATAGGATTGCATTGACTGTTTTCCTCTGAAAAACGTGTGTTGAGGGTGTTTGTATTGAAACATAAGAAAATGTGGTTTTGTGAAAACTGTTTTACTTACCTTTTGTCTAGGAAATATCCCAGTGTGATATCTAGGCATATCACACTGAGAAGAAAAAGTAATCCAAAAAGTACTCTAAAAAGTAATCAAAAGTAATCCAAAATTAATTGAAACTGTATTTGCATATTTTACAAACCTGTAACAAACGGCATTCTCATCTAGCTTGCTTGTTGATCAATCTGTCTTGAAAAGTACAATTCTACTTACCTGTACCAAGTCCTGCTTGATTCTAAAAATAAAATGCAGCTAAAAAATATTTTTATACAAACAATTGGTCTGAGTTCAGTTTTTGAGTGTGTGACAACATTTCTTGCCTGAGTGTGTACAATAAATACTTAACACTACCCTCTGATGAAGCCTTACTGCTCGCCCACACTACCACAAATAGAGAGTACGGTATTATCTACGTTTACCTCTGTAAGCCTTTGGGGATCCACTGGAGTCTGTGCACACTATACCTTACTTTGGTATGGTATATACAGAGCCAGCTTCCTACACTCCCTGACTGGTTTATGCTAGCCTACCACCCGAGTCACTCTTCTGACCTTCTAGGGTGACCGCCTTTTGATCTCAGGAGACCCAGAACAAAAACCTGTCCGGAAAGAGGGTATCACACCCCCTCCCACAGGATGACCTGCTAATTAGCCTACCTAGCTCGGCAAGCTTCAAAGAGCTGCCGCCTTTGAAATGCCAGTCTAGCTCCCCTCACAGGAGAGGAAGCCGACTTTGTCCAGGGCCCCCTTGGCACCTGGACAGGCAGGAAAATTAGCTAGTCTGGTATGCTTACCACCCCCAGGCTAGTACCACCCCTACGGTGGGCTGAACTGAGATAGACACAATTTTTCAGAAGTAGCCATCTTTGTGATGGCATACCTAGAAATTCTGTGACAGGGTTATGCCTACTTCCAACAGGAAGTGGTCATACAGGGGGCGTCGTGGCCCCAAGGGTCAGTAGACCATTGGCTACTACCCTACACTCCCCTAATGCCCCTAAATTCAGTATTAAGGGGAGTCTCTGGCACCAGAAGAACAGATCCTGATGACCTATGAAGAAGGACACTGAAAAGTCGAGAAAGCAGAAGACCAAAGTGGAGAAGAGGAACAAAGGTGCCCCTACGTCCCAGAGCGTCGTGAGCCCTGAGCCCCCCTTTTGGTTCAGCCTGACTGGCCCCCCAGTCAAAGCCTGCAGTCTCTTTCTCCATAGGATAACACTGCTAAGACAGACCTACCGACGAGGGACCGTCAGCATCACCGAGGCCAGCACCGAGAGTGGCCTTGCTGTCCTGTCCGGTCTCCATTTCCAGGTCGACCTAAAAAGTGAGTCTCCAACGCAAGCTACCCGCTGGACAAAATACCTCTGCACCCGAAACCCACAGCCCAAGTCGGAGCCTACCGACTGTGCACCCTTGCCCCAGAGACCCTCAAGAACCGAACCCCCCTTTGGGTTCCAACAGACTTGTCCCCACTTACAGCATTTTTCTGTTACAGTTTTTCGCCATAGACTTCAAACGGTAGCGCTCGAGGCTACCCTTGTGACCAGCACCTCTGCACCCGGACACACCAGGGCAGGTAAACCAAAACTGCTGTTCTTCTAAGGGCCTTGGCCCCTGTAACTCGATTGCAAGTACCCCTGTGCAGTGTATGTTTCACCCACAGGATGACATTACCACATTCGAGGCTCGTGCCTCCCATCTGACAGCTATATTTTCTAAGTCTCTGAAAATCGCTAACTCGAAAAGTACTAACCTATTCTCGTAGATCTTGGTGTCTAAATTAATATTAAAATCTGGGATTGTTCTTAATTGGTGTCAGATTTCCTTATTGAATGTGTGTCTCATTTATTGGCTCTGTGTGTGCAACAAATGCCTAACACTCCTCTCTGATAAGCCTAAAAGTGCTTGACCACACTACCACAAATAGAGCGCCCTGGGATTGTTAAAGCAAGCCACTGTACACTAATAAGGGATACCTGGAGACTCTGCACAGTGCACCTCATTTTGGTACACTATATAGAGAACCAGCTTCCACCAAGTCATGTTTGTTTTGATCAGGACAACCTTGCCAGTCAGGTGAGCAAGGAAGGCTTTGAGCTCTAGATGAACAGCTAGCAACTTAAGGTGATTGATAGGAGATGTCTTTTGCTGAATGTCCCTGTACAGTCAGATCTTGTGAGTACGCTCCCCAACCCGTGAGGGATGCATCCGTTGTTATGATTCTCTGAGTAACTGAGTCTAGGAAAGGCCGTCCTTGTAGGAGGTTGTGGGTATTCCGCCACTGCAGAAAGTGGCAAGCTTGACGGCCAACTAACACTAGATCTGATCATTGACCCTCCGCTTGAGTGCATTGGTGCGCTAAGCACTCTTGCAGCAGACGCATGTTGAGTCTGGCATGAGGTACTATGGCTATGCATGAAGCCATGGTTCCGAGGAGACGCCTAACTGTCCTCCCTGTTACGTGTTGATGAGGCTGAAACTGGGGAATGATCTCCTGGAAAAATTGAATCCTGGCTGCATTGGAGTAAGCTATCCCGCATTGTGAGTCGAGGATGGCTCCCAGGTAGGGTTGTGTTTGAAGGGGTTGGAGGTGGGATTTGACTGCATTGATAGTGATGGCTAGTTGATGCAGTAGTTTTATGGTGGCCTGAGTGTGTTGGAAGCACTTGTGACGAGTTGTGCTTTTGATGAGCCTATCGTCAATCAATCGGAATCCTATAAAACGCGACTACTCACCGTGAGGGTCTCAAGGTGGGTGGTGGGTGGGTCTGCGGGTCAGTTGAAGATCCAGAGCTTGAGGTCGTTCCTCTATTGCGGCAGCAATGGTTATTGCCTAAGATGCAGAGGCAGGGAGTTCCAAGTCTTCGCAGCGAAGTAGGAGAAGGATCTTCCTCCAGTCGTGGTCTTGCAGATCTGTGGGACGGTGACGAGGGCCAGTTGGGTGGACCGGAGAGGTCTGGTGGGACTGTAGAAGGAGAGGCGATGGTTGAGGTATGCTGGTCTGGCGTTGTGGAGGGCTTTGTAGGCGTGCATGAGAAGCTTGAAGGTGATTCTCTTGTTGACAGGTAGCCAGTGAAGGTCTCTCAGGTGGCCTAAATATGGAAAGACGTCTGTTTTGCCTGCCCAGGTGAGCAGCTTCTGCTGCGAGACATTTGGTGAAAACCCTGGGGTGGTTGTGACCCTGAAGGGGAGCACTTTGAATTGGAAGTGCTGTCCGTTCATTACGAACCTGAGGTATCAGCGATGCGCTGGACGAATAGGTATATGGAAATAGGCATCCTTCTGGTCGAGTGCGACCATGAAGTCGTGAAGAGTGACCATGTGAAGGTACTCTGAGAGAATATATTGGTTTAGGAGTCTGAGGTTCAGGATTGGTCTTAAGGCCAGTCCTTTTTGAGAATAAGGAAGTAGAGTGAATAGACTCCTGTGCCTTGCTGGTCTATTAGCACTGGCTGTATGGCCCCATTTTTGAGGCATGCCTGAACTTCCTCCCTGAGCAACTGTAGATGTGGTGAGTTTTTTTTGCGGGGTGGAATGTTTAGAGGTGTAAAAGTGAGCTCCAGACATTAACCATGTCGGATAATATCCAAAACCCACTGGTCGGAGGTGATGTTCCCCCCCGGCAGGAAAGAATCGGTTGTAGTCGACCCCGAGAGGTGTTTTGTGGTCGGTCGAGATGAATGGCAAGTCATGGTTTGGTGGTGGCGGCGGAGGGCGTGGTAAAACTGCCCTTGCCACTTCCCTCAGAATTATTGTCCCTATAGGAGCACCAGTAGTATCCCCTGGGTGAGGTAGTTTGAGTCTGGGTTCGCTGGTAGGAGGTAGAGGTTTCAGGGGAGGGAGTTTTGGATCCCTGTGATAAGAGCAGCGGCGAAAGGAACCACGTTGGGATGGTGTTTGTAACACCCCCATCGCCTTAGCCGTCTCATCATCCTTTTTTACTTTTTACAGAAGGGCGTCGACCTGGGGACCCATTAAGGTGTCCCCCGTCGAAGAGAAGAGGTAAGAGGTTTTGCTGAGCCTCAGATTTAAAACCTGACACACTAAGACAAGCAAGTCTCCGAAGGAGGATACTAGAATTAATGCTTCTAGCTGCAGTGTCATCTGCATCAATGGCACAGCGAATTGTGGTTTTGGAAATTAGCTTTCCTTCAGAGGCAATTTGGTATGCCCGTTTTTTGTGCTCTTCTGGGAGATATCGGAGGATGTCCTCCTTTTCGTCCCAGTGGGCCCTATCGTAGCTGGTTAAGGAGGCCAATGGAGTTAGCAATCCTACAATGGTTAGCAGATTGGGCAGCCACCCTTTTACCTGCGGCATCTATCTTTTTACTCTCTCTATCTGGTGGGGGTGCCTCCCCAGATGTTTGAGAGTTAGCCCTCTTACGGGCTGTGGCAGCTACTGATTAGTCAGGTAGGAGATGCCCTTTTATATATGTAGGGTTTCTGGGTGACGCTT
Organism: Calotriton arnoldi; assembly: GCA_963921515.1. NCBI lineage: Eukaryota > Metazoa > Chordata > Amphibia > Caudata > Salamandridae > Calotriton > Calotriton arnoldi. Next base: position 3,576,900 of record CAWUFW010000400.1, read on the forward strand.
AATATATTCTGTCAACCTGGGGTGTGATGACTCGGGACCTAACAGGGTCATTGAATATATCCGGGGTGTGGCATAGCATGCCTTTAAGCGTTGGCAGATAATGTGTTGAGCTTTGACTAGAGGAGAGTGTTTCAAATAAAGTCATCCTCTAAAGGCTATGTATGCAATTGAACTTAGTGGAACATGGCAGCTCTACCTATTAGATCATGGTAGGTGGTAGTGTTGTCAGGGAGAGAGGGTTTAGCGGGGTACAGATCTGGGTCTGTATCTGCAGGTGACTCCGCATCATATGCCTCCCACGGGTCATCTTGCGGTGGAATGGAAAAGTTGTCTTCCTCCCCTCTGACCCGTGTAGGAACAAATTGAACTTTCTGGCGAGCCTGGTGAAGGATGACTAGGTGAAGGTGGTGGTGATTGAGTGTAGTGCGCAGCAGGTGTTGGTGGAAGACTGATGTTGCAGGGCTTGTGGCCTTGTCCACTTCCAAAGCTTCTTCAAATGACAATTGTCTTTTCGCTGATTGTGTCCCTGAGTGAGGATGTCTTGCAATGATACGACCAGTGTCCGGATGCATCATGATATTCTATTGTCTCGAGTCTATCTCCTCTTCTAGCCTTTGAAGCACTGGTTCCACAGGTTCGAAAGTTTGTGCATGTTTCCCAAATGATTTCAGCTCCAGTGTCGGAAGTCTTCGATGTCAGTATCTTCTGTGCCGTGGTTTTGAGTCCGAAGCAGGCATTTTCGGCGCCGAGGTGAAGCGGTGTTTCGACACCAAAGTTCGGCTCAGCTCTGAAGGGGGAGGAGTTGGGCGGAAGCATGTGTCTGGTGCTGTTTTTCGGCGCAGAAGCCGAGCGTGTCCGGAGCAACTGGTTGGTGCCAACCATGGCCCGAAGACACTGGTGGCCCAACAATACTTTTTGGCCGATTGTAGGAAGCTAACTTTTTTTGTGGTAGTGCCAATGTAAGGGCACACAATGTAAAAAGTGCACACACCCCTTATTGGTTTAAAGGGCTTAAATTAATAATCCCAAGTGCTGAATTTGTGGTAGTGTGATCGAGCAGCCTAGGCTTATCAGAGGGTAGTGTTAAGCATTTGTTGTACACACATAGTCAATAAATGAGACACACACTCAAGAAGAAACTCGAGATCAATTTAGAAAAATAATACAGATTTTAGGCACCAAGATCATTGGAATCGGGTAAGTACTTTCAGAGTTATAGGTTTTTGTAGTATTTCGAAAAATACAGTCTAACTGTTTTGAGAGATGAGTTTCGAACGCAGTAATGTTATCCTATGGGAGAAACATTAATTGCATAGAAATACTTGCAACTGGTTAACAGGGTCCTTCTCCTGGACTTAAGGTGCTTAAGGGCCAAGGTCCAAGAAACCACCAGCAGTTCAGTTTTACCTGCCTGGTTAGTCTGGGTGCAGAGATGCTGGTCGCGTTGGTAGCGCTGAGTGCTACGCTAAAGTCAATGGAGAAGTACATGCAAAAAGAAAGGCTGCAAGTGGGACTGAAGGACCAGTCCAGCAGAACCCAAAGGGAGGGCTTTGCTCTTGAGGGCCTCTGGAGCGGAAAGACAGTCTGTTTACGTGGACCTGGGATGGAGGGCTCTGGTGCAGATGTGTTTTGTCCAGTGGGTTGCTCAAGTCCGAGGCTCTCACTTGCTTTCGGTGACCTGGAGAGGGAGAGAAAGCAAGACTCCAGGTCCACTCTTGGTGATGACCTTGGAGATCTGACATCCCTTGACCACTGGTCGGTGTTGGCATCGGTGGTATCCGGGCTGACCATAGCGATCCTTGGTGCTTGCAAGGGCTCCAGTACCCCAGGTATTGGTGCAGGGAGGCTTTGGGAAAGCTCAGCTGTTCGAGATTTGGTGAAGCGACGGGGTGACATCTTGGAATCTCAATGACCTCCTCCTGACAAGTTGCTCCATAGGTGGACACGATGGTCAGCAAAACAGTGAACCGGGCAGATGCGGTCGGTGCCTGCAGATGCAGGCAGATGTCTCCCCCACCTCAAGGGAGATGCAGTTATGTTGGTGAAGTACTGGACAGGCCTTCAAGGGTTTGGGGAAGCTGTTTAGCTGCAGGAGGAGTTGCTTCTTGCAGTTGTCGGGAGAGCAGCAGTCGGGCAGTGTACCTTGCTATGGCACAAAGGGGGAGTGTGCCATGTCATGTTTCCAAAATGGTTTGCACCATTTCACGCATCCTGCGATGGCAGGCTGCATGCAGTTTTTGTGTGGGTCCTTTTGGGTGACATAATACATGCTGCAGCCCATAGGGACCCTCTTTAGTACCCATGCCCTGGGCACCAGGGTAACCATTTACTAGGGACTTACAGGGGTGCTAACATCTTTACCAATTGTGATACAATTAGACATTCACCTGTTTAAAGGGAAAGAGCACTGGTACTGGGCGTCTAGTTAGCAGGCACCCAGTGCACTTTCAGTCAAAAAGCATCAGTACTAGGGCAAAAAGTCGGGGTGACCATGTCAAAAAAGGCCACTTTCCTACACCAGTCAGAGGGAGGAAGATGACCCTTTGTCGAGGTATACTGTGGGCAGGGTGGAGGCGGACGGGGCAAGGTACTCACGGGCTGTCCTGGAGTAAGGTCCTGCATCTCCATCTCTGAACCGAAGCTGTCCTTGTGAGAGAATGTGCCATTGTCTTCTGCGAATGGGTGGGCTTGTACCTTCAGAACAGAAGAGACCTGTTGTGTTCTCGGCGCTGCTTCGGGACATCTCGAGGTATGTATCGGGCTCTACAGTCGCACAGCGTCTTCTTCGACCGAAAAGACCTGCAGGCCTCACAGGTAGCTTCCTCATGTTCAGGGGAGAGGCCTCAGTTACACACCTGATGGAAATTGGTGCATGGGAACTTAGCGTGGCAGCGAGAACAGAAGCGGAAGGGCATCTCTTCCATCTCCAGATGGACATGTTTTGGAGGGAGAGTCGAAGATAAAGATAGGGTGAAGTCCCACGGGGGCTGCAGCTGACTCAAGGCACCCCAACTAGGTCAACGTCGATGAACCGACAAGGGGGATAGAACAGCTGCGATCTAAAACGACACCGACGTTAAAGTTTGGAAAGAATAGATGATGTTGAACCGGAGCAGAGGAGCAATCTAACAATGGACTCCATGAACATGTGCATTACCAGCAAGAGGAGGAGGCACAATACCTTGTGACTCGAAAGACTTTCTTAGATGAAGAACAACTTGCACACATTCAAGCCCAACACTAGATGGCAGGATTATGCTAAGCATGTGTGTCTACAGCTATACATGCCTCAAACAGTTATTTACCTCTAATGCTCTTTCTGGTGGGTAGTCCATTTTATTGCAAGTTTCTCATGGGCCTCCCGCTTCTCTGTTCTGTTGAGTGGAGTCCTGAACATCATAATAAGGTCACGAGTTAGGAATCTTTGCACAGTCATTGATAATTTATGCAATGCTCAGTTTCTGAGGGTGCTTGAAAGAGAAGGATTGACGAAACTGATATTAGCACGCAGAGATGACACATATATTAGGGTAAGCAGTCACAATGGAGCCAAACCACGCCACCCACCGGCATGCAGGAGCATTGCTGGAAAAATGTGTCTGGCTCTACTTTGGCACCAGCGAGGATTCTTAAGATGATAAATTTAGAGTTAGATTATCCACAAGAAAGTGCTTTACCATAGGTAAGTAGCTTGTTCTTCACATATAGTTTGGAACTACTCCGCATCAGGAGAGTGGCATCTGGGACAGTTGCCCAATACAATATCGAGTATCTTGCTTATCGTGGTAGAAGTGAGACCGCTCCAGCAACACCATCCCAACTTCATTGCGCCCCTGGCCTTAGACTCCAAGGACTACATCTTCCTCGGCAACCTAAATTTCCATAGCGACGACCCCAATGGCAAAAACACCGCACACCACCTCAACAGTATTAGCAGCCTCGTTTTGACCCAGATAATCCACGACCCTACACACACCGCAGGACACTCGCTGGACCCAATTTTCACCTCCAGCAACCGTTTCAAATACAGCCATGTCACAGAACTTGCATGGACTGATCTCACCATCGTCCACTTCAGCATCTCCATGACCAACGCCCCCCACCGGAGGTGGAACAAAGACCAGCTGGGTGAAAGCCCTCAACACCTCCAAACCTGCTACCACCACCAACCTCGAACAGGGAGTGAAAATGTAAATGCCTGGATCACGAATTGCGCAGACAGCATCGTCCCAATCAAGAGCAACATCCAGAGGAAATCCTCCAAAAGGCCAGCTGGTACACCCAAGAACTCAGAACAGCAACACAAGACAGCAAACAGTTGGAGAGGAGATGGCGCACCAGCAAGGAAACCTCCGGCAGGGCAGCCTTCAAGACCTCCCTCAACCTCTACCACCGCCTGCTGAGGGCAAGGAAGATGACAGCCCTTATCGCATGCATTGAAAACCAGCACCAACAACACCAAGGAACTATTCAACATCGTTAAGGAATTCTCCAACCCGGTTGCCAGTGAAAACATCACACCCTCACAGGAGCTGTGCGACAACCTCACTCATGTCTTCCACAACAAGATCACAACCATATACAGAAACTTCGAACCCCAACCCACACCTACAGACTTCCTCGACAGATATGCCACCACCGTAACCAACATGAACGACGCACTGACCACCTGGAAAATCCTCTCCACCCACGACCCCACCTCCACCATAAAATCCATCCACTCGGGAGGTCCCACAGACCCATGCTCACACCACATATTCAACCTCGGAAACCAAAGGATCGGCCAGGAACTCACCACACTACTCAACACCTCTATCACCACCACAATATTTCCTGACGCATCCCGAAGTCAGACCACTACTCAAAAAACCCTCCGCCGACGACAGCAAACTCAAAAACTACCGACCAATCTTCCTGCTCCCGTTCGAAGGTACTGGCAAAGATCATCAAGAATCAACTCATGACCTGCCTGGAGCAGAACCAGCTACTCAACTCCCCCCCCCAATCTGGCTTCCGCAGCAATCACAGCACCGAAACCGCCCTGATCGCAGCCACCGACGACATCCGAACCCTCCTCGGCGGAGGAGAAACAGCAGCTTTGATCCTCCTCGACCTCTCGGCAGCCTTCGACACCGTATCCCACCACACACTGATCGAAAGTCTCCACCACATCGGCATCCAAGGGGATGCACTCAGGTGGATCACCTCCTTCCTCACCACCTTTCACCTCTGAAACCAAGGAGATCCCCCAGGGCTCATCCGTCAGCCCCACACTTCAACGCATATATGAGCCCTCTGGCCAACATAGTCACCCGAACCAACTTTCACAGATGCATGACAAACGTCGCTGAATGGATGAAGAACAAGCTCCTCCAGCTGAACACAGACAAGACGGAAGTACTGATCTTTGGCAACAGCAGCAACACATGGAACGACTTCTGGTGGGCATCAGACCTAAGACCCGCACCCACTCCCTCCAACCACGCTAAAAACCTCAGAATCATCATTGACAACAAGTTCACCATGAAATCACAGATCAACGCCATCTCCTCCGCCTGCTTCCTTACTCTGGACATGCTACGTAAGATCTTCAAGTGACTACCCCTACGCATGAAACGTACCGTGACACAAGCCCTCATCACCAGCCGACTGGACTACGGCAATAATGCAGTTATACAGGTAAGTACATGACTTGCAGTTCCAGTCTTCGGGACCAAAGGTCAACAAGGGGCAGGTGAGTACCAAAACTGCACCACCAGTGGCACAGGGGCGGCCGGGTGCAGAGGTCAAAATCTGAGTTCTGCCCAATGTGTTTCACTGGAGACTGGGGGTGCTCGAAGCAATACTGCTTGCAGGTAGGTTCGTCAGTTACCGGAGCCAAGCTTTGGGGGTTAGAGCAAACACCAGTGGCACAGGGGCGGCCGGGTGCAGGGTGCAAATAGTGTCAGGTGCCCAATGCTGTTCAATGGAGAACTTACTTCGGACAAACAGGCTGCAGGCATTGCATCGGAGGCTGCAGGAGGGAGACCAGCAGAGATAAGTAAAGATGTATAGGGTCGTAGAGGCACAGTCTGTTCAGCTCACCAAGGCCAAGGGGCTTCTGGTGCGGGGGTGTCCGTAGGCGTCTGATTATTCTTAGAGGAGCCGGTCGTGTAGGCTGCAGGCGTGGTCATGAAGTCCAGGAGGGATCAGTCAGCGCTGGACTTGAGGTCATGATCGCTGAGGAACCTGTTCTGGATACTCGCGGTACCGGAGGACACTATGGTCCTTTGTGTAGGTTTCTTGGGGACAGATCCGCTGTCCTCTGGAGTCTCTGGTCTTTGTCGAAGGGCAGGCAGTCTTACTCTGGTTCTGGAAGTTGCTGGCTGCAGGACAGGCGTCGTCTTCTTTTACCAGGTCTTTGAAGCTGCAGACATGCCGATAGGGCTGGGGCCAAGACTGTAGGCGTCTTCAGGCTTCGCTGCAGGGTGTTTTCCTCATCCTCCTTCTTAGGTTGACAGGAAATAGTTTCCAGGTCTGGGGGAGCCACCTAAATATTAAATCTAGGGGCGTTTTAGGGGAGTAGCAGGTAGGGCCAACAGGCACCTTATCTGGGGTGACTACACTCTCAATTCTCCAGTATTGGGGTATCTTTCATAGATTCACATGCTTGAATCATTCCCCGTCGTCGGAGTGGGAGTCCCACGGTACATAAAAATAGCAATATATATATATATATATACCATATCCTAGGTAAATTAGAACCAGGAAGTAACGTAGCTAGAAATTAAAGGAAAAAATTCCTTCACCTTCATGACTCGTCCAAGTCATTATATATAGTCCAAAGTCCAGCCAATCAGGCGACAGCACCACCCAGAATGTTCTCCTCAGAGGCTCAGGCTCTCAGATTTTCTACCGCACGTCGTGTGAAGGGAGTCTCCCTGAGCTCTGCTCAGTTTTCTTCTCAGTTCTTTGAATTTATTATTCTTAGGATGTCTTCTTCAAAGAAGTCTCTTTTTCGCCCTTGTGAGTCTTGTGGGAAGCTCCGGCTGTTTTCAGAAGATCCCCACAAGAAGTGCATTTACTGCTTATATCCTGAACATCAGGTGAGAGACTGCAAGATCTGCAGAACTTTTCCTCAAAAACTCTGAGGGACAGAGAGGGGCGTCTACTTCTGTGGCTACAGAAGATAAAAGACCAGGACAATCCCTTATCTGAGGTGGGGAGCATTGCCTCTGTTCAGTCTACGTCCTCCAGAAAGAGGTTTTCTGACACAAATTTGTCTTCTCCTGGGGCTAAGGTGTTGAAGAAGCAACCCTCCAGCAGTACTGAAGTGCCTTCTACTTCAAAAAGACTCTTCCACCTTCTAAGCCTAGATCTATAGCTTCTACGCCCCGAGAAAGTCAAAAAGTCTCTCTCTTCTACACAAGTGTCTGACAAAGATTTGCCTCAGAAACGGATTTCCTCGTCGACGGGCTCGTCGGCGACTCCTTCGTCGACGAGCTCTTATACTGCAACTACTACGTCGACGGCAACATTCTCATCGCCGAAGACACAAATGATCATGTCGTCGGCGTCTTCGCTCGTCGACGCTGGTATCCGTCTCAGTCAGACCAGTTCCGTCGACGAAGGTGTTAGTATCTACCGTCGATGCTCCGGCGACGAAGACTAAAGGAGTGTCGTCGTCGACTGTCTCGTCGACGAAGGTCCCGCCGACGAAGTCCGTCCCGTCGACGAAGGTCCCGTCGACGAAGTCCGTCCCGTCGACGAAGTCCGTCCCGCCGACGAAGTCCGTTCCGTCGACGAAGTCCGTTCCGTCGACGATGCTTCCGTCGACGCCTACACCGTCGGCGACTACTTCGTCAACGGTTTCCTTGTCGACGTTACCACTAGCATCATGCACGGCTCTGCAGGTCTGGTCGTCGTCGACGCCTGCAGTGGAGATTACGCCGTCTACATTGCCTCCGGTGACAACGGCGTCTTCTTTATTACAAAGACGTGCATCTTCTTTAAATGTACGCTCTCCGCTCACAATTTCTCCTCCTAAGGTTCACCTCAGACTGCCGGACCAGTTGCTAACCTCTGATGATGACGATGACCAATCGGAAGAGGGTGATATGTTCCGTACCGCCAGGAGCCCTTCGGAGCTCCTCATTAAATATCAAGATGAGGATCCAGAGGATGACGTCTGTCAGGAAACGGTTCCTTTACCTTCAGATACACTGCCTACGGCCCAAATGCCTCTGGCTCTTTTGAACAATCTGCAATACATGCTAGATGATTACTATCGCCGTTTCCCTCCATCAGAATCGGCTTCCTCTATGCCGCCCACACCTATGCCTCAAACTTCTTCAACTTTAAGATCACCCAGGCCTCATTCTCCTGTACTGTCGCATCACTCTCAGGACGCCCACACCTCTGACGACGATAGGGAGGAAGGAGAATTAGATGACAGATCTTTACTTTCAGAATGGGATGAGTATCAGATACAAACTCCGTCGCCTTTAACTCCTGCTCCTGTCGACTCCCCTCCTGCTGACGTTGGAGGTTTTCACCTGCTTATGGAGAGAGCTACTAAGCGTTTTCTGCTTTCTATGGAAACGAAGCAGGATGATTGCTTCCTCTATGATTTTAAGGATCAACCAAGAAGACAAATACGATCCATTCCCATTATTGACTTCATTTGGCAAGAGGGATTGAAAGTTATGAAAGCTCCTGCCTCTATTCCTGCGGTCATGCCCCGCCTTGATAAAAAGTACAAGGCTCCGGACAACTCGCCTGCATGTTTGATCGGTCAACCAAAGGCAGATTCGGTTATAGCGCAGGCAGCGCAGCGACGATCGCGGAATCCCTCCTCTCCATTATCCGCCCCTCCAGATCGGGACGGTAGACGTTTGGACGCTATTGGGAAGAAGGTGTCCACTATGGCAGCGACAACAGTTCGGGCAGCTAATTCACTGGCTATCTTAGGACGCTATGATAGGCAAATGTGGTCGGACATTGCTCCCTACATTAATATGTTGACTGAGCCTTCTAAATCAGAGGCGCTTAAGATCCTTCAAGAAGGGGAACGAATCTCGGCTGAGATTATAGACTCATCGGTGGATGTTGCCTCTACAGGTTTTCGACAAATGGCAGGTGCTGCGGTCTTGCGGAGGCAAGGCTGGTTAAAATCAACTTCTTTTCGCCAGGAAGTTCAGACTAAGATATTGGACATGCCTTTCGATGGCGAGTCTCTTTTTGGGAACCATGTGGATGAGGCCCTACAGACCATTAAAAAGGATACTGAGACAGCAAGTTCTCTCGGAACACTTCAGTTTCGTAAACCGCCCTTTCGGGTGCGAGGGGCGTGGATCCTTCTCTACTAGAGGAGGATACAATCAACAGAGACAATATCAGCCCTATCACAGCAATCAGCGCTTCTCTTCCCAGCGCCAACAACAATTCAGGCAACAACCAGCGACCTCTTACTCGCAAAATAGAAGGAAGTCTACTTTCCGAGGACGTGATAACCCTAAAAACAGTGACAACTGCCACCTGCCACCTGCTCGACCACTTACCCCTGTACAAGTTGGAGGAAGAATCTCCCGTTATTACTCAAACTGGTCGAAAATAACAACAGACAAATGGGTATTGGACATTGTGGCCAGAGGCCACGTTCTAGAATTCGTAAAATTTCCTCCAAATTTTCCCCCAAGGGCCCACCTCCAGCTCGCCTCTCAGAGCTATTTGCCCAAATAAAGTTGATGCTGCGAAAGGGAGCCATCGAAGTAGTCCCTCGACTGCAAAGAGGAACGGGGTTCTATTCCAGGTTTTTTCTCATAAAAAAGAAATCGGGAGAATGGCGTCCCATTTTAGATCTTCGCTCCCTCAACAAATATCTCAAGAAATTGTCATTCCGGATGCTAACTCTGCAAGAAATTCTTCCTCTCCTTACTGCAGGGGATTACATGACCACCCTCGACCTCCAAGATGCTTATTTTCATGTGCCAATTCTACCCAGACACAGAAGGTTCTTGAGGTTCAGAGTGGCCGGCAGGGACTTTCAGTTCAAAGTCCTCCCTTTCGGACTACGGTCCGCACCCCGGGTCTTTACCAAGGTCTTAGCACCGGTGGCTGCACACCTTCGACTGGAGGGAATCCAGATTTTTCCCTATTTGGACGACTGCCTTATCAAGGCGAGTTCATTCAACAGCGCAAACGTCCATACTCAGAGATGTCTATCCCTGTTCCAATCTCTGGGTCTCTCCATCAATTTCGACAAATCGCACCTCCTCCCATCGCAGGAGAGAACCTTCTTGGGAGCCACATTAAACACGTTGAGAACAAAAGTCTGCGTCTCAACCGAAAGACAAACGAAACTTTGCAATCTTGCACAGCTAATAAGATCAAAGAGTACGTTTCAGTTCGACGGTTCAAGTCGCTTCTGGGGATGCTGTCATCTTGCATTCCTATGGTCCCCAATTGCCGTTTCAGAATGAGACCCTTGCAAGAGGAACTCAACAAACAGTGGCTGCAAATCTCAGGATCCTTCGACGATCTCATTCGCGTCACTTCACAGATAAGGGACACTCTACGATGGTGGACTTCAAAGACAAATGTAGCAGCAGGCTGCTCATTCCTCATGAAACCTCCAAGCTTCGTCATCACCACGGATGCCTCCCTAGAAGGATGGGGAGCCCATCTGCAGGGACTGACAGCAAGCGGAAGATGGGATGCTCAGCAAAAGACTTGTCATATCAACCTGTTGGAGTTACTGGCGATCTTCCTAGCCCTGAAGTCTTTCCGCACCATCATTCTCGGAGCATCTGTGTTGATACGGACGGACAACACAACAAGTATGCATTACTTGAACAAACAAGGAGGAACAAGGTCCGCACTGTTGTCTCAACAAGCCCAGGAAATGTGGGATTGGGCGATCAAACATCAGATAACCCTGACAGCAGTTCATGTCCCGGGAGTGTCCAACGTTCTTGCGGATTCCTCAGCCGCTTGACAACATCCAATCACGAGTGGGAGCTCCATCAGCCAACGTTGAATCGAATTTTTCAGGAGTGGGGTCAGCCCAACCTGGACTTGTTCGCAACCAGTCTGAACCGCAAATGCCAATTCTTCGCAAGTTGGCGTCTCCACAACGAATCATGCGGAAATGCCTTTTTGATGAACTGGTCGCAGATTTATGCCTACGCTTTTCCACCGATACCGTTGGTTCCCAGGGTTCTCTGGAAAATGAAGAAGGAACCTTGTCGCCTAATACTCATAGCTCCCAGGTGGCCTCGCCAGTTCTGGTTCACCGAACTACTCCTTCTCTCCGAATGCCATCCCATTCAGTTGAGACCAATACCGAACCTTCTATCCATGCAGAACGGTCAGATCTGCCATCCGGATCCTGCATCCCTGCACTTAGCAGCCTGGCGCCTAAGCACCTTGAATTCGCCCACTTAGATATTCCTTCTAACTGTAGAGAAGTTCTGGCCAATGCTAGGGCGCCTTCCACAATAAAGACATACACGCTTAAATGGAAACGATTTTGCCTGTGGTGTCAAGCCAACAACATACATCCAGTACATGCAAAGCCGGAACAAATTTTACCTTTCTTCCTGCATCTGGCAAGATCAGGCCTTGCACATTCTACGCTTAAAGTATTCTTAGCAGCTATCTCAAGATTTAGACAGGATGGTTCCAACTCTCTCTATTCCTCTAGGATCATTCGACAGTTCTTTAAGGGGTTATTTCGTATGTTTCCACCTATTCGCCATCCACCTCCAGCCTGGCATCTTAACGTTGTGCTATCGCAACTTATGCGACACCCCTTTGAACCTATTCATCGGACAGAGTTGAAGTTTCTTTCATGGAAAGTGTCTTTACTATTAGCCCTCACGTCGGCTAGGCGGGTCAGTGACATTCAAGCCTTCACTATAAAACCGCCGTACCTTCAATTCACAAGAGATTCCGTAGTGTTACGCACTAACCCCGTTTTTATGCCCAAAGTACCTTCGGACTTCCATCTCAACGAACCGGTCATTTTAAAAACTTTTTTTCCCAATCCTCAATCACCTGCGGAAAGGGCTTTACATACTCTTGATCTCAAAAGATGTCTCAAATTCTATTTACAAAGGACATCTTCCATACGGAAATCTGATCAGCTATTTTTAGCTTATGGAAAGATGCGTACAGGACACCCAATATCAAAACAGTCCATTGCCCGTTGGATCTCTGCTGCGATTGGTTTCTGTCATCAGCTGGCAGGCAGACCTTTACAGACAATTCCAAGGGCACATTCTACGAGAGCAATCTCTTCCTCTACTGCTCTCTTTGCTGGTGTGCCGATTCATCAAATCTGCAGAGCTGCTACGTGGTCCAACAGGCACACCTTTACAAGGCACTACTGTTTGGAAGCTGCCAATGATGCAGACACGTCCGTGGGACAGGCGGTTCTTCGTAATCTTTTTAACTAAGGTGAGCCTCTGTTTCCCTCCACCTCTTGCTATTGTTTTACTATGGATTTATACAGATATATCTTGATATGTGAATACATATATAACAATAAGCTATATGTTTGTGATTACACTTTGACTGTGTTATGCATATGCTTATGTTGTGCTGATAATGTCAGCAGTATTGTTCTGGAGTTACTGCTATCTACTCTGATTCAAGCATGTGAATCTATGAAAGATACCCCAATACTGGAGAAGAACAATAGTTACTTACCTGTAATCTGTGGTTCTCCAGTATTGGTATCTTTCATAGATTCACATGCAACTCGCCCACCTCCCCTCAGAGGCTCTTTTGCTATGCTCTGTTTCATTCTGGATCACACTTGTGCTGGAAAATCTGAGAGCCTGAGCCTCTGAGGAGAACATTCTGGGTGGTGCTGTCGCCTGATTGGCTGGACTTTGGACTATATATAATGACTTGGACGAGTCATGAAGGTGAAGGAATTTTTTCCTTTAATTTCTAGCTACGTTACTTCCTGGTTCTAATTTACCTAGGATATGGTATATATATATATATATATATTGCTATTTTTATGTACCGTGGGACTCCCACTCCGACGACGGGGAATGATTCAAGCATGTGAATCTATGAAAGATACCAATACTGGAGAACCACAGATTACAGGTAAGTAACTATTGTTCTTATGCCACACTCCTGCGGGAGGGGGCATAGTCCTAGCCCTGATTGGAGGGGTCTCCCCATCTTCAAGATGGCAGGGGCTGAAAGATGTGCTTCACCTCGCCTCCCCCACCTTAGGGGTGGAGTTGGCAGAGGTGGGCACACCTCCTATTCTTCTAAAGTTTTACCACTGGTTTTCCCACTCAAAGTGGATGTGTAAACCGGGGGCTGCCATCTGCTGCTAGCAGCAGAGGCTGGGGGTCGCATTATAAAGGCGGCAGGCCTTTGAAGCTTCCCTCTCGAGCAATGTGCCCATCCTGAGGGAGGATGTGTGACACCTCCACCCAGGATGTGCATTGTTTCTAGTCCCAGAGAGCACATGCTCTCGACCCAGGGGTCCAGAAACATGTCTGGTGGTGGCAGGCTGCCTACAGCCAGTCTATGACCACACCAGGGTTGGTAGGTTTTCAGGGGGCACCTCAGGGGTGCCCTCTGGGAACATGATTCAATAAATCCCACACTGGCATCAGTGTGTGTTTGAAAGGAGTAGTTTGGTACCAAACACTCCTGGGTTCAGAGAAGCCATCATGGTGCTGGGGAACTTGAGTTGTTGAGTTTCCAGCACATGTACTCTCCATGGCTTCCCTGGCAATTACAATATCTAAGAATGGCCTTAAATATTGTTGGGGCATATCTGCTCATGCAGATATGCCCGTCCCTGTGCTATAGTGCTGGAAGGGTGACTTACCTATACTTTAGGCAGTGCTAGTTGGCATGGAACACAGGCAGTGTGCCATGTCGACTTAGTCGTTTTATCTGCACCAGGCCATGCATGCTGCAGTGGCAGTCTGCATGGCCTAGGTGAGGGGCCCTAGGTACCCAGGTGCCATTTGCTAGGGACTTACAGGGGGCCTGACGGGCCAATTGTGGAATCGTTTTTAGGGAAGAAGCACTGGCACAGGGGACCTGGTTGGCAGAGACCCTGTGCACTACAATCGAAACTACATCAAATACCAGGCAAAAAGTGGGAGCTAACTATGTCAAAAGAGGCACTTTCTTGCAGTACGATAGTAACAGGGTTGCTGACACATGGATTTGAGTAGAGGGAGTGCTGTTTTAAATTTTATTTAGAGGAGAGGTAGATGCAAGAGGTTTAGGTTGGGTGGTGGAGGGGGTGTAGTGAGGATTTGAGAGGCAGAGTGAGAGGAGAGAATTTTAATTGAACTACTAGTAGTAGGGTTTGGGTTTGTTTTTTTGGGAGGGGGGGGTCTATAAAAAGTTAAAGAAGTTAATAGTTTCAGAAAGTCTTTGCCAGACAAATCCCTATGTGCATGTGGAAAACATTTGAAATTTGAGGACTGTCCATAGGACCTCTGAATCTGCGAAAGGGGCTGTGCTGGAAAACTGTTAAATCCTGTCTTTATCATAATCTGATTCATTTCAGTCTTAAATCGTTCAAGAGTAAGACTCAAAAGAAAACAAATGGACATTTAGTTCTACATGAAAATTGAATGTAGTACTGGAGTTTTTATCTAAACCCATTCATTTTTACTCATTGAAATGGTGTAATGGCTGCTCAGCTGGGAATGTAGGAAACACAAATAATTTACCATAAATATGTTCTGCTGAGGGCAAACTTAATTTTTACCAGAGTATCATACTTCGGCTCTCATTTCTTTTCTTTGCCTGGGATTTCCTGTATGCATCTTCTGGATAAAGGATGGGGAACACCCTGTTAGGTCAACAACACTGAGTTATATTGACTGAATATATTTCACAAGAGCCTCTGATGGTGGCACCCATTTAAAGTGTTTTCCACGCCCCTCAGTGTAGTTATCCAAAATGTTGACACCTGCTACAGAAGTAGGCTGAGGTGTGAATAACTACATGTTATTTGTTTTCCGTGAATGAAATCCGCAGCATATGCTCCCTTTCCTAAGTTTCATGCATTGTCGATATTCACTGGCTTGCATATGACCAAGCTGGGAAAACAAGCATCTTATATACTATATATTGCTCATTATTTTCCTGAGCAGATTTTGCATCTTATTGTAGGTGAGAATATCACTCTAATTTCTCAAGGATTTGTACTTGTTTCCTGTCTAATCACAGTCTAGTGTAAGGCTTAATATCTGTGGCCTCCAGAAATGGCTTCCCGGTAAACTTCGGCCTATTAGGTTTGTGGTGCACAGACTAGACTTGAGTACAGGAGCAATGTTTTTCCTCAGTTGATGTTATTAGGTGCACTTGTGGACTCTTGTTTTCTAAGCAATCTTGTTCTGGTCACATGAATTGTAGTCCTGCAGCGTTAATGTCCTCAAGTCAGAATCTATCAGATCAGTCTCACTCATTATCTCACAGAATGCCAGTTTGTGGAATATTTCCTGATATGAGAGCTTGAATCATGGACCTTTTGTGACTTAATGAGCTGGTCAGTTTCTTACTTTTTACACCTATGCAATGCTGTCTTGTACAGTGAATAAATGATCTGTGCTGTTGCGTTCACTTTCATTCTTGTATTCATTGCCCCTTTGTATATCTTTCCAGTTGGCCCAGAAAGTGCCTCACAAATTGAACAATCCAAGGTTTAATGACCCTCATGTGAAGACAAACCTCCTACTTCAATCTCACCTGTCCCGCATGCAGCTGAGCGCAGAGTTGCAGTCTGACACTGAGGAAATTCTTGGCAAGGTACGTGAACACTACTTGAAGGCACAGGAGTGGTTAGTTTAAGAATCTGACATTAGCTTGACTTCAATGTGTCATTTGTATTTGATTCTTGCATACCTGCAATGAGTTTCACCTTCCATCTGCCCCATCTCTCTCTCTCTCCAGGCGATCCGGCT
Source organism: Calotriton arnoldi (assembly GCA_963921515.1). NCBI lineage: Eukaryota > Metazoa > Chordata > Amphibia > Caudata > Salamandridae > Calotriton > Calotriton arnoldi. Next base: position 3,592,841 of record CAWUFW010000400.1, read on the forward strand.
CATTCAGGCATGCGTAGATGTACTCTCCAGCAATGGCTGGCTAAGTCCAGCTCTGGCTGCAATGGAACTGGCACAAATGGTGACTCAGGCAATGTGGTCAAAGGATTCCTACCTCAAACAGCTTCCATACTTCACAGGAGAGCACATCAAGCGTTGCACTGAGAGGGTAAGAGAGAGCACTTGGCCTTTGGGTAAGTCTAAGAGTGCTAGTGCCTGTCAAACCAATTATGCCATACCGACAGGCTATTGGTATCCCTCCTTAGTTCTTAAGCATTTCTCTCTTTTGTCCATTAATCTCTTGACTCCCCTTTCCCCCTTTTCTGTGTGTCTCTACGTTCCATATTTTGTCTTCCTGCACTCTTTTTTTTGTCTGTTCATGCCTTGTTTCTTTCTTTTGTCCGTCTGCCCTTTTGTCCAATCTTCCTCTGTCCCCTTAGTATGCTCACATTAATCTGTACCTTCATGTCTGTTGCTTAGTGTGTCTCGGGTCTATCTGCCTGTCCCTTGGTTCCTCTTTGTGTTCCCCTTTTGTGTTCCCCTTTTGTCTCCATCTCCTGATGACCTTTAACACACATCCTTTGGTTGTCTCTTGTGTATGTTCGTCCATCCATCCATCCTGTAATGCCTTCTGACTTCTGTCCATTAATCCCATGCAGGGGGTGGAAAGTGTGTTTGATATCATGGAGATGGAGGATGATGACCGCAATGAACTTCTACAGCTCTCAGATGCCCAAATTGCAGATGTGGCCAGGTTCTGTAACCGCTACCCCAATATCGAGCTCTCCTATGAAGTGGCAGAAAAGGAATCCATCTGCAGGTATAATTACTAGAGAGAGGGAGTCTGCTGGGGAGATTGGGGGGCGGGGAGGATCACTGAGACTTGATTTTTCTGTCCAGAGAAGACATCTCTTCCCAAACAATTTTGTCTCCGTGATATTGGGTGGGCTGGGGGTTCTGCTGATACCTAACTCTCTTGTCTCTTCTGTCTTAGTGGAGGGCCGGTGGTTGTGCTGGTTCAATTGGAGCGAGAGGAAGAAGTCACAGGGCCTGTGATTGCTCCACTCTTCCCTCAGGTAAGTCCCCAGAAATTGCATTACCATAGACTTAAAATGTTCTTTGGTGGATGTAGGTCAGTGATAAGACAACTTAGGTGAAGGCCAACAAGATGTGAATGAAGAGCAGATATTCTAGGAAAACAAGAAAGGGGAGGGGCATCATCTAAAAGGACTTAAGGTTGAAAAGATGGGGAGTGCCTGTGGCGTAGCTTGGCGCATGGAGAGGGAAGGGGGTGTAATAAGGTACAGAATGGCATGCAGAAGCACATGGATGTTGAGCAGAGCAGTGGAGAAAGGGCATTTAGGAGAGGAAGACTGCGGAGAGGAAGAGGCAAACTGAGGCTTAGGGTAAAAGTAACAAGAAATGCATCATGGGTGATGTAAGGAGGGGGGGGAGGCGTACAGAGATGTGGGCTATTCAGAGAAGAGGAGCATGGAGGAGGAGGGACATGTGGTCATCAGATGTGCAGACAGGATACTTAGTTCTTGGATTCTTTTTATATTTTCCTTTCAGAAACGTGAGGAGGGCTGGTGGGTCGTTATTGGAGATGCAAAATCCAACAGTCTGATTTCCATCAAAAGGCTTACCCTGCAGCAGAAAGCAAAGGTGAGCTTTGAGCGGGACAGAAGACTGGTGGCACTTATCAAAATAAATTGGATATTATATAGCTCTTCATTCCTCGGTCTTGCTTTTTGTAAACACTTTATATGAAAGGTGTTGCTATTCCCATATTTTTATGGTGCTCAATTAATCATGGTATAGTGGCGGGGAGAACTGGGATGACCAGAAAGAGAGGTCTGAATTCCCTGAGAAAGGTTTAAGGATACTAATGCTTTGAATGAGCCACAGAAGGGATTTCCTCTGCAGAACAAAGACACCCCTGAGCGTCCATGGTACCTCCAGAGTTTACTCGGGACCAGAGTAGGTATTTTGAGATCTAAATGGGAATTTGACAGTGAGTATCGGCAGACCTAATAGCTCCCACGATGGAGTTTGAAGAGGAAATCTAGTTAAAGAATGGTCTCTTTTTAATAAGCGTTGAATGAAAAGCCAGATTTGCCTGTCATATAATTGCTCGTACATATCTTCTTTATGCTTCAAGGACACAATTTGTTTCAAGTGCCACCTTATATACTATAATAATTTTTGTTTCGTTACCTTGTAGGTTAAACTGGATTTTGTGGCTCCTGCTACTGGCACACACAACTATACCCTGTACTTTATGAGTGATGCCTACATGGGCTGCGACCAGGAGTACAAGTTCAGTGTGGATGTGAAAGAAGCAGAGAGTGAAAGCGACTCCGACTGAGGGAGACAAAAAAACTGAAATGGGTGCAGTGAGCATACCATAATGGTGAATTCTTCCCTCGAGGAATAGGAGCAAGGACTCGCTGCCGCTAACCCTATACAGATCAGGGGCCTTATTTAAGGCTTCCTATCGTGTGGCAGAACTTCTTGATTGCTGTGAACTGAAGACATTTGAAGTACCACAGCTAAGTCTACGATGGTTTAGTGTGTTTCTCCACTAACATGCGTCAGTCTGACTGCCAGAGACCATCTACTCGTCACTTGCACATCGTCCTACTTTTTGGAGCACCGTTTGACCAACCAGCACATTTCTCTGAAGGCAGACAATCTGGACATAAATGTAGGAGAAAGGAAAGAATTCCAAGCCGGTTTTGGAAAAATGCAGACTCTTGTACAGCTTTGAGGTTTTTATATGATGCAGGGCAAGTCTGACCACCAGATTTCATGTCCTGTGCCCAGCTCAATAAAATTAATTCATCATCTAAGAATAAAATCTGTTACTGTTTCATTGATCAATATGCTGGAGTTAAACTGTCCACTGGGCGCACAGAGTAACTGGGTGATGGGTCTGGTGGTTGGTTATGTGGATGTGAGGCTGAAACTCCAGCGTGCCCTTCTCTCCAAGTAATCCTAGTCATTAGATGCTACTCTTTAGCTCAGTAAAAGGACTACAGTCTCTCCATCCTGTGATTCTCATACTAGAATATTCCCATGTGTGTCGCACATCCTTGTTTTTTTATTTATTTTTAGAATAACCAGTTTGTAATGGAAACGAGTTTTAAATGCATTAGAGCTGCTTGTTTATATTTTAATAAAGAAAAATAAGAGAAGCAGAGAGGAAGAAGCATCCTTGCAAAAGAATTGGACTGCTGCTGCTCGAATGCAATGGGGCACTACAGTTCTAGTCATTGGTTCATTTTTCCACTTTTAGGATACCTAGATCCATCAGCATTGCACTTTGCTCTATTTACATTTTTCTTTAAAAATAGAACTTAAAACGTTACCCTTAGTTTTGCAGTCGCTTAACACTTTTTAGCAGTGTTACGGCTCATACTTTTTGACAGCTGTCTTCAGCTGTTATCCTCACATGCTCTCTGTCACCATGCTGGTTGTTGATCTTACCTGCTGGCTTTCTCAACAAATGTGGGACATTGTGGGGTAGATTTCCATCTACTGTTTACAGAAACACCTTTAATAGATGTTAATAAAGGTTTTTTTCACACTATTTCTTCCTTGGGTGTATTTACACTCTCACCCACCTCCCTTTTTACTGCTGAATTGTGATTGGTGCTCTGCTGCTCTCACATTTGGTCTTATATTCATTTTTTATTTTCATTTCCTCCGTCTTCTTTCTTTACATTGGGTAGTTTATACCGAAACACAAGTTCTGACAGAGACTTCTAACCGCAAATTGTGAGCACAATTTTCTTGAATGATTTCTCCCGCTTTTATATTTTTATTAGTAATGGCGTCCGCGTCATATTTCCAGAATGCACGGCTCACCCAACTTGCACCTTTTCATCTACACTGTTTTTTTTTCTTTGCCAGCGCGGTCCGCTTTAACCTTAACTGTCGCGCTCCGGAAGCATTCATTTAAATGAGCTTTGTTTTTGTTTTTTGGTGAAAGCGCCCCATACCGTGCTTTCACTTCAGTGGTGGCCGCACCACTTAGACACTGCTCACCGTAGTCAGCTTACAGCGAGCGCGTATAAAGAAAGGGCGCGGCTGCCATTAAAGTGAAAGCACGGCATGAGTCGCTTTTAAAAAAAACATTTGTTTGTGACCTTCACAGACAAATGTATTACTTTTGTAAAAGCGCCCCATTCCCTGCTTTCACTTCAGCATTACAGCGAGCCGCTTCTAAACAAAGGGGGGCGGCCGCCATTAAAGTGAAAGCACGGCATGGGTGCTTTTACTAAAAAATCATCTACAACCAGAAGCTCCACACTAAGAGCTGGAGAGACGAGCCGGAAGAGTAGCGCTTTTGGCCAAAATCCTGGCCATAGAAAGAGAAAGGGCTGAGATGGCTCTAGCACCCATAAATGGTGGCAGGAATAAGGTAAATAGGGAGAGAGGAAACTTTTGATCCCAAAATCCCCAAATATATTTTCCCCAAATATGTTGAGGGTGATGATATCACAAAATAATTTGCAGCCTTAGAGAGGGCTTGTAAAATGAGAAAACGCAATCAAAAATATTGGGGTTATCTACTCTGGGAGCTTTTCTCAGGCAAGTGCAGGGATAGACTCCTGACAATGAGGAAGATGTGTGGTCCTATGACCTCATGAAGGATACCCTGAAGAGTACAGGATTAAGTTCAGGGAGACTCACAAAATCTTGAGTCAGTCCTGGGTTGATTTTGTTGACTTCTCAGTCAAAACACTAGGTGGCGGGATTATGAAGGGCTTTACAATGTGTTGATGAAGGAGCACCTGTTAAGTAATTGTACATCAGGAAAACTGCATGAGTACCTAGTGGATCTAGGGTTGGTTTCTACCCAGGAGCTGGGGAAGAAGGCTGACCATTGTGTCAAAACAAGGGTGGCCAGAAAGACTTGTAGTGGGGGTGACTAAAAAAAAGGGGTTGCTAATCCCTCCCTCCCCCTCTCAAGTGGAAGATGTGGGACAGTCTAAAGAAAAAGGTAAAGAGTCTTCTAAAGGACCCCATAAACCTGTTCAGGAGGGTGGGTCCAGAGACACTTCACAATCAAAGGGTGGGTACCAGAGTAACAACTGGGATTCTAAAAAGGCTTGGTGTTTTAATTGTAAGGCCAATGGACACAGAGCTGGGGACTCTTCTTGTCCCAAAAAGTCCCCCACTAGTGCACCTCCAGTCTCCACTGGGGTGGTGAGTCTCCAAAAGGGATCCTTGGTGTGCCCTGACCAGGTTAGAGAGCACACTGAAGCTACTTTAGTCTCTGAGGGTTGGGTGGATATAGCTATCCTGGCTGTCTGGCCCAGTAACCTGGAGAAGTACAGACAGAAGCCACATATCAATGGGGTTGAATTAGAAGCACTGAGTGATACAAGTGCAAGTGTCACCATGGTGACTGAAAAACTGATATCCCCAGAACTGTACCTGACTGGACAAACTTATCCATTCATCAGTGCTGATAACCATACCAAGGTCCATCCATCCCATGGCGATGGTGATCTTAGAATGGAGAGGTGTTACTGGCCAAAAGGTGGTTTTGTCCTCTGCAGTTCCAGTCCAGTGTCTGCTAGGAAATGATCTAGAGACCTCAGCATGGGCTGAGGTAGCGCTAAGGTCCCATGCAGCCATGCTGGGAATACCTGAACGGGTGTGTATGAAAACTAGTGCAAAGCCCAGGGTGAAAAAGAGGAGTTGGAGCCTGGATCAGGTTTGATAATACTTTATTTAGACAATGAAGTTCATCAAAGTGAGAACAGCGTATTGCAACTGTAATTAAAATTGATGCAATGGATAAAGCATGAAAACTCCATAGGTAGCCGTATTCATAAATGGGTTTATGCCAGAAATAGGGTATGACTTGGTAAGTATAAACAAATGTATAACGAAATACCCAGCTGTTTTAGCAGCATGCATAAAAAGAGGCATAACAGACTGCATAGCGAACACAGACAATTCATAAATAGATGTAAGCTATGAATAGGGAAAGACTTAAGGGCACGATAGTATGTAACATGGCAGTGTAAACGAATATCTGCAAAAGTATCCAGCTGTTGTGACCATACAGATGCAACAGTCTACAGAAAGCAGCCATGTTGAGTCATATATGCAGGCCCTACGCAAGTGTCTGCTACCTTGCTACACCTCATAGTGCATGGGGATTTGTTATTGTTGTTTGCCGGGTGGTAGAGCTGGCCCAGTTTATAAAATGGCACATGCTATAAGTGACCTTGGGCAGTGATTATTAATGATGGGATTGAGCAAGACCTTAGTCTACCGCCGGTTACGGTTAAAAAATGCTTACAATTAATGCAAGAATAAAACTAGAGTAGTTAAAAACCAGGGATTAGGCTTAAAGTGCTGGAGTAAAAAACGTGCCTTATACTGAAGTCTAAAAGGAATGTAGTTATAGCACCATTGCAGAATGAAGCTGGCATAGCTCGAGTCATCTGCTAGGCTGAGGGAAAGTGTCAAAGAGTTAGGATAGGTGAGATTCAGCACTGAATCAACGGGAAGTGATGGGCAGGTGCAGTTTGTGATCGTAATCTGCTGGCTGAGCTCACCTAGCAGCCTACCCACAATATTGTTTACTAACAAAACCAGGAACATTGCACACTCAATCTCATGGATCCAGTTTATTCTGCAAAACGTTCCAGAAGCATCGCCCTACAATTCTGAAATGGTTGGAAGTGGATCTAAATTTCTTAAGTTTATTCACTTTGTCCGGAAATATTATCACTCCAGCGATTACTTAAGAATGGGCATCATTCAGAAAAGCTTTCACAGCCGCCTGTATTGTTTGTCCCAGTAGAGAATAAAGGAGTTTTCTGAGGTCGTTGATTAGTACCCGGAGAGATTCAGAGCAGATGGGATAAAGATTCTTGGGTCAATCTGCAAAGGCGGCACTTATTGCTGGAAGGGTGGATTAACCAGGGGGGAGAAGGTCTAATGAGGATAAGTTGCCAATTCGAATAGAGCAAAACATGATTTTATAATACAGGCACAATGCATCTGTGATGTATTTTTGTACTTTATCATAGCTCCCTAATACAAGGACCTCATGCTTTCTGCTTTTAAGGGTCCGACGGTTCTGTTCAAAGGATTCTTTGTGGAGTGCTTTGTTTACAACAAATTTGAAACGCTGGTGAGGAAGATTTTGGTTTCAGCAGTTTGCTGCGTTTTTAAGCTCCAGGGCATCAGAAAGGGCAAGCGTCCAGGGGTTTTGAGGTGCTAAATTCTTCACTGATACTTCCAGCAAGACTAGATTCTTCAGAGTGCCTGCTTTTGCCACACATGCTGATTGCAGATATTTGAGGAGGCTGGCTTTCTGTGCTAAGGATTGATTACACAGCACAAATTCAAGCCTGATCTGGGCTGCAGAGGTGTGGTGAGGGAACTTAAACAATGATCTAAAAACAGAGCTCTGGACCGTGTTTAAAAAGGTGCCCAGTTTCCCTGGTAAAGCTTCCAGGCCATAACCTAGTGTGGGAATGAGTTTGGCTTTTACTATCTGCAGGAGGATCTCTAAAGGAGGCTATTTTGTTTGTTTGAAGATGTGTGGAAGGCGAATTTTAGTGAAGCGACTTTGGGTTTTAGAGAGTTTAAATGAGTTGTGTCCACCTTTATCTTCCAACCAGCATCCCAGATCTTTGTAATTTGAAGATGCAGTTAGTCTGTGACTGCTTAGGTACCATGTGCCAGTTTTTTTCTTATTCCAGCCGAAAATTACAGTATTAGTCTTTTCGTAGTTCACCGTCATTCGATTGGTGCTGCTGTAAAGAGTCAATCAGCCTTTGCAGACCTTTTGCTTAAGAGGACGACCTCGTCGGCGTACAGCAAGGAAGTGATAGGTTGATTCGCTAATTTTGAGTATCGAGTCCAGTGCAGGTGCCAGATCACACATGAGCATATTAAAAAGCAATGGGGCAAAAACGCACCCAAGTTGTTACCCAGTTTTACTCTGGCACAAGTTTCAGAATAAAGCTATTGAATACCCCAGAGTAAGGGGTCAGGAATGTCCCAGGCTTTGAGCTTTGACCAGCGTAGCTGATGATTAACATAGTCTAAGGCCTTGCTGTAATCTACAAAGCAACTGCGAAGGAGCTGTTTTTTTCTTTATCTGCCTTGCCACCAGCATCCTGATGGCACTAGATTATTAGTGGTGCCCAACATGGTCCTGAAGCCAGTTTGGTTGAAGGGATCACTTTTTTTGAGTTAGCCCATGCAACCAAATCTTCTAGTAGGGGGGAGACGACGTATTTGGCTTTGCATCCAGGAGGGCTATAAGGCGATGGCTCGCCACTGAACCTTTTTTTTTATAGATGGGATGCAGTATTGTCCTTGCCAGGATGAGGGAATTGAGTCAGTGGAGAGGCAGATTCAGAACATCCTTTCCATCAATCAAGACCAGAACTCAACGTCTTGTTTATAAGCTGAGGAAGGAATGCCGTTTGGTCCCGGGGCACCGTCCACTATGCTTTTTGTAATCAGAGTGGCGATTTTTTTTGGCCGTGAAAGACAACAAATATTGGTAGCTTTGTGCTTCAGCAGTCTCTGATCTTCTCTGTGCCTCATTTGGCTTGAGGTGACAGTTTGGCAAGTTGAGACTATCGGGTTTAGTTTTGTAAAGTGTGATGATGTACATTGTCCAACTTTCAGCCGTGACATTGTTTCCATTTAGTTTAACCAATTCAGTTTCTCTTGTTTAAACGGTTAATGATAATCCAGAACCCTTCGGAATTTTTAGTTCGGCAGGCCATAAAGAGCTCTAATTGAAGTCCTTCCTCATATCTCTGTTTCGCTTGCCAAATTAGTTTTTTGTAGCACCTATGAAAAGCGTGGATTTCGTCCGGAGGAAAGATGTTAGATCCAGATTTCAGCGATCTGAGCTTTTTATTCAAAGAGCTTTTCAAGATTTTAAGATCTTTTGTAAACCAAGGGCGTGCCAAAGTTGGTCCTGAAAGACTAGATCCTGGGCTTAGTGGTTGGGTGCTGACAAGGGCAGAGAGAAGCTGCTGCACAAAAGATTCCCAGTCATACGTTGTTTGCCACAGTAGAAGACTTCGTTAGATAAAGCAGATTTCCATGTTGAGTATTTTACAGCGACTTCAGAGGGCCATTTAATTCGCTTCCAGTTTTGGTGCATGCTCTTGAGCCAGCAGCCCTTAGGATGTTAGGTGCCTTATTCCAATGGGCAATGGTCATGCTCTGGGGCATATGGTCGCTTTCACAGCGTAGAATAATGGAGAAGGACTTGTCCAGTGGAATTGAACAGAGTGTGTAGTCTAACACTGCAGATCTTTTCATGGAGAAGTGTGTGTATCTGGATGGGTGATCACTGGGATAACTTCTGTTCAGACCCTGCAGTCACATTCCCTCTAAAGCGGCTGTCAGATTCGGTCCTGTGACACCGGTTCTTTGTGAGATTATGATCTGCGCTGGGATCAGCCACTTGGAGTCCGCTATTTCGCTGGAGCGGTGTCGAAACAGGTTTTGAAGCAGATTTAGATTGTAGTCTTTGGTCAAGATGAGATGGTCTTTGGGAAGAGTGGCCCGGATGTCCGCAATCAGGAGCTCTAGTTCCTTGACTTTTTGCTTCTTCCTAGGGGCTTCCGGATGAATGTACACATTTAGCAGGAGTAATCGATGTTAAGCATTCTGATTCCAGTTCTTGAGTTCAACACACAAAAGGTTGTGATGACCGGTGGCACGGGCAGAGGCCATAAAGTCCCAGCGTGATGAAAAAATAGATAGGCCGCCCATTGCGCTGCCCTTGGCGGATTGTCTCAAGGCAGGTTTTAAGAATTTGTGGTAGCCTTCTAGTGGGGTTTCCACTTCACACCATGATTCCTGGATGGATATAATGTCATGTGATGTTAGAAAAGACTTAGCATCTGGATCTGTTAAGATGTTCTCAAGGCCAGCCACATTCCAGGAAAGTAAGTAGACTCATGTGCTTGGGCTCCTCCTCTGAACTTGGGAGTAAGGTAGAATTATTTTTAAATTAGTCAGTTTGATGATGAGGGACCAGCCAGGGTGGCAGCCAGCCAACCCCAACCCTTTTGCTGTATTTCCGATGGCGGTATAGCGAACTTGCAGTCTTCCTGTTTGGTCGTGAGCAGAAATGGTTAATGCTTGCCTATTGCTGGCAGCACATGGGGCCTTTTGCACTTTTGAGCGTGGGTAAGGTTCTTGTTTGAATGTGTTGCCTGCAGGGGCATTTGATTTTGTCATAGTCAAAGGAGGGCTTACACAGGGGTGCTCAGGGTCCTTTTGAATGAGAGCAGGGGGATAGCGGGGCTTTGGTGGTAATGTTATCATGATCCCCCATTCTTCTAAGAGACTGCGGTTTCTGCATATTATGCTGACTGCTGAGTGAGTAGTCCATGTCTCAGCGATTGCTTCCTTCTTGGGAAATATTATTAAAGGCATAAAGTGTATGCTCCCAATATTGCTGGAGTTTAAGTGGCAGAGATTTGGGTGAGAGGCCAGAAGTTTGACCATGTTTCCCTGGTTCAGTATATTGTTGAAACCTTGGAAAATGTATTCCGGGTGCAAAATTGTTATTAGTGCACTAGTTTCTTGGGATAAATGGTTCTTAGGTGAAGCAGTGCCAGGATTGATCAAAGGCACTGGTTGGACGAGCCATTGTTCATTGGAGGCACTAACTCTCTAGTGACGATAGATAGTGTAGCCGAATGCACTAATGGAATGGTCGTTCACCTTTAAAGGTTGGGGAGGGTTGATAGAGAAGAGTGGCTCTACAACTGCCTCACTTGGTGGGTACCCTTAGTCTTTTTTTGACTAACTTTTTTGACTTTTGTCAACATCTTTTTCGAGTCGTTCGACTCCTGGTGCACATAGGGATGTCCCATCGTCGGACCGGCTTCAAGCCTTGTGACTCCTGTCACAAGTTGATGTTGGTCACGGACCCGCACCTTGTGTGCCTCTATTGCCTGGAACATGAGCACAACACGAAGTCGTGCTCCGACTGTCGGGCCATGAACCTGAAGTCTTTGCGGGAGCGGTCCCGAAAGCTTCTCGAGGCCCGGCAGTCCGCTCTGCGCTGCTCGAGGTCCCAGTCGAGAGGGAGGTCGCGGGACCGGTCGCGGAGTCACCACCATCATCGCTCCTCGAAGTCTTAGTCATTGGGTAAGTCGAAGCTCAAGAAGAAGGTGAAGAAGCACCGTCGCTCTTCGCCTTCTCCCCGTCCGTCGGCCTACGCGGGACGCGGAAGGTCGTCATTCGGCTCCGCCCGCGGAGCCTACTGGGACAGCTCCGAGCTTCCCTCCCTTCCGGGGAGCCAGAGTTTCCCTGCCTAGCTTTGTGCATTTTACGAAGCCCTCCACGCCATCTTTGGGCAGCCCGACTCCACCGGCGCGCCTTCGGGCCCCGCGGACTTGGCTGGGGGCTCTAGGCCTTAGATGCCGGCGGCTCCGGCCCCGGCGCTGCAAGGCCCCCAGGGATCCAGGCCTGCATCCGGATCGGTGCCGGTCGACCTCACGACACCACCCCTGGCACAGATTCCTCTGACGACACCTCTGACGCCGGTTGTGTCCCCTGCCGGAGTCGACCCCGGCCTCCCCCTCGACTTGGACACGGAGCTGGACCAGCGTCGACCGACGCCGGTACCGGCGCTGACCGGTACTTTTGTACCACTGTTCTACCCTGGCGTTCCTTATCGCCCTGAGTGGCAGCCAGAGGAGGGTGAGGAGGACTGGGAGGGATCTGTTGACCCTCTGGCAGATCAGCTTGAAGAGCTGGACTGGAGAGAGGAGTTTGGTGAGGCCAGTGGTCTGGATACCTCCCCAGATCTTGGTATGCTTTCTCCCCCTACCGTGGCCACGGAGGAGGGAGCCTCCTACTCTGTGGTGTTGCGTAGGGCGACTGAGGCCTTGGGCTTTGAGCTTCCTACAGTGGCAGTCAGGACTAACCTCCTAACTGAGGTGCTTCACTCGGCAGCGGCCTCTTAGGAGCCCCTACTGCCGTTCAATGAGGTCCTCACAGACATCCTTCTGGGCACTTGGTCCAAGCCCAGCACAGGGGCTCCTGTGGATAGGATGATTGCCCGATGCCACCGCCTGGCCCCGTGCGACCCAATTTTCCTCTCCCACCACGTACCCCCGGGAGCTTGGTGGTCCAAGCCTCAACATCCAAAGGCGCGTTCCCTACTGCTCCCCCAGATATGGAATCCAAGAAGCTTAGGATTGCAGTCGGTGAACACCGCATTTCTCTTGGGCCGTTACACCCACTGTGTGTGGGACACGGTTGCGCAAGTGCTGCCACAGTGCCTGGAGGCAGCCGGGCCGTACTCTCCCATGTGGTCGCAGAGGGTAGAGAGGCAGCAAAGTTCGCCATTCGATGTGTGCTGGATACCGCCGACTCGCTGGGTAGAACGATTTCTACGTCAGTAGCCCTGAGGCGCTATGCCTGGCTGAGGTCCACTGGCTTCTCCGGGGATATCCAATTTACCCTTTTGGACATGCCCTTTGATGGCCGTCGCCTGTTTGGCGACAAGGCGGACAATGCGCTTGAGCGTTTCAAGGACTCTAGAGCTACGGCCAGATCCTTGGGCCTCGCTGCCACCTCTCGCCCTGTTCAGTCTGCCTTTTGCCCCTTTTGTGGCTACGGAAGGGGTGCCCCACCACGTTCCACCCAGGGCCACAGGCCGGTTCAAGCTACCCAGCCTCTACGTGGCCTGGGACATGGGACCCAGCGCCGTGGGTCTGGGGGCCAGCGGCTGGGCCAGTCCACCAGTGCCCCCTCTGCAGCAGCCTCCAAACCTTCCTAGTCCGACCTTTCAGGGCCACCAGTTGCCAGTGGGTGGCAGGATTCGCCATCACTTCCCCCACTGGCACAATATCACGTTGGACAGGTGGGTTTTGCACATAGTCTGAAGGGGCTACTCCCTCCCCTTCGAGACTACCCCTCCCTCCATGCCGCCAACACTCCATCGCATGTCGGAAGATCACTTGGCCCTTCTCCGTCAGGAAGTTACTGCTCTCTTGACCAAGGGGGCTATCTGGGTCCCAGAAGTAGGTCTTGGTTGTTACTCCCACTACTTCCTGGTACCCAAGAAGGACAAAGGCCTGCGTCCTATCTTGGATCTCGGGGACGTCAACCGCTTCCTCTGGAAGTAGAAGTTCAAAATGTTGACATTAGCTCAGGTCCTGTCTGCCCTCGACCATGGAGACTGGATGGTAGCGTTGGACTTGCAGGGCGCTTACGTCCACATCCCGTCCTGCCAGCCCACAGGCGTTACCTACGGTTCACGGTAGGCCACGAGCATTTTCAGTTTACCGTGCTTCCCTTTGGCCTTACCAGCGCCCCTCGGGTGGTCACCAAAGTGATGGCGGTGGTCGCAGCTCATCTGCGCAGATCAGGGGTTCCAGTCTTCCCCTATCTCGACGACTGGTTGTTGAAGGCGGTCTCGCCCCAGGCTGTCGTTGCCCACTTCCAGACTACAGCGGACCTCCTGCACTCGCTGGTGTTCACTATCAACGTGCCGAAGTCACACCTGATTCCCTCTCAGAAGCTCCTTTTCATCGGGGCAGTTCTGGATACTTATCCTCCCGAGTAGCGAGTCCGGGATATTCAGGCTATGATACCGATGTTTCAGCCTCTATCCCGGGTTTCGGTGAGAATGACCTTGAGGCTGCTGGGCCTCATGGTCTCCTGCATCCTGCTGGTGGATTATGCCAGGTGGCATATGCGGGCTCTGCAGTGGGACCTGAAGTTCCAGTGGGCGCAGCATCAGGGGAATCTTTCAGATTGCGTCCAGATCTCGGAGGGCACTGCCCACCAATTGCAGTGGTGGCTAACGAACCAGGATTGGGTCAGCGGCATATCCCTCTCCCTTCCCCAACCGGAGTTCACAGTGGTGACAGATACGTCACTCCTGGGATGGGGCGGTCACATGGGAGAGGCGGAGATCAGAGGCCTCTGGTCTACGGCGGAGTCCGGGCCCCACATAAATCTTCTGGAGCTCCGGGCGATTCGTCTGGCACTGAAGGCATTCCTTCCTTCTGTCAAAAGAAGGGTAGTGCAGGTGTTCACGGACAACACCACCGCCATGTGGTACTGCAACAAAAGGGGTGGGGTCGCGGACCCTGTGTCAAGAGGCTCTTCGCCTTTGGACGTGGCTGAAACATCGGGGTATGTCCCTGGTGGTTCAACACCTGGCAGGTTCTCTGAATGCCAGGGCGGACAAACTCAGCCACCGGTGCATGATGGATAACAAATGGCGTCTTCACTCGGAGGTGGTGCAAGGTCTCTTTCAGCAGTGGGGAGAGCCTTGGTTAGATCTGTTCGCCACCGAAGAGAACGCGCAATGTCAGCAGTTCTGCACGTTGGAATTTCCAAGGCAGCACTCGCTCGGCGACGTTTTTCATCGCAAGTGGCATTGCAGTCTTCTATACGCCTTTCCGCCTATACCACTTCTGCCCAGAGTGCTGAAGAAGATCAAGCGCGACCGGGCCCAAGTCATTCTTTTGGCTCCGGACTGGGCACGAAGAGTCTGGTATCCCGAGCTCTTGAACATGGCCATCGATCCTCCGATCAGACTGCCTCTTTGGGAGGGTCTTCTGTCGCAGCAGCAGGGGACGGTCCTCCACCCGAACCTGTCCAGCCTCCACCTCCTTGCGTGGAGATTGAGCAGCGCCAGTTGATAGCTTTTGACCTTCCTCCCGAAGTCTTTAATGTTATCTTGGCAGCCAGGCGTCCCTCCACTAAAACGGTGTACGCCTGTAGATGGAACGAATTTGTGGCATGGTGCACAGCAAAGGCTGTGGATCCCCTTTCTGCCCCTCTTTCAGAGGTTCTCCTCTTCATTCTATCTTTGGCCCAGCAGGGCTCTGCTCTGGGCACCCTTAAAGGCTATCTTTCGGCCATTTCGGCCTTTCTTCGCCTTCCTGATCAGCCTTCTCTTTTCAAGTCCCCTATTGTAAATCGGTTTCTTAAGGGCATTACTCACCTCTTTCCTCCTATTCCTTTTCGTAATGCCCCAGTGGGACTTGAATCTGTTCTTAACTTACCTTATGTGTGCTCCTTTCGAGCCACTACATAATTGTCCTCTCAGACTCTTGACCTTAAAGACTGCTTTTCTGGTTGCCATCACCTCTGCTCGCAGGGTGAGTGAGCTTCAGGCTCTATCTTCTAAACCTCCTTTCCTTGCTGTCCATCCGGACAAGGTAGTCCTTCGAACTAGACCACAGTGGTTGCCTCTTTCCACATAGGACAGACCATCACTTTGCCCAAATTCTTCCCGCCTCCGCATCCTTCCAAGGAGGAGGAGAGACTCCACCATCTGGATCCAAAACATGAGTTATCATTTTATTTGGATTGCACAAAACAAATCCGGGTGGACGATCAACTCTTTGTTGGCTATGTGGGCGCCAAGAAAGGTCGGGGCACGCAAAAATGGACCATCTCTCGATGGGTCGTCCTTTGCATTAAGATCCGTTACTCCTTGGCAAAAAAGGAGCTTCCGGTAGGACTGCGCGCCCATTTCACCAGGGCGACGGCAGCCACTACTGCTTTGGGACGTGGAGTCCCCCTCTGTGATATCTGCCAGGCAGCCACTTGGGCATCTCTGCACACGTTCCCTAAACATTACTGCCTGGATAGTCAAGTCCAGAGGGACGGCTTCTTTGGCCGTCCAGTTCTCCAGGGCATTCTGGTGTGAACTTAGTTCGCAGACCCACCTCCGGGGTTGGGTATTGCTGGGGTATCTATTCTAAGGTAATGAATCTATAACTAATAGTCTCTTTCAGATGAACAAGTTACTTACCTTCAGTAACGCTATATCTGTAAGAGACATATATTAGTTATAGATTCCTTACCGCCCCACCCATCCTCCCCGTTCTGCGAACTGACTTCTAGGGTTAAGGCCATCCGTTCAGGGCCCTAGTTTTGTGCACCAGTGGTCAGTGTCTTGCCCGGCTCTGCACTTCTGGCGTGGAATGTCGTGTAAAAGAACTGACGTCAGCGCGCAGGGGCGGTGTCTAAGTAGATACCGCGACGTCATCCCGGCGATGCCGACGACGAACGCAGAGTCGTCCGACGCCACCTACCGACGTGCAGGGGTACTGCTGAGAAAAAATTCTCCGGATCCAGCTTGATGCCTGGGGGTAATTCTAAGGTAAGGAATCTATAACTAATATATGTCTCTTAGAGATATATCGTTACCAAAGGTAAGTAACTTGTTCGATTGGTATTCTGGCGCTTTGGCAGTTGTGTCAAGAGTCTTAATTAGTTGTTGCCAAGTCCTTATATCGAGTTTAAACTGCAGTTTTGCAGCGTGGATCCTTTTCTGGATTCACATGCTGTGCATTATTCCCCCATCTAGTGGTTGGGTCTGTAATAGTCTTTGTTTTGTTTTTCTTGTTTGGGGCGTCGTAGACCACCATTTGGTGCTAGGTCCATCCCATGTGTGACGTCAGATGGCGCCCCGGAAGTACCTGTGCGTGGTAGCCATCTTCAGATTCTTTTTTCCATCGTTGGGTCTGAAAGCAAAGGGAGACTCTCCGAAGACTTGGGCGAAATCCCCGAAAGAATCACAGAATTCGACTATATACCTCCAATCATCGCCTACGAACACACTGGAGAACAGAAAGAACCTCCGGAGACCACTTTTTCTCTTCGAGCAACATTGACGAGACAACGACACACATGGATCGACAGAGGGCGAGGTAGGGGCCATGGAAAATACCCCTTTCAAATTCTGCCTTAAGTGTCACCACAAGTTTGCCCAGCTCGAGCCACACGACGTCTGTAACCTCTGCCTACCAGAGGATCACAAGGATAAGGACTGCGAGGCCTGTGCAGTGTTCGTGTCGAAGACACTCAAGGCACGCCGAAAGAGAGAAGACCACTACGCAGCCATGTTACAGAGCCAGAAATGACCAATGTTGAGGGACTTAGGCCTCTCAAGCGACGAGGATGAACAAGGTGTACCCGCAGAATCGACGCATGGAGGCTCGGACATCGAAATACTCGGAGAAGCCGAAAAGAAGCGTACCGCGAAAAAAGCGACGAAGGACACTGAGAAAAAGACGGACAAGGTAAGAAACCCACAACAGTCGGAACCCAAGGGCCACGAAAAGAAGGCACAACAAAAGGCAGCCCAGGCGTAGAAGAAAACGATCGAGGGTCAGCCGCGATCAAAAGAACCCCATGGAACCCACCCCCGGGATACTGACGAGGGAAGATCGTTGAAAACGCGTAAGGCAAGTGTCAAGCGTGAGCCCGCGAAGGGCAAGACTTGAACCTCAAATCCGTAAACCACCACGCCAAAAAAGAGGATCTCCCCAGCCTCCGACGCCGAAAGTGCACTCGAGGTGGAAAAGGAGAGGCCTCGAAGCGGAAATGGCGGCACTCCTTCAAAGAAACAAGCATTGGCATAGCCAATAGGTCTCGCCTTTGGGGCCTTATAAGTGTTTAGCCAGAGCTATTGACTTTGCCAATGTCTTCAAGCTGTGTTGTAGAGAAGTGTGGCTGCTGTGCAGCATGCTGAAAAGTTATAATAAAAAAGTGTCAGAAGCATTTTTGTTACTTTATATATGACCAAGAAGGCATTATGTAAAACTGAACGACCATATTAAAAAAGTATTTACAATAAAAAATGTCCTCAGTTTTCTTTTGTTGTTGCAATGCTGGCAACTTGTTTCTGCCTATTGCAATGGTTGTTTGTTAAAGCTTTTTTTTTGAGGGGGCATAAACAATCGGAGGGTGAAGGTTGGGAACTAGTACCTGTATTATAACACTAGCGGCGGCCAGACGCTAGGGGAGAATCAACAGATGCCAGATTCCGAGAGCAGGCTGAGGTGGTGCTGAGTGATGCTGAGGTGGTAGTGGTGGTGGTGGTGACTGTTGCGGAGACGATGCTGAGGTGATGCTGAATGATACTCAGGTCTTGCTGAGTGATACTGCTGTGGTGCTGAGTGATGCTGTGGTGGTGCTGAGTGATATTGTCTTGGTGCTGAGTGATGCTGTGGTAATGCTGAGTGATATTGTCTTGGCGCTGAGTGATGCTGTGGTGGTGCTGAGTGATGCTGTTGTGGCGCTGAGTGATGCTGTTGTGGCGCTGAGTGATGCTGTGGTGGCGCTGAGTGATGCTGTTGTGGCGCTGAGCGATGCTGTGGCGGTGCTGAGTCATCCTGTGGTGGTGCTGAGTCATCCTGTGGTGGTGCTGAGTCATCCTGTGGTGGTGCTGAGTCATCCTGTGGTGGTGCTGAGTCATCCTGTGGTGGTGCTGAGTCATCCTGTGGTGGTGCTGAGTCATCCTGTGGTGGTGCTGAGCGATGCTGTGGTGGTGCTGAGTGATGCAGTGTTGGCCCTGAGTGATGATGTGGTGTCGCTGAGTGAAGCTGTGGTTGCGCTGAGTGATGCTGTGGTTGCACTGAGTGATGCTGTGGTTCCACTGAGTGATGCTGTGATGGCGTTGAGAGATGCTGTGATGGCGTTGAGAGATGCTGTGATGGCGTTGAGAGATGTTGTGTTGGTGCTGAGTGATGCTGTGTTGGCTCTGATTGATGCTGTGCTGGCTCTGATTGATGCTGTGGTTGTGCTGAGTGATGCTGTGGTGATGCTGAGTGATGATGTGGTGTTGCCGAGTGAGAGATAGAGTGAAGATATAATGCCCAATTAGAGAGGGTGGTGAGAGAGAAAGAGAGAGAAAGGGTGTACATAGAATAAAGAGTGGAGCGGGATAGAGAGAGAGAGAAAGAAGGGGAGAGAGCGTGAATGAAGGAGTTTGAAAGAGAAACAGATAAAGGGGTGAGAGAATGAAAGGCTAAAAAAGATAGAGAGGGAGAGTTAATTAAGTAGAGAGAGAATTAGAGAGGGGAGAGAGAAGGAGAGAGACAATAAGAGTGGGGGTGTGGAGTTTAAATAGAGTGAAGAAGTGACGCGGAAAAAGTAACCTTAAATATAGCTTTGTGCTTTGCGCGAATAAATTTTTTTTTAAAAACAGTGAGACAAAAATACTGGTAATTAGGCTGTGACTCCCAATATAAAACAAATAGCGATATAAAGTGAAATCAACCCACCGAAGCAATATTTCTAACTAGACAAAAAAAAGCTTGCATTTCAATGCTAATCACTGTTGTTTTTCATGTGACTGTAGTCCAGGGCCGTCAGTTGGTAATGTGAGCTGCTGCTGCAATTGAAACATCAGAGTCCAGAGAGTTAATGAGCCATGACGAGGAAATGAGGAAGAGATAGGAAACCCAGATGGCAGCTGCGCGCGTGCACCCCATCGTGAACGCAAGCTGGTCGCCAGCCGAAAGCCAGTGGGTTTGCACTTCCAAAACCCGCTTACTAAAACTCTCGGCCAGACCAGCGCAAGTGCTGGTGCAGGCCGAGACCTAAAAAGGAGTTTGACGAAACGCTGAAGGGATTCAGTATCCCCGCGATGCTCACCGTCGACGCCGTAGAAGAGGAAGAAATTCTCGAATCGCCCGCAACCCCCGAACCGCGCGATGAAGACTTCGAAGAAGAGCTCGACGCACCAGAGGAGGAAGAAGCCTCGAAGACTTTCGAGAAGGAATGGAACGACCTCGACACAGAAAGCTCTGAAGAGGAGATCTGTTGCTATCCCTAGCCTTCTACAACAGCCTCATCAAAAGAGCAGCTGACACTTTCGGGGTCCCCCTAGAAGAGGAAAAAGGAGACTCATGCTTCCTCCTAGAGACTTTGACTCCTTCTACCAAAGGGACACTATCTCCCAATGCTACCAAGCATTCTAGATCAAGGTAAAGAAGCCTTCAGAGAACCAGCCTCTGCCAAGGGGGTAACACCAAGGGTTGAAAAGAAATATAAACCCTCCACAATGGACCCTAAATACATTCAAGGAAACACAGTGCCAGACTCAATCATTGTCACCACAGCAAGAAAGAAGGGCAACGCCCACTCTGCCACTGGCCCACCACCTGAAGGAGAGAGCAAGAGAATGGATATGGTGGGGAAAAAAATGGAAAAAGATGCAGCAACACAATGGCGCACTGCAAATTCCAATGCTCTTCTTATCAGGTATGGCCATCAACAATTGAGGAACTCATGAACAAGCTCCCGGAAGAAGACAGAAAAAGAGCGAAATCCATTATACAGGAAGGCAAAAACATAGCCAATATCTGCCTGAAATCAGCCCTTGACGCAGCTGATACAGCCAGCAGACAAATGTGCACAGGTACCACATTACGAAGGCACGCCTGGCTACGAATATCAGGCTTCAAGCAAGAAGTCCAAACCTCAATTATTAACAGACCTTTCACAGGAGACGCCCTCTTTGGAAAGGAAGTAGATGAGTCATTGCAACAGATAATGAAACGGCCAGAGCAATGGGAGCCTTACAAAAGAGAGGCACCTCCAAAATAGGAGGTTTTAACACCAGAAGACCCACAGGAAGAGGAGGAGTGTCAGCAGGCCTGCAGCAGCAGCAACAACAGCAAAATCAAGGCAGCATACAGCAGTCAAACCAGCAGTCCGAGTACCAAGCCTGGCAACAGCAGCCAAAGCAGCCCTTTCGAGGCAGAGGAAGCCCTCGAGAGGTGGAGGAGCAACTTCTAAGTGACTTGCCAACAACAGAGGACCTACACAAACACCAGTGGGAGACAGGATAGCACACCACCTACAACAATGGCAAAACATAGCAACAGACAGTTGGATTTTAAATTTGATACAACACGGATATTGTATAGAATTAACAAAAAAGCCTCCAGCAAACCCTCCAAAGAAGAAAAAGTTCCTCAATTCAGAACTCGTACCGTTAAGATTAGAAATAAAGGAACTCCTGCAGGTTCATAAACCAATTCATTCGCACGCAACATTTCAAAATGACGACATTGCAGGAAATCATCCCACAACTACAAAAAGGAGACTACATGGCAACAATAGATCTAAAGGACACCTATCTACACATCCCCATGAACCAAGCCCACAGGAAATACCTCAGGTTCTTCCACAAGAACACTCACTTCCAACTCAAAGCCCTCCCTTTCGGGATAAAATCAGCACCACAAGTTTTCACAAAATGCCTAGCTGCAGTTGCAGCATCCCTAAGAAGAGAGGGGATCCACATCTACCCCTATCTAGACAACTGGTTAATAAAATCAAGATCAAGGCAAACATGTTACGCACATGTCCATCAGGTAATCAGCACACTTCAAAACTTGGGATTTTCAATAAACCACAAAAATTCATCCACAACACCAGAATAAGAAAAAACCTTCTTAGGGGCAAGGTTAAACTCAAAACTTGTGCGAGCATACTTGACACAAAAGAGAACACAAGCCATCAAACCAGAAACTCGCCTGTACCAGAAGGGTCAGTCTCTGACAGTGAGGACGATCATGAGACTCATGGGCATCATAGCATCATGCATCCCCCTCATCACTCATGTACGCCTTCACATGTGCCGTCTTCAAGAGTGGCTGTTGGGAGGATTTAGTGGTTGTAACACAAAAAGTTCAGACAGAAATATAATGGTGGGCATCCAAGAACATAACACTAGGCAGACCTTTCAAAACTCCAACTCCCTCAGTGACCATCACAACAGATGCAGACATTTGAACTTACCTCAAAGAACAATGGAAATACTAAAAGAAGCAAGAAAACAAACCACAAGACAATGCTACGCAGCAAAGTGGAAACGGTACACCACATGGTGCACAAAGAACAATACCCTAAACTCTATCTCCCCGCAGGAAACAGTGCTCATGTATCTGACACACCTGCTGGACAGTCACATCAAGTATTCAAGCCTCAAGGTGCACCTAGCGGCAATTGTAGCTTATACCCGGGGGAAAACATGCAAAAGTTCCTTCACAGCACCAGTCATCAAAAGATTCCTTGAAGGATCTAAAAGGATTGCAACCCCAAGAAAGTCTCCAGCACCTATGTGGAGCTTAAACACAGTCCTAACACAACTAATGACAGAGCCATTCACGCCCATGCACAAAGCAGAGCTCAAATATATCACCATCAAAATTGCCTTTTTAATAGCCATAACATCCTTACGAAGAGTAAGTGAACTACAGGCGTTAACTTTTGAAGAGCCATACATGCAAATCCACAAGGACAAGGTTATCTTAAGGACAAACCTAATTCCTACCTAAGGTAGTGAGCAGATTCCACTTGAACCAAAGCATACAGCTAGCAGTTTTCTTCAAGGATCCACAAAAACGACTAGAAAGAAGCCTCCATACCCTAGACGTAAGGAGGAGCTTATTGTACTATCTACAAGAAACAAAACAAATCTGTAAAAACCATCAGTTTGTTTCTTACTCAAATGCCAAAACACGAGCACCTGTGACAAAAGGAACAATTGCTCGTTGGATCGTAGAGACAATCCAAATATGCTATACCGCAGCTGGGAAAACCCTGAGCACCCGATCAAAAGTACATTCAACAAGAAAAAAGGGAGCAGCCCTAGCGCTCATGGCCAACGTGCCAATAGACACCATATGTACAGCAGCAACATGGGCATCTCCACACACATTCACCAAGCATTACTGCGTGGATTTACAGATGACTAAGGAAGCACAAATAGGACAAAAAGTACTTCAAAACCTGTTCGCAAAGTTTTCCTCATCTTACCACAGCCTCCCCAAGGAGGGAGAAACTGCTACATAATCTAATGCACAGCTTGTGAATCCAAAAAAGGATTCATGGTGCAAAACGAAATGGTTACTTACCATTAGGAGTAGTTTTGCAGCTTGAAGAGTTTTCTGGAATCACATGCGACCTACCCTATAACGAGGAATACTAACAGGTGGGCAATTATAACACAAAAACCAAAGAAGTAGCATCTAAAGACAACAGAATTCAAAACATTCCCTACAAAGGAACAAGGGAAAAAAGAATCCGAAGATGGCTACCACACATGGGAACTTCCGGAGCGGCGTCTGACGTCACACAAGGGATGGACCTAGCACCAAATGGTGGTCGACGACGCCTCAAACAAGAAAAAAAAGAAAAAGCAAAGACTATTCCAGACCCAACCACTAACATAATGCACAGCATGTGAATCCAGAAAACTCTTCAAGCTGCAAAACTACTCCTACTCGTAAGTAACCATTTCTTTTTGAATCGGGGACCCAACTTGAAGGTCTCCAATAAAAGTTGATTCATGTGAAGGCGAAGCAATGACAAAGACTGCCGTGGGGGAAACAGGGGGCTGGATTCCCTGCTCGTGTCTGATGTTTGCGGGCATCTTAGGGCATTTAGAAAGATCCGACGGTGGATGCAGAAATCCCCCTTCAGACTGCAAAAGGAGTTAAGATAGTGGGAAGATGTCCGATACGTCCTGTTTAGAGCTGTGCATTGTTTCATCTTAGACTTTGGGCAGGATCCAGGCCGAGAGTGACTGTAAGTTTAGATGCTCTGCTGAAGAAGCTTGTTGAGTATTTGAAGTTTGAGTTGTGGAATCCGGTGGAGTTTTGAGCTGCTGTTGCTGCACAAGAGAGAAGTTTAAATTGGAGGGAGAGGAGTTTTGCAAGAAGTACTGGTCAGTTGAGTTATCAGCTTGTATTTGTAGAACAGGACCGGCTTTCTTATCCAGTATTCCCTGTTGAGAGGTCATAGGTTGTTGTAATACTGGGAGCACCTATCTAACCTCCTCCAGAGATGGGTAAAAGATGGCACTCTCATCTTTCATAATTGCAAATTTTGACAGCTTGTTTTGTGAGCCTTGGGCCATAAAGTAAATAAACTGGTTGACTGTGCAGTGAAGGGTGATACTAGTGAATTAACCTTTAATGATGAGGGTGAAGATGTTTGGAGGCTTTGCTCAGCTTTAGGTAATTGGGGCACTGAATCCAAAGCTTTTTGGCCCTTCTTTTTGTGCTGGATCGTGGCGGGGAGGGTTTGCCACAAGGCCTACCTGACCTCATTATTGTTGAAAGACTTCTGTTGGGTCGATCAATGTGTTTAGGGGATTAAGAGACGAGGCGCCGGTGGCGGCTTCAAGGAGTTTTCCTTGAAATTCCAGTACCTTGGCGGCGGTGTGGTCTGCTGTGGGCTCCTGTGAGCCTCGATGTCCGTAAGTCACCAAGGATGCGTTTAGGGGATGAAGAGAAGAGGCGTTGGAGGGAAAGAGAAGAGGCACCAGTGGCGGCTTCAAGGAATTTTGCTTGAAATTCCAGTACCTTGGCGGTGGTGTGGAGTCTGCCATGGGCTCCTGTGAGCTTCGATATCCATAGGTCACCAAAGATGTACGCCACCTGCACAGCCACTGGACGCCACGGCATGGTAGGATATAGGCAGGCCTGCCGTTCAGGTTTATAGCTTGCTGACCCAGCTTTTCTCCTTTTCTTTCAGTTTTGTTTGTTTTTGGGTATGTGGGGCGAGCTGACTGTGTACTGGGAGTTGGCTGCGGGGTTGCTGACAAGTAGACAGCCAGGAGTCCGTTTTGCTGGAATATGCTGGAACACATGAGGCCGAGCGAGGCCCACTAGAACCACGCAATCCGCATCCACACCTAGCTGGGCCGCTTCTGCAGGGTCCAGGGCAAACCCTCAGCAGTGGCTGACAAACAACCATGGCTCGCCACTGGTTGCTGCAATTTACACCAGTTTGGTCCATACAATACAGAGCGCAAGCTAATGGGCTGACGTGCTGAAGACACTTTGGTACTTTGAGCAGAGAGCGTGGAGCATGCTACTGCTTGGAGCAAGTTGCTGCGGCTTGATGTGTGGAGAGTGAGGAGTGAGGAAGGCGGGGTGCTAGGTGGGTGATGAGCACAACGGGCCCACCTCTCTAGCGCTTCAGTCCCCACGATGCACCACATCACCATAGGCCTCGGGGGTCCCGGTGCACCCTTCAGTCCTGGCCAGTGATCCCCCTCCAGCCCAGCTTTGCATGGCAGCCCGATGAAAGGGACCGCTAAGGACTAGGGGGCTGAGCCGGATCGCTGGCGAGGGCCACTGGTGGTGGAATTTGCCGCAGTGCGAGTGGGGAACGGGGTGACAGCCTCCTCCGACTTGCTCGCTTTCACCCTGACTCCACCCTTCCGATCTGACCACGCTAGACTGCTACGCTACTTTTTTGCTGATGCAGCACAGTATTGAGTTGGAGCCTGGAATAATGGTCACACCCTTCAAGAGAAAAGGCAAGAAGGTTTGGAAACAGACTTCTGAAGAGACAAAAGCTCAGGTACCCTGTCCTCAGGGAGAAGACCTGTCGACCCTTAAGGGAACTGAGCCCCAGGAACTTGGGCCTTATTAGGCAATGCTCCCAGGCCCAGGTGAAGCTGCTGACCAGGAAAAGGGAGCAGTCAGTGGCTCCCACCGAACCTATTGCGAGGAGGGAATCCTGAATACTGGGGACAGAGACCCCCAAACTTGGTGCCACTAGGATAGTGGTAGTGCCTTAGCAATAGAGTTCTTACTCTCTCTAGCACATGACATCGCCCTAGCTGGGCATTTTGGCCAGACAAAGATTTTGAGTAGGTTAGTCACCCACTTTTACTGGCCAGGTGTAGATAAGTACAC
Organism: Calotriton arnoldi; assembly: GCA_963921515.1. Classification (NCBI taxonomy): domain Eukaryota; kingdom Metazoa; phylum Chordata; class Amphibia; order Caudata; family Salamandridae; genus Calotriton; species Calotriton arnoldi. Next base: position 3,618,343 of record CAWUFW010000400.1, read on the forward strand.
CTTTTTGAAATGGTCACCCCCACTTTTTGCCTCTTAAATGATGTAATTTCAACTTGAAGTGCACTGGGTTCCTGCTAACCAGGTCCCCAGTGCCAGATCTCTTTCCCAAAACTATACAATTGTTTCCTCCTATTGGCAAAACTTTTAGCACCCTCTGTAAGTCCCTAGTACCTGGTATCCCTGGTACCTAGGGCCTGAGGTACTAAAGAGGGTCCCTAAGGGCTGCAGCACAAATTGTGCCACCCTAAGGGACCCCTCACCAAGCACATGAAAGGCTGCCATTGTAGGCTGCATGTCTTGGTGCAGACAAAAGTGAAAACATGACACGTCACACACCCCTGTGTGCCATGACCCTACCACTGCATGTAGTATTTGTAAGTCACCCCTACAGCAGGCCTAACAGCACTAAGGGAGGGTGCTGAATATTACATGCGAGGGCATACCTGCATGAGCAGATATGCCCCTGTGCTGGTCAGTCCTATGACTGCCAGTACAAGTGACCAGGGAAGCCATTTTAAAACACTGGTGAAAATGAGTTCCCAAGCTACATGATGGCTTCACTGAAGATAGGGATGTTTGATATCAAACATCTCGTATTGATAAACCCACACGGATTTCAGTGTTGGATTTATCAATACATGCACACAGTGGGCACCTTAGAAGTGGCCCCTGAAAACTTACAAGCCTCTGGTGTGCTCACTGACTGGTTTCTGCCCGCCTGCCACCTGAGGCACTTGTCTGACTTCCTGGGGTGAAAGCCTTTTGCTCTCAGGAGACCCAGAACAAAAGCCTGTCCGGGAAGAGGATATCACACCCCAACCCACATGATGACCTGCTGATTAGCCTTCCTAGGGCGGCATTCAAAGAGCAGCCGCCTTTGAAATGTGAATCTGGCTCCCCTCACAGGAGAGGAAGCTGACTCCCTTTGCCCAGAGCCCCTTTAGCACCTGGACAGGTGGGAAGATTAGCTAGTCAGGTAGGTGTGCCACCCCCAAGCTAGTACCACCCCTAAGCTAGTACCACCCCTAAAGTGGGCTAAACTGAGGTGGTCACAACTTTTCAGAAGTAGCCATCTTTGTGATGGCGTACTTAGGAATTCTGGTACAGGGTTATGCCCACCTCCCACAGGAGGAGGTCATATAGGGGGAGTAGTGACCCCAAGGGTCAGTAGCCCATTGGCTACTGTAGGAAGCTGGCTCTGTATATACTATACCAAATAGAGGTATAGTGTGTGCAGAGTCTAGTGAGTCCCCAAAGGTATAGCAGAGGATAGAGTAGATAATACCTTACTCTCAATTTAGTACTAGCTGGGCTGAGCAGTTTGGCTTATCAGAGAGTAATGTGAATGCATTTGGTGTACATACTCATACAAGACAGGAACACACACAATGACTAACTTCAGGCCAAAGTTTGTAAAAATATTACTTTAGTTACTTTTATTTTTAGGAACCAAGTTGCACTCAGTTACAGGTAAGTAAACTTTTTAAATATGCAATACTTTCAAGTTATTACTGGCAAATAGTTTGTTGAGCATTTAACAATACTTTACATGTGCATGAAATACTTTTCAATGTAGAAAAAGATACTTTATATTCAGGATCAACACTTAGTACAATACAGTGAGAGACCAATACAATCCTATAGGAGGAAAGACAGGTGAGTAACTTACAGGTTAGTAAACAGTTTTCAGATTCAGTCTCCGGAAGTTTTGGTCAACACTGGACATGGGGGGGGTGGGGGGGCATGGCTTGCCGACACCCAAGATGGCCGCACAAGACTAGAGCTCCGTCCCTCGGCAGCCTAAATTCCCCAACATCCGCATCAATATCCGTCTAAGCCCTCTATAATCAGTGGTCCTATGCTCCCCTACCTTCCCCGTCTCCCCGATCCGGGTTTGGCTCCGGTCGGACGTTCCGGTGCGGAGCTATCGCTGCGGGCGCAGGAGCGTGGACAGTGCCGGAGAGACCTCGGAGGCGGCGGCGGAGAGCGGGCCTCCCGCGGTCTCCGCTTCCAGTGGTGGACGCATCGGGGCGCGACCGCTGCCCATCCTGGTCGCGACCGCTGCCCATCCTGGTCGCTCCGCCCTCCTGGCTCACGATCGCAGCTGCCTGCTCCCCTTGGCGACCGGCGGGGGAATCCTGCAGCGGCCCCAGGCCTTTACTGACGCTGGCTGCTGCGACGGTGTGGCCCAGAGGCCCGCTGTGAGACGCCCCGAGGTGAGAGGGGCCTTTGCGGTGCAGGGATATCTCCACGCTACGGGGGTGAGAGGTGCTCCCATTCCCCCCCCTGCCTATCTGATCACTGCACCCTGCATTTACCGCCCATACTGTCAGGACTGTTTGGGGGCCGGGGTGAACGGCACTGTCACCCTTCCCCCCACCCCCACCGCTTCTTCTTTCACCTGCGCGCACCAGCGCTAGGAGTACACGCTGTGGGCGTCCACAAGAAGAGCAGGACATTGTTCTGACGCCAGCGCCACCCCACCAGGCAGGTCGCTGCGTGGGTCACTCGGCGGTTTGAACCAGGGGGCATGAAGGCCTAGAATTGATCACCCCCTCTGACAGTGGTCCGTTCGGGGGGTGTATGCTGCGACGCCCAGGGCCGATATACTGCATAAGAGGAGAGGCAGGCCCGAGCCTCCAGAGCAGACTGCCATTCATTGGATCCACCCGGAGACTTGACCAGTTACCAGCGCAGCTGAGTGGTGGGCTGGAGGCACAATTTATTCTGACCTCGCGGCTGCGCCGTCCCTATAACTCGACGGCCTTGGTGCTCCAAACGCTGCTGGAGTAACTGCATCAAGACAATGCGGCCGAGATGTCCACTGCCCGGGGGCCCAAGCAGACCCACCAAACGAAGCTCGACAAATTTGCGCAGCCCAGGACGGAAGGCCCGGAGGGGAGAGCCGTATCACACGACGCAAAGCTGCGGTCGGAGGAGGGGGCACCAACCCTGTTGGCTGTGATGGAAGCTATCCAAGGAGTCCACGCAGCGCTGGAACAGAAAATCGATACAGTAACGTCTGAAGTGACCCTCATGCACGCAGATCTACGCAACTTGGGGAGAGGGTTAAAGCGACCGAAGACACTGTGACGACGCTCCAAAAATCTACAAAGACACTGGAGACCACTGTTAAGAGGCTTCAGGCGCAAACTTCGGACCTGGGGGCGAAACTTGAGGACTATGAAGGGCGTGCCCGTCGCAATAATGTGCGCATTCTTGGGGTCCCAGAGAGAGCCGAAAATCAAGCCCCGGTCCTTGTCGCAGTATTTTTCCAGTGAAATGCGCTCACAGAGTGTCTGGCGGACCACCCAAACCGGGCGCTCCTCCGCGCCCCATCTTGGCGAGAATTTTTAATTATCGGGACAGGGCTATTATTCTCCAGACAGCGCGCATCGCCCCCCCACTCAAGTTTGAAAACTCGACGATCACTTTCTTTCCCGATTTCACACTGAAAGTGCAAAAGATGCGCAGGTCCTTTCTAGAAGTGAAACGCGCACTCTGGGACAAAAACTTGAAGCACGCTATGTTTTTTCCGGCTAAGCTGCGTGTGCTGGCGGAAGGAAAGTCCTGGTTTTTCCAGATCTTGGAGGAGGTCTGGGATTGGTTGGTGGGCTGGACATCTGCCGCTGCTGACAAAAACGACTCTTCGAGGCACCTCCGCGGCCTCGGACATCTCCAAGAAGGCCCTGAACGGGAGGAGGGTGTTTGATCTACTACACTGGTTCTGTTACCTTATTAGCTGGTAAACCCTCCCCGGACTTTTAGTCGCTATGCTGGTCGCGGGGGCGAAGGCTGCTGGTTTGCCTGGGTGAGAGCGGTGGAACTTCGCCTTGTCGGAGTAGAGGACCAATGGCCGATTTGTCAAGTATGTACAGTCAGGGGAGGTTGCCCGGACACTGGCAAGACACTGTTCAGTTCCCTTTTTTGGGTGTCATTAATGGGGGTGTGGAGGCCTCAACAGTGTTTTCTCGTTTAATAATAGACATGAACCTCAAGCGTACTACTTGTCGTAATATGGGCTTACACAGCTATGTATAAGGGGGAACCTCATTCTCTGGCCGGGGTTGTTAGGTGTTGTAGCGTTCCCCTTACAAAGGTTATTAGTTATGGGGCCACAGGCACTCTGCAAATTTGGGGGGTGGGCAGTTCAAAGTCCATGTTGCATGGAGGCAGGGAGGGGGGTGTTTCTGGGATGTTTTATATGGGTTCGTGTTAGTGTGAAATTTGTTTTATGGTGCAGGTTTGCGATCGAAGCCTTTCCTAGTGCATTGCAGTGTGACAATTTGTTAGACTATAGGTCGTTATCTGCATCGTTCAAAGTGTCTAAGACATGGTCACCGAGCAGGTGTGGGAGGGTATGTCCCGGTCTTTCCATCCTTGCTGACTTGTGTCACAAAAGGCCCCGTTTTCAATATATCGATGAGCGCTGAAGGTGACTCGGCTCCGCTGCTGGGCCGCTTTAAATTACTCTCATGGAATGTAAACGGCCTGGGGGATCGAATTAAACGTGGAATAGTTTTGCAATACTTGAAGCGTCAGGCCCCCGAGGTTGTGCTCCTGCAGGAGACTCATATACAGGGTTCCTCTTATTGCGCACTCAATAGATGGGGTTATAAACTGGTGGCGCACTCGGGCTACACTAGGGAGTCCAGAGGGGTGGGCATCCTCATGCGATCCTCCTTCCCCTTCCAGGTCTTAACGGTCACTCATGATCCCCTGAGTAGGTTCGTCACGGTGTCGGGTCGGTGGGAGGGAAAAGCCCTTAATATAACCTCACTCTACGTGCCCCCCAAACTGCACTCCACGATGCTGGCGGCGCTCGGCTCCCACATATTGAGTCTACCGGAAGGTGACTTGCTGCTGTGTGGGGATTGTAATGCAGCCCTTGACGGAGAACTAGATAGGCAGCCACCTCGGCAGGGCGAGGCGTCCGGGAAGATGATAATGGACTTCATTGGGGCAATGGGTCTGGTAGATGCCTGGAGGGTGGGTCACCCTACAACTAGACAGTACACTTTCCTTTCTGGCGTCCATGGCAGTATGTCCCGAATCGACTATATTTTCTGCAAAGCTCCCCAGGTTCGGGGAGATCTCCTTTCTTCCTAGGGGCATCTCGGACCATTCCTCGCTGGTGGTATTTTACGGCAGTGTTCCTTCCCCCACACATCATGAAATGGCTCTTAGCCCTTGGTATCTCAAAGTACCGGAAATCAGAGACAAACACACCGAAACAACCGCCCAATACTTTCTCGAAAATGAAGGGTCGGTGGATTCGGATATTGTCTTGTGGGAAGCATACAAGACCGTAGTGAGAGGTAGACGGGTGGCAGCGATAGTAGGCCACAAGAAGGAGAAGAGGATGCAACTGCATACGGTGGAAAGTGAGATCGCCCTTCTCGAGCGGGCTCGTTTGGCGTCAGACACCCCTGACACCAAACACAAGCTGCTTATGAAACAACAAGAGTACAGAAATATAACTGAAGAAGCCGCAAGGGCCCAACATCGAGCCACCCAGCATTGCATATACGATATTGGTGACAAGGCAAGCAAAGTATTAGCTTGGCTAGATAAAAGGGACATGGCCAATAGATGGATGGCTGGGATCACGTGTCAGAATGGTGTGATGACACATGATAGGGCTGAGATTGCGAAGGCTTTCGCTGATCATTTTAGACAGGTCTATACCTCCACTCAGACTTCCACGCATGAGGCGGCCTCAGAATTACTGGGCACCCTAGGACTCCCTGTGCTTAACCCTCATTATGTGGAAGACTTGGACTCCGTTTTAACCACCGAGGAGGTCTCCAAAGCAATCGGCGCCTTACAGTCCGGTAAAGCCATGGGCCCAAGTGGCCTACCTATCGAGCTATACAAAATAAATGCTACTACGATTGCCCCATACCTCATACGAATGTACGAGGAAAGTGTACACAAAGGGATCCTGCCCGCAACACAGAGACTTGCCAACATAGTCGTCATTCATAAGAAGGGTAAACCCCCGAGCGCTGTAGCTCGTACAGACCTAATCCTAGCCAAAATGTTGGCACGCCGCCTCTCACCGTATCTGCATAAGCTGATCCACCCGGATCAATCCGGTTTTATGCCAGCCAGAAACACCGCCCTCAACCTTCGCCGCCTCCACGGTGTCTTGGGCAGGGCAGCTACAATTCAGGAAGATGCGGTTATTATGTCTCTAGACGCCAAGATGGCGTTTGATATGATCGAGAGGCCCTTTTTATTTGCAGCACTCGAACGTTATGGGTTCGGGAAGAGATTTTTGTCCTGGGTGCTCCTTCTCTACTCGGAGCCACTACCCCGTGTTAGTTAACGGGGGTCGTTCGGCCACCTTTGTACTGCAGAAGGGGACGAGGCAGGGTTGCCTCTCCCCCTTGCTCTTTGCCCTGGCCCTCGAGCCCCTGGCGATATGGATCAGGGGGGACACTCTTATCAGGGGTCTTAACTGGTCAGCGGATTGGATGGATAAAATCTCCCTCTACGCTGACTATATCCTGCTCCATTTGGCCAGGCCATACGCTTCCATTCATCGGGTCCTGCACATATTTGCTCTTTTTCGGCAGCATTCCGGCTATACCATTAACTGGGATAAGTCTCTCGTCTATGTCCTGAGCGGAGCCCGCCCGACCCTGCCCAGGGACTGTGGGGCTAAAATAGTTACGGATGGATTTTTATACCTCGGAATTTATGCTACAACCAACCCCACAGTTTTCTAAGGCCAAAATTTGGCTCCTCTGTTGCGCCGTTTCCAGGCCGACGTCCAACATTGGAAGACACTGCCTCTTACCCTATTGGGCAGAGCCGCCCTTTATAAAATGATGGCTCTTCCCCGCTTTCTCTAGGCCCTGCAGAACACACCGTATTTGGTCCCGGCGCACTATTTTGTTACCATCGAAGCGGAGGTACGCTCCTTGCTCTGGAATAATGGGGTTCCCAGAATAGCGTTAGCCAAACTCATGAAAGGATGGTACGACGGTGGTATCGCCCTGCCCGCAATCAAAAGCTATTATTGGGCCTCCCAACTGGTGGTCATTAATCACTCGGTGCATCGGCCGGGGACTGACCCCGCTTATCAGATGACTAGACATAATATGCTCCCCGGTAATTACCCCAGGGCGGTTCTATGGAGGAAAGAACCACTTACCCAAATATACTCCGACTTCCACCACAATTGCCATTTGGCATGCGGCAACAACTGCGTTTGGGTGGAAGGCTAGAATTACACAGGTTACTCCCTTGCTGGACACACACCAACTGGGTCTGTTATCGAAACATCCGGGCTTCGACAAATGGGACATGATAGGTCTCACCAAAGTGGGCGACCTGTGGGCGAAGGGCGGGGTGGTCCCTTTTAGCGATCTCCAACGAGACTACCAGCTACAGGACGGTGAAACTTTTAGATACCTTCAAGCCCACAACGCGTTGCAAAGGGCTGTACCCAGGGGCACGGAGTTGCCCGCTTCCTCACCCCTGGAGGATAGACTCTTAGATGACTACCTCCAGGACAAAGCTATTTCTTTGACATACCGTAAAATACTTAACAATACACCAGATACACTGGGGAAAATTCGCACTCGCTGGGTGGAGGACGTTGGGGACATTGACGATGAAGAATGGCAGGAGGCGTTGGCCTCCCCCCGGGAGGTGGTGATCCGCTCCCGATTTAAGCTCATCCAACTCAAGCTCCTCCACAGGGCTTACTACACCAGCTCAGTGCTTGTAAAAATGGGTGCCCTAAGCTCTGCTGACTGCCCCAGGGGTTGTGGCCTCACTGGTACATTCCTCCACCAATGGTGGGACTGCCCCACACTTCAGACATATTGGGGGAGGGTCATGTCTGCTCTGTCTTCAACATGCCACAAATCTATCGAAGTCTAACCCCGTTTGTGCCTCTTAAATATCTGGGAAGCTACCAATTTGACAAGAGCCGAGAGAATATGGGTTTCCCTTGGCTGCATGGTAGCGAAACGCAACGTAGCGAGAACTTGGAAGGGTGTACTTACACCCAAGATTTGTGACTCGGAGTCCGATATGGGTTGGTGCATGCAGGCAGAGAGGGTGGTGTATGAGAGCAGAGGTTGCCCCCAAAAGTGGACAAGGATCTGGGAGGCATGGAATGTGCGTAGAGGGATGATATGTACACCTTTTGACGACTCCTCCCCGCAGTTGGCGGACCACGGGACGGAATAATGTCTTTGGCATTAAGAACTGTATTAGATGCTTGTTTGTAATGTTGAACAATTGCAACACCATGTCGTATACCGTATCAATGCACCGAAACTGCTGGACATTCTCGATAATGTACTGCACTTTGTTCTTTTTTGCTTTGATTTCCTTTGTTTTTTGTTGGTTTTTTTGGTTTGTTCATTCAATAAAAAGATTTGTAAAAAAAAAAAAAAACACTGGACATGGGTCGGACCAAGGTAGGTACTGCACCACCAGCAGCACTGGTGCAGCCGGGTGCAGAGGTCACTGGGCCCAATCTTATCCTATGGTGGCTGTGGGCACCTCGAAGAGGCACCGGTTGCAGGTAAGTACCTGCGGTTCAGGGGGGGGTTGAGGTCAGGACTGGAGGGGCCACCAAATACCACTGAGGCTGCACCACCAGTGGCACGGGGGCGGCCGGGTTCAGAGTGCAAAGGAGGCATCGTGTGTCGTGTAGAAATCAATGGAGATCCTCGGTTGGAGAAAAGGGCTGCAGGTTCGGTTCAGAAGTCTGGCTGAAGGAATCCATTGACTGGAGAGGTAACTTGGATAGTGGGGGGATGCTGGGACACCGTCAGTCGGGCACCATAAGGCCTGGGGGCTGCAGGTGCAGGGGTGTCTTTAGGTGTCTGGTTTCTCTCACCTGATCTGGTCGGGTGGTGGGACCCTTCAGAATGAGGCTCCAGGCGTCATGGGGCAGGTCAGGCTAAGTCGTTCAATGCTGGATCCCAGGTCAGAATCGCCAGGGAGACTTCACTGGGTCGTGTGCCACCTGCACTCGGTCTGTGGACATTGGGTGCACAGTGGTGCAAGTGTTGCGGATCTGCCTGGATCTGGAGTCCTTGGGTTAGATACTTTCTGGACAAATCCGGTGTCCATGGGAGAAAAGAGACTTTGTTGAAGACAGCTCAGGTCTCCGGGGTTCTTGGAGGTTGCTGACTGCGGGCCAAGCTGGTTTCTTGAAGCAGGGACGCTGGAGGAAGACACAGGCCGGTATGGCTGGGGCCAAGTCAGTCGTCGTCATCTTCTCCACTGCTGCACGGCTCTTCGGTCCTTCTTCTTCGTAGGTCATCGATTCTGAGGGACAGGGTTCAGGAAAGGTCTTAAAAACTAAATTTAAGGGTGTTACTGGGGTTGGAGGGCAGTAGCCAATGACTCTTTTCCCTTAGTGTGACTACACCCTTTAGGTGCCCATCCCTATTCCTTTTGGGCCTAATTCTCCAAACCAAGATGGAGAATTTTCAAGAGAGGGGTTCACCTCTGCTCCTGGCCACCCTAGGGGTGTACCAAGCCAAGGTGGACACTCCTACTCTGCATACTATTGTTCCCGCCTGTCCTGCCTCCAAACGTGTGGCCAGGACAGAGTGGCGGGCATCTCCCCTAGTTGGAGCTGCCCAAATCACCACCAAGTGTTGCTGTTCCTGCCAGGGGGAGGTGTGAAGCACCTTCACCCAGACCAGGCTTTGTTTCTGACCTCCGAGAACACAAAGGCTCTCACCCCATCAGGTCAGAAACCTGTCTGGTGGTGGCTGGCTGGCAGGAACCAGTCAGCCAATACACTAGAAGCTGGTTGTTTTTCAGGGGGCATCTCTAAGATGCCCTCTGAATGCATTTTATAATAAATCCAACACTGGCATCGGTGTGGGTTTATTATGCTGAGAAGTTTGGTACTAAACTTCTCAGTCTTCAGTAAAGCCATCATGGAGCTCTGGAGTTTGTGTTGACAAACTCCCATCCCATGTACTCAAAATGGCTTCACTGCACTTACAATGTCTATGAATGGAACAGACCCTGTAGGGGCATATTGCTCAAGCAGCTATGCCCCCACCTGTGGGATGGTGCACCCTGCCTTAGGACTGTGAGGCCTGCTAGAGGGGTGACTTATCCATGCCACAGGTAGTGTTGGTGGGCATGGCACACAGGGATGTGTGCCAGGTTGAATTTTCAGTTTGGTCTGCACCAAAACTCACAGCCTGCAATGGCAGTATTTTGGTGTTAAGGTGAGGGGTCTCTGAGGGTGGCATAACATACTGCAGCCCTCAGAGGCCCTCTCTGGTCACAAGGCCACCTTTTACAAGGGACTTACATGTGGCCCAGAGGTGTGCCAATTCTGGAAACAAGGGTACAGTTTGGAAAAGAACACAGGAACTGGTACCCTGATTGGCTGGGACCCAGGGCATACTTATTGAAGTTAGCATCCGGTGTCAGGCAAAAGGTTAGGGGCTAACCATGCAAAAAGGGGCATTTTCCTACAGCTACTACCCTACACTCCCTTAACCCCCTAAATGCAATATTTAGGGGAGCGCCTGGCACCAGAGAATCAGATGACCCAAAGAAACAAGATGGATGAGATGAGTTGCACAGCAAGAACAGAAGACCCAGCAATTCACTTGGCGCCAACCCTGTCGGCCTGCCTGCGAACTTCACCCCTTTGCACCAAAAGTCAACTTGTCCTGCAGCTGCTGAGTCCCAAAAACCCAGGAGACCTGCCAGCCTTCACCCAGGAACCAAGACCTCCCAAGGGACAGCAGAACTGTCCCTTGCATCCTGCAGACAGCAGAAGAACCACCAGGAGGACCCCGGAACCACCAAAACCTGACGCCGCCAAGCACCACTGCGCCCAAGCCCCCCAGCCTGTGTCGAAGTGGGCCAATGGTGTCAACGGGGTTCCCAAGCCCTCCAGGTAATGAGTCCACTGTGGAGTGCCTCCTCGTGCACTCTCTGATGACGCCTGCAGCCTCTGAGTGCAGGCCCCCCTCAACTGCTAGTGTTGCCAGATGGAGAAACCCTTCACCCCAAAGACCCTCTGCACCCGGACACCACATCCCGAGGAGAAGAGGACCAAAGGTATCCCCACGTCCCTCAACATCGCAAGAACCGAAGCCACTTGTTGGTTTTTCTGGTCTGACCTCTGTCCCCCCCTGCAGCCTCTTTGTAACCAGACCTATCCCCATTGGTTTGCATTGGGCACCCGACGCTGTTAGCACCACTGCACCTGGCCGCCCTAGTGCCGCTGGAGGTGACCTGTTGGTGCTGCCTTGGACCTTGCCCTGTACTCACCTTTGACCCAAGACACTGGTCCCGTAAGTCGCTGACAAGAGCTGGTAAACCATATATGATTTTCCTTCCATAGGATAACATTGCATATCATAAACATTACACTTAGTGTTGACTTTGTGAACTGAAAAGTATTTCTCTTTAAAAACGCACTTTCCTGATCAAATTGATTCCAATGACTAAACATATATAAAGATACTTACTATTTTTATTTATTAGTATGGATCTCCTCCTTGAGTTGTGTGTATCATTTATTGACTATTGTGTGTATTTGCAGATGTCTTGCACTCATCTGTGATGAGCCTAAGGCTGCTTTACCACACTACCCCCTAGAAGAGCACATTGGGATTGCCATAGAAAGCCCCCTGTCCACTCACAAGAGAACCCCTGGACTCTTTATACGATACATCTCATTTTGATATATCATATAAAGAGCCACCTTCCTACACCAGGTATGTCCCAGAAAGTGAACGAGTTTTGCTGCTCCTGTGTTACTTGTCAAGCCAGTGGCAAGACAGGTAGCGAACCAGAGGTCCCCCTTAATTCCACTACCAGTGGTTGGGGTTCCCGTTGAGAGGGTAGGGATTGACATTATTGGTCCCCTTGACCCACAAATAGCCTCAGGAAACAGATTTGTACTGGTGGTAGTGGATCATGCCACCAGGATCCAGAAGCAATTCCACTTAGGACTGTCACTGCTCCGGCAGTTGCGAAGGTCCTCATAAGTATTTTTACTAAAGTGGGCTTTCCTAAGGAGGTGGTTTCAAACAGAGGTAGTAACTTCATGTCTGAGTGTTGGGTGATGTATATGTTTACCACCACATATCATCCTCAAACAAATGGTATGGTTGAGAGATTCAACAAGACCGTGGAAGGTATGATCATGGGACTCCTTGAAAAACTCAGAAGATGGCATGTCCTATTGCTGTGCTTTCTTTTTGCTTACAGGGAGGTGCCACAGAAACGAGTGGGCTTTAGTCCCTTTGAGCTTCTGTTTGGTCATCCTGTGAGAGGTCCACTAAGTCTGGTAAGGGAGGGCCGGGAAAAGCCTTTCAAAGAACCCAAACTGGACATAGTAGACTATGTGCTTGGCCTTCGTTCCAGGATGGCTGAGTACATGTAAAAAGCCATCAAAAACCTTGAGGCAAGCCAGGAGCTCCAGAAGCAATGGTTTGACCAAAAGGCTGCACTGGTGGAGTTCCAACTAGGGCAGAAGATATTGGTATCTGAAAGAGACACGTTGGTGATAGATTCCTTACCTTAGAATAGCCCCAGGCGTCAGACTGGATACGGAAAGTTTTTCGTCAGCAGTACCCCTGCGCGTCGGTAGGTGGCGTCGTGCGGCTCCGCGTTCGTCGCTGGCGTCGTAAGCGCCGAGATGACGTCACGGAGACTACTTAGGCGCCACCCATGCGCGCTGACGTCAGTTCTTTCTTTTTCCGCGCCAGCAAGCGCAGATCCGGTTAGAGCACGTACCTTAGTCACTTTTTGACTAGTTGTTTTTGGGGACTTTTGTCTTTAATTTCTATATTTGACTCCTGGTACCACGTAGGGATGCCTGGTTTTAAAACCTGCGGGGCCTGCCTCCGTACGATGTCGGTGGCCGACCCCCATGGCGTCTGTCTCTACTGTCTAGAGCCCGACCATGACTCCCGGTCATGTTCCGACTGTCTGGCCATGGCTCCGAAGGCTTTGCGGGAGCGGTCCCGAAAGCTGCTAGAGGCCCGACAGTTGTCTCCGCGCCGTTCCAGGTCCAGGGGTCGCTCGAGGGACCGACCGCGGAGTCGCCATCATCGCTCCTCGGGGTCCAAGTCGTCGCCCTCGGATTCCGGTAAGCGACGTCATAAAAAGAAGTCGAAGAAGCACGTACGTTCTCCGACCTCCCCTCGTCGGTCTTCTGACGCGGACGAGGGGACCCGGGGTTTTTCCCCCGCGGCTCCGTTGGAGCCTGTCAGTCCCGCGGCCTACCCGCCATACCCGGGTCCGTCGGCGACTCCGGCCCAGGTGCAAGAGTTTCTTGCTGCCATGGACCGCCTTTTCGGGCCTAGGACTCCCGCCGGTGCGCCTTCGGGCCCCGCGGTCCCTTTTGCGGGCCCTTGGTTGCCGCCGGCTCCGACGCCCCAAGGTCCTCCGCCGGCGGCCCCGGCGCCGCAAGGTCCTTCGCCGGTGGGTCCGGCCACGGCGCCGCAAGGTCCTCCGCCGGCGGCTCCGGCCCCGGCGCCCCCTGCGGCTCCCTTCCCGGCGCCGCCCTGGGTGCCGTTCGGCCCACCTCCGCCCTTGCCCGCGTTTCCAGCTTGGAACCCGGATTGGGCCTTGGAGCCATTCCCGGCGCCGGTGGAGCATTTCTTTTCCCCTGTGCCTCCCTCGCCGTTGCAGCCTGTGCCTCAGGCTGTGGGGGAAGAGGAGGACTGGGAGGGGTCGGAGGACCCTCTTGCACGGCAGTGTGAGTCCGAACAGGAATGGGCAGAAGACTCAGAGGATGCCAGTGGCCTTGACCTCTCCTCTGAGCCTGGGTTTGTGTCTCCTCCCACTCTCATGGAGGAAGGCGCCACCTACACTGTGGTGCTCCGTAGAGCAGCTGAGACTCTTGGCCTTGAATTGCCTACTGTTGCCCTCCAAACTAACCTCCTTACTGAGGTGCTTCAGCCTACAGCAGGTTCTGTGGAACCTCTGCTTCCATTCAATGAGGCCTTGACGGATGTTTTGATGGGTACCTGGTCTAGGCCAGCCACAGGGGTCCCTGTGGATAAAAATGTGGCCAGACGTCACCGTCCGGCACGGGGTGACCCTGCCTTTCTGACAACTCATCCGACACCGGAGAGCCTGGTCATTCAGGCTTCCACTTCCCAAACGGCATTCCCTACCGCTCCGCCGGATAAGGAATCCAAAAATCTGGAGCAACTTGGCAAAAGGTTGTTTTCCCCTGCCAGCCTGGGGCTGCGGTCAGTCAACACCACATGCCTCTTGGGCCGCTATTCTCACGCTGTGTGGGACACGGTTGCGCAAACTCTGCCCCAGTGCCCCGAAGAGGTTCGGGCTGTGCTTTCCCAAGCTGTTGCAGAGGGGAAGGATGCCGCGAAGTTCGCCATTCGGTGTGGGTTGGACACCGCGGACTCTTTGGGAAGAGCAATTTCCACCACAGTGGCCTTGCGGCGACATGCCTGGCTGCGGTCCACGGGGTTTTCGGGGGATGTCCAGAGTTCCCTCATGGACATGCCTTTTGATGGTACTCGCCTTTTTGGCGATAAGGCAGACAGTGCGCTGGAGCGTTTTAAGGACTCTCGGGCTACAGCCAAGTCCTTGGGTCTCTCCACCTCCCGCCCAGCCACGCCTACTTTTCGTTCCTTTCGTGGCCGCGGCAGGGGCGCCTCTACACGTCCGTTCCAAAGGCCTGCGCAGAACCAGCCTCAGCGTGGCCGCGGGCGCGGTGGCCGCCGTGGCGGCACAGGGGGCCAGCGTGCGGGTCAGCCCACCTCTGCTCCTGCAGCATCCGCCTCAAAGCCTTCCTAGTCCGCGCTTTGGGGTGCACCCCACGCCGGTGGGCGGCAGGATTCAACATCACCTCCCCCACTGGCGCTCTGTCACTTCGGACAGCTGGGTGCTACAAATAATCCGAAGGGGCTATTCCCTCCCCTTCGAGTCTGCCCCCCCGTCCATGCCACCTCAGTTCCACCGCATTTCGGGGGATCACTTAGCGCTTCTCCAACAGGAAGTCACGGCCCTCTTGGCCAAGGGGGCCATCGAGCGCGTACCTGGGCCAGAAGTAGGACATGAATGTTATTCCCACTACTTTCTGGTCCCCAAGAAGGACAAGGGGGGCTTGCGCCCCATCTTGGACCTCCGGAACATCAATCGCTTCCTCCGGAAGGAGAAGTTCAAGATGTTGACTCTGGCTCAGGTCTTGGCTGCCCTTGACCCTGGAGACTGGATGGTAGCGTTGGACTTGCAGGACGCATATTTTCACATTCCCGTCCTGCCGGCCCACCGGCGTTACCTGCGGTTCATAGTAGGCCAGGAGCATTTTCAGTTTACCGTGCTCCCCTTCGGCCTTACAAGCGCCCCTCGGGTGTTCACGAAAGTGATGGCGGTGGTCGCAGCTCATCTGCGCAGGTCAGGGGTGTCAGTCTTCCCCTACCTCGACGACTGGTTGTTGAAGGCGGGCTCGCCCCAGGCAGTCGTCACCCACCTTCAGACTACGGCCGACCTCCTGCAGTTGCTGGGGTTCTCCATCAACGTGCTAAAGTCGCACCTGAGTCCTTCTCAGAAGCTCCCCTTCATCGGAGCGGTTCTGGATTCTACGCAGTTTCGGGTTTATCCTCCCGAGCGGCGAGTCCGGGATATTCAGGCTATGATTCCCATCTTTCAGCCTCTATCCCGGGTTTGTCAGGATGACCCTCCGGCTCCTGGGACTGATGGCCTCCTGCATTCTGCTAGTGCAACATGCCAGGTGGCATATGCGGGCTCTGCAGTGGGACCTGAAGTTCCAGTGGGCGCAGCATCAGGGCAACCTGTCCGATCTTGTCCAGATCTCGGAGGGCACTGCACGACAATTGCAATGGTGGCTCACGAATCGCGATTGGGTCAATGGCAGATCCCTCTTCCTTCCCCAACCGGAGCACACAGTGGTTACGGATGCGTCCCTCTTGGGATGGGGCGGCCACCTGGGAGAGGCGGAGATCAGAGGCCTCTGGTCTCCGGCGGAGTCCCGGCTCCATATCAATCTTTTGGAGCTGCGGGTGATCCGACTTGCACTGAAGGCATTCCTTCCCTCTGTCCGGGGAAGTGTAGTGCAGGTGTTCACGGACAACACCACCGCCATGTGGTATTGCAACAAACAAGGCGGGGTGGGGTCGTGGACCCTATGTCAGGAGGCTCTGCGCCTCTGGACATGGCTGGAACATCAGGGCATGTTCCTGATGGTTCAACACCTGGCAGGTTCCCTGAACGCCAGGGCGGACGAACTCAGCCACCGGTGCTTGATGGATCACGAATGGCGTCTGAACTTGGACGTGGCGCAAGATCTCTTTCTGCAGTGGGGAGAGCCTTGGTTAGATCTATTCGCCACCGAAGAGAACGCGCAATGTCATCAGTTCTGCGCGTTAGAATTTCCAAGGCGGCACTCGCTCGGCGACGCTTTTCGTCGCGAATGGAGTTGCGGTCTGTTGTACGCCTTTCCGCCTATACCACTTCTGCCCAGAGTGCTGAAGAAGATTCGGCGTGACCGGGCCCAAGTCATCCTTGTGGCTCCGGATTGGGCACGAAGATACTGGTATCCCGAGCTACTCAACATGGCGATCGATCCCCCGATCCGACTGCCTCTTCGGGAGGATCTTCTGTCGCAGCAACAGGGGACGGTCCTCCACCCGAACCTGTCCAGCCTCCACCTCCATGCGTGGAGATTGAGCGGCGACAGCTGATTCCATTTGACTTGCCTCCTGAAGTCTGTGATGTCATTCTGGCAGCCAGGCGTCCCTCCACTAAATCGGTATACGCCTGCAGGTGGAACAAATTTGTGGCATGGTGCACAGCTAAGTCTGTGGATCCCCTTTCTGCCCCTCTTTCTGAGGTCCTTCTATTCCTACTATCCTTGGCCCGGCAGGGCTCTGCTCTGGGCACTCTCAAAGGTTATCTTTCGGCCTTCTCCGCCTTCTCCGCCTTTCTCAGGCTTCCAGATCAGCCTTCTCTCTTTAAGTCCCCGGTTGTTAACCGTTTCCTCAAAGGCATTACACACACGTTTCCTCCCGTGCCTTTCATAATGCCTCAGTGGGACTTAAATCTTGTCTTGACCTATCTGATGTGCGCACCTTTTGAGCCCCTTCATAACTGTCCTTTACGTCTTCTTACTCTCAAGACGGCTTTCCTGGTAGCTATCACCTCTGCCAGAAGAGTGAGTGAGCTCCAGGCTCTTTCTTCTAAACCTCCTTTCCTTTCTGTTCATCCGGACAAGGTGGTTTTACCCGTCCTTCTTTCTTGCCAAAGGTTGTCACGCCCTTCCACATCGGGCAGACCATCACTTTGCCCACCTTCTTTCCGCATCCTTCAAAAGGGGAAGAGAGGCTCCACCGTCTGGACCCAAAACGTGCGCTCTCGTTCTATCTGAAGCGCACACAACAGTTCCGGGTGGATGACCAGCTGTTTGTTGGCTACGTGGGCGCCAAAAAAGGTCGAGCCGTGCACAAACGTACCATCTCTCGGTGGGTCGTTTTGTGCATCAAAGCGTGTTACTCGTTGGCTAAGAAGGAGCCTCCTGTGGGGCTGCGTGCCCATTCTACCAGGGCCACAGCAGCCACTACTGCCTTGGGACGCGGCGTTCCCTTACAGGATATTTGTCAGGCAGCTACGTGGGCCTCGCTGCACACATTTACCAAGCATTACTGCCTTGACAGTCAAGTCCAGAGAGACGGCTTCTTTGGCCGTTCTGTTCTCCGTGACTTTCTGGTGTAATCTATTCGCAGACCCACCACCAGGGTTGGTATTGCTGGGGTATCTATTCTAAGGTAAGGAATCTATCACTAACGTGTCTCTTTCAGATGCACAAGTTACTACTTGTGTAACGATATATCTGTAAGAGACATTAGTTAGTGATAGATTCCTTACCGCCCCACCCATCCTCCCCGTTCTGCGAACTGATTCCAGGGTTAAGGTCATCCCTTTCAGGGCACTAGTTTCATGGCACCAGTGGTCAGTTTCTTGCATGGATCTGCGTTCCTGGCGCGGAAAGTCGTGTACAGAACTGACGTCAGCGCGCATGGGTTGCGTCTAAGTAGTCTCCGTGACGTCATCTCGGCGCTTACGATGCCAGCGACGAACGTGGAGCCGCACGACGCCACCTACCGACGCGCAGGGGTACTGCTGACGAAAAACTTTCCGGATCCAGTCTGACGCCTGGGGATATTCTAAGGTAAGGAATCTATCACTAACTAATGTCTCTTACAGATATATCGTTACACAAGTAGTAACTTGTGCATTGGAGCCTGTGGCACCTAGGGCCCTCCAGGGCGAATGGAGTGGACCCTACCCTAGAAAGAAAAGAAGAGGTCACCTATCTGGTGGACCTGGGCACATTCAGGAGCCCCAAGAGACTTATTCATGTGAACCGCCTTAAGCTCTGTCATGACAGGGCTGATGTGACCATGCTGAAGGTCTCTGGTGAAGATCAGGAAGAAGACAGTGGACCTCTCTCTGACCTCCTCAAGATGGGTCTGTTGAGGGAGTTGGCTTCTCAGACACCCTCACTGCCCAACAGAAGACTGACTGCAGGCAAGTTCTAAGGCAGTATGCTAGGCTCTTTTCTTTGACCCTGTAGGAAACTGTCTCTTTATGTGATATATCAGTAATCTGATATACCGTGTAAAGAGTCCAGAGATTCCCTGTAGGAAAGTGGCCCTTTTTGCATGGTTACCCTCTACTTTTTTACCTGATAACTGATGCTAACTTGACTGACATTGCCCTGGGTCCCTGCCAATCAGGTTTCCAGGGCCTGTGTTCTTCCAAAAATGGTACCTTTGTTTCCACATTTGGCACACCTCTGGGCCACATGTAAGTCCCTTGTAAAAGGTACGCCTGGTATCAAGGGCCTTGTGACCAGAGAGGGCCTCTGAGTGCTGCAGCATGTATTATGCCACCCCCAGAGACCCCTCACCTTAATACCCACACACTGCCATTGCAGGCTGCGTGTTTTGGTGCAGACCAAACTGAAGAGTCAACATAGCACACATCCCTGTGTGCCATGCCCTCCAGCACTACCTGTGGCATGGATAAGTCACCCCTCTAGCAGGCCTCACAGCCCTAAGGCAGGGTGCACCATCCCACAGGTGGGGGCATAGCTGCTTGAGCAATATGCCCCTACAGGGTCTGTTCCATTCAAAGACATTTTGAGTGCAGTGAAGCCATATTGAGTACATGGGCTGGGAGTTTGTCATTACGAACTCCACAGCTCCATGATGGCTTTACTGAAAGCTGGAAAGTTTGGTACCAAACTTCTCAGCAAAATAAACTTACACTGATGCCAGTGTTGGATTTATTATAAAATGCACTCAGAGGGCATCTTAGAGATGCCCCGTGAAAAACCACCACCTTCTAGTGTACTGGCTGACTGGTCCCTGCCTGCCAGCCAGCCACCACCAGACAGATTTCTGACCTCACGGGTGAGAGCCTTTGTGCTCTCAAAGATCAAAAACAAAGCCTGCTCTGGGTGGAGGTGCTTCACACCTCCCCCTGGCAGGAACAGCAACCCTTGGCGGTGAGCCTCAAAGGCTCTCACCTTGTGATATGCTTTTTTGGGCAGCTCTAACTAGTGGAGATGCCCGCCCCCTGTCCTAGCCCCACTTTTGGTGACAGGACAGGCAGGAAAATTAGTAAAGAGATTATGAGTGTCCACCTTGACCTGGCACACCCCTAGGGTGACCAGGAGCTTAGGTGAACTCCTCTATTAGATATTCTCCATCTTAAAGTGGAGAGTTGGGCCCAATAGGAACAAGGATGTGCCCCTCTCCCCAAAGGGAGGGGCACCCAAAGGGTGTACTCACCCTAGGGGACAGGAGCCATTGGCTACTGCCCCCAACCTCAGTAACGCCCTTAAATTTAGTATGTAAGGGCTCGACTGAACCTTGTTCCTCAGATTCGATGACCTACAAAGAAGAAGGACCGAAGAGCCGTGCAGCAGTGGAGAAGAAGACTAACTTGGCCTCAGCCCTACCGGCCTGTCTCCTCCTCCAGCGACCCTGCTCCAAGAAACCAGTGTGGCCTGTAGTCAGCAACTTCCAAGAACCTTGGGGACCAGTGCTGTCTTCAACAAAGCCTATTTTCTCCTGTGGACACCGGATTTGTCCAGCAAGAAACTAACTCAAAGACTTGCACCACTTTACACCCGGCGGCCACGGCCTGAGTCCACGTGGCCCACTGACCCAGTGAAGTCTCCCCGGCGATCCTGATCTGGGATGCAACGTTGGACGACCTTTCCTGATCTTCCCCACGACGCCTGCAGCCTCATCCTGAAGAGTCCCCCCGACCGCAACTGGATCCGGTGAGAAAAACCTGACGCCTAAAGACATTGCTGCACCTGCAGCCCCCAGGCCTTGGTGTGCCCAACCGATGGTGTCCCGGCATCCCCCACTCTCTAACTTACCTCTCCAGTCTTTGGATTCCTTCAGCCAGCCTTCTGAACCGAGCCTGCAGCCGTTTCTCCGACCGAGGATCTCCGTTGATTTCTACAGGACACACAATGCCTCCTTTGCACTCTGCACCCAGCCGGCCCTGTGCCGGTGGTGTTGCAGTCTCTGAGCTTTTTGGTGGCCCCTCCAGTGCTGACTCCACCCCCAGGGCCTGTGTCTCTGACCCGCAGCTACTTACCTGTAACCGGTGCCTCTTCAAGGTGCCCCCAGCCCCCATAGGATAATATTGGGCCCAGTGACCTCTGCATCCAGCTGCCCCAGTGCCGCTGGTGATACAGTACCGACCTTGGTCCGACCATTGCCCGGTGTTGACCAAAACCCCAGGAGACTGAACCCTAAAACTGTTTACTTACCTGTAAGGTAATCACCTGTCTTTCCTCCCATATGATTGCATTGGTCTCTCACTTTATTGTATTTAATCTTAATCCTGAATACAAGGTATCTTTCTGATATTGAAAAGCATTTCATCCACTTGTAAAGTATTGTCTTTATGCTATACAAACTTTTTGCCGATAACAACTTGAAAGTATTGCAATTGAAAAGTCTACTTACTTGTAACTGAGTCTAACTTGGTTCCTAAAAATAAAAGGAACTAAAGTAATATTTTTACAAACATTGGCCTGGAGTTAGTCATTGAGTGTGTGTTCCTGCCTTGTATGAGTATGTACACCAAATGCATTCACACTACCCTCTGATAAGCCCAACTGCTCAGCCAGCTACCACAAAATTGAGAGTAAGGTATTACCTACTTTATCCTCTGCTATACCTTTGGGGACTCACTGGACTCTGTGCACACCATACCTCTCTTTGGTATAGGATATCCTGAGCCAGCTTCTTATCCAGTATTGGATCTTTCATTGATTCACATGCTGGAATCATCCCCGCCATCAAGGTGGGAGTCTCACTGCAAATATTATAACAGTAGTAATTAATCTTATCACAGGCAACAATGCATGGCACAGTCACTGCAGTAGCCCATCCATATCCTTTTTTAAAAAGAACCAAAGTTAAAACACAGCCAATCAGACATCAGCACCCTCTAGAACACTCCACAGAGAGGCAAGTCCCTCAGATTTTCTACCGCACGTCGTTGTGACAGGGAGTCTCCCTGAGCTCTGCTCAGTTTTTTCTCTTCATCTTGGATTTCTGTGATTTCATGATGTCGGAATCTTCTAAGAAAGGGCTCTTCAGGCTTTTTGGGTCATGTGGTAAGAAAAGGCTGCATGCTAACGATCCCCACAAGGATGGTATTTACTGCCTGCACCTTCTTCACAAAGTAACAGACTGTAGAATCTGCAGAACTTTTTCTTCAAAAACTTTGAAAGACAGGGAAGGCAAACTACTTATCTGGTTGGAGAGGCTAAAATCTAAATCTTCTGTGGTCTCTGATGAGGAAGACAGTGTAAGTTCCCAGGCGTCAGTCAGCTCTCTAAGAAAAGGGATAGATCTGTGGAATCCCCAGAGGGACATAAAAAAGCATCAAAAAAGACCCATCATGAGCCTGAGCGTGCTACCTCAAAAAAGGGAAACTTCCATTCCTTTCTGAGGAAAAATGTGCCTCATAAACTGCCTCTAAGCATTCTAAGACCCAGTCAGAGTCTGTCAAGACATCTTCGTCGTCGAAAAAGACCTCGTTAACAACGAAACCGCAGTTGGATTTCATCTCCCAGCAGTCGTCGACGACACTTGCACCGTCGACTGAAGCTTCCTCGACTAGGATTAGATCGGCGGAGGTTTTGCCGTCGTCGACAACACCTATTACACTGTCGATGCTAATATCTTCGTCGGCACCTGCATTGTCGACGATGCTACCAATGTCGGCGCCTCCACCATCGTTGGTGTCTCCACCGTCGACGGCAATTCCACCGTCGATGAAACCTTCATCGACGAAGCCTCCACCGTCGATGACAACTACTTCCTCGATGAGAACTTCTTCATCGACTGTAGTTATTCCGTCGACGGCATCAATGATGACGACACGGTCACTGACTACGGTTTTCTCTACGTCGATGGTATCTGTTACCCCGTCAACGAGGATTTCGTCGAAGCCTCAAGCAAAGAGACCTTCTACATTACATTTCACGCCTGTTTTGTCATCAAGATTCTCGTCGATGATGCCATAGTCGAAGGGTTTCTACCAGGATCCATCATACATCTCGCCTTTGCCTCCTAGTCAAGTGTTTGGAGGAATCTGAGGATGATGGAATGTATAGTCCGGACCACAGCCCTTCTCAACTGCATGTAAAATTTCAGGAAGAGGAGGATGAAGATGAATATTATGGGCCACAATATAATCAATCCATGGATAGGTCACAGATGTTGATGCCACGGCAGGAACCAATGATACAGCTGCCTGTTGCATTGGTGCAGGATCTAACAGCTATGTTACACGATTACCATACTTTTTTCCCTACAGCAGCAGGATCTGTGCAAAAAGTAAAATCTCTGCCGCCTGCTTTGGATTCCATACCAGTTAAAGTGCCCCCTCCTGAATCACAAGATTCTGTACCTGTGCAACAAGATCAGGTTCCACAGGATGACGTTGATGATGCTGAAGAAGGCGAAATTCAGAAAACTCCAACAATTATTGACGAGTGGGAAGATTACCTAATTCTTAAGCCTTCTCCGCCAGCTCCTCAAGCTATTGACTCTCCACCTGAAGATATTGGGGGCTTCCATGCTCTGATGGAAAGAGCGGCAACTCGTTTTGTGCGTGCAATTCCCATTATAGATAATATTTGGGAGGAAGGAATAAAAATCAGGAAAGCGCCATATTCAGTGCCGGCAATCCTTCCCAGGATTGATAAAAAAATATAAAGCCCCTGATGATGCACCAGCATGCTTAGTGGGGCATCCAAGGCCAGATTCTGTAATTGCCCAGGCTGCACAACGAAGATCACGGAATCCTTCGTTACCCATTACTGCTCCGCCTGATAAGGATGGAAGGTGTTTAGATAATATTGGAAAGAGGTTTACCACCATTGCTGGTGCGTCAGTGCATGCTGCCAATTCCCTAGAAATTCTAGGAAGATATGACCGCCAAATGTGGTCGGATGTGGCATCATATCTCAAATTTTTACCGGACGATAAGAAACCGGAGGCAAGAAAGATTCTGCTCGAAGGTGAATGATCATCCTCTGAAATTATTGATATATCTATGGATATGGCTTCTCTTGCTTTTAGGCAATTAGCTGGCACAGCAGTTCTCCATCGCCACGGATGGCTGGAGTCTACCACCTTCCGTCTGGAGCTGCAGAGTAAAATTTTAGACATGCCGTTTGAAGGCGACGCGCTATTTGGAAAACATATTGATGAGGCCTTGCAAGCGATTAAAGCGTATACTGATACTGCTAGGGCATTGGGTACGCTACAATATTGGAAAGCACTTTTTCGAGGAGCTCGTGGCAGAGGATCTTATTCCTTTCGGGGAAGCTGTAAGAAAGTGGCTCTGTATATACTGAACCAAAGTAAGGTTCAGTGTGCACAGAGTCCACAGTCCCCAGAGGTTTGGCAGAGGCTAAAGTTAGATATAACCTTACTCTCCAAAGTGGTAGCTTGGTCGAGCAGTAAGGCAGTATCAGAGGACAGTGTAAAGCATTTGTTGTACACACTCAGTCAGCAATTGGTCTCACACACTCAAGAACTGAACTCTAGGCCAATTGTTTTGTATATAAAAATATATAGTTGTTTTATTTTTAGAACCAACAATAGTTATCAAAATACTTTCTCAGAATCAAATGCTGTAGTTGAATACTTTCAATAGGCAATAGACTTTTGAACACAGTAGTTACAGTTGTTGCATTAGGCAACACAATTTCAAACACACTAATACTTTGAGCTCAATGGGAATTTCTAGTTAAATGCAATAGATTACTTTTTGGATTGCTTTTCTTACCACAGGACTGGATCCTAGATTCAGTCCTGGGACATCGCCTGTAAACAGTTGAGTAAAAACGTTTTGGTTACAGTTGTGATTTTTAAGGAATATTATTGTATTTTAAAAGTGGACACTTAGAAACTTTTTCACATAGAATCACCAATGTTATTCTATGGGAGGAAATTCACTTAGCAGGTAAGTAGTGTTATCGTTACTTTTTCTTACTCAGTGTTGGATCCTGGATCCAGCACTGGTGCATCTCCTGTAAACAATTGAAAGAATGCGTTTGTCACACAGGCGATTTTTAGCAAATATTTGTAAGTTTCAAAAATCGACAAACTTTTTCAGCAAAAACCAGGCAATGTTATCCTATAGAAGGAAATTCACTTAGCAGGTAAGTAGTGTTATCGTTACTTTTTCTTACTCAGTGTTGGATCCTGGATCCAGCACTGGTACATCTCCTGTAAACAATTGAAAGAATGCGTTTGTCACACAGGCGATTTTTAGCAAATATTTGTAAGTTTCAAAAATCGACACTTAGAAACTTTTTCAGCAAAAACCAGGCAATGTTATCCTATGGAATGAAATTCAAGTTACCGGTAAGTACAGTTACAATTACTTTTCAGGGTCAGTGCTGGGATCTCTCCTGATAACAGGTGAGTATTTTCGTATTCGTGATTCGGCTGATTTTAGATGAATATTTTAAAGTTTCAAAACTCCACACTTAGAAGAATTTCCAAGTGAAACCAGTCAATGTTACCCTATGGAAGAAAAGTGAGTTATCGGCTTTTGGGTAAGTACTCGACTGGCAGAGTTAAGGTTCTGGGCATAGACTCAGGGGTCTCCCAGGGTCAGGTAAGTACAGTTGTTACACCCTCAGCGGCACAGGGGCGGCCGGGTGCAGAGTGAGACGGCCCAATGTTATCCTATGGAAGGCAGGGGGCCTTTGGTTGGTGGCTGCTGGCAAGCAGGCCACGAGGCTGTGGGAGCTGGGCTCCTGGTCACTTGCTCAGGGCAAATGGGGAAGTAGATTAGAGTAGAGGTTGCACTGCCAGGGGCACTCGGGCGGCTGGCTGCAGGGGGCTTTTGAGCCGTCGGGCGCTCAATGTTATTAAATGGAGGAGCTCAAGAATGGACAAAGGCTGCAAGCTCGGGGACGAAGATTCTTCAGGTGCGACCACCACTTCGAGAGGTAAGTTGGGTAGCTGGAGGATAGGTAGGCACCAGGAGTTGGGCACAGGGGCCGCAGGGCGCCGGGTGCAGGGGTGCCTTGGCGTCGGGAAATCTTACCCTCAGCTGGTCGCGGTTGGAGGGGTCCCTGGTTCTGAGGCTGCAGGCGTCGTCAGGAGCGTCGAGGTGGGTCCTTGGGTGCTGGATTTGGGGTCACAGTCGCCGGGGGGACGTCCTCAAGGTCTTTGTTCACTCCAGCACAGGCCAGGCTTGGCGGGTGCAGAGTGTGCAGGGTTCGCGGTTCCTGGCTGATGCCAGGGGCTTGTTACTTGCTTTGAGCAGTACCACTGCTCGTGGGAGTCCCAGGTAGTTAGAGTCACAAGGCAGTCAGGTCCTCCGGGGTTTTTGAGGTTGCTGACCACTGGAGACGCTGGGGTTTAGCAGGAGCAGGTACGAGGGTCGACAGGCCGGTAGAGCTGGGGCCAAATCAGTTGGTGTCTTCCTCTTGTTAGCAGCTGCACGGCAGGTCTTCTTGTTTCTTGTTCTTCTTTCTTGTTTCGGAATCTGGATCTAAGGAAGGAAGGTTCAGGGTGCCCGTAAAATACTAGATTTAGGGGCGTTACAGGTAGGTAAAGGGCAGGGACCAATGGGTCCCTTCCCTGTGGTGGGTACACCCCCTATCCTGCCACTCTCCAGTGGGAGGGGGGCAGGAGCCTAGTCCTGATTGGGTAGGGCTCCCCATCTTCAAGATGGCGAGAGCCCGGAGATGTGCTTCACCTCGCCTCCCCCACCTGAGGGGTGGGGTTGGCAGAGGCTGTGTTAGACTTGGCTTTTTCAGCGGGTTTACCCCCAGACTTTTTGCTTTTTGGCCTCCTGTTTTTGACCCTGTGTGTGTTGGTTTTAGGACTCTGGGCACTTTACCACTGCTAATCAGTGCTAAAGTGCATATGCTCTCTGTGTAAAATGTGTTATGGATTGGTGTTTCCATGATTGGCCTATTTGATTTATGTGTCAGTCCCTAGTAAAGTGCACTGCGAGTGCCAGGGCCTATAAATCAAATGCTGTTGGTGGGCTGCAGCACTGGATTGTGCCACCCACGCAAACTGTAAGTGTAACTCTGGCCTGCCATTGCAGAGCCTGTGCGCAGCCTGGGGCTGCCATGTCGACTTGGCAAGTGCACACACTTGCCAGTCCCTAAACCTTCCCTTTTTTACATGTTAGTCACCCCTAAGGTAGGCCCAAGGAACTCCTGTGGGCAGGGTGCATTGTATGTGAAAGGTAGGACATGCCCTGGTGTGTGTGGCATGTCCTGATAGTGAATTACAGCCTATTTCGTTTTTCACTATTGCAAGGCTACCTGTCCCCCATAGGCCAGAATGGGCAGTTTTGATTATTACATCTTATAATCCTAACTGACTCCGGGAACATGGTAGAAATTTGAGTTTAGTATGCCTGAACTCAGAATGATAAATACATCTTTTAGTGAAGTTGGTTTTAACATTCTGTGTTTGAAAATACCACTTTTAGAAAGTAGGTATTTTCTTGCCTAACCATCCAAGCCTGCCTCTGCAGTTTGTGTATTGCCTGTCTGGGTTTGTGTGTGACAGGGGCTGGGGGATTCTAGGAGGCAGGGGGAGACAGCAAAGGGCTGAATAGCCACATCTCCATGTAGATGGGTGGGAGGAGCACACCTGGGACCTGAATAGGGCTGGGCCTTTCCTCCACAATGCTGGCTCCACCTCCTGTGGTGTGTCTGATGTCCCTGGCCTGCACCCTGAAAGGAAAGACGGAGACTTGTCAACAAAGTGCTCCAAAACTGACCAGAACTGGTTTGGACCAGGCAAAGGCCTCTCTGCCAAGAGAGAACAAAGGAATTAGGGATATAAATATTGGGGCCCTGACCCCATGAATTTAGATCTCGCTGGAATCAAGGAACCTGTCAAGAAGAAGAGCTGGAGAGCTGCTAGGAGGAGTACTGCCCCTTTGCTGAGTGACTGCTCTGTTGGGTTGGCCTGCAGTTGCTGCTTCTGTCTTGGGCAGTGAAAGGACTGGACTGAACTTTCTACAAACTTGTGCTGAGTATCTCCAAGGGCCTGAAACCGAGCTGGCCTCCTGTTAAGAAGTCTCAGGGACTGCAAAGACTTCACAAGCCTCTGGGTACCGCTTCTGGAACGCTGTGTCAGTTGCCACAGAGGAAGGGAACCGCAACCGACTCCGTCAACCGAATCCATCCCTGGCCGGTGACCTGTTTGCACCGCAGACCGCATCGCCCCGCTTTGCATCGCAACCCTGGTCTCACTGTAGGCGACGTCCGACGCCGA
Source organism: Calotriton arnoldi (assembly GCA_963921515.1). Taxonomy (NCBI): domain Eukaryota; kingdom Metazoa; phylum Chordata; class Amphibia; order Caudata; family Salamandridae; genus Calotriton; species Calotriton arnoldi. The sequence goes on from CAWUFW010000400.1 coordinate 3,646,164, forward strand.
CAACACCGAGCCGCTGCTTGCACCGTGACCTGTGGGCACCGCAGTTCGCATCGCATCGTTTCACTGAACCAGCCGGACCCGACCGACGCGGTCGCTGCAACTGGCTCAACAGTCGTGACCGCATCGCATTTGGGGCACCGCTCGCACGTTTGCGACGCACCGCTCCGACTCGCACCGCTGTCCGACGCCAGCTCCCGCACTCTGGCTTGGTCGCCTGCATCGCAACCTGTCAGCACCGCATCGTACACCGTCTCGCCCTGCACCGCACGCCTTGGACTCACCGACTCCGTCTGCACGACGCTCATCGAGCCGCTGCCTGCACCGCATCGAGGGACACCGCACCTTGCACCGCTCCGCTTTGCACCGCAACCGCAACGAACGCCGACCGGCTCGCACCCTCCGTGCCCGCCACAACGAGAAAAGGTACTGTGACCGAGTCTGTTCACGACTCTGCTGGCCCGTAGCGACGCGGTGGGCTGGAACTGTTAGACTCTGTGTATTTCAGCATCGCGGTAGACCCGGACGGGGCTACCGACTCAGTACTGAACTTTGCTTTTGTGTTATTCCTGCAAAGAAGAAGTTACCTTATCAAGCATTTATTTTTAAAGTATAGTATTGTGGATTTTTGTCGTAATTGGTCTTGTCTTTGAGTATATAAAAATATTGGTTATTTTTCTAAACTGGTGTGGTGTCCTTTTGTAGTGCTTACACTGTATTACTGTTGGTTATGTGCAAATGCTTTACACACTGCCTCTGAATTAAGCCTGACTGCTCGTGCCAAGCTACCACGAGGGTGAGCAGGGGTTACTTCACGAGTGCAACACCCTTACCCTGACTAGGAAGAAGGGTCCCTACTTGGACAGAGGTGCAAGCCCTTGCCAACTAGAGACCCCCATTTCTAACATTGGTTGTCAGCGGTGAGGATAGGACTTGTGTTTGCACTTGACTTACAGTGATTGGTGTGCACTACTACCATATCGCAGACCATTACGTACCACATACTGTCTCTTTTTCTTTTGGCCTATTTTTGATTTTGCCAGTTTTCAACTCACTACTTTCATCATGCCTGAATCAACTGCATCATCCGTTGCATCTCTGGAAGTTATCTTTGAGGAGGATAGGTTGGAATCCTACAGCATAAAGGAGCTGAGAGCGATTTGTAAAAACCTGAAGGTCCAAATCAAAGGCCTCACAAGGAAGGAGGAGCTACAAAAGGTGCTGAGGGCCTGGGTAGCAGCCAGACATGCCAGTGGGCAGCCTGGTAATCTCAGTGAGGAGGTGAAGGAGCCTATTTCCAGGGTGGATGTGCTTTTGGGTGGGGGGGGGAACCCGCCAGGTCAGGCAGCAGCAGTCTGTCCCCAGAGGAGCTGGAGGACAGGCGGGAGGCAAGGCAGTTTGAGCTGCAGAAGCTCAGGCTGGAGAGTGAGCGGGAGGAGAAGAGGGAGGAGAGGAGATTGGCCATGGAGGAAAAGAAGATGATCCTGGATCATGAGCGTAAAATGAGAGAGCTGGAGCTGGATTGGGAAGCCGGTAGGGCTTTGTCCAGCCCAGATGGTGGCAGCAAAAATGTAGTGTCTAGTACTGAGGATGAGGTACACACACACACACAGATTTGGGGCCCTGCTTCAAGGAGGGGGTTGACATACACCAGGGGGTTTAGGATTGTGAGGTTACTCCAGTGGTGCATAGTGTCCCTGAGGTGGATTGGGGAACTGGCACAGGGGATCACTTTCCTGGTAGTGGGAGGGACACTCTACTGACTCTAGATGAGAGGTGCAGGGAGAGGGTTCCCCCATGATAGAAGCCCGGGTAAGTGAGTATGGAGACCAGCCAGAAGAGTATGGGTTGAGAGACAGCAACAGTCAGACACTGTCTCACCGGTCTTGTGAGAATGATGTGGGGTACTTGTCTGAGGCACTGGATGGTTGGGTGAAGGGTAGTTTGGTTAACACCTGTGTGGGGCTGTGTGATTCAACTGTTGGCGAGCATATTTTAAGTCCCTGTTTTCCAGAGCTATGCCAACACCCAGTGGAGTGTGAGTTTTCTGACCCCAGGAGCTTGCACTGGAGGCAGACCTTTTGGTGGATTCCAGAGGGTCTGAAGAAGCATCTGGGGGTGACCCGGAAGGAAGTGGCTTAGGTATTTCCCAACCAAGGGTGGTGGGAAAGGTTCATGGTAGCCCAGCTAGGTCCCGGTGTCATGGGAAGGGTGTAGGGACTCACGTCCTGTCTCCGCGGAGAAGGAGTAGGAAGGGCTGCGGCCCAAGGTGCCCGAAACCCGGTCCCAGAGCCTGGTTGGTTCCAGGAGGGAACACCAGGTGGGGAGCCTAGGCTGTACTGATAGGCCATCCGTTGAGGGGGATCTCCTAGAGTCAGGAGAACCTGGAGCATCTGTAAGCGGAGCTCCAGTGGTTCTGGTGTCTGGCGGCACCGCTCCAGTTGGGAGGGTGCAGGAGTCCAGATGGAGGGGTGAGAGGGGGATGCGTTCCCCAGTGGGAGAACCAGTGGGTCAGGGGCCAGCTAGAAGGGCTGAGCCTCCTAGCAGTGACCATGGTAACACCACTTCTGTCCTGGGGGATCTTCGCGCACTGTCAGATGGACAGAGGTCGGGAGATCTGCGCCAGGCAGACTGTCACACCACGCATGAGTCATGTGTTACCCTCAGGGGGGGCATGCGTGCTCCCAAGGAAGTCCTGGTGCGCCCGGCAGGTGCTCAGCTGCAGGGTTTAGTCCCTGGGTTGGGAGGCCAGGTTCAGGTCCTGCCTGACCTGGAGGGAAGGACGACTGTAAGCAGTATCCTGACCGGTTTGTCTTCTAGGGGTACCACTCCAGGTGGGAGGGTGCAGAGCTCTGGAAGAGGGTGCAGAGGGAGGGAGGGAGCCCTCGGCTCTGACCCCGGTTCAACCTGAGGGTTTAGATCCAAGGGTGGTGAATCAGTTGCAGGGTCAAGGCCCTGAGCTGGTGGAAGAATTGTGTAGGAGGTCTGGTTCCAGCGTCCTGACAGTTTTTGGTTCTGAGGGTCCCTCTCCTGGGAGGAGAGTGCAGAACCCCAGAAGGAGAGGTAAGGGGAGGAGAGCCTCGCCCGAGACCTCTGGTGAACCTGAGGGTGCGGACCCTAGGTTGAAGGATCAGTGGCTATTTAGAACTGCACTGATGAGAGGAATAGTGGAGTATGGTTACTATGTACCAGGGGTTACTGCCCCCCACGTTGTGAGTTGGCAAGGACCAGTGGGTCAGGGGTTGCCCGCTCTGAGGTCGGAGCACCCCATGACTGACCCTGGTGAGGCCTCTTCTGGCCTAGGGGGTCTTAATGCTCTGTCAGGTGGACAGGAGGCTGGAGACCTGCGCCAGGCAGACTCTCACACAACTCATGAGGAGTGTATTCCCTGGGGGGGTTGGTGTACTCCCCGGAAGTCCTGGGTTGCCAGGCACAGGTCCAGCCTAAGGGTACCGGCCCTGGGTTGGAGGACCAGGTTCAGGGTGTCCCCCTGACCTGGGGGAAGGGGCAACTGCTAACAGTGCCACTACCGGTTTGTCTTCTGGGGGTGCCGCTCCAGGTGGGAGGGTACAGTGCCCCAGGGAGGAGGACTGGGTGTGGGAGAGCCTACCCCCAGTCCCTTGTTCAGCCTCAGGGTACAGACTCTGGGCTGGTGTACCAGTTGCAGGATAGCACCCCTGAACTGGTGGGTGAATTGTGCAGAACGCCTGCCACAGGTGGCCTGACAATTCTGGAGTTGAGGGGGACTGCTCCCGGTGGGGGATGCAGTGCTCCAGGGAGGAGGACAGGGTGTGGGAGAGGCCACCCCAGTCCTGTGTCCAGCCTCAGGGTACAGACCCTAGGCTGGTGTACCAGTTGCAGGATAGCACCCCTGAACTGGTGGGCGGGTGTGCAAGGCACCTGCCACAGGTGCCCTGACAATTCTGGAAGGGAGTACCGCTCCAGGTGGGAGGGTACGGAGCCCCTGGGAGGGAAGACCAGGGGTGGGAAAGCCTACCCCAGTCTCCTGTCCAGCCGCCGGGTACAGACCCTAGGCTGGTGGCTCATGCCAGGATGTCATCCCTGGCCTGACCAGAGGGAGAGTGGACGAGGGGTGCCAGGCACCTGGGGCTACCGCCCCCACTCTCTGACGCCACAGAGGTTAGAGAGCCCTGGGAGGCATAAGGCCTGGGTCTCCCCACTGACAACTGTCGGTAGCCACTGTGGCTTACTGTCCTGGTGGACAGAGTTGCCCCTGGGAGGGGGACAGGAGTCACACCCCGGGGGTGGACTGGGCCACACCACTGTGTTGGCCATGTGGGCACTGTTGGCCTGTTGGGACACATCTGTGAGCAAAGTAAGTTTAGGTGCTTCACAGATAGGGTCCACAGGTGAGGAGAAGGGTTCCCCATGGGTCAGCTTATTGGGCCCTGAGAGTGAGGACAGAGGGATCCAACTGGGTTTAGAAAGGCGTAGAACCAGAACGTGCCCCCGCTGTTGTGGGCCAGGTCTATGTTCTATCGCCCCAAGCAGGGAAGTCCATCAAGGGATTGATTAGTCTACCCTGGCTTTAGGCTGGGAGGGGGTTGTGTTAGACTTGGCTTTTTCAGCGGGTTTACCCCCAGACTTTTTGCTTTTTGGCCTCCTGTATCTGAAAGAGACACGTTAGTGACAGATTCCTTACCTTAGAATATCCCCAGGCGTCAGGCTGGATCCGGAAAGTTTTGCGTAGCAGTACCCTTGCGCGTCGGTAGGCGGCGTCGTGCGGCTCCGCGTCCGCGTCCGTCGTCGGCGTCGTGATCGCCGGGATGACGTCGCGGGCAGTACTTAGGCGCCGCCCCTGCGCGCTGACGTCAGTTCTTCTTTTTCCGCGCCAGCAAGCGCAGATCCGGGAAGAGCAGTGCCCTGGTCAATTTTTGACCATACTTTTTGGTGATTTTTTCACTGTTTTTCCAAACTTAAAGGTGTCGTAGGGATGCCCGGCTTCAAGCGATGCGGCGCCTGTGCGCGGATGATGTCCGTCACCGACCCGCATTGGGAGTGTCTCTTCTGCCTCGGCCGAGGCCACGACACCGAGTCTTGTCCCGAATGCCAGGCCCTCAACCCGAAAGCTTTGCGAGAGCAGTCTCGAAAGCTCCTCGAGGCCCGGCATTCGGCTCCACGGAGGCCCCGGTCGCGTGAGAGGTCCAGGGGTCGCTCGCGGAGTGCACACCGGTCGTCGGCGTCGAAGTCTTCTTCGTCCGGTAAGTCTAAGCACAAGAAGTCCAAGAAGCATCGTCGCTCTCGGACTTCGCCTCGCCGATCTCGCGACTCGGCTGAGGCCCCTCCCGGCACCGTCCCCGCCCCCGCGGCCCCGGACTTGCCTGTGGAGTCGCCCCCGCCATACCCGCCCTTCCCGGGTTCGGGGCGGATCCGGCCAAGGTACAGGAGTTCCTGTCGGCCATGGCCCGCCTCTTCGGGCCGTCAGGCCCCTCCGGTGCGCCTTCGGGACCCCGGGCCCTGATGGGGTTGCTCCGGCGTCGCCGGCGGCTCCGGCCCCGGCGTCGCCCGTGCCTCCAGCCTCGATCCCGGCTCCGGCTTCGGCCCCGGCCTCGATCCCGGCTCCACAACCCCCCATCGGCGCCGGTCGACCTCACGACACCTCCGCCGGCGCCGATGTCTCCGGTGCCGTTCTCGGCGCCGCCCTGGGCTCCGGGCGGCGTCGTCCCTCAGTTCCTTCCGGCTCCGGACATGGACCCGGAGCAACGTCGCTCGGCGCCGGCTCCGGCGCCGATGGGACCTTGGGTCCCAAATGTCCCTCCTCCTCCTTATTTTGAACCAGAGGAGGACCAGGAGGACTGGGAGGGGTCTGATGACCCTCTGACGCGCAACTGTCAGTATGATGAGGACTGGACAGAGAGTCTAGGGGAGGCCAGTGGTCTGGATACTTCCCCTGACACTGGCATGCTGTCTCCTCCCGGTGGCTACGGAGGAGGGGGCCAATTTTGGTACGGTGTTGCGTAGGGCTGCTGGGGCCTTACGTCTCCAGCTCCCTACTTTGACGGTCAAGCCTAACATCTTGACAGAGGTGCTTCAGCCGGCAGCCTCCTCTGCGGAGACTGTGCTGCCGTTTAACGACGCCCTCACTGGCGTTCTTTGGGCGCCTGGTCCAAGCCCAACACAGGGGCTCCTGTGGATCGGAACGTGTCACGACGCCATCGCCCCGCTCCGGGCGACCCCCTGTTTCTTTCTGTCCACCCCACTCCTGAGAGCTTGGTTGTCCAAGCCTCCGCTTCCCAAACCGCCTTCCCTACCGCTCCTCCGGATAGGGAATCCAAACGCCTGGATCAGTTTGGGAAGAAGGTTTTTCTTCCTCCAGTGCTGGCTTGCGGTCCGTTAACACCGCTTGTCTTTTGGGCCGATATACCCACTCCCTGTGGGATTCGGTGGCGGATGTTTTGCCCCAGTGCCCTGAGGAGGTCCAGGCACTGCTTTCCCGCGCCATTGCGGAAGGAAGGGATGCGGCCAAATACACTATCCGTTGTGGCCTTGACACCGCCGACTCGCTGGGCAGGTCGATTGCAACGACGGTGGCGCTCCGACGCCACGCCTGGCTGAGAACCACTGGTTTTTCAGGGGATGTCCAGAATACTCTCATGGACATGCCCTTTGATGGAGTCGGTCTTTTTGGGTCCAAAGCAGACCATGCGTTGGAGCGCTTTGAGGACTCACGGGCTACTGCCAAGTCCCTGGGCCTTTCTGCTACACGCCCTCCGCTGCCTTCTGCTTTTCGCCCCTATCGTGGCCACGGTAGGGCGCCCTTCACGTCAGCAGCCCAGCCACCGGCCCGCGCAGCAGGCGTCTTCGCGTGGCCGAGGACGTGGATTCCGCCGTGGCGGATCGGGCAACCAGCGTGCGGGTCAGGCCACCACCTCCAACCCGTCCGCGGCCTCCAAGCCCTCCTAGTCCCTCCTTTCAGGTGCACGGCACGCCAGTAGGGGGCAGGGTCCGCCATCACCTTCCCCACTGGCGCACCATCACCTCGGACAGGTGGGTCTTGGACATTGTCCGAAGGGCTATTCCCTCCCCTTCGAGTCCACCCCCAGCCATGCCACCTCAATTCCACCGCATGTCAGGGGATCACTTGGTGCTTCTACAGAAGGAAGTCACGGCCCTCTTGACCAAGAGGGCCATCGAGCATGTTCCGACCCCAGAAGTAGGGCGTGGTTGCTACTCCCACTACTTTCTGGTGCCCAAAAGGACAAGGAGGACATGCGTCCTATCTTGGACCTCCCGGAACGTCAATCGCTTCCTCCGGAAGGAGAAGTTCAAGATGCTCACCCTAGCTCAGGTCTTGACTGCCCTCGACCCTGGAGACTGGTTGGTAGCGTTGGACTTGCAGGACGCGTATTTCCACATCCCCGTCCTGCCGGCCCACCGGCGTTACCTTCGGTTCACGGTAGGCCCCGAGCATTTTCAGTTCACCGTGCTCCCCTTTGGCCTTGCCAGTGCCCCTCGGGTGTTCACGAAAGTGATGGCGGTGGTCGCAGCTCATCTGCGCCGGGCAGGGGTTTCAGTCTTCCCCTACCTCGACGACTGGCTGCTGAAGGCGGGCTCGTCCCAGGCAGTCGTCTCCCACCTCCAGACTACGGCCGAACTCCTGCACTCGCTGGGGTTCTCCATCAATGTGCCGAAGTCGCATCTAATTCCTTTCTCCACAGCTCCTTTTCATCGGAGCAGTTCTGGACACGACGCAGTTTCGGGCCTATCCTCCCGAACGGCGAGTCCGGGATATTCAGGCTATGATTCCGATCTTTCGGCCTTTATCCTGGGTTTCGGTACGGATGACCCTGAGGCTGCTGGGCCTCATGGCCTCCTGCATCCTGCTGGTCAATCATGCCAGATGGCATATGCGGGCTCTGCAGTGGGACCTGAAGTTCCAGTGGGCGCAGCACCAGGGCAACCTGTCCGATCACGTCCAGATCTCGGAGGGGACTGCAAAACAGTTGCAGTGGTGGCTCTCGAACCGGCAATGGGTCATGGGCAGATCCCTCTCCTTCCCCAGCCAGAGCATACAGTTGTGACGGACGCGTCCCTTCTGGGATGGGGCGGTCACATGGGAGAGCGGAGATCAGAGGCCTCTGGTCTCCGGCGGAGTCCCGGCTCCATATCAACCTTCTGGAGCTCGGGCGATCCGGCTTGCACTCAAGGCATTCCTTCCCTCTGTCAAAGGGAAGGTAGTGCAGGTGTTCACAGACAACACCACCGCCATGTGGTACTGCAACAAACAGGGCGGGGTGGGGTCTTGGACCCTTTGTCAGGAGGCTCTGCGCCTCTGGACATGGCTGGAACATCAGGGCATGTTCCTGATGGTTCAACACCTGGCAGGTTCTCTGAACGCCAGGGCGGACGAACTCAGCCGCAGGTGCATGATGGATCACGAATGGCGTCTTCACTCGGAAGTGGCGCAAGGACTCTTTCTACAGTGGGGAGAGCCTTGGTTAGATCTATTCGCCACCGAAGAAGAACGCGCAATGTCATCAGTTCTGCGCGTTGGAATTTCCAAGGCGGCACTCGCTCGGCGACGCTTTTCGTCGCGAGTGGAGTTGCGGTCTGTTGTACGCCTTTCCGCCTATACCACTTCTACCCAGAGTGTTGAAGAAGATTCGGCGCGACCGGGCCCAAGTCATTCTTGTGGCTCCGGACTGGGCTCGAAGAGTTTGGTATCCCGAGCTACTCAATATGAGCATAGATCCCCCGATCCGTCTGCCTCTTCGGGAGGATCTTCTGTCGCAGCAGCAGGGGACGGTCCTCCACCCGAACCTGTCCAGTCTACACCTGCTTGCGTGGAGATTGAGCGGCGGCAGTTGATTCCTTTAGACTTGCCTCCCGAAGTTTGTGATGTGATTCTGGCAGCCAGGCGTCCCTCCACTAAGGTGGTATACGCCTGCAGGTGGAACAAATTTGTGGCATGGTGCACAGCAAAGGCTGTGGATCCCCTTTCTGCCCCTCTTTCTGAGGTCCTTCTGTTCCTTCTCTCTCTGGCCCAACAGGGTTCTGCCCTGGGTACCATCAAGGGTTATCTTTGTGCTATCTCGGCCTTCCTCAGGCTCCCTGATCAGCCCTCCCTTTTCAAGTCCCCTGTTGTTAACAGGTTCTTAAAAGGCATTACTCACCTCTTCCCTCCTGTTCCGTTTGTGATGCCTCAGTGGGACTTGAACTTGGTTCTTACCTTTTTAATGTGCGCTCCCTTTGAGCCTCTGCATAACTGTCCTCTTCGTCTTCTGACTCTGAAGACGGCCTTTCTGGTGGCCATCACCTCCGCTCGGCGGGTGAGTGAGCTCCAGGCTCTATCTTGCAAACCTCCCTTTCTGTCTGTTCATCCAGACAAGGTTGTTCTTCGGACGCGTCCGTCCTTCTTGCCAAAGGTGGTTACTGCTTTCCACATTGGGCAGACCATCACTTTGCCCACCTTCTTTCCGCCTCCGCATCCTTCCAGAGAGGAAGAGAGGCTCCACCGTCTGGACCCAAAACGTGCGCTCTCCTTCTATATCGACCGCACAAAACACTTCTGGGTGGATGACCAGCTCTTTGTTGGCTACGTGGGCGCCAAAAGGTCGGGCGGTGCACAAGAGGACCATCTCCCGCTGGGTTACCTTGTGCATCAAGACCTGCTATTCTTTGGCCAAGAAGGAGCCTCCTGTTGGGCTGCGTGCCCATTCCACCAGGGCAACGGCTGCTACCACGGCCTTGGGCCGCGGTGTTCCGCTGCCGGTTATCTGTCAGGCAGCTACGTGGGCCTCGCTGCACACGTTTACTAAGCATTACTGCCTTGACAGTCAGGTCCGGAGGGACGGCTTCTTTGGCCGTTCTGTCCTCCAGGACTTCCTTGTCCTGATCTTTGTTCGCAGACCCACCACCGGGGTTGGTATTGCTGGGGTATCTATTCTAAGGTAAGGAATCTGTCACTAACGTGTCTCTTTCAGATGCACAAGTTACTAACTTGTGTAACGATATATCTGTAAGAGACAGTAGTTAGTGACAGATTCCTTGCCGCCCCACCCATCCTCCCCGTTCTGCGAACTGATTTCTAGAGTTAAGGACATCCCTTTCAGGGCCCTAGTATTTTTCAGACACCTGTGTCAGCTTCTTGCATGGCTCTGCGTTCCTGGCGTGGAAAGTCGTGTACAGAACTGGCGTCAGCGCGCAGGGGCGGCGCCTAAGTACTGCCCGCGAGCGTCATCCCGGCGATCACGACGCCGACGACGGACGCGGAGCCGCACGGCGCCGCCTACCGACGCGCAAGGGTACTGCTACGCAAAACTTTCCGGATCCAGCCTGACGCCTGGGGATATTCTAAGGTAAGGAATCTGTCACTAACTACTGTCTCTTACAGATATATCGTTACACAAGTTAGTAACTTGTGCTTTTGACCCTGTGTGTGTTGGTTTTAGGACTCTGGGCACTTTACCACTGCTAATCAGTGCTAAAGTGCATATGCTCTCTGTGTAAAATGTGTTATGGATTGGTGTTTCCATGATTGGCCTATTTGATTTATGTGTCAGTCCCTAGTAAAGTGCACTGCGAGTGCCAGGGCCTATAAATCAAATGCTGTTGGTGGGCTGCAGCACTGGATTGTGCCACCCACGCAAACTGTAAGTGTAACTCTGGCCTGCCATTGCAGAGCCTGTGCGCAGCCTGGGGCTGCCATGTCGACTTGGCAAGTGCACACACTTGCCAGTCCCTAAACCTTCCCTTTTTACATGTTAGTCACCCCTAAGGTAGGCCCAAGGAACTCCTGTGGGCAGGGTGCATTGTGTGAAAGGTAGGACATGCCCTGGTGTGTGTGGCATGTCCTGATAGTGAATTACAGCCTATTTCGTTTTTCACTATTGCAAGGCTACCTGTCCCCCATAGGCCAGAATGGGCAGTTTTGATTATTACATCTTATAATCCTAACTGACTCCGGGAACATGGTAGAAATTTGAGTTTAGTATGCCTGAACTCAGAATGATAAAATACATCTTTTAGTGAAGTTGGTTTTAACATTCTGTGTTTGAAAATACCACTTTTAGAAAGTAGGTATTTTCTTGCCTAACCATCCAAGCCTGCCTCTGCAGTTTGTGTATTGCCTGTCTGGGTTTGTGTGTGACAGGGGCTGGGGGATTCCAGGAGGCAGGGGGAGACAGCAAAGGGCTGAATAGCCACATCTCCATGTAGATGGGTGGGAGGAGCACACCTGGGACCTGAATAGGGCTGGGCCTTTCCTCCACAATGCTGGCTCCACCCCTGGCCGGTGACCTGTTTGCACCGCAGACCGCATCGCCCCGCTTCGCATCGCAACCCTGGTCTCACTGTGGCGACGTCCGACGCCGACAACACCGAGCCGCTGCTTGCACCGTGACCTGTGGGCACCGCAGTTCGCATCGCATCGTTTCACTGAACCAGCCGGACCCGACCGACGCGGTCGCTGCAACTGGCTCAACAGTCGTGACCGCATCGCATTTGGGGCACCGCTCGCACGTTTGCGACGCACCGCTCCGACTCGCACCGCTGTCCGACGCCAGCTCCCGCACTCCGGCTTGGTCGCCTGCATCGCAACCTGTCAGCACCGCATCGTACACCGTCTCGCCCTGCACCGCACGCCTTGGACTCACCGACTCCGTCTGCACGACGCTCATCGAGCCGCTGCCTGCACCGCATCGAGGGACACCGCACCTTGCACCGCTCCGCTTTGCACCGCAACCACAACGAACGCCGACCGGCTTGCACCCTCCGTGCCCTCCACAACGAGAAAAGGTACTGTGACCGAGTCTGTTCACGACTCTGCTGGCCCGTAGCGACGCGGTCGGCTGGAACTGTTAGACTCTGTGTATTTCAGCATCGCGGTAGACCCGGACGGGGCTACCGACTCGTCACGAACTTTGCTTTTGTGTTATTCCTGCAAAGAAGAAGTTACCTTATCAAGCATTCATTTTTAAAGTATAGTATTGTAGGATTTTTGTCGTAATTGGTCTTGTCTTTGAGTATATAAAAATATTGGTTATTTTTCTAAACTGGTGTGGTGTCCTTTTCTAGTGCTTACACTGTATTGCTGTTGGTTATGTGCAAATGCTTTACACACTGCCTCTGAATTAAGCCTGACTGCTCGTGCCAAGCTACCACGAGGTGAGCAGGGGTTACTTCACGAGTGCAACACCCTTACCCTGACTAGGAAGAAGGGTCCCTACTTGGACAGAGGTGCAAGCCCTTGCCAACTAGAGGCCCCCATTTCTAACAGGCTGGCACACCCCCTTTCCTCCCTTGGTGTTTCCCACCAGTCTTCCCGCCAGAGTGGGGGCTAGAACCAGTGGGGACCAGTTGCTGAGTACAGCAAGTGGTCTGGGGAAGCTCACAAAGGCGGAATGCCTTTGAAGCTTCCCCCTGCCCATCCTGGGGGAGGAGGCCTAGCACCTCGCCCAGGACGTGCATTGTTGCAGGCCCGGGAGAGCGGATGGCTCTCTACCCAGGGGTCCAGCAACATGTCTAGCCTAGGCAGCCTCTCAGGCAGGACGTGGATTGTAGGTTAGGTTCAGGGGGCAACTCTAAGTTGCCCTCTGTCGTGCATTTTACATTAAATCCCACACTGGCATCAGTGTGGGTTTAATGTGCTGAGAAGTTTGATACCAAACTTCTCAGTCTTCAGTGTAGCCATTATGGTGCTGTGGAGTTCGTAATGACAACCTCCCAGCACCATATACTCTTAATGGCATCACTGCACTTACAGTGCCCAGGAATGGCCCTGGGTACTGTAGGGAGCACATGGCTCATGCACCTGTGCCCACACCACTGGCATAGTGCACCCAGCTAGAGGGGTGACTGAGGTATGCCAGGGCAGTGTGTTTGTGGGCATGGCACACAGGGATGTGTGCCATGTCGACTCTCTGTTTAGTTCTGCACCAAGACACTCAGCCTGCAAGGTAGGGTGTGTGTGTCAGGGTACAGGGCCTCTAAGGGTGGCACAATAAGTGCTGCAGCCCTTAGGGGCCTTCTCTGGTCACAGTGCCCTGGGTACCTAGGGTACCATTTACCAGGGGCTTACCAGTGGCCAGAGATGCCAATTGGGTTTAGGCTTTAGTACAGTTTTTAGGGAAGGAACACAGGCCCTGGGTACCTGATTGGCAGGGACCCAGGGCACACCAAGGAAAAGTGCATCAGTTATCAGGCAAAAAGTGGGGGGGGTTACTGCAACAGAAACCCACTTTCCTACAGAAGCTATCAAAAATACCAACCGCAATCATATCAGTCTTACAGATATGGCTATCAACAGCAGCAGTCGTATCGAGCCTCACCGTCTGCTGCATATTCCAGACAGCAACCCAGGAGGAAGCAAACTACCCAGGCCAGAGACAATGCCAGAAAGCAGTGACAACTTCCCAGCACCTGCTATGACTTTGCTCAAGACCAACCTCAATTCAACAAGTATTTCTCTACACTACGATCAGTGGAACAAATTACGATGGACAAATGGGCCCTGGACATCATAAAGTATGGTCATACTCTAGAATTTGTAACAGTCCCACCTCCACCCCTAAGACGGCTTCCAGCTCATCTCACATTGCTCAGAAAGGAAGCACTGATTATGCTCCAGAAAGGGGCTATAGAAAAAGTTCCTCGTTCTCAGATGGGAAAAGGTTTTTCTAATAAAGAAAAAGTTGGGGGAATGGAGACCAATTCTGGATCTCAGAAAACTAAACAAATATCTACAGAAAAAGTCTTTGCGCATGGTCACCCTTTAGGAGATACTTCACCTTCTCAATCATGCAGACTTTGACAACTCTAGATTTACAAGATGCATATTTCCATTTCCCAATTCATCCCAAACATCGAAAATGTCTCTGTTTCACTGTGGCAGGTGCTAATTTTCAATTCAAAGTCATCCCGTTTGGTCTTCTTTCAGCCCCAAGAGTGTTCACCAAGTGCCTGGCTCCAGTTGCTGCTCTTCTCAGGCTTCAAGGTCTGTAACTGTTTCCTTACCTCGACGACTGGCTAGTGAAAGCACCATCTTATCAGCAGGCCTCAAAGGCAACTTCGATTTGCTTACGAATGATTTGTTCCCTGGGGCTAACATTCAATTATCAAAAATCAGTTCTGCAACTGTCTCAGAAGACGTTTTTTTTCGGAGCAACCCTGGACACCGCCCAAGAGAAGGCATTCTTATCTACAGAGAGGCAAGCAACCCTTATTTCACTAGCGACAAAGCTAACAGGAAGAAAGTTTGCTTTTGTATGTCTGATAAAATCTCTGCTCAGCATTATGTCCTCAGCAATTTTAATGGTACCACACGCACATCTCAGAATGAGACCATTACAGGAGCAGCTGGACAATCAATGGCTCCAAGTAGCCGGATCTTTCGACGACCTAGTTCAGATAACTCCAGTTATGAAAAAAGCACTTCTCTGGTGGCAGTCCTCCAGGAATCTCTCGAAAGGGCTAACTTTCTGTTCCCTGGTACCGGATTTTGCCCTTACTATGGATTCTTCTCTAGACGGCTGGGGAGCACACCTTCAAGATCTTCGGATAAGAGGCAAGTGGTCGAAAGCTCTTTCAAAGATGCACATCAATTTCCTGGAGTTGTGGGCCATTTTTCTAGCCTTACAGGCATTCCTCCTGAGAATACAAGGTGCTTCGGTTCTCATAAGAACGGACAATACTACATACATGCATTACCTCAACCAACAGGTACGTACACGCTCCCATATCCTATCGCTGGAAGTGCAGGAAATCTGGAAATGGATTCTCTCACACCACATCTCTATCAAGGTGGAAAATCTTCCAGGGGTGAACAGTCCGGCAGACACTCTAAGCTTAACTTCCAACTCCTGCCACGAATGGGAGGTGTACCAGACGGTTCACGATCTCATCTTCCAGAGAGGGGGCAAGCCCGACTTGGATCTCTTCCCCTCCGAAATGAACCGGAAGTGCCAGTCCTTCGCCAGCTGGGAACCAGAAAGAGAATCATGGGGAAATGCTTTTCTAATAAGGTGGTCGAGGATCTTCACGTACGCCTTTCCCCCTTACCCTTTAATACCAAGGCTTCTGATGAAAACGAAAAGGGAGCCATGTCGTCTGATTCTCATTGCTCCGCGTTGGCGACGCCAACATTGGTTCGCGGAGCTTCTTCTGCTCTCAGAATGCAAACCTTATCGCTTTCCGATATTATCGACGCTGTTGACAATGAGCAAGGTCCAGATTCTCCATCCACGTCCTGCGTCACTCCAGCTACATGCATGGTTGCTGAACTCAATGAATTCAAGGACCTAGACCTGCCACAGGACTGTAAAGACATTCGATCTAAAGCAAGGGCAATATCTACTATTAAAACTTACAGTCTCAAATGGAAGCTCTTCTGTTCATGGTGTCTTCAAAACAATGTACATCCGTTTGATTTTCCTCCCGATAAAACTTTGCCTTACCTTCTCACCCTGGCTAAATCAGACCTTATGTATACTTCTACATCTTGCCGCTATTTCTACTTACAGACGTTCCTCTGGAGGTTTTTCTCTTTGTTCATGTCGACTGGTGAAACAGTTCATGAAAGGACTTTTCAGAGTTTACCCTCCTATTAGAGCGCCTCCTCCTGAATGAAGACTTAATTTGGTTCTTGCACAACGTATGAAGTCCCCTTTTGAACCTATACACAAGGCTGAGCTCAAGTATATTTCCTGGAAAGTTGCATTACTGTTAGCTCTTACTTCAGCCAGGAGAGTAAGCGAAATTCAAGCATTCACGATTAAAGAACCTTATCTTCGTTTCACTAATGACTATGTCCTGCTTAGAACAAACCCAGTATTCATTCCAAAAGTACCCTCTACTTTCCACCTTAATGAGCCGGTTATTCTGAGAACATTTTATCCACACCCTACTTCTTGTGCTGACAAAGCTCTTCATACTTTGGATATTAAGAGACTGTATCAAGTTTTATTTATTACATACTAAGAACATCCCAAAATCTGATCAGCTTTTCATCTCCTATGGTTTACAAAGACCAGGCGCTGCAGTGACCAAAGCAATGATTGCCAGGTGGATTGCAGCCGCCATTCTCTTCTGCCATTCTAAAGCGGGCAGACTTACTTTCAAACCTAAGGCTCATTCCACGAGGGCAGTATCATCTTCAGCGGCTCTCTTCGCAGGAGTGCCTGTGGACAAAATTTACCGCGCAGCAACATGGAGAAACGTTCATATATTTATCTGAAAGAGACACGTTAGTGACAGATTCCTTACCTTAGAATATCCCCAGGCGTCAGACTGGATCCGGAAAGTTTTTGCGTAGCAGTACCCTTGCGCGTCGGTAGGTGGCGTCGTGCGGCTCTGCGTCCGTCGTCGACATTGGGACCGCCGGGATGACGTCGCGGGCAGTACTTAGACGCCGCCCCTGCGCGCTGACGTCAGTTCTTCTTTTTCCGCGCCAGTAAGTGCAGATCCGGGAAGAGCAGTGCCCTAGTCATTTTTGACTAACTTTTGGTGATTTTTCACAGTTTTTCTTCGAGTCATCTAGACTCCGAGGTGTCGGTAGGGATGCCCGGCTTCAAGCCATGCGACGCCTGTGGTCGAATGATGTCGATCAAGACCCGCACTTAAGAGTGTCTCTACTGTCTCGGCCGCGACACGAAGTGCGTGTTCCGACTGCCGGGCCTTACACCCGAAGGCTTTGCGGAGCGGTCTCAAAGCTACTCGAGGTCCGGCGAGTCGGCTCCGCGCCGCACCAAGCCCCGGTCCCGTGAGAGGTCGAGGGGCCGGTCGCGGAGTCCTCGCCGGTCGTCGGAGTCCAAGTCTTCGCACTCCTCGGGTAAGTCGAAGCACAAAGATCTAGAAGCACCATCGCTCTAAGACTTCACCTCGCCGGTCTCGCGACTCGGCTGAGGCCCCTGTCGGCACCGTCCCGCGGCTCCGGAGGTGCCTGTGGAGCCGCCCCCGCATTACCCGTCCTTCCCGGGTTCGGGGCGACTCCGGCCGAGATACAGAAATTCCTGTCGGCCATGGCCCGCCTCTTCGGGCCTCAAGGCCCCTCCGGTGCGCCTTCGGGCCCCGCGGGCCTCAGTGGGGTTGCCCCGGCGCCGCCGCGCGACTCCGGTCCCGGCGCCGCCTGTATCACCAGCCTCGCTCCCGGCCCGGCCCCGGCCTCGATCCCGGCTCCGGTGATACCACAACCCCCATCGGCGCCGGTTGACCTAACCACGCCTCTGCCGACGCCGATGTCCCCGGTGCCGTTCCTGACGCCGTCCGGGGCTCCGGGCGGCGTCGTTCCCCGGCTCTCTCCGGATATGGACGCGGCAAGGGACCGACGTCGCCCGACGCCGGCTCCGGCGCCGGCTCCGGCGCCACTGAGACCTTGGGTCCCTGACGTCCCCCCTCCTCCTTATTTTCAATCGGAGGAGGACCAGGAGAGCTGGGAGGGGTCGGAAGACCCTCTCACACAGCAGTGTGAGTATGATCAGGACTGGGCAGAGGAACTTGGGGATGCCAGTGGTCTGGACACTTCTCCTGACACTGGCATGCTGTCTCCTCCTTCCGTGGCTACGGAGGAGGGAGCAAATTTTGCAGCGGTGTTGCGTAGAGCAGCTGGAGCCTTGCACCTCCAACTGTCTACGGTGGCTGTCAGGACTAACCTCCTGACGGAAGTGCTTCAGCCGGCAGCTACCTCCTCGGAGCCATTGCTGCCGTTTAATGATGCACTGTCTGACGTTCTTTTGGGCACCTGGTCCAAGCCCACCACAGGGGCTCCTGTGGATAGGAACGTGGCCCGACGCCATCGCCCTGCTCCGGGCGACCCCTTGTTTCTTTCTCAACATCCCACCCCGAGAGCTTGGTTGTCCAAGCCTCTGCCTCCTAAACCGCCTTCCCTACCGCCCCTCCGGATAGGGAATCCAAACGCCTGGACCAATTTGGGAAGAAGGCCTTTTCTTCCTCCAGTGCTGGCTTGCGGTCCGTCAACACCACTTGCCTTTTGGGCCGATATTCCCACTCTCTGTGGGATTCGGTGGCGGCCGTTTTGACCCAGTGTTCTGAGGAGGTCCAGACACTGCTTACCCGCACCATTGCGGAAGGTAGGGATGCGGCAAAGTACACCATACGTTGTGGCCTTGATACCGCCGACTCGCTGGGCAGATCGCTTGCAACGACGGTGGCGCTGCGTCGCCACGCCTGGCTGAGAACAACTGGTTTCTCGGGTGATGTCCAGAATACACTCATGGACATGCCCTTTGATGGAGTCGGTCTTTTTGGTTCCAAAGCAGACCATGCGCTGGAGCGTTTTAAGGACTCACGGGCTACTGCCAAGTCCCTGGGCCTTTCTGCTGTGCACCCTCCGCTAACCTCTGCTTTTCGCCCCTTTCGTGGCCCACGGAAGGGCGCCCAATCACGTCCGCTGCCCAGCCACCGGCCCGCGCAGCAAGCGTCTTCGCGTGGCCGAGGAGCGTGGCTCCCGCCGTGGCGGGTCAGGCAACCAGCGTGCGGGTCAGGCCACCAACTCCGCCCCGTCCGCGGCCTCCAAGCCCTCTAGTCCTTCCTTTCAGGTGCACAGCACGCCAGTTGGGGGCAGGGTCCGCCATCACCTTCACCACTGGCGTGCCATCACCTCGGACAGGTGGGTCTTGGACATTGTCCCGAAGGAGCTACTCCTCCCCTTCGAGACCAATCCCCCAGCCATGCCACCTCAATTCCACCGCATGTCAGGGGATCACTTGGTGCTTCTGCAGAAGGAAGTCACGGCCCTCTTGGCCAAGAGGGCCATCGAGCATGTTCCGACCCCAGAAGTAGGACGTGGTTGCTACTCCCACTACTTTCTGGTGCCCAAAAGGACAAGGAGGACATGCGTCCTATCTGAGACCTCCCGGAACGTCAATCGCTTCCTCCGGAAGGAGAAGTTCAAGATGCTCACCCTAGCTCAGGTCTTGACTGCCCTCGACCCTGGAGACTGGTTGGTAGCGTTGGACTTGCAGGACGCTTATTTCCACATCCCCGTCCTGCCGGCCCACCGGCGTTACCTGCGGTTCACGGTAGGCCTCGAGCATTTTCAGTTCACCGTGCTCCCCTTTGGCCTTACCAGTGCCCCTCGGGTGTTCACGAAAGTGATGGCGGTGGTCGCAGCTCATCTGCGCCGGGCAGGGGTTCCAGTCTTCCCCTACCTCGGCGACTGGCTGCTGAAGGCGGGCTCGTCCCTGGCAGTCGTCTCCCACCTCCAGACTACGGCTGAACTCCTGCACTCGCTGGGGTTCTCCGTCAATGTGCCGAAGTCGCATCTGATTCCTTCTCCACAGCTCCTTTTCACTCGCGGAGCAGTTCTGGACACGACGCAGTTTCGGGCCTATCCTCCCGAATGGCGAGTCCGGGATATTCAGGCTATGATTCCGATCTTTCAGCCTTTATCCTGGGTTTCGGTACGGATGACCCTGAGGCTGCTGGGCCTCATGGCCTCCTGCATCCTGCTGGTCGATCATGCCAGATGGCATATGCGGGCTCTGCAGTGGGACCTGAAGTTCCAGTGGGCGCAGCACCAGGGCAACCTGTCCGATCACGTCCAGATCTCAGAGGGGACTGCAAAACAGTTGCAGTGGTGGCTCTCGAACCAGCAATGGGTCATGGGCAGATCCCTCTCCCTTCCCCAGCCAGAGCATACAGTTGTGACGGACGCGTCCCTTCTGGGATGGGGCGGTCACATGGGAGAGAGCGGAGATCAGAGGCCTCTGGTCTCCGGCGGAGTCCCGGCTCCATATCAACCTTCTGGAGCTCCGGGCGATCCGACTTGCACTCAAGGCATTCCTTCCCTCTGTCAAGGGAAGGTAGTGCAGGTGTTCACAGACAACACCACCGCCATGTGGTACTGCAACAAACAAGGCGGGGGTGGGGTCGTGGACCCTCTGTCAGGAGGCTCTGCGCCTCTGGACATGGCTGGAACATCAGGGCATGTTCCTGATGGTTCAACACCTGGCAGGTTCCCTGAACGTCAGGGCGGACGAACTCAGCCGCAGGTGCATGATGGATCACGAATGGCGTCTTCACTCGGAAGTGGCGCAAGGACTCTTTCTGCAGTGGGGAAAGCCTTGGTTAGATCTATTCGCCACCGCAGAGAACGCGCAATGTCATCAGTTCTGCGCGTTGGAATTTCCAAGGCGGCACTCGCTCGGCGGCAGCTTTTCGTCGCGAGTGGAGTTGCGGTCTGTTGTACGCCTTTCCGCCTATACCACTTCTACCCAGAGTGTTGAAGAAGATTCGGCGCGACCGGGCCCAAGTCATCCTTGTGGCTCCGGACTGGGCTCGAAGAGTTTGGTATCCCGAGCTACTCAGTATGAGCGTCGATCCCCTGATCCGTCTGCCTCTTCGGGAGGATCTTCTGTCGCAGCAGCAGGGACGGTCCTCCACCCGAACCTGTCCAGCCTCCACCTGCTTGCGTGGAGATTGAGCGGTGGCAGTTGATTCCTTTCGACTTGCCTCCCGAAGTTTGTGATGTGATTCTGGCAGCCAGGCGTCCCTCCACTAAGGTGGTATACGCCTGCAGGTGGAACAAGTTTGTGGCATGGTGCACAGCAAAGGCTGTGAATCCCCTCTCTGCCCCTCTTTCTGAGGGTTCTTCTGTTCCTTCTTTCCTTGGCCCAACAGGGTTCTGCCCTGGGTACCATCAAGGGCTATCTTTGTGCCATCTCGGCCTTCCTCAGGCTTCCTGATCAGCCCTCCCTTTTCAAGTCCCCTGTTGTTAACAGGTTCCTAAAAGGCATTACACACCTCTTCCCTCCTGTTCCATTTGTGATGCCTCAGTGGGACTTGAACTTGGTTCTTACCTTTCTCATGTGCGCTCCCTTTGAGCCTCTACATAACTGTCCTCTTCGTCTTCTGACTCTGAAGACAGCCTTTCTAGTGGCCATCATCTCCGCTCGGCGGGTGAGTGAGCTCCAGGCTCTATCATGCAAACCTCCCTTTCTGTCTGTCCATCCAGACAAGGTTGTTCTTAGGACGCGTCCGTCCTTCTTGCCAAAGGTGGTTACTGCCTTCCACATTGGGCAGACCATCACTTTGCCCACCTTCTTTCCGCCTCCGCATCCTTCCAGAGAGGAAGAGAGGCTCCACCGTCTGGACCCAAAACGTGCGCTTTCCTTTTATATCAACCGCACACAACACTTCCGGGTGGATGACCAGCTCTTTGTTGGCTACGTGGGCGCCAAAAAAGGTCGGGCGGTGATCAAGAGAACCATCTCCCGCTGGGTAACCTTGTGTATCAAAGCCTGCTATTCTTTGGCTAAGAAGGAGCCTCCTGTTGGGCTGCGTGCCCATTCCACCAGGGCAACGGCTGCTCCCACGGCTTTAGGCCGCGGTGTTCCGCTGCAGGATATCTGTCAGGCAGCTACGTGGGCCTCGCTGCACACATTTACAAAGAATTACTGCTTTGACAGTCAGGTCCGGAGGGACGGCTTCTTTGGCCGTTCTGTCCTCCGGGACTTCCTTGTCTGATCTTTGTTCGCAGACCCACCACCGGGGTTGGTATTGCTGGGGTATCTATTCTAAGGTAAGGAATCTGTCACTAACGTGTCTTTTTCAGATGCACAAGTTACTAACTTGTGTAGCGATATATCTGTAAGAGACAGTAGTTAGTGACAGATTCCTTACCGCCCACCCATCCTCCCCGTTCTGCGAACTGATTTCTAGGGTTAAGGACATCCCTTTCAGGGCCCTAGTATTTTTCAGACACCTATGTCAGCTTCTTGCATGGCTCTGCGTTCCTGGCGCGGAAAGTCGTGTACAGAACTGACGTCAGCGCGCAGGGGCGGCGTCTAAGTACTGCCCGCGACGTCATCCCGGCGGTCCCGACGCCGACGACGGACGCGGAGCCGCACGACGCCGCCTACCGACCGCGCAAGGGTACTGCTACGCAAAAACTTTCCGGATCCAGTCTGACGCCTGGGGATATTCTAAGGTAAGGAATCTGTCACTAACTACTGTCTCTTACAGATATATCGTTACACAAGTTAGTAACTTGTGCATTCGGCATTACTGCCTAGATTGGGCTACAGATGCAGAAGCGGCTGTAGGTCAAACAGTCTTATGCAACCTATTTCAATAAGGTAAGCCTTTGTTGTGGAGGTGTTTAATTAATTTCAATTCAGTGGTATTCTGTTGACATGTTATTGTTATGTTTTTTAAATGCTCCTTTATAAATTTGGTATGTATATATATATATATATATATATATATATTTTTTTTATGGCAGTTTTTTCTGGATTAAACATGGTGGTTTAATTTTATCCTGGGCTGCGTCAGAGCCTGTTTTATTTCAAACGGGTTTTGGAGGGGATATATATATATATATATATATATATATATTTTATATGGTACCCGCCATCCTCAAGGTTTTGATTTGAATAAAGTATTCTTTGGTAACTGCTTGCTATTCTGATTCCAGCATGTGAATCTATGAAAGATCCACTACTGGACAAGAAAACGAGTTACTTACCTGTAACTTCAGTTATCCACGATTGGTATCATTCATAGATTCACATGCGACCCACCCTCCTCCCCGGAGAGGCTTCCCTTATTATTATAAATACTCTTGTCACTTGTGCTAGAAAATCTAAGGGACCTGCCGCTCTGTGGAGTATTCTAGAGGGTGCTGATGTCTGATTGCCTGTGTTTTAACTTTGGTTCTTTTTACAAAAGGATAATGATGGGCTACTGCAGTGACTGTGCAATGCATTGTTGCCTATGATAAGATTAATTACTAC
Organism: Calotriton arnoldi; assembly: GCA_963921515.1. NCBI lineage: Eukaryota > Metazoa > Chordata > Amphibia > Caudata > Salamandridae > Calotriton > Calotriton arnoldi. The sequence continues at coordinate 3,668,870 of CAWUFW010000400.1, forward strand.
TATTATAATATTTACCGTGAGACTCCCACCTCGACGGCAGGGATGATTTAAGCATGTGAATCTATGAAAGATACCAATACTGGATAACTGAAGTTACAGGTAAGTAACTCGTTTTCTTACATTCCCTTACTAGTGGACAGGACTTGTTATGCAATCCCAGAGTGCTCTGTTAGGGGGTAGAGTGGTCCAGCAGCCTTAGACTTAACACTGGGAGTGTAAGACATTTACACACACACACAATGATTAATAAATGGCAACACGACTCAAGAAGGAGATCCACACCAACTTATAAAAATAGCAAGTATATTTATATATGTTTAGGCATCAGAGAAAATTCGTTCAGGTAAGTATGTTTTTGAATATAAATTCTTTTCACTTTAAAAAGTCGACAGTCCAATTTCAGAGGTCTGCAATGATATCCTATGGAAGGAAAAGCAAGTTCAGAAAACAGGTACAGTACTTCGACTTACAAGACCAATCTCCAGGAGTTAAGGTGATGGGCAAGGTCCAAGGCAGCACCAGCAGTACACCACCAGCGGTACGAAGGAAGCCGGGGGCAGGGTGCAAATCCACATCGGGAGCCTAATAGGTTTTAATCGAGATCGACCTCTGCGAAAAGTTATTGCAGGCTCTTGCTAGGAAGCCAGTCAGGCTGAACCACCAAGTGAGCTCAGGCCTTGCAATGCTCAGGTACGAGGGGACACTTTGGTCCTCTTCTCCAAGGCCCAGGGGCACCGGGTGTAGAGGTGTCTTTAGGTGTTGGGTTTTTCTTATCAGAGCAGTCACTGTCAAAGGGGTCGGCGTGCAGATGCTGCAGCCGACGTTGGTGAGTCTTGGAGAGGTGAACCCACAATGGACTCTGGTTCTGGAGGACTGGGGAACCTTATTGGCACCACTGGCCCACTTCAGCTTGGGCTGGATGCGACGGGTGCAGTGGTTGCTTCAGGTGTTGGGTTCTGGCGGTTCAGGAGGCCCCAGAGTCTCTTGTTTGGTGTTACTTTTGAATAGGTCCGCTGTTCTCAGGAGGTCTTGTTCTTTATTTAAGGCAGGCAGTCCTACCAGGGTTTTGGAGGCTGGACAGGTGCAGGATGAGACATCTTTGGCACAGAGGAGAGGGAGAACGGCACAGGTCAGCTGGGCTAGGGCCAAGTCAGGATCTCTTCAATCTTCTCTGCTTTCGTGGCTCTTCGTGTCCTTCTTCTTCATAGGTCATCAGAATCTGCTTCTCTGGTACCAGGGACCCCCCTAAATACTTAATGTAGGGGCATTAGGGGAGTGTAGGGTAGTAGCCACTGGGCTACTGACCCTTGGGGACACTACGCCCCCTATATGACCTCTTCTTGGCACTCTCTGAAAAATCATGTCCACCTCACAGTTAGTCCACTTTAGGAGTGGTCCTAGCCTGGGGGTGACACACCTACATGACTGGCTAATTTTCCTGCCTCTCCAGATGCCAAGTGGGCACTGGGGTGGTGGAGGGGGGGGGGGGGGAAGGGAGCTCCCTCTCCTGTGTGGGGAGCCAGATTTGCATTCCAAAGGTGGTGGTTCCTTTGAAGCTTGCCAGCCCAATGAGGCTAATTAGCAGGTCATCCTATGGGAGGGAGTGTTACACCCTCTTCGCGGACAGGGTTTTGTTCTGGGCCTCCTAAGAGCATAGGTTGTCACCCTAGGAGGTCAGACCAGAATCCAGTCAGCAAGCACACCAGATGCTGGTAGAGGGCTAAGTGCATGTATTGATAAATCCAACTCTGGCATCAGTGTGGATTTATCAAGACGAGATGTTTGGTACCAAACATCCCTATTTTCATTGAAGCCATCATGTGCCTGAGGAACTCGTTCTCACCAGTGTCTAGCACATGTCTTAAGATAGCTTCCCTGGTCACTTGTACTGGCTGTAAAAGGACTGACCAGCACAGGGGCATATCTGCTCATGCAGATATGCCCTCACATATAATATTAGGTGCCCTGCCTTAGGGCTGTCAGGCCTGCGGTAGGAGTGACTTACAAATATCATATGCAGTGGTAGGCGACATGGCACACAGGGATGTGTGACCTGTCATGTTTTCACTTTTGTCTGCACCAAGACATGCAGCCTTTTGACACTCTGAAGGAAGCAATGTGCTCAGCATCCATTCTAAAAGCTCCAGATTATACAAAGCAGTTAATTGTGCAGACTGATACCTCTGAACATGGGATAGGGGCAGTTCTATCCCACACCTATGATGATAGCCAGGACCAGCCTGTTGCTTTTATTAGCAGGTTACTCCCCAGGGAACAGCGTTGGAGTGTCATTGAGAGGAAAGCCTTTGCTGTGGTTTGGTCCCTGAAGAAGTTGAGATCCTACCTGTTAAGGACTCACTTCCTTGTTTAAACTGACTACAGGCCTCTCAGATGGCTGATGTAAATGAAGGGGGGAAATCCTAAACTGTTGAGGTGGTCCATCTCCCTACAGGGAATGGACTTTACAGTGGAACACAGACCTGGGACTGACCATGTCAAATCAGATGGCCTTTCCAGGTTTTTCTACTTAGACAATGAAGACTCTCTTGGGAAAGGTAAGCCTCATCCTCTTTCGTTTGGCTGGGTGAGGGGATGTAGGAAAGTGCTCCTTTTTGTTATGGTCACCCCACTTTTTGATTGATGTGCACTGGGTCCTTGCTAACAAGGTAAATGGTCTAATTGTAACACACTTGGCACACCATTTGGCAGTTCCTATTCAGTGGTACTCCAGTGACAAAATGTCAGTAGGTTGCACTTTTCCCCTGACATTGGCTTAAATTCTCCAAACCCTACGGCTACTGAAGTATCCGCCTCATTCACCACTGTCATTAGGAGGTTTTTGGAACTTCTCGATCTAACATGACCCATGCAGGAGGTCAAAACAAACATACTTACAGATGTCCTCAATCCTGCAGCTACCACTCAAGAACCCCTTTTGTCTTTTTATGGAGCTCTGACTGACAAATTAGTGGGCACCTGGGAAAGACTGCACAGGCCCACTCCCGGAGACCTTGACTTTCTGCTCCAGCACACCACCCTGGAGAGCTTAGTGATACTGACATTATCCAGCCACCTGAACCCAGATTAATTCCCTACCATGCTATCCAACAGAGAGTCCAAGGGGATGGCTATTTTGTGAAGAGTGTATTTTTATGTGCAAGCCTTGCCTTGCGATCGATTAACACCACATGTCTCCTGGACCGTATTTGCACACCTTGTGGGGCAGAGTGGCGGAAATCTTGCCAGCTGTCCAGGAGGAAGTCGGACAAAACCTGCAACGTCTGATCCTTGACTGTAAAGATGCTTCGAAAAGCACCATCTGTTCCAGTCTGGACACAACCGACTGCCTGGGCAGGGCCATCAGGACCAGCATGATGCTTAGGCGCCAGACGTGGATTTGCTCCATGGCCTTTTCATCCAACGTGCTGCAGTCCCTCATGGACATGCCTTTTGATGGCTCTAATTTGGAGCAAAGGCTGACTCTGCCCTCAAGAAATTTCAAGAGAAGAAGTCCACCGATCGCTCTCTGGGCATACCCCAGTTTGCTCGGCAGGTTCCCAAAACCAGAGCGCCTTTTTCAAGGCTTTGGTGGGGGATACCAGCAGAGGCAGTGCCAGTATCTGCCTCGGCAGCAACAAGCCTCGCAACCCTTTCAAGGGCAAGGTGGGGGAGCAGGCCCACAGTGCCCAGACCCCAGGAACAACATGCTACACATATGTCAACCCCTGCAGCCACTGCAAAACCACTTTAATTTATCTTTGGCGGTACACGATCTCCCGGTAGGAGGTAGAGTCACTTTTCACCTACCCAGACTGCAGAGCGTCATGTCTGACCAATGGGTGCTCCAGATAGTGGAACACTGATACACCCCACCATTCCTGTCCTACCATCTGGCCATGCCACTCACACTAACACTCCTTGAGGACCACTTGTCCATACTCCGTAGAGAAGTTCAGGCTCTCTTGGCCAAGGAAACAATGGAGAAGGTGCCGGTATCAGAGATTGGGACTGGTAGCTACTCCCATTACCATTCCATTCCAAAAAGCTTTATTCGACGTGTTAAGTCATAAAAGCGCACAAAAGTACATCTAAAACAATTCATAAAGCACCTTATCAAATATGATGCACGTCCATATGGATGGATAAAAACAAATACCATAAAAAAGCTATATACAAATATAAAAATACAATAAAAATTGTTATAATAAAACTTTGTAGTTATTCCATAATACGAGCTACAGATTTCAAAGCAAAGTGGTTATAGAAACGGGCAAATGTTTCCACAAAAATACATTACAGCATGACATAATCTCATTTGATCCAATGCTTAATTGAGGAAACGTGCTTTTGTTGCCCACGCCCACCCCAGGTATTTTGCCATTGCTATGACAATCACCTCTGCTGTGTCGGTTCTTAGGATTCTTTCAGCTTCACTTGACCTTCTTGTTCCCAAGAGCTTGCAAATTGGTGACAACCAGACACGGCGTGGGGCATTGTATCCAATACATTCAAACAATAGGTGGGCCATTGATTCTTTGCTATGCTGGCATACCGGACACAAGTCATTGCTAGGTTTAGACCATTTACTAGTAAAGACTCTTAGTGGCAATGTGCCCACCCTAAACTGGAAATATAATTTTCGCTCATGGGGCTTTGTAATAAATTGCCCTGTTAAAGAAGAGGACTCACAACTTCTCAAAGTTTTAATCTGGACCGATTCCCAATATTTGGCTTTTAAAATCTTTTTGGGAGGAAAGATAGTATTTTTAGGATCCACCCACAGTGAATTCATACTGATATTCAATAGGATAGCTCTAATCTCCCTCAACCATTTTATTTGGTGTGATGTATCTACCCTTATTATATCTAGAAAACCAGCCGCATACTCTGTAAGCTCTGGGGTAGACCAGAGTCTACGCCAGTACAAAAGGAGACGTAGTTTAGCAGAGTCTGCGATTGGCTTTCTCCCAAGATCGTTCAATAACGGGCATGTCGGGGTGCTCTGTGGCAAGTTGGTAATATTTCTAAAGAACTTATTTTCTGAAAGTGTGAGCTTAGCTAAATTCTCATGCCCCCAAAGCTCAGCACCGTATAAGGCAGAGCTAATGACTTTCATGTTATAGATCTCGATTGCCGGGATAATTGTCTTAGAGAATGAGGTGTTATATTCCTTGTGCAGCACCCCCGCCAGTTGTCGATGTTTTAGGGATGCTATACCGACCTGGTGTGTCCAATTTAGCCCCTCCTGGATGTTCACCCCTAGGTATGTGAACTCCTTGACTTGCTCTAGCAGGAGATTGTTCATTTTAATGCCCCCTTGAAGGCCCTATGTGGATTAAAGACCATCAATTTCGTTTTTGACACATTGACCTCCAATCCACGCCTCGAGCAGAACTCCTCGAAGGTTGTTAAAGCTCTCTGGAGCCCACTCGGCGTCTTGGAAATGATCAATGTGTCATCTGCGAACATTAGTATGGGGACTTTTTCACCTGCTAGGTGTTGGGGCATCCGTGGGGTTGACCTCATGCAATCCACTATTCCATTGATGTATAAAGAAAATAGTGTCAGGGCCATCACACATCCTTGTTGAACTCCCTTCTCCACAGGGAAAGATTCCGTGACTTCACCCTGCTTACCCCATCGGATCTTAGCCTTGTTGTCCTCGTGCATCCTAATAATAAGAGTCAACAGATCAGGTGGTAACCCCATTTCTTGTAATGTCCTCCAAAGTTTAGCTCGTGGTACAAGGTCAAATGCTGACCTAAGGTCAACAACGACGGCGTGCCAACTGCCCTTACCCAGGGTTACCGTTTTCCAAAAAAGCAAAATAAACCTGAACACTTGGTCAATAGTGCTAGTATAGGCTCGGAACCCTGCTTGTAATGGCGATAAAATGCTAAATTCATCGATCTAGTCTTGAACTTTGTTAAGCACCAGCCTACCCATTACCTTTTGCAAAGAGTCTATTACGCTGATCGGCCTGTAATTCCCTGGGCATGATTTGTCCCCTTTCTTGAAAACTGGTATAATTTCTGCTCCTTTCCAGGAGTCTGGGACCGGCGCACCCTGGGCTATGGAATTTGTCAATAAGCGAATGTACATACACCATCTCTCTTTATCATAGAGGAATACATCCCCCGGTATTCCATCTGGGCCAGGTGCCTTTTCAGCCAAAATAGATTTAAGTGCCACCTCGAGATCTGCCTTGCTAAAGATTGCTTCCTGGAAAAAATGTTTGGCGATGCCGCCCTCTATTTCATGCACATTTGCGGCGTATTGTGGCTTAAAGTGGTTAACCCACTCTGACTGTGAGACATGGTTTTGGGGCTGGCAAGCCTGCCCACCTCTGTCCCATTTGTGTACATTCCAGAACTGTTTGGAGTCTTTCCTAACACATGCCTCCCTAAGTTCCTCCCACCTTTTATTGTCCCATTCTTTCTTCGCCTTTGCCTGGGCCCCCGATAGGTCGCCCTTGCTGCTCGTACCACTGTAGGGACACCTTCTTTAATAGCCTCCCCTAGGGCTGCACGTGCCTTTTTACATTCTTTGTTATACCATTTCTCAGTTTTAGGAATAGCTGCCTTTTTAGTTCTACACTTTTTGATAAAATACATACGTAACTGGCCCAAAAATGTGTTGTGTATACAAATGGGTTGCTCTAAGGTCGTCGGATTTACTACACTGGTCTGGAGCTCATTTATAGCATGGTCCATATCCTTTTCAATGCTAGCTAATACTTCGGGTAGCTCCGTTATCTTAACCCATTTAAGTCGCCTCAAGTCATTCGATGGGACAACGTCGGCGGTGGAATATGTATCCCGTAGTTCATGCGGAGCCTTAAACCGTATCAGGTCCAAGTCCACACATAATGGATTATGGTCACTTTCCAATCTATCTTGAACCCTCATATCCTTAACAGCATGCCATAGTGCTAAGCTAACCAATACGTAGTCTATCCTACTAGCACTATAGCCATTGTCAAAGGTATTGGACCCCGTTTTATCTGACGGTGTACGGCCATTAACTGCCCGCAATCCCTTCTCCATACAGATAGAATTAATTTGAATCACCGCATCTGACCATCTTTTTATTGGGTCAAGCTCCAGTTTTGGGATACCCCACTTAAAGTCTTCCTCTTCAACCAAATTACCCTCCTCACTCATTAGAGGCTCAAACGTCGCGTTCAGATCCCCCGCGACAATGAAATTTGTGTCTATCTGGCTAACATCAAGAAGATCGCCAAGAGTCGCTAAAACTCCCGACTTTTTCCCCCTGGTGCCTCGCACATAGATATTATATATATCCATGATCCCGTTTGTTCCCCTAGACAATCTAACAGCCTGGATGTCCTGATTCAAAGTTGGGAGTGCTTGGATGTCTAGCCCTAGGTCCTGTCTCACCCAGATTGTCAAGCCCCCTGATGGCCTCCCTTTTACACCTTTGGTGGCTGGAATGTAAACATTTTAATATCCCACGCAAAAGAGGGGAACTTCTGCCCAAGTCTCTTGAAAGAGACAGATCTCAAAACCCTCGATAACAGCATGCCACTCTGGGGATCCCAATTTTAGAACCTAATCCTGCGATGTTCCAGGACAACAGGGTTTTCTTTAAGGGTATTGTGCAAACGGCCAAGTGACCACTTAGAACAGAGGAGATTGGGCTATCCTCCTGCCATACTCCATCGTTTTGTCTGGTTGGCAGGGATTCTGCTTCTGAGGTTTGTTCTAGCTCTATAGGTAAGTGTTCAATACTTAATGGACTGTCCCTTTGGGTGGTATTAGCTAATTGATGTTCCTGCTGCTTCATTGGCAAATCCGCCTCTAGTCAGTCTATATTTTCTAAAGTAGAGCTTCCCTGCATCCTGACTAGTTTATGGTTGAGAGAGCTAGCCTTCTCACTACTCAGAGGGGAGCGTCTAAACTGAATCGCTGACAGTCCTGGTGGGCTTGTACGAAACTCTAGAGCAAATAGGTTTTCTGCTAGATCTGCCCTAGTCATCGTGAGCTCAATACAATCCAGATGATTAGCTGGTGAAAACAACCTACGAGCTTTTGCTATATCTTCCCTAATCACCGATCGGCATCCCCTGACATGCCGTATCCAATGGATAATTTTATTTAGTAGGGAATCCTCGTTTTCTGGGCTTTTACTTACATCAACCTTTGGTACATTCACCATAAAAATTCTATAAGTACTGAGTGAGTCTGCAAAATGTTGAGCTGATTGCCTATGTCTCTGCCCGGCCTCTGGCTGAATAGGATGTACAACAGGATTTTCGTTATGGCATGTCGGAACCCTCATGAGAGCTGCTTTATAGGAGTTGTCAATGTAGCTAGCAGTAGGGTGTGGAGTGAGTCTAGGCTTTGGTGGAAGTGGCCTCATATTATCTATCCTGGGCCTTCCCAAACTAGATGGAACTCTTTCTACAGGAGTATTTATTACTTGGGGGGGCATTGACTGGTGTAGCCCTAGATGTTACCTGGATGGCTGGAGTTATACCCTGTAAACATCCTGGGCAGCTACTCTCCCTTAGATCCCCAGTTTGTAATGGAGCAGATGTTAATAGCTTGACCATCAATGTTAGCTCCTCTATCTGGCTTCTCATTGATCCCATTTCCTGTCTTAATAAAATAACTTGCTGTAACATATCTTGGTGCTCCTTAGTCATGCCTGGCCCTACATCCTTTCTCTGCACAGGTGAAGTCTGTGTCATCTGTGTTGTCTGTAACCCTCCTTCTCCCCTTATTTCGTTCTTGGATATGTCTAACAGTGGCAGAAATCTGTTAGTACAATCTACCAAGGAAACGATGTGATCTGTATTAACTACGCTCCCATTAACCCTATCTCCGTCGTCATTAATATTAGACAATTTCTTTTTTAACGTTTTATGGAACATTGCAGGGATGGTGGGAGTAGTGGAATTTGTATGTGGGGACAAACTAGGGGGAGTTGTAATACAAGTGGGTTGTGTAGTGGGCTCGGACTCCAAAATACCCTCGCACTCTCCTATTAGAGTATCAATCCTATCTAGTACACAGTTACTACCTGCGTGCAATTGGAGCTTCCTTGCCTTTTTACCCCTACTACCCCGATTTGTTCCATTACCTCCAGCTCCATCCCCACTTCCACCTGGTAACTTTCTTTTCCCCATAGCTGGTCGCCACAGATTAGATAATGTAATCCCTTCAGATAAACAATTCACCCAGCGCGAATACTACAACTTCGCCTCAGTGTGATGATGCCTTGCGAGCACTATCTCTAGTGTAACAACCAAAAAGGGGGAAATATTGCACAATAAATATTAAGGCCAACTATTTCAACCAAACAGTGTCATCAAAGTCTTGATCGTTTAGTCAAAGTCAAGAGGGTGTAAACAGTACCTTGGGGATTTGTGACAGTTTCCACAAGGTCTCAACAGCGACTCCACAGCTGGGCCAAGTAAACAAAACGAAACGAAAGTAAACGAAAGAGGGGTGGCCCTGCCTCTGCAGGCACGGACGGGCCCGCCCTTGGCCCGGGCTTTGCCCGCGCGCGTCCCGCACTGCGGGAGGGCCGCGGTAATTTTATCGCGCCTCCAGGCGCGTTTGCTGTGTCAGAGGCACGAGGGCGCAAGGGCTACTGGGGGTTGTAGTTGGGCCGTTCCCCTCACGGCCTGGAATGATGGAATTCAGCCGTTCCCCTCACGGCGTCAGCGGAGGCTGCTTGGCAAAATCCCGGTGCCTTCTGGTGTCCCGCACTGCGGGCGGGCCGCGGTAATTTTATCGCGCCTCCAGGCGCGTTTGCGGCGTCAGAGGCACGAGGGCGCAAGGGCTACTGGGGGTTGTAGTTGGGCCGTTCCCCTGACGGCCTGGAATGATGGAATTCAGCCGTTCCCCTCTCGGCGGCAGCGGAGGCTGCTTGGCAAAATCCCGGTGTCTTCTGGTGTCCCGCACTGCGGGAGGGCCGTGGTAATTTTATCGCGCCTCCAGGCGCATTTGCGGCGTCAGAGGCACGAGGGCGCAAGGGCTACTGGGGGTTGTAGTTGGGCCGTTCCCCTCATGGCCTGGAATGATGTAATTCAGCCGTTCCCCTCACGGCGGCAGCGGAGGCTGCTTGGCAAAATCCCAGTGTCTTCTGGTGTCCCCCATTACTTTTGGGTACTGAAAAAGGACGGAGGCCTTTGCCCCATCCTAGGCCTTAGCCTTTCAAACTTCTTTCTCCGGAAGGACAAGGTAATGAGGCTCACCCTTGCTCAAGTTTTGTCTGCCCTGGATCCAATAGACTGAATAGTAGAGATGGACTTGTATGTATACTTTCAAATCACCATCCGGCAGTCCTATAGGCATTACCTGTAGTTTAAGGTTGAACACAAGCACTTTCAGTTGACCTTACCAATATACCTTGGATATTCACAAAGGTGAAGATGGTGGTTGCAGCTCATCTGCAGAGGTTGGAAATACCAGCCTTCCCATACCTCGACTGAAGGCGGGCTCACCTCACAGTTATAGGCCCCCTGCAGATGACGGCTGACCTGTTGACATTGTTGGGTGTGAGAAAGCAGTCTTTTTGCAGGTTCACCCCCACTTTCTGCCCTTATTTTGAATACTAGACAATGGTGTAGTGACTCTGAAATACCCTGAGCCCTGCTAATCGGGACTCAGTGCATGTGCTCTGGCCCCCAAAAAGGTGCATGTTTAATTGGTTTACCCCCACTTGGCATAAATTGACTTACTTATAAGTCCCTAGTATATGGCAGTATGGGTACCTAGAGCTTGTAAGTTGGTGTCTCTCGTGGACTGCAGCACTAGTTGTGCCATCACGAGTATGACAAGGCAAAAGCATGACTCCCAGCCCACCAGTACTGGCTAGCAGAGTAGTTTTAAACTGCTAACTCGACTTTGCCATTTCAAGCCATGGCAAACCCCAAGCCTTCCTTTTTGGGTCGAGCCTGCTAGAGCATGCCTTGGAGCCCACCTATTGCTTATGATTTAGTGGCTTACATGTCCCTCTTCTTTTCAGCCTTCTTAATTGGCCAAAGCAGGCCAAACATCACTTCCGATCCTTCTAGTGGAGCAGGAAGCAAGCACAGATTGGTTCAATTTAATCAGTGCCCGTCCGCTGCTGCTGACGTGATTGAAGTACTAGTTCTTCCCCTTCCATCATTTGCCCCGCCCTCCTTTATCTTGCCTCCACATTGTTTGCTACCTCCCATTTTGTTCGATGACCTGTCTTAGCTTGCCCTCTTTTTTTGCTGTCCCTTCTTACACCCCTGTTGTTGTTTGCCCATGCCAACCACTCAACCTTCTCCCGTTCTTGCTTGGTTCATCCCACATACCCCCTTCCACCAGTTGTTTTCATGTCTCTGTCTCCATCAGCGGAAGCATGCATTGTTTTCCCCGGTAGGATTGTGCAGGCAATAGCTGAAATAACGCACCACAACTTCAATGCATATTCGTCCACTTCAGCCCATGAGTGGTAGTAAGAAAACATGGGCATTAGAGCACGTTCATGTCCACTGAGACTTGCATAGTACAGACACCAAAGTTAGTTTTTGCGGTTTATTATAAATACAAAGTGGTTTTCCGCTGAGTGTCACGTGTGAGAGAAGGTAGCTGAGAGATCTTTGGCAGTTTAACTCACACCCCCACCCCTCCTCTGTAGTATTCTTACCACCACAGGCGCTGTCACATGCTGAGGCTACCCACCAGGAAATGGTAGATAGCTATCTGGACTAGCATTCATGAGCTGCATGTCGGCATTGTGTGTGTTCATTATGCGGGAACTACCTACCCATGTCTTTGTGGGCATTACCTGTAAAACAAACTGCAACCTGAATAAAGGCTTCTCTGGTGGATGAGTCTGCAACTCTCCACAAAAGCCCCTTACTTCCCGGTCTCCCCAAGCCCAACCCCCCCACCTCCGACTGGTCGTCCATTAACGGCGAAAAAAGTCTCCCCGCTGCTTTTTAGTGAGTTAAGTTTGGACAGTTCAGATGCAAGTGTGTGCACTCCGGTTTGAGGTAGTAAGTACATATTGGATAGAGACATCTAGCCGCAGATTCCTTACCTTTGAATTTCCCAAGGCGTCAGACTGGATCCTGAAGATTTTTCGTGAGCAGTACCCCTGTGCACCGGCAGGTGGCGTTGGTCGGCTCTGCGTGGCGTCGACCGCACCGGAAGTGACATCCGCATCACCTATATAGGTGCCACCTCGGCACGCTGATGTCTGTTCTTTTCTTCCCGCGCCAACCAGCGCTGATCCGAGAGAAGAGCTACCCCTCTGCCAATTTTTGAAAGTATTTTTGAGACCTCTTGTCGTTCAGTTTTTAAGGTTTCCTTCTGGTGTGTCGAGGATGTCATTGAGGAAGACAGGTTTTAAACCTGTGGTGCCTGTCACTGCGCCATGTCGGTGACGGACCCACACCTCGTGTATTTGTGGTGTTTGGAGCGCGACCACAATTCCAAGTCATGCTCCGACTGCCGGGCCATGGCTCTGAAGGCTTTGAGGGAGTGGTCCCTGAAGCTGCTAGCTGCCCGGCAGGCGACTCCACTAAAGTCACAGTCTTGTTTGAGAGGAAGGTCTCGGGACTGTACTAGGAGTCCGAAGTCCTCTTCATCCCAGGTAAGAGGCACAAAAAACAAGAAGTTGAAGCGCACTTCTCCTTGACCATCGGCCTACGCGACGAAGGAACCTGTGCCTGGGCTGACTCAACACTTCCCAATTTTCCGAGATTTTGAGCGACCCCGTTCAAATCAAAAAGTTCTATAAGGCCATGAGCCTCATTTTTGAGCGGCCCGACCCCGTGCCTTCGTGCCCGTGGGATCGGAGGGGACCCCATCCGGTTCCATGCCGGAGGCTCTGGCCCCAGCTCAAATGGGCCTCCATGGATCTGGATCGGCGCCAGTCGTGCCACTGCAACCTTCCCCGACGCCGATGCTCTTGGTGCCACCGCGTTGACCGACGCCAGTTCCAACGCTGACATGACCACTGCGTCTTATGTTGGAGCCTGAGCCCTATTCTGAAGGGGGTGGGAGGGGATGGGAGGAGTCACTGGGCCCTTTAGAATACCAGTATGAACAGGATATGGACTGGTGTGAGGAACTGGGTGATGCCAGCGGACTGGACACCTCTCCAGATACTTGCATGCTTTCTTCCCCTACCATAGCTACGGGGGAGGGAGCTACATATGCAATGGTGGTGCGGACGGCAGCTGAGGTCCTCGACTTCTAGTTGCCCTCGGTGGCAGTTAAGACTAGCATCTTGATGGAGGTGCTGCAACCGGGAATCTCCTCCTCTGAGCACCTACTTCCGCTCAACAAAGCCCTCACCAATGTTCTTCTGGGGACCTGGTCCAAACCCAGCGCATGGTTGCCCCCACGTTTTGCTGAACTGCTGATGTACTTTGACTGAGTGTGCCCTGGGCTCCTGCCAATCAGGTACCCAGGGCCTATGTTCTTTCCCTGAAACTGCATTGAAGACCAAACCAAATTGGCACTCTCTGGCCACAGGTCAGCCCCTGGTAAATGGTACCACGGGTACCCAAGGCACTGTGACCAGGGAAGGCCTCTAAGGGCTACAGCACTTATTGTGCCACCCTTAGAGGCCCTGTACCTTTACACTCACACACTGCCTTTGTAGGCTGCTTGTTTTGGTGCAGAACAAAGTAAAGAGTCGACATGGCACACATCCCTGTTTGCCATGCCTACAACCCACTGCCCTGGCATAGAGCAGCCACCCCTCTAGCTGGGTGCACTAAACCAGTGGTGAGGGTACAGGTGCATGAGCCCTGTACCCTACAGTGTCTAAGCCAATTCTTAGACATTGTAAGTGCAGTAATGCCATTAAGAGTATATGGTGCTGGGAGTTTGTCATTACGAACTCCACAGTACCATAATAGCTTTACTGAAAACTGAAAGTTTGGTATCAAACTTCTCAGCACAGTTAACCCACACTGATGCCAGTGTGGGATTTAATGAAAAATGCACACAGAGTGCATCTTAGAGATGCCACCTGAAAAATGACCTAAGACTAGTGTCCAGGCTGCTCCCCAGCTACCACCACCAGACATGTTTCTGGACCCCTGGGTCGAGAACCTGCTGCTCTCGGTGGGCTGAAACAATGCACATCCTGGGACGAGGTGCCAAGCCTCCTCCCCCAGGATGGGCAGGGTCCACGAAGGGAAAGCTTCAAAGGCTTGCCGCCTTTGTGAGCTTCCCCAGGCCTTTTGCTGCTCCCAGCAACTGGTCACCACCGGTTATGACCCTCACTTTGGGCGGGAGAACCGGCGGGAAAACCAAGTGAGGAAGGGAGGTGTGCCCACCTCTGCCAACCCCACCCCTCAGGTGGAGGAGGCGAGGCGAAGCACAACTCTCAGTCCCCGCCATCTTGCAGATGGGGGGACCCAGCCAACCAGAGTGAGGCATATGCCCCCCTCCCACTGGAGGGTGGCTTAATAGGGGGTGTACCCACCCCAAGGAAGGGACCCACTGGTCCCAACCTTTTACTTACCTGTAACACACCTAAACCTAGTATTTAGGGGCACCCCTGAACGTTGCCTCCTCAGACAAGCCACGACCAAGAAGAAAAGAAGAAGGACCGAACAGCCGTGCCGAAGTTAAGAAGAGGAGGACGCCCACTGACTTGGCCCGAGCCCTACCGGCCTGTCCCCACCTCGAACCTGCAGAAGTGAAACTTCGTTGTGTCCTGCAGCCAGAAACCTCAAGAACCCAGAGGATCTGCCCTTCCTTCCAAAGAAAAGACTTTGTCTCCCGGGAATACCGGATTTGTTCACCAACAGACTCCAGCTCCGGCAAAATCCGTGAGTCTGCACCACTCTGCGCCCGTCGCCCATGGCCCGAGTTCGAGTTGCCCAACACCACGAGGAGGTCTCCCCAGTGATCCTCACCCGAGATCCAGTGATCTCTGACCTGCCTCAAGCCTCCAGCCAATGCCCGCAGTCTCAATCAGGGGGTCCCCTCAACCGCGACCAGGAGCTGGTAAGAAGATCCGACCCTAAAATACACTCCTGCACCCGACGCCCCACGGCCTTGGGTGGCCCAACTGACGGTGTCTAACCAACCCGCAGTATCCCAACTTACCTCTCCAAGTGGTGGTCGCTCCCAGAAGACCTTCGTCCCCGAGCCTGCAGTGTGCTTGACAACCGGAGAATCTCCATTGAAAGTAACAGCCAAAACAGCACCCTGCACCCGGCCGCCCTAGCGCTGCTGAGGGTGTACCTTTGGTGCTAACTTGAACCTCCATTTGCCCTGAGCTAAAGTCCTGGAGCTTTGCTCTCACAACCTTGTGGCCTGCTCTTGAGCAGCCACCAACCGGAGGCCCCCTATACCCCATTGGATAACATTGGGCCTCAGCACTCTGCACCCGGCCGCCCTAGTGCCGCTGAGGGTGCTTTGAGAGTGCATCCTCGACCCTGGGAGACCCCTGAGTCTAACCCCAGAAAACCAACTCCCACAACAAAGTACTTACCTGTTAACTGATAACTCTATTTCCTCCTATAAGATAACATTAACTGTTTTCTATGAAAAAGTTTCTAAGTGTGGAGTTGGAAAATCTATAAAAGTCTATACAACTGTGTACAAATAACCAAAACGCATTTATTTACCTTTTTACAGGAAATGTCCCAGTGCAGTGTCCAGGTATACTACACTGTGTAAGAAAAGTAATCTGCAAAGTAATATACATGACCTGCTATTGAATGGTCATTATAAAGTATATGTACAATATTTCAAGGTATTGCATTTCCAGTAATTCTACTGTTACCAAACCAAAGTATATATACAACTGCAATTCAAACTGTATTGTTACTGCAAAGTATAAATCACTTACCTGTGCCAGGCTTGCTTGGTTCTAAGAAATAAATATAACTAAATAATATTTTTATAAAAAGCAAATTGGTCTGAGTTCAGTCTTTGAGTGTGTGCAATCATTTGCTGATTGAGTGTGGACAACAAATGCTTAACACTACCCTCTGATAAAGCCTTACTGCTCGCCCACACTACCACAAATAGAGAGTAAGGTGCTATCTACTTTTACATCTGCCTACCTTTGGGGTTCCACTGGATTCTGTGCACACCATACCTCACTTTGGTATAGTATATACAGAGCCAGCTTCCTACACACCCCACCTCTGACTTCTGCGGATGCTAATACCTCAGCTCACAACCTCCACCAATGGATCTCTAACTGCGCCGACACACTGGCTCCTATCAAGAAAGTGCCAGGCAAACCAAACTCCAAAAAAGACAGTTGGTTCACCCCTGCCCTGCATGAGTCCAGACGATCCTGTAGATGGCTCGAAAAGAGATGGAGCAGCAGCAAGACCATGGAAGACCGCTCAGCCTTCAAAACCGCTGTCATCGCACATCATCACTTCATCAGAACAACAAAGAAAGGATCATCGCCAACATGCACAATAGCAAGGAACTTTTCACTGTGGTCAAATATTTCGCCAAACCCAGCACGAGGACAGCAGACATCCCACCCTCCCAAGAGCTCTGCAACAACCTCAGCGCCTTCTTCAACCGCAAGATTAAGGAGATCTATGACAGCTTCAACAACCTCGATACCCAAGACCCTCTCACCCCACTCGCAACCACCGCACCCAACCATACCAGACCCTGATCAGTTGGACTCCCCTCACCACTGACGACATCCTCAAGATCATGAAGAGCATCCCCTCAGGCTCACCCTCGGACCCCTGCCTGCACCACATCTTCAACAGAGCCGGTACCTCCATCGACCCCGAACTCTGCTGCACCATCAACTGCTCCATCAACTCTACCACATTCTCAGAAGATTGGAAACATGCAGAGATCAACCCCTTGCTGAAGAAACCCTCTGCCGACCCAAAGGACCTCAAGAACTTCAGACCCATCTCTCTGCTCCCCTTTCCAGCCAAGGTCATCAAGAAGGCAATCAATGCCCAACTTTCCGAGTTTATCGAGGCGAATCACATCCTGGACCACTCTAAATCCGGCTTCCGAAGCAATCACAGTACAGAGACCGCCCTCCTCGCCGCCACAGACAACGTCCACACCCTCCTCGACTGAGGCAAAACTGCCGCCCTCATTCTCCTGGACCTCTCGGCCGCCTTCGACACCGTCTCCCACCGCACCCTATGCACAAGACTCCACGACGCCGGCATCCGTGAAAATACCCTGGAATGAATCCGATCCTTCCTCACTGGCCGAACACAGAGAGTCAGGCTACCACCGTTCCTCTCGGAACCCACAGAAATCAGCTGCAGAGTGCCTCAGGACTCCTCCCTGAGCCCCACTCTCTTCAACATCTACATGGCCCTGCTCACAGCCATCGTCAGGAAGCACAGACTCAGCATTGTCTCCTACGCCGACGACAACCAGCTGATCCTCTCCCTCACAAATGAACCTACAGTCGCCAAGAGCAACTTCCATGACTGGATCAAGGCTGTCGCCACCTGGATGAAGAACAGCTGCCTCAAGCTAAACTCAGAGAAGACAAAAGTCCTCATCTTGGGCTCCACCCCCCTCTGCTTGGGACGGCTCCTGGTGGCCTGCAGATCTTGGACCTCCACCCACACTCACAGACCACGCAAGAAATATTAAAATCATCTTAGACTCCTCGCTCACCATGAACCGCCAGATCAACGCCGTTTCATCATCTTGCTTCCACATGCTACGCCTGCCCAGAAAGACAGTCACCCGCGCACTCATTGGCAGCAGATTCGCCTACAGCAACGCACTCTATGCTGGCATCACCCAGAAACTCCTCAAGAAACTGCAGAGCATCCAGAACCCCTCTGCCAGACTCATCCTCAACATCCCCCGCCGCAGCCACATCACAAGCCACCTGAGAGACCTCCACTGGCTTCCAGTCAACAAAAGGATCACCTTTAAGCTCTTCACACATGCCTACAAAGACCTACACGACACGGGACCTGCATACCTCAACCACAGCGTCTCATTCCACGCACCCACCAGAGACCTCCGCTCAACTGGCCCTAGCCGCCATCCCTCGTATCCGCAAGACCACAGCCGGAGGAAGATCCTTCTCCTACCTCGTAGCAAAGACCTGGAACACCCTGCCTCTCCCCCCAAGGCAATCACCGTCACTGCCCCAATTCAGGAAGGCCCTCAAGACCTGGCTCTTTGACTGAACCACAGTGCCTTGCAACAGATCTGCAGCCATCCACCCCCCAGCGCCGTGAAACCCTTACGGGTGAGTAGTCGCACTTTACAAGCTACTTGATTGATTGAAAGGTGCTCACAGTGTTCCCTCACAATAATGAGACACCGTTCACAAGGATCAGAGTGTGGATAGGCTATTGCTAGGGTGGGGTTGATTACTGATGCTCAATGAAATTCCAGAGAAGGCCATGACAAAGGCCCAGACCACCGATAGGATTGGGGCTAAGAGGCAGCTCCAACTCCCAGAAAAAATGTTCTTTACTCTATTTTACTGGCAGCTCCTGCACAGGAGCTGTTATATTCCATATAGGTACCCTATATAGGCGCAGGTAACATTGCAACCTTTCACCTATATTCTTCCCTACATTACATACATAACGGTTCTTAGGGACTGACCTTTTACCTAGATACGACACTGCATTCAGAACGCGGGTTTCCCCCTAGTTCGAATCTCATACATTATGCATGAGGCTTCATGGAAGCACAGCAGGACGAACATCTCCTGTATAATATCTCGGTATAAAGTTCAGGCCCAACGTCATCCTTTAGGCTGACACAGTAACACAGCAAGGTAGGACCCCTGGGGAGACCTATGGGTATATATACATCACATCTTGCTTAGAAGGACAGAAGAGACCGAGACTTCCCGGCTGACACACTGCCCAGAGACGCTGAGGTTCCTGCATGCAGACACTCCAGCTCGCAGTGGTCTAACATCCCTCGTGGGGTGTCCAACTCGAGACCAGGACAGGGTCCCAATACTCTCTCATTCTCAGGTAATGGGGTTGACTAGATCCTAGAGGGATTCTTGGCATAACACCTACACAAATGCTAGGTACATTTAGGTACATCTAGTTAGGGAGGCATCGTAGGAGTACGCACTTTTTATCATGTGTTTTATGTTCTTGTATATATTCATGATTTCTGCAAGATGGTAGAACTTTACCATCCCTTTACTTTCGTAGTATTGCTAATCATATATCTCTGCTACTGTCTAATGGTTGTTGCAGCTCATCTATTCTACACTAGAATAACAACTGTTCAATAAATACTTATTGAAAACGCCCAGACTGTTTATTCTGCGTATCTCTCTGAGACAAACTAAGTGAGCACGAGTGATTGAGCAAAAGGTAGTATATTGTTTCCACGATTCTGAGGGATCAGGGTTGTCATGTTCTGAGATTGCCAGAATCTATTCTCTCCTTGGTAAGAGATTATAGTGGCACTGTGAGCTAGCTAATACAGATAGGCTAACGTATCCGGTGGGGGTGCACGGATCAGTCTGCCACCAGTCCCACAGTTTGTTATCCAAACGTGCAGATCCTGTATAGGTTATTTAGGAACTACACGACATGGCGCCCAACGTGGGTCTGGTTACTTATTTAACAGTAGAATCTGAGCAGTTCAGTCATGCTATTCTCAGAGACCTCTACTCACAAAACACCAGAGACGTCTGGAGTGGGTGGGCACAAACTCCGCCACAGCTGAGTAGGCTAAAAGATCCTATTTATTGGCTGTTGGTTAATCAAGCTTGAAGGACACAGTGTTGCTAAAATTGTGCATAACACCTTATCTTGGTTCCCTTGAAAAACTATTTTAGTGTTCTAAGAACAATGACTAACCAGGTCTTAGACCCACTGCAATAAGCACTGCCCCTCTCAGAAGAGGAGGAAGATCAAGACGCAATACACATTGCACCAAATTTTAGAAATACAGTCACCCTGAAATTGCTAGAGCATGGGTCAACACCTAGGGGTGGCATAGTTGTATTCGTGATTGAGGCACACGAATCAAATAGAACAAAGGTATTTTATTCGTGGGTTACATTCCCAGCAGCAAATGCTAGAACAAAAACATTTCACTCCTACACAGAAGGAGATGCACCAGCGGAATATTGTCCATTTGAGGACATTGAGGTTCCGCTCACGTACCAGGAACACTTATACTGGTTTAAAGGCGCCCTACCCCATATAAGAAGAAGAGTGAGACTCGGCCCGCTCGGAAGAGAAGGGGCAACATGGCCAATATTAGCGGCCTACACACCACATCCTGACATCAAAACAATGACAGGAGCAGACTTACTCACACAATACAAAGACTTAATAAGAATATACAGAAACTTGACGCAATTCGTCATGAGGACACTTACAGTCCAACCAGCAATAGTTGCAACTAATGGAACTCAAGTTCAGGGTACAGCAAATAAAATCACACCACAAACATTACATGCGGTGATGGGTAAAATGCCCCAAAAACGTGAACAAATGCCATTCTGGGTAGCTCAGAAAATAACACAGCTAGAGGCAGTATTCCCGAATACTACCCCATATGAAAAACACAGAATGCTAACAATCTGCTTGCCCATGAGGATAACACCACAAATAGAGGATTGTACCACTTGGGGTACAGTCTTTGCTTGTCAATAATCAATATAGGGAGTGAAGAGGTATTGCTCCAAGAGCACTATGAGGTGGAAACGTCCTCCTCAAGTCAGTATATATAAAACCAAAAGAACCACCCCAGAATGTATAGCGAATTCTCCCAGATCAAATGTGTTTCCTACAGTGGTGGGAAGCACACAGCTTTGTTAAAATACCCCTCACACACCAAAAGGACCCTTGGTGTCATGCTTCATCATGGGGGTCTTCCCGTCCCGCTGCGGGACGGGGCGTGCTACAACCTGCGACTACGCGGGAGCACTCATTTTGGTGAGACAAAACTGTGTAGTGTGGAATGTGAGTGGAAGGGTCAGGAGTGAGTGAAGGAGTGATTGTAAGTTAAAAAACACCTGACCCTTATGGAAGAGAAAATTTTTATATTTCGTGGGGCTGGTGTTATTAAAAGTGGGGAATGAGGTGGAGATATATAGCTATAATGAGCTGTCTCTCCTATGTCGTCAACATGTTTCGAAGCCCTCCCCTGGCTTCTTCATCAGGACCAAAAGGATCCCCTCTACACTCAAATCTATGTTCCAAGATGAGTACGGGTAGTGTATATACAAGTAGATATTACTACGTGAACTGCATGTCAATTGATAAGCATGCACCAATACAATACCTCAATAGGTATGTGAATTAAATGAATCTGGAAGAGAAAAACGAAACATTAAAAAAACACACATGATATATGTATCATCCTTCACAATATGTGGAAACCTGTAGAGAAAGTGATAGATAATTGTGATATATAGCCACTATCACTAACTGCCTTGATGGATCAGTGTCGTATATTACTGGTGGAAAAAGGACAATACAAAAGACAAACACACTTAACATAAAACACACACTCTATGTTGTCAAAAACCACAGGATGCGGGTCCCAGGTGCTAAATGCAGCTAAATGGCAACCATCTGTAGTTGTAGGTAGATCAACAGCAAAAAAAATATGATAATAAGTTTAGAGCACATACCTTTTTTTAAAAGGGAAAATGCCCCATGAGCCTCTGAACGGGGTGGGAAGGAGTGTCTATAGTCACACACTAAATTGGAAAAAAGAAAAGGTAATGGTTATGGATTAGAAAGTATCCTGCCTTACATTGTAGGGTCCCACAGGATCTTGCCCGGCTGTGCCGTACTCACATCGTCAAGATCATTGCCTCCTTACTGTTGCCTCCCCGCGGCTCCGTTGAACGGTGCGTCCGCGGTGGAAGCCTCCTTAAGTACCCTGTTTAATTGGTTCTAAACGCCGCCAAAACTGTGATTGAATGGGATAATTAGAACTAGACTGCGCAACGCCCTTGGTGCTGTCATGCCGGTTATGAAATAAAAAAACAGCCTACTTCCGGTTATGCGCGTTTCTGTTTAGAAACCGTCACTGGAAATAGCTGTAAAAATATTAAAAAGAGGATTTAGGGACATCGCTCATGTGAGGCTCCTACAAATGGTAGTGGGTTGCCCCACAGACAGACGTACACATTGGGAGCGCACCATCCGTCCGACTAACAGAGCTAGACCGCTCACCTGACAAAGAATAAGCACTCCACTTCCGGGAACGGATAGAGCGTGAATACACTCTCGCGGTGCGCTACGACCACGGTTCGAGGTTGCTGCTCGGCACCTGTGGTTTAAGACTATTCTATTTTTGAGAAAGAATAATAAACTACTGAATCCGAAAAGGTGTCCATAGAAGGGGATGTACCTAATTACGGGTTATCGGTGCGGAAAACCCGATTAGAAAAATTTGTGAAAAACCAGAATGTAAAACTATTTGCGTGTACAAAAAACACTCCCCGTCACAGAAAGGGGGTTGTTTGAATTTTCATAATATTGAGTGTCAAACGTCATGATAATTCAGAAACTTTTGGAATACATAATCGATATGTTAGTTCTAGATGAAGCAGGTATTACCAGAAATTTTCGGAGAGCCTGGTGTTGGGGGGCCTGAAAAAACATTTATGCATTCCTATGGAAGGGTTGTGGTTCCTTAGAACACACATGAATACGCAATCATAGTCCGCTATTGATGATTAGTCGATTTTCATGTCTATTTCATTTCATATTTCCGGATGGCAGATTCCTACCTATTATTCCTGAATGTCCGCATATACCCCATCAGGTGAATTGCCCCCATGGGATATCATCGTTTAATCCATTGATGTGTGTCCCCAGACGGAACACCCACCGTTGTTCCTTCTGAAATAGACCAACCTCGCTATTCAGTTGTTCGATTACTGTCCATTGCAAATCATCCACAGTGTGTTCATACGTCTTGAAGTGGGTTGCCATTATTGTTGTGCTTTTCCTGCAACGCACGTTACTCCTGTGTTCCCCAATACGGGTCTTAATCGGTCTTGTCGTCATACCGACGTATTCCAATTTACAGGGGCAGGTGATCATATACACCACATTCTTGCTTCTGCAATTCGTGAACCTCCTCTATTCCCACTCAGTTCCATTCCTGAACCTAATCTGTCTGCTTTTCTTGGTCAGGTAGCAGGTGCTACAGTTGCCACAAGGGTGGTGGCCCTGGACTGGTGGTAAAAGTGTACTGCCAGTATCCCTTGGAGTCTCACGTCGTGGTCTCGTATGCACTAACATGTCTTTTAAATTTCTGCCCCTTTTGTATGCAAACATGGGTTTTGGAAATTCAAGGTTGCAACATGTGAGAAGTCTCCAGTGTTTGTTTATGATCTTGGATACCTGATTGGAATTGGTGTTGAACGTTGTAACACATATCGGTCTCTCCTCTTGTTCTTTAGGGATCTTGTCCTCCAGTAGGGCCTCCCTATGGTTGTTACGGGCCCTTTTCCTAGCCTTATCTATGATTGCCGTGTGGTAGTTCCGTTTTTTTAGTTTCTTTTGTAGGTCTGCGGCGTGTGTTTTGAAGTCCCGCAGTTCCGTACAGTTCCTCCGGAGGCGGAGGAATTGCCCATAAGGAAGGTTGTCTCTGAGGTGACGAGGGTGGAAGCTGTTATACAGCAGTAAGCAGTTCTTAGCTGTGACCTTGAAATGAGTCGTGGTCTTCAAAGTACCTTCGTCTGGTTATATATTCAGGGTCATATATACCCAGACGAAGGTACTTTGAAGACCACGACTCATTTCAAGGTCACAGCTAAGAACTGCTTACTGCTGTATATAACAGCTTCCTCCCTCGTCACCTCAGAGACAACCTTCCTTATGGGCAATTCCTCCGCCTCCAGAGCAACTGTACGGAACTGCAGGACTTCAAAACACAAGCCGCAGACTACAAAAGAAACTAAAACGGAACTACACGGCAATCATAGATAAGGCTATGAAAAGGGCCCGTAACAACATAGGGAGGCCCAACTGGAGGACAAGATCCCTAAAGAACAAGAGGAGAGACCGATATGTGTTACAACGTTCAACACCAATTCCAATCAGGTATCCAAGATCATAAACAAACACTGGAGACTTCTCACATGTTGCAGCCTTGATTTCCAAAACCCATGTTTGCATACAAAAGGGCAGAAATTAAAAGACATGTTAGTGCATGCGGACCGCGACGTGAGACCCGAGGATACTGGCAGTACACTTTACCACCAGTCCAGGGCCACCACCCTTGTGGCAACTGTAGCACCTGCTACCTGACCAGAAAAGCAGACAGATTGGGTTCAGGAATGGAACTGAGTGGGAATAGAGGAGGTTCACGAATTGCAGAAGCAAGAATGTGGTGTATATGATCACCTGCCTGTAAATTGGAATGCGTCGATATGACGACAAGACCGATTAAGACCCGTGATTAAGAACACAGGAGTAACGTGCGTTGCAGAAAGCACAGCAATAATGGCAACCCACTACATGACTTATGAACACACTGTGGATGATTTGCAATGGACAATAATCGAACAACTGAATAGCGAGGTGATCTATTTCAGAAGGAACAACGGTGAGTGTTCCGTCTGGAGACACACATCAATGGATTAAGCGATGATATCCCATGAGAGCAATTCACCTGATGGGTATATGCTGGACATTCAGGAATAATAGGTAGGAATCTGCCATCGGAAATATGAAATGAAATAGACATGAAAATCGACTAATCATCAATAGCGGACTATGATTGCGTATTCATGTGTGTTCTAAGGAACCACAACCCTTCCATAGGAATGCATAAATATTTTTTCAGGCCCCCCAACACCAGGATATCCGAAAATTTCTGGTAATACCTAGCTTCATCTAGAACTAACATATATCGATTATGTATTCCAAAAGTTTCTGAATTATCATGACGTTTAACACTCAATATTATGAAAATTCAAACAACCCCTTTCTGTGACGGGGAGTGTTTTTGTACATGCAAATAGTTTTACATTCTGGTTTTTCACAAATTTTTCTAATTGGGTTTTCCGCACCGATAACTCGTAATTAGGTACATCCCCTTCTATGGACACCGTTTCGGATTCAGTAGATTATTATTCTTTCTTAAAAATAGAATAGTCTTAAACCACAGGTGCCGAGCAGCAACCTCGAACCGTGGTCGCACCGGGAGAGTGTATTCACGCTCTATCCGTTCCCGGAAGTGGAGTGCTTATACTTTGTCAGGTGAGCGGTCTAGCTCTGTTAGTCGGACGGACGGTGCGCTCCCAACGTGCACGTCCGTCTTTGGGGCAACCCACTACCATTTGTAGGAGCCTCACATGAGCGATGTCCCTAAATCCTCTTTTTAATATTTTTACAGCTATTTCCAGTGACGGTTTCTAAACAAAAACGCGCATAACCAGAAGTAGGCTGTTTTTTAAATTCATAACCGGCATGACAGCACCAAGGGCGTTGCGCAGTCTAGTTCTAATTATCCCATTCAATCACAGTTTTGGCGGCGTTTAGAACCAATTAAACAGGGTACTTAAGGAGGCTTTCACCGTGGATACACCGTTCATCGGAGCCGCAGGAGGCAACAGTAAGGAGAGGCAGTGATCTTGACGATGTGAGTACGGCATAGCCGGGCAAGATCCTGTGGGACCCTACAATGTAAGGCAGGATACTTTCTAATCCATAACCATTACCTTTTCTTTTTCCAATTTAGTGTGTGACTATAGACACTCCTTCCCACCCCGTTCAGAGGCTCATGGGGCATTTTCCCTTTTAAAAAAAGTATGTGCTCTAAACTTATTATCATATTTTTTTTGCTGTTGATCTACCTATAACTACAGATGGTTGCCATTTAGCTGCATTTAGCACCTGGGACGCGCATCCTGCGGTTTTTGACAACATAGAGTGTGTGTTTTATGTTAAGTGTGTTTGTCTTTGTATTGTCCTTTTTCCACCAGTAATATACGACACTGATCCATCAAGGCAGTTAGTGATAGTGGCTATATATCACAATTATCTATCACTTTCTCTACAGGTTTCACATATTGTGAAGGATGATACATATATCATGTGGTTTTTTTGATGTTTCGTTTTTCTCTTCCAGATTCATTTAATTCACATACCTATTGAGGTATTGTATTGGTGCATGCTTATCAATTGACATGCAGTTCACGTAGTAATATCTACTTGTATATACACTACCCGTACTCATCTTGGAACATAGATTTGAGTGTAGAGGGATCCTTTGGTCCTGATGAAGAAGCCAGGAGGGCTTCAAACATGTTGACGACATAGGAGAGACAGCTCATTATAGCTATACATCTCCACCTCATTCCCCACTTTTAATAACACCAGCCCCACGGAATACTAAAATGTTCTCTTCCATAAGGGCCAGGTGTTTTTTAACTTACAATCACTCCTTCACTCACTCCTGACCCTTCCACTCACATTCCACACTACACATAGTTTTGTCTCACCAAAGTTAGTGCTCCCGCGTAGTCGCAGGTTGTAGCACGCCCCGTCCCGCAGCAGGGCGGGAAGACCCCCATGATGAAGCATGACACCAAGGGTCTTTTTGGTGTGTGAGGGGTATTTTAACAAAGCTGTGTGCTTCCCACCACTGTAGGAAACACATTTGATCTGGGAGAATACGCTTATACATTCTGGGGTGGTTCGTTTTGGTTTCATATGTACAGTCTTTGCTGCCATTTATACCAGAACTCATGGTATCCCGTCATTAGCAGTAGTACCAGATGTATTGAGACAAATACAAAACGAGTATGTAGCAGAGCCTGCACTGAACTTAGGGATGAAGTTACAAGGTAACTACGCCCAGGTATCAGCCATAATACTAGCTAACATTAAGGGGGAAGCAGCTTCAGTGGCTATCCGCCAACGCCTAAGGGAGTTCAGTCCTTTAGAACAAGAACACGAACTACCGAAAATAATTGAAACTGCGTATGCAAAATTAGGCAGAGACAGTTTGGGTGGGAAAGCTTTAAAACCACAACTGATGGGCAGTCCTGAAAAGGACACTTCTAAGCAGACACCTGCTTCGACAAAGAAGAAGTGGGACAATAAAAAACAACAAAACTTTAAAGGAAACAGATCTCAATCCAGAGGTAGATCTCCTCCACAGGAGCCCTGAGATCAGGATACTGATACACGTTCCTCTCGTTCTTTTCAGGGTTCATCGAAAAACTCAGAGAGGGAAGGACGGTCAGACAGACAAGAAGAGCGTACAAAGTCCAGAGACAAGCAGCACGCTCAAGATTACACTTCTAAAAAAGAAGAAAAACCAAAGCAAAAGCCACAGTTCAAAAAGAAGTAGGTTGCAGGTCTAAAGATCAGACATGCCCAGATTTCTGAGGACTCGACTACTGAACGGGGAATGGGCTCTGACGATGCTAGACAGTGCGGCAGAAGTAACAATAGCTCGCCAGAACCTGAAGAAATTTCTGGTGACAGCGGACTGGAATGATTATATCACGGTGGAGACACCTGATACTAGGGTAAGTGGCCCACATAAGTTATATGAAATAACACTCCAAATGGAGGGGGACAAATGTAGGACAGTTAAAGGTCTCTTTTGGGAGAACCTGACGTTTGGCTGATATTTTATTAGCTGAACAAGATTGGCTACCAGCATTCGTCATGGATTGCCCTAAAGGAGAAACAGTAATTTTACCAGCATTCTCAGACCATATTCCCAGGCACCTACAACATACATAGGCGCAGGAGTGGGCGGTAGCCCAAGCACCTGCATTATACAAAAACCATGTTGGATGGGATGAGGATTCGACCCACCACATAATTCCTTTAAAAAATACTCCAACTGCACAAAGGCAGTATCCAATAAAGCAAGAAGCTAAAAAACAGGTCAGAGAGATCTTAGATCAACTTGAATACCAAGGGTGATCGAAAATTGCACCTCATCAATGAACAATCCTTTGTTTCCGGTCATGAAACCTGACAATTCATATTGTTTAGTTTTAGATTATAGACATTTAAACACTTGCACTAAGACATTTGCAGTCCAAAATGCACACAGTGCCGCATTAATGAACAACATTGTGCGGAAAAAATATAAAACAACACTTGATATCTCAAATGGATTTTTCTGTCAGAATATAGCGCCTGGAAGCAGGTATCTAACATCATTCTCAGCGCTAGGGTCCCAGCGTCAATTTTGTCGACTCCCCCAGGGGTATAAGAACAGCCCGGGGTTGTTTTCGTCTAGAGTAACTGAGTTACTTTAAAATTTGGATGAAGAGGCATTGTCCTATGTGGATGATATTTATCTAACGGACAATGACCTAGAGGAACACAAATTCAACTTTAAGAAATCAAAAATTGCCCACCTCATTGTCCTGTTTTTAGGATATGAGCTTTCAAGTGAAGGGAAAAGCCTGGCAGCCAATTTTTTTAGAAAAATGTGCGCTGCTCCAACCAACAAAATCATTTAAAAAATTTACAATCAATCCTGGGATTCCTAAATTTTGGTAGAACTTACATTTTAGATTACGCAGAAAGAGTAAAACCTTTCTACAATTTAATAAAACCTGATTTTTCAGTAATGCAATGGACACAGGAACACACAGATACACTTCGTTCCTTACAAGCTGACATGATAGCTTCCAAACATTTACAGACACGTGTAAATGTACGCAACCTGGTGATCCGTATAGTTGCGGGTCAATCTGGGTACACCTATCTAACATATAATGAAGGTGAGACAGTACCAATTGCATACAAATCACATTTGTACACAAATGCTGAGATGCGCTTCGCATCTACAGAAAAGATTCTGACAGCAGTACAGACTGCTGTAGTGAGAGAAAGAGCACTGGTTCAGGGGAAACGAATAATAGTAGTGACTCCGGTTCGAGCCTTAGAGGCTGCGACAAAGGCAAGCGTTCCTAACGCTAAAGCCTTACATCCGAGATGGATACAATGGGCTAATTCACTCACTGCATCAGATGTAGAATACAGGTACGACCCAAATTTAAAGACACAAGCATTTCTGCAATACGAACAAGAATATCCTCTACCAAACAAAATAATGCCTCTAGATCAGTATGAATATATAATTTACACTGACAGATCTGCTCAACCAGCCATAGGAAGTAAGCAACAATATAGCGCAGCATGCACAATCGTTAAAGGTTGCATGCGGGATGGAAGGTTCCACCCGAGTTGCACAAAAACGCAGTCTCTAGGAGACTGCACGGCACAACTGGCAGAGTGAAAAGCCTTGATACTGGCACTGGTGAATACGGATCGAGAATTCCCCACACTAATTGTGTGCGATTCCTTTTACTGTGTACAGTCATATAATGAAT
Organism: Calotriton arnoldi; assembly: GCA_963921515.1. Classification (NCBI taxonomy): domain Eukaryota; kingdom Metazoa; phylum Chordata; class Amphibia; order Caudata; family Salamandridae; genus Calotriton; species Calotriton arnoldi. Next base: position 3,698,144 of record CAWUFW010000400.1, read on the forward strand.
ATTTGCAGCACTGGGTTCAAAACGGGTTCAAAGATGCAAAAGGTGGCACAATTAAGCATAAAATGCTATGGGAACAGGTAGTGGAGTTGAAAACCGAACTACCGAGAGCTCACGTGATACATACACTGAGTCATCAGCGTGATGGCGTTCACGTTGAAGGGAATTCATTGGCTGATGAAGCCGCAAAGGGGGCTGTACGGACGGCTTCCGTAGCTGCAATCACTCGTTCTAAAACGAGAATAGACGGTGAGATTATGGTATCATTAATGCTTGTCGCAAAAACAGCGGAGCAGTACCAAAAAGGTTTCCACTCAAGTACTCCTACAAGTTAGATGCCAATAATATTCCATTTGCTCAGATTCCTGGAGTGGGGGATAGAGTAATTCCAAACATGGATCGTAGGTTAGGTTTAATTCTAGCAGCACACGAAGGGATAGGTTCTGCACATGCAGGAGTTACGGCAACTGTTTCTTTGTTGAAACAACGCTATTGGTGGCCTGGATTAACAAATCAGACTAAAGACTATGTCTTGAAATGCGACATCTGTCAGCAGATGAAAGGTTCCACCGTAACACGTCCAGCACAGACACCATTATTAATATCTGACAAACCACTAGCGTGTGTTTACTTGGACCACTGCGGCCCCTTACAAAGAGATGGGGCTTACAGGTATATCATGGTTGCAGTGGATTCCTGCTCAAGATTCCTATGGGTGTGGCCCCAACGCTCGGCTGATGCTCGAACTGTTATAAAAGATTTGCGAGTCTTTATAGGGACATACGCAATTGGCACATTACATTCTGACCTGGGCCCTGCGTTTAGCTCTCTGGCTTACAAGGAGGCCATGCGAGGATTGGGTGTAGCATTGCGATACTCCTCTCCATACCATCCCGAGGGAAATTCGGTCGTGGAGAGAAAAAAACGAGACTTAAAGCAGTCTTTAACAGCTAGAGTATTAGGCACGGGTGAGAGCTGGGTAAAACATCTATATGGAGTGCAGCGAGCATTGAACAACATGCCAAGAAGTTCTCTAGGTGGGGTCACTCCATATGAGGTCCTATTTGGGACAAGAATGTGGGTACCTGATCTTGATTGTGAAGGCGCAGTGGTGGATGAAAAACCTTTTGACATCCATGATCGTTTGGCTGTTTTACAGGATCTAAATGAGTCCAGGACACAACAAAGTAATGTCCCTATGAAGCAGACAGCCACTGGGGAAGTCAAATCAGTCACGGCAAGACCTGTCTGGATCCCAAAAGTCGGGGATCTGGTCAGAGACAAAATAGCGGACAAGAAAGAATTTGGGCCATCATACAGGAAGCCTGTACAGGTCTTAGCAGTTGAAGGAACAAGAACTGTACTACTGGCGCCTCTTGCCGGAAAAAAGGAGAAAAGATTTGTCTCAATCGACCTAATCAAACCACACTATGTGGCCGATACTGAGTAGTAGGCCACGTGGACTCCAAAGTAGCAGACGCCCTCCTCTCGCTACAATTCAAGAAGTCCAAACGGAAAGACTCATCACGTTCGAAGAGTCCCCTACACGGAATGATGGACTAAGCAACAATGCTATGGAACTCGTTCCCCTTGAACCTGAAGTTCAAATTCAGAATGAAAATGACAGACAAATTTCAATTCGACCAAATACAGATGTTTACATCAACATGCCTCAATGAGAGCAAACTACGATTTCCACAAATCCTGATGCAAAACCAACAATTGATCGAACGGCTTCTGGCTACTTCATAAACTTTGATACGTTTTCTTTGGATACAAGCGACTTGGAAACGACGCCAGCCAAAAAATCACGCAAGCAGCAAGTAAAAGACTTTCTGAACTTTCTTAAAAAGACTTACCTGGTGTCACCTTGGGTAGAACTGTGGGTAATCACCGGGAAACTTTTCTTTCTTTTCTGGGTAGGCTTAGTAATAGTTTTTAGCATGCTTGTTAATGGAAAATACCTTCGACAAAGCTCTGCAGCCCAAAAGGTGAACTTAATTTTAAAACCACACCAATCATCTCATAGAGAACAAAGAGCCTTGTCATCAGTGAACATTACAGCGGTTCCTATACCCGATGGTACAGTTTGGGACAAGGTTGATGTCAATATATTTGGTCCAACCGAACTTTTAAGAATTCCTCATTTATATAAAATATCGTTGAGTGATATCATTACCTCCAATACATTTTCCGATGATTGGGATTTCGAAACTGTTAATAACATGTTGTCTGATTTGGAAAAATCTGCTGCATTTTCTAATAGTGAAACATTGGAAAGCACATCAGATTTCGAAACTATGTATTGTTATCAACACTATGGTCATCACTTTCTGCATAAATCTGCAAATCCTAGAACTGTGTTCACTTACCACCAGTGGGAACATTGTCCAACACCGCCGAAAGGCAGTTCAAAAACATTTACACAAAAGTTTCAATATTTTTCAGGGTTTAATATGTCTGACCCAGCCTCATATTATTATAAGGTTGCACCAACATCAGCACAGAAAAATATGTTAACAAACACCAAACAAATTTACTCTGCTTCCTTTATTGCCCAGTTGTCTGAACAAGGTTTTGACTTCTGGAAAGACACCATAGACTTAAAATCAGTCTGGGGTACTAGAGAATGGCAGGTACAGGGAACAAAAGCTTTGTTTAGAGCATGCCTCATTCCTCAGCAAATCATGTTTTTGAACGAGACAGTGCAACAGACGTCTTGCCTTGGACTAGCCAATAACAAAGACTTGAACACACCTCGGATGCCGACTCCATCACACACCGAGGGTAACATAACATCACAGGAAGAGATTACAGTAGATGACATTAAATAAATACAACAGATCAGACCCCGATTGGAAAAAGTGGTTGATTTGGCCCACAGACACTAATAGTTGTCAGGCAAGATTCATGGGTAAAGCCGAAGGGTTTAGTATCCATAGGCCAGATCCACGTTATGTACAGAGAGAACATCCAGGGGTAGTGACATCCTACAGTGTTGGGAAGTTGTGCCTTGATTGGCTAAAAACCTCAACACTCACAAAAGTGAAACAACACTTATCCTTACTGTCACAGGATGTGGATCTCAGGGATTTTTTATTGGGTCCCAGGAAGCCATGTCAGAAACGTTTCTATTATGCTGTCTATAATGAAATATGGAAAATATCCCAACAAGAGGCCGCAGAGAGGTTACGTGAAATAGACCATATAAATCTAGAAAAATCTCTAGCAGTGGTAGACAATGGGTTAACTACATTGACCGGGAAAACACAAAACGGTAAGGGGGGTCCTAGGGAATATTTATAGACCTGCGAGGAAAAATTCCCCAACAATACTCATAATTAGGCTTTCCTGTTTTCTGTTTCTACTTTTGGTAAATTCTGGTGGTGTTTTTCAGTGTTTTCCAGTGATTTCAATACCTTAAAAACACAGTGGTTACACATTTTCGTGCCATTAAAAACAACAGAAACAGTGTTTTTCCGGTGTTTATGGAACGTTTTGCTTTTATTATTGCTTGCTTTCTGCAATGATAGTGAATGGTATATAGGCAATGTACTACAGTGTTTATGGGGTCCAAACACATTTTTACAAATCAATCTTATTGTAGTACAACATACAATACTTCTTCAGCGGGTCTTTGATCATGCCTCATTCCTCAGCAAATCATGTATGTAAACTGTCATCTGTGTAAAGGCCCTCTCAACATTGCCAATTGAGACGGGCAACGTCAAAACAGCCAGTACACAATTTGCTAACTCTGGCCACTGACATAGCTTTCTATGCCAATACTGGTGCACCTGAAGATTGTAATTCCCTGGGACAGGTGCTGCAACAAATGCATTGAACTGGGTGTATATGCCCTCAGATTTATTGAAGCAGTCAAAAATGAAGCAGCACTTATCAAAGTCCGGAGAAAATTCACCCTTACGGAAGGGATCTAGAACTTATTTAAATCCAAAGGGGGTGCGCAATTCACAAAGTCCAATAGTCTTTTCGTACGGGAGGAACACCCGTACGGCTGGAAGGAGCTATTATACCTATGATTGCGTTGCTGGACCCCAGTGCAATACACGGGACCACGCTTTGTATTTACGCGAATTTATCATCAAAGATCTAAGACATTCAGTATATGAGGCATTTCGAAACCCGCACGTCTATACATAAATTAAGGGTGACCTCACCTCAATTGATATTTGCTGTACGCGGAAATGTCCGAATATTTGACGAATAGATTTAAGTCGTTTTTCACTTCTTTTACTTGCCCTGATGAAGTTCCCAATATGGGAATGAAACGCGTTGGCTGGAGTATTAATGTTTGATATTTTTTAACACGGATCAAAATAAAGAAATTATATTTATATCTACAATTGACTATTGGACTTTGTGAATTGCGCACCCCCTTTGGATTTAAATAAATTCTTTGATCTGGAGCACAGTTACGCCACGCAACGGCTGGCGTTGGGGTTTTGTTGCGCATCAGAATTTTATTATTGGAACTGGCGTGAGGTGCGGTACTAGTGGTCCGCCGTTGCTCCAATCAACGGGATCTAGAACTTGTACAGATTTGTAGAATGAGCTATGGGATGTCAGAGAGTAGTGGTAGAGAATATAATGAGATAGATATAGGGTAGTGTATTGGAGATGCTGAATTAGGAGTAAAGAAAGAAATATAAAGATACATAGGTACATGGAAGGTATATATGTGTAAGGAAGGTAATATATCTTCTCTACAGTTTGTTCACTGGGCACTGTAGGGCAAAGAGAGGCTGGGGCTACCCGATTAAGCGTACTATCTAGTTTAGAAATTAGTGGGTGCAGAACTGTCTGTGCAGAAAATCGGTCAGTTACTGGGGTCAAAATGTCTCACACTGCGAGCAGCAATGCCAACCCAGTACCAAGTATGGAAGCAAAGACTCAGTAATGCTGCAGATGTGGCAATGATTGACAGTCTGCGTCTGCTAAAACAGGAGTGTCCACCACAGGCTGGGAAGGCCCAAATCACAGTCAGATCTTCAAGACCTCCTGCCAAGCTGATCCGACGACTTTGCATTGACACTGACCCAAAAATTAGGTTGCTCTTGCTCTGAGCTTTTCTGAAGCAGCAAATCCAATTCAGCTGGACCTGGTGTAGAAGGTATCTCGCCTTTTGGAGCGATCTTAGACTACAGCCTGCAGCCTTGCCCCACTGGAAGAATACGAGGTCCAAAGAAGTGACTATGTCCGGAGGTAGAAATCCTCACTAGCGAAGGTGTAAAAAGTATCCAACTGGCAAGGGACCTTCTTTGGGTGTGAAATTCAAATATATCTCAGTTAGAGATTTTCCACCAAATGTCAATGACGTCACCCTGACCTCGCCCAGCAGCTATCGAACAACTAAGGCCCTCTTCGGCTACAGTCTGTTGCCTTGCCCATTTGAGGATTTTTGACTTCCATTTCAACTCCATTGCGGTCTGCCATAGCTTGTGCCTAGGTACCAGTCGAATGCAACCAGATGATCATGGTTGGCACTTAAAGCTTTTTAGTGCTATTTTGACATTTAACATAACTCCAGTTTCCCTTGTTGGATTTTTGTTGTTGTGGTGTCAGTTGTCATTTTAATTATTAAAATGTACTCTGTTTTTCAAATTGGGTTGGGCTTTTTTGTGTGTAGTGTTTTGACTTGATTACTGTTTTAGTACTGCATAACTACTTTACACATTGCATCTAAATTAAGCCCATCTGCTGTGTAGTATAGCTACCTGGGGTTTGAGCTCAGGTTAATTTAGTGACTTTATGGGTTCACCCTGACAAGGGTTATGGGTATTACTTGAGATGAGTACTCACCCCCTCAATAACCATCCTACAATATTATGGTCATAGATTTATGGGGAATCAGGATTACAAATTTATATACTGATTAGGGTTATCTGTATTGTTTCCATCACATTTCTGTTAAATAGATAACAATGGATTTGATTTTGATTGTCCACCATAGTGCCTCTGATTCTAATGTTATTTAGAAAAACAGTAAATCTTTGTTATTTGTGCTGAGTGAACACTAATCCTCCGAAGTAGCGTGCTGTTCACTGCTGCAGAGTGCTTCAATGCCTTGCTAGGGATAGTTAGAGGTATATAAATACAATTTACAGTTGAACCAAATAGCTTGAACAAAAAATTGCATTTATTTTAACAGAACTTTTAAGGAAGACATTGGTCTTTTGTGTGTATGTAGTATCTCAAACTTGAACACATCTGCCTAAAAGCACGCACGTTCACCGCTTTCATTTATTTGGTATTGAAGAGTGCCTCCTACTGATTGAGTGACTCAAGTTGGGCAGCATTTCTGGTGGTGGCTGTTCAGACTACTAAACAACTGCTGAGCTGCCAGGGGTACCTAGTATCCTAGTCAGTGCCAGCATTGGAACTTTGCTATTAAATTCTGCCTCTGAGATAGTTTCAGTGCATCCAGTAATTCTTCTTTCATTTCTGTTGCACCTGCACACTTTTCAGCAGACACAATCTCTGGGAAACTTAATAAATGCAATACTGAAATATGCATCTTCCTCTTAAAAATCTGAGCCACAGATTTCAACACTGAGTGAAATAAGAGTACTGCGAAGTCAATCATAAAATCTGGTGGACAAAAATAACCTGAGATACTAAAAACAAAGGAAGAGGTGTCTTATATGAATCCAATATACGCCTCATGACTGTCAGGTTAAACACCACATGAAAACTGACAAAAAGAGACGCACGGGCTGTGATTAACCTGACACAAGAAAGCGGCTAAAAAGAGAACACGTTATCTGACATGGTGGAGATTAGCCCTGAGGGGGAGTGGGCCAGGATTTGTAAATCAGATGAGGCATAGTCTCCATACTAATTACTAACCTTTAAAGGAGACTGCGTTCTAGATTATTTTTGCATCAGGTGAAATAACATGCTGGTTGAATTTTACGTTTATAAGCGATTATGTCTCCAGCCGCCTAGAACACAACATGCCAGGTGACCTTGCTGTGGTGAATGATTTTCACTATCCCCTCGATCCAGTTGTAACTGGAAAACAGTTACTGAGCGGTGGTGTGGCAAGTCTTTCCCACCTGTTTTTAAGCACATTTTCAATATTCCCCTCCCTCCGCAGTGGCGAATCCCCTCCACTCCTCCACGGGCTTCCAGGAAATGTCCCCTGGCGCCATGGGTCAGATTCAATTACTAATGAGGTCTTTTGCAGCGTCAGCCCCCAGGCTGTTTCCTGCGTGACTCCGGTGCAGCACGCACTGCACAGTTTAAAGTTAAAACTGTGTACGTTTTTAGTCAGAACGAGGGCTGGTTCCTTTCTGCCATAAACATAAAAAAACTGATTATGTTGGCATTAAGAATATTAATGGAAAATGCACACCTAAGCAGCTGCAGGGATAACAATTGTGGAGGAATTCTCAGAGGCGCAACTAGAGCCAAATTTCGAGGTGTTGGGGGGGGGTTGCTAATTATTCCAGCAATAGGCAGAGTGGAGATGAAGGGGTGAAAAGCAACAAAGCCTCGTTCACACGTAAATGGTCTTTTAAAGACCTGTGAAGTACTCGGGTGCGGCTGTGTGTGTGCCGGGAAGCTGTCTCAGCCCGGGCTGACACACACGACGGGTGGGGGGGTTTGCGATCTTTTGCTCTTTGAGCCCTATGGGCGTTGCGCGCCTGAGAATTCTCCAAAAGGAGGTGGAGATCCCTCCGGGTGAAGACTAAGTACCTCTTCTCCCCAGATGAAAAGGGGCCCCTACAGAAGTCAGCATGCTAACAGCTCATGAAGCACCAGCATGAGCTCCCGCACACAAACAGACCACCCATGCACCCTAGCCGCACTATTTATCGAGCAACACAGGGAAACAAACAATGGAAATTCCTCAAAAAGAGCCAGTGCAGGCAGCTGGGAGGTTTCCGTTGTTCTAAATTTCCCAGAGCAACCTTTTCAGTACAGTTCAGCTTTGTACTGCTTTGGCTCGCTCAAGTGGCCAAGCAGTGTAAGATGTGAAAAATCAGTGACACTTGGTTTAAACCGGGTCAGCTGATTTTTAGGCGGTAGGGTACTGTCGGGCACAATCGGGTTAAACCGATTTCCGGACAGCCTACTCATAATACACAAAATAACCTTGGGTCTGAACAAAAAAGAGTATGACTGTAGAGAGACATATGTAGACTGAAGAAGGAGTCCTATATTAAGGACGTAATCCCATCACCCACAGAGGTGGCATGCTTCATCATCTGGGATTCTCCTCTTGACGGGGACCCCTAGCCCCGTCAAGGGCTACAACCCCCTCACTATGAGGGAGGAGCTCAGGGATGTTTTAATCCTAATGGGGATGTGCTAAATCCCGATAACTTTCTATTGGAGTGATGGGCGCAGCGCAAAAAACAATAGTGATAATGAGAAGGGAATTAAAACTAGCTACCAGGAGCGACAAAACCTTTATTACTTCGCTACTGGTGCCAGGATTAAAAACAGAGCATATTGCAGTTTGAAAAAATAACTGCATATGGTAGACGCACTCTGGTCAACATGTTTCAGCCAAAAAAAGACCCAGAACGGTGTCATGGCTTTCATCAGGACCATTAAGGAATGCTGCTGCGTTATAGAACAATGTGATAAGAAAAAGAAAAATATTCACAATACAAAACCAGTAATCTCCCATTCGTTGTGGTCGATATACTGGGTGTACCTGCAATGACAGAGAACACAAACAAAAGAACATGAAATACAGCAGTCTCCTACTACATACAGTTACAAACAGTAACAGATAACGTGTGCGGCCAAGTCCGCATCACAAGACCATTAAAGTGTCCAAAGGAAAAGAGAATTAATAAATTCCTTACCCGTAGTTTATGGATACACTACCTCACCTCAACCTGGCAACAGCTCAGGGGAGAGGCACCGCTCTGAAAAAAGGAGGTATCAGGTGTAAACAGAGTGAAAAACAAGCCTGTCATACCATCCCTTAAGGGAGAGAGATCTGTATTCTCAAACCCAACGTCAGTATCCACACAAACACAAACAGCTAAAAATGGCAAAAAAACTTGTCCTCTGAGAATTTGCTCATTGCGAGCCATCTCTGATTCAATGCAACCAAGTATAAAAGCCTAATGGGAGCCCTATGTCAAGTGAGCTGGACGATATTTCATTCGAGCATCACCTGACTTGCGGCAATATTTTATTCGAGCGTCACCCGACTCGCGGTGGAGCCTCAGGATAAATAAAGTTGGTGAAAGATAGTACAAGCGTTGTTGGCACTAGCCTACGAGTGTGTGGGTCTTATAACTATGTATGCCTGCACATTTGTGGTCGTGCCTATGTGTCTGAAATAAATGCACACCTACGCTTTAGCGCTAGACCATCGAATACAGCGATGTAATAGGGCATACTCTGCAGTTTAAATTAAGCATAAGTCAAAAAACAGGGAGCTTGACTAAACAGAAAGCACTGTGAAACAAAAGGGCTTAGTTGTTAAAAAACACCCGCAGGTTAAAGTAACTAGTCAACATGCATCATCTTACTGGGACCGAGCTATGCTGAAAAGAGTCGCTTACCTATCCGTCGGTACCCCGGGCTGCAAATGAGTCGTGACTGGAGGTAACTGACGACTGGGCTGAGCCGGTTTAAATAGTGAGAGCCTTGATTGATGCTACTATGCGTCATGACTAATTACAATTTTAAAGCAGCGCACCTGTGTGTAAAAATATATATAAACTACAGGTTGCTCAGTGTGTGCTGGGAGAGAAAGTCTCTCTAAGAAGCACGCGAGAGAACTACTCAGCACTCCAAGAATGATGGGAAATGTAGTTCTAGAATACGGAAAAGGTTACTCATGTAGCCTAAAGATTAATGATGTATCTAAATCTACGTGGCTCTCAAAGAGGATTGGAAAGAGTTTAAACTTTAAAGCAGCACACCTGTATAGCAAAACATATATAAACCACAGGTCGCACAGTGTGGGCTTAGATGAGAAAAGCTCTCTGAGAAAGGCGCGAAATCGCGCAAGAGAACTACTAAAAAAATTCAAAAATGATGGGAAATGTAGTTCTAAGATACGGAAAACGTTATTCATGTACCTGAAGATTAATGGTGTATCTAAATCTGTGTGGACAACAAAGAGGACTTCACATTATCACTATTGTTGTTTTTTGGGCTGCGCCCATCACTCCAATAGAAAGTTATGTCTCTCTACAGTCATACTCTTTTTTGTTCAGACCCGAGGTTAACTACATTGACCTCCAGGATATATTCCTTAGGCAACATTGTATCTTCTGTGATAGACATACTAGAACAAGATTTGGCCATATTACAACACGGGCAATCTCAATTACGTTCTATTATGTTATTAAGCTGGACGCTGCAATCTTTGCGTGCAGGCTACGTGCCTTGGCGTTATATCAACAGTACGTCACTGTTTTCTGAATACAATCTAACAGATAAACGGATAGAAATGGCACAAAGGGGAGCAAAATATACAATGCTGCGTATCGAAAAACTGGATAGATTAGCATTCACAGTGGCAGAATCACCGTCCACAGAATGGCTAATCCATGGCCACATAACTCTACTGGTCACTACTTTTCAGTTTCAGTATTGCCTTGAACAAAAGCAGGTAGGCAGATATGAGGAAATGGGTAAGGAATACATTAAGGAATCACTGGTATTACCATACAGATTTCGATGCCGGAGTGGGGATCGAGAAGTGTTTCTGAGCGGTACAAACTGTGAGAGCGCTTTAAGTGGATCACTCATATGCCAGGACATAATGCTGCACGGGGCTTGTAATGGTTCTGTAGCGAACCTGTCCTGCCATTTGAGGGGTGCCCCAGCTGCAGTGATTACTCCAGCATTCAGGCTATTTTCAAATGGGAGTTACTTGAAGCTGAACAGTCAAGGCTGCTGCGGAATGCTCCCGGGCATCGCATATCTGGTAACCGTGAGCTCCAGGGTTACTTGTTGTATGCAAGTATTGTTTCCACTGACACATACAGTCAGGGAGGCGCCGTTATGGCCTTCACTGAATGTTTCTTTAATACGGTTTGATACTCTAAGCAGAATGAAAGCCATGCTTCTACAGAGGTCTGTGCCCTTAACCTCCGCTCGAGAGACTTTTGATCTCCAGATCGCAAGGTCTTCGGCAGAGATACAGGCGCTTATTCATACAAACTGCTCTTTCCATTTCGCCGAAATGGTAAATTGTATCTTTAACATGTCTGATACGACAGGCATTGTCCACCTATTTAAGACCATAGGTTCTGGACTTCTGAGCACCTTTTAGACGGTACTTGGAGTTATAGCAAACTTCATACACTCCGTATTCTGAAGCATCTTTGGAGGACTTCCGCTCATCCTGTTTCTAGTAGCAGGTATCCTGATTGTTTTATATTTTCTACGCAATGGACGTCCCAGTCACCAAGGAGATGGAAAGAGTACTCCTGGAGCGTAAATACCGTGACAGCATGGTACAACATCTAGGCACGCCTCGCCTAAGAGAACTAAGTGCATCTTGGTTCTTGTCATTTCGACGAGTCTGGATGGACTGCATCTTACCTGTCCTCCGATGCCTGTTTTGCGGAGAAGAATGCGTGTTAGACCTTTGTTTGACACTCCCATCATGTGCGCAACCGGACGTGAATGCTTTACTGGACCCGATAACGGCCCATGTTCTGCAGTGTCCTCAGCGTATTCCGATGTTGATGGCGGCATTCCTTGAGCACCCACAGGTAGTAACAGCACCTGTTGGTATGGACACCGGCTCCACCTCTGACACCAAGGCTTTGGACGGCGCACAGTCTGCCCCAGCACCAGCTGCGGACAGTGTGGAACATCATCTGTGCTCGATTGACGTACTCTGCGAGGTGCTACACGGGCCGTCTACTGCGAAAGCAAGCAACGAAAATGTTGCGTCTACCAGCCAGGACACAAACAGTTGACTCATTTGGCTCGTCGTGTGCTGAAATTCGCCCTTTTTTTTAAAAACAAAACTCAAATTTGGATCTCAAACAAAAATTGAAATTCTGTTCATTTATTGGGCATACATGGCTTTCTAATGCTTATAGTGCTTCGGACTATAACTAAGGACACTTTAGAGCTATGGCTTGCAAAACTTTTTAAAACAGTTTTACGTTTTTTGTTGAAGTTTTAAACATTTTTTAGCTAAACAGATGTTTTTAAGCTTTGTGCGTACCAATATCTAGTTAGGCTAGTAGTACGGTAATAAGTTACATATGTCGTCCAGTCAGAAGAGGAGTGGGTGTTATATTCCATATAGGTACCCTATATAGGCGCAGGTAACATTGCAACCTTTCACCTATATTCTTCCCTACATTACATACATAACGGTTCTTAGGGACTGACCTTTTACCTAGCTACGACACTGCATTCAGAACGCAGGTTTCCCCCTAGTTCGAATCTCATACATTATGCATGAGGCTTCTTGGAAGCACAGCAGGACGAACATCTCCTGTATAATATCTCTGTATAAAGTTCAGGCCCGATGTCATCCTTTAGGCCGACACAGTAACACAGCAAGGTAGGACCCCTGGGGAGACCTATGGGTATATATACATCACATCTTGCTTAGAAGGACAGAGGAGACCGAGACTTCCCGGCTGACACACTGCCCAGAGTCGTTGAGGTTCCTGCATGCAGACACTCCAGCTCACAGTGGTCTAACATCCCTCGCGGGGTGTCCAACTCGAAACCAGGACGGGGTCCCATATTCTCTCATTCTCAGGTAATGGAGTTGACTAGATCCTAGAGGGATTATTGGCATAACACCTACACAAATGCTAGGTACATTTAAGTACATCTAGTTAGGGAGGCATCGTAGGAGTACGCACTTTTTATCATGTGTTTTATGTACTTGTATATATTCATGATTTCTGCAAGATGGTAGAACTTTACCATCCCTTTACTTTCGTAGTATTGCTAATCATATATCTCTGCTACTGTCTAATGGTTGTTGCAGCTCATCTATTCTACACTGGAATAACAACTGTTCAATAAATACTTATTGAAAACGCCCAGACTATTTATTCTGCGTATCTCTCTGAGACAAACTAAGTGAGCACGAGTGACTGAGCGAAAGGTAGTATATTGTTTCCACGATTCTGAGGGATCAGGGTTGTCATGTTCTGAGGTTGCCAGAATCTATTCTCTCCTTGGTAAGAGGAGATTATAGTGGCACTGTGAGCTAGCTAATACAGATAGGCTAACGTATCCGGTGGGGGTGCACGGAATCAGTCTGCCACCAGTCCCACAGTTTATGTTATCCAAACGCGCAGATCCTGTATAGGTTATATAGGAACTACACGACAGAGCGTAGCAGGGCACAGGGGCCAGTGGTGCCCTCAGGCGGCAGGGTCGCTGAGTTCGAAGCCTATTTGTTGCGACCTCTACCGGGGCCAGCGCAGTTCCGTTCACATCAGTGATGCTCAAAGCATGGCTGGGGGCCAGATGCAGCCCTTCTGACCTGTACATGGGGCCCCCTGGTCAACAGTTTACTCGACTGAGCACTAACAATTAAAAAACGGTCAAGTATTTATGTGAAGGTTAATTGAAGTCAAATAAGGGAGGTAACTAGGATGTCCTGCACTGCTTAACTTTAGAAACACCATTATTTTGAAAGACATCCTGCAGCAAAAGTGGAAAAGTATCAAGTCTGTTCAGATTTCAAAAAGTGTATTTTATTAACATGCAGAACTGATTCACTTTAGTACATCAGATTATATCAGTGCATTGAGAAGTATTTTTTTTAAAGTTATAGTTTTTAAACATCAATTTAGTAATATTTATTCTTTCCCCACAACCTGACAACAATGCCAATAGTGAACTAAGAGGCAAGTCAGTTATGTGAACTCTTTGGGTGACCTGGGTTTCTAGTATACATGAACAACATTATAGTTTATTAAATCAAACACAGAAGGTTTTGTTCATCACGCATTCTGAAAACCTTATGTAGGAAGCTGGCTCTTTATATGAAATCTTTTCATCAAATTCCCGGAAAAAATATCTATCTATGGTCACCCTTGCCAGTTTTAAAACTAGGTCTTGTTTTTACATGATTAGTTTTATTTGAGCTATGTATGTAGGTTTTCCAATTATGTCACAGGAAAATTGTTTTTCTACTTCATATGTTTTTTAAAGTATGTATATTTTTCTATATGTTCTTAATGCTTTTTAAAATGTTAGTATTGTTTCCTGTCCTTGAGTAGCTTACTAGTCTACTACCTTAATTGTTGCGAAAACCCCATGCAGAAGCAGCCTGCATTGTGGGGCTCCCAGTGCTAGGTCGTGCCAACTGCTGCATAAAACTAGTGGTAATAATAGCGGTCATCTTTTTATGAAAACTGTTTTTACTTAAATTATTTATTTATTCGCACTATGCACTTTCCAAAAGTGAATCCTTGTCCTCTGCTTTGATCAACCCTCTGTTATATCCACTGCCCTCGCTTTCCTTTGGTGAAGTAACTAGAATAGAGGGCATTTTTAAATTGAGTGTGGAAATTATTTACTTCATATGTGTGCCAGCAATGTTCATTACTGTTTTTATTATTTGTTTTTCACTACATGCAATTGATTTTTTTTGTAGTTTCAAATGTATTTGTATGTACTGTGTCTGTACTTTTAAGGTCATGCTGACCGAAATAAAGTTTATTGAATTGAATTGATATATCAAAATGAGATATATTGTGCAAAGAGTCCTGGGGTTCCCTTATGCGTGGACAGGGGCTTGCTCTAGCAATCCAATGGTGCTCTTCTAGGGGTAGTGTGGTCGAGCAGCCTTAGGCTTATCAGAGAGGAGTGTAGGACCTCTGCAAATACAACAATAGTCAATAAATGATGCACACGACTCAATAAGGAGATCCACACCACTTTATAAAATAATACATATCTTAATATATATTTAGGTATCAGAATCAATTCGATCAGGTAAGTACATTTTTATAATAGAAATACTTTTGTATTTAAAAAGTCAACACTGCATTTTTCAGAAGCAACAATGTTATCCTATGGAAGGAAAAGTAAGTGCGGCATTCAGGTACAGTACAGCGACTTACAGGGCCAATCTCCTGGACTTAAGGTAAGTGGTGGGTAAGGTCAAAGGCAGCACCAGCAGAATACCACCAGCCGCACTAGGGGCGGACGGGTGCAGGAGTGCAAAACATCGTCGTGTGTCCAATGTTAGTTTTTGGGGATCGGTCTTCGCGTAAAGAGGCTCCAAGCTTTGACTGGGAGGCCAGTCAGGCTGAACCAACAGGGGGGCTCAGGCCTCACGATGCTCGCGTACGAGGGGACATCTTTGGTCCTCTTCTCCATGGCCCAAGGGCGACTGGTGCAGGGGTGTCTTTAGGTGTCGGGTTTTCCTTATTGGGAGCAGTCGCAGTAGAGGGGGCCTGCGAACAGAGGCTGCAGGAGACTTCGGGGAATTCATAAGGGGTGAAACCGCAGTGAACTCGGTCTCTGGAGGACTGGGGGACCATGCTAACATCGTTGGCCCACTTCAACTCAGGCTTGGAGCCCCGGGTGCAGTGGTGTCCTTAGGCGTTGGGTTTTTGCTGTCTTGAAGTCATCTCAGGTCTTTTTGGGTGCTTACAGGATGCAGAGAAGTAAGTCAGCTGCTTCACAGGAGTTCTTGGTTCCTGGGTGAAACACTGGAAGGTCTCCCGGGCTTTGGGGACTCAGCAGCTGCAGGACAAGTCATCTTTTGGCACAACTGGTGAAGTCAGCAGGCAAGCCGGCAGGATTGGCACCAAGTCAGTTGCTGGGTCTTCTGTTCACGTCCGTCTTTGTCTTTCAGGTTGGCAGGCTCTGTTTTTCTGGTGCCAGGGGCTCCCCTAAATACTGAATTTAGGGGTGTTAGGGTAGTGTAGGGTGCCCTTGCGCTCCCTGTATAACTACTTCCTGTGGGAAGTGGGCATAACCCTATCCCAGAATTTCTAAGTTTGCCATCACAAAGATGGCCATCTCTGAAAAGTCGTGGCCACTTCAGGTTAGGCCACCTCAGGGTTGGTACTAGCCTGGGGGTGGGCATGCCTTTCTGACTAGCTAATTTTCCCACCTGTCCAGGTACCAAAGGGCTCTGGACAAAGAGGGTCGGCTTCCTCTCCTGTGAGGGGAGCCAGACTCACATTTCAAAGGCGGGGGCTTCTTTGAAGCTCACCTGCCTAAGAGGGCTAATCATCAGGTCATTCCGTGGTAGGGGGTGTTATCACCCTCTTTCCGAGCAGGCTTTGTTTCTGACCTCCTGGGAGCAAAAGCTCTCACCCTTGGGGGTCAGACACTCGTCTCTGTCGGTAGGCTGGCAGAATCCAGTCAACCAACACACCAGGGGCTGGTAGGTTTTCAGGGTGCATCTCTGAGGTGCCCTCTGGGTGCATGTATTAATAAATCCAACACTGGAATCAGTGTAGATTTATCAATAGGAGCTGTTTGATACCAAACATCCCTATTTTCAGTGAAGCCATCATGTAGCTGGGGAACTAGTTTTCTCCAGTGTCCAGCACATGTTTTAAAATTGCTTCCCTGTGCACTTGCACTGGCCGTAATGGAACTGACCTGCACAGAGGCATATCTGCTCAGGCAGATACGTCCTAACATATAATATAATGCACCATGCCTTAGGTCTGCAAGGCCTGCTGCAGGGGTGACTTACAAATATTACATGCAGTGTTAGGGGACATGGCACCCAGGGATGAGTGCCATGTCGTGTTTCCCCTTTTGTCTGCACCAAAAGACTCAGCCTGCAGTGGTAGTCTTGCATGTGTTTGGTGAGGGGTCTCTTAGGGTGGCACAATTCATGCAGCAGCCCTGAGAGACCCTTCTTTAGTACCTCATGCCCTAGGTACCAAGGGTACCATTTACTAGGGACTTACAAAGAGTGCTAAAGGTATTGCCAATTGGGGTAAACAATTGGACAGTTTTGGGAAAGAGATCTGGCACTGGGGACCTGGTTAGCAGGAACCCAGTGCCAATTCAGTCAACAAGGTGGGGGTGACCAAGTTAAAAAGAGGCACTTTCCTACAATGTATTGTGAGGTCCTCATATGCGCTAATGAAGAAAAGGAGGTAAAGTGAAATAAAACAGTTGCCTAGGATCACACAATTTGGTTAAATTGAAAAGCAGAGATTAATCCCAAGTTTATGGCTTCAGATTGTGCAATTCAGACACTAGCTATACATGCTTCGCTTCCCCTTCATCCACCATACCAACCACGCCCCTCCCCCCACTGACCGCCACCCTACTGGCACCAATGCAATTCAGCTGCATGCTCCTGGGCTGGGGAAGACGCTACGATTGGTGACAAGTCAGGGATATGAGCCCAAGAAAAGATTGCACTCCCTGAGAGTTTGCAATGATACAGCAAACTGCTTGTGCGTGCCATGTGTGCCCAGAATCGATGAACAGTGTTCTGCGACCAGCACATGTGGAGTTAAAGCCCTGCTCCAGCCTGTGTACTGCGGCAGAAGAGATTGAAAACTGTGGAGAAGAGCATATTCAAAACGCCCACCGACGAGGTGGTCGACGGAGGTGCTGCACCGTGCCCCAAATACAGAGCAACTAATCAGACAAAGCCACAAACAACGATCATGTCAGAAGAGGTACGAGAAACAAAGAACTTACTTACTTACTGTCACGGGCAATGGAAGCATACTGCGACGCATGCTTTGAAGGCAACTTCTGCTTGCAGGAGTTGTCGGGGCCAGCCGGCATCGCGATCGTCTAAACGGCATGTGCCAAAACAATGGCGGCAGAAGAGAGCGCGAAATACAATGCAGCCATGTTCCTGAAGCCACCACCACCTTTCGACACTTCTAAGAAAAAGAACACTAGTACCAGGTGGTCTGCGTGGATTGAAACATTTGGAGACTTCATAGATGTGCTAGGGGAAGAAGATAACAAGATCATCATCAAATATTTGAAAAACCTTGCCGGTGATGGAGTGAAAGAAGTACAACAAAAAAATCTCAGACTGATGTAAAATCGCACCAAAAGGTAAAAGAAGCGTTGGAGGCCAAGTTCAATCCAATGCCGAATGTCGACTATTAAAGATCTATCTTCAACCAAGCACGACAGACAGGGTGGTGAAATATTGGACACGTTTTTTGAAAGACTTGATGCACTCATTAAACATTACAAGTTCTGTGACTTCACCGACAAAGAAGCCATGCGCCTCAGAGTCATTGATGGCTGCCTTTCAGATTCGTTTAGAGGGCACATGCTGAGAGAAACACAGTCTAGAGAAAATGCTGATGGCTGCGAGAGCAGAAGAATGAGCAGACCGACAAGCTGCTGACATGGAAGCAGGAACAGCACACATCGGCATTGACCGTGAAAAGCAAGCACGAGCATAAACAAGATACACGTAAGTCGACGTCTTCAAAGAGAACAAAGCTATGCTTCCAATGTAGGTTTGTGTTTCCCTATGAAGGTAAATGTCCAGCCATAGGACAAGTCTGTAAAGGCTATGGGAAAGAGAACCATTTCATAACTGTGTGCCGAGCTAAAAAATAAAATCAAGTGCATCACAACGCCAAGAAAAGAACGTTCCAAAAGCATTCTCGCCACACCCCTAAAACCAAAAAGCAATATCAGCTACAACAAGTAGAAACCAGGCAAAATCAATCATCATCAAGTTATCATACTAAGGTTGTTTGACGTCTCTATCGAGGACCAGCGAAGAAGATGGGTGTGCGCTGATGATATCTATCAAAGGACAGCGTGCACATGTGGAGTTAACTGCCTGCAAAAAAGATCACAGTTCAAAGAAAGCTCATCAATAAAAGCTACAAACTTCATTTGGACACTGTCCCAAAATCACATTGAAAGTGAACGATCAACCATTAACTTTCATATTAGACAGTGGTGTGTCGATTAATATCATGCCAGTGAAAACATTTAACAGCATATCCCCTGAGCCTCGCCTCACTCCATCAGGCACAAAGGTATATACCTGGGCCGCTTCTGAGCCATTGCCAAGCCACGGGTCTGTCACAGACGCAATGCAACACAAAAAGACATTGGTGCAAGCCGCCATTCATTTTCCGCAAGGCACTTCGTCAAGCACCTGTTGGCTCAGTTTTGCCACGGCTACTGACATAGGGTTAATATCCCTCAACTACAACCTCTGTGCTCAGTCTGAGATCATGAGCCGATCCCCGATATTGTTCCACGGCCTACGAAAACTCAAGAAAATGAAAGTACAGCTTTATATCAATGAAGACATTTGCCCTGTTGCTCAGCTGCACCATAGATTTGCTTTTCATTTACAAGAAGCTGTAGAGAAAGAGTTGAAAGCACTCTTAAAACATGACATCATTGAACTTACCATAGGCCCCACGCCATGGGTTTCGCCCATGGCGGTGCACATTTGCATTGATATCCGCCTGGCAAACAAATCCATTGAGAGGGAAAGGTACGCAGGTCCACACATAGCAGAAATGATCGTGCAGTTGATCAGAGCCAAAGTTTTTTTCCATCTTAACATGAATAAAGAAAAACATCAACTCGAGTTGGAGGAGACCTGCTGGTACACTACTACCTTTTCGACTCATGTTGGTTTGTTCAGATATAAGAGACTGAGTTTTAGAGTATCTTTGTCTGCTTAGATATTTCAGGATGTTATTCGCTGAGTAATCCAACCTGTTACACATGCTTGCAATTATAGTGATGACATGCTGGTTTTTGGGAGAACACAGAAAGAATACGACAAAGCCCTTATCCAAGTGTGCCAGTTACTTTCTGATGCAGGTCTCACTCTCCCAACGCCATAAAATGTGAGTTTCATAAAACCAAACTCAATTTTTTTTTCCGGCACATATTTTCTGATGGGGGAATGACTCCAGACCCAGAATAGGTGTGAGCACGGTCTTCCACTCCCACCTCTTTCTCCCGGATGATACCATGCTGTGATCCTTTCTAGGCATGGCCAGATATTGCTCATGATACATTCACAACTTTGCTACAGTGAGTGCCCCATTGAGATACTTGACAAAGTGGCATGTACCATTTCAGTGGTCTCCGGAATGCGACCAGAGTTTCCAAGACATTAAACATGCGATTGAGAATGCAACTGAAATGGCCTACTTTGACCCCAAGTTACATACAGAAATAACTGTTGATGCGAGCCAGGTAGGGCTAAGGGCAATTCTTGCTCAACACAATGGCCATCCGAATGCTCAGAGACACATCGTGGCCTCTGTCAGTCGAAGCTTGTCTGAAACAGAATGTGCCTGTTCTCAGCCGGAGAACGAGTCTTTGGTATGGGTCTGTTAACAATTTAATGTATTCCACCACGGAGAACGAATCACTGTCATCACAGATCACTAGGAGTTGCTTACACTTTATGGAAACCCGGAGGCTAAGATGCCCCCACGCATCAAGAGGTGGGGGGTTAAGACTGCAAAAGTACAACTGTAGAAAGCTGGCTCTGTATATACTATACCAAAGTAAGGTACAGTGTGCACAGAGTCCAGGGAGTCCCCAGAGGTATAGCAGAGGCTAAATTAGGTAAATACTAACAGCTCTCTTTGTGGTAATGTGGGCGAACAGCTAGGATAATCCAGAGGATGTGATAAGCATTTATTATATTCACTCAAATCAAGGATTGATACACACACTCAGAGACAGAATCCAGACCAATTAGGTAAGTATAAAAAAGATATACTTGGGTTTCATTTTAGAGAACCAAGCAGGATTGGCACAGGTAAGTAAAATACACTTTCAAATGCAAGACTGTGCAAGGAAATGCAGTTGTGGTTAAATTTGCAGTTGTTACAGGTTTGTATTACTTTGAAATGCAGTTTAAATTACACAGTAATTATTTTCAGATTACTTTTTGATTACTTTGAGTACTGGGGGTGGTATGCCTAGATTCCACACCGTAAGTTTGTGCAATACAAGGTAAGTACGACTTTTTATACTTTGCCATTAAGTTTACTTTTCTCCATACATTAACAGTTCCACGCTTAGAAATGTTTAGGCCCCAAATCCTATAACATGGGCTCCATTGGGAGAAAAATGGTTATCAGTTTTGAAGGTAAGTACTTGACTCACGGGGATGAGTTTTGGGGGGTTAGGACCAAGGTTCCCCAAGGTCTAGAAGGCCACTCAAGTTGCACCACCAGCGGCACTGGGGCGGCCCGGTGCAGAGTGCAGGGGCCCAATGTTAGCCAATGGGGCTAAGGGGGCATTCGCTTAGGGACTGCTGATGACCATGCCGCTCAGGTGTGGAGGCAAAGCTCCCGGGGTTAAGGTCTGCAGGGGCCAACAACCAGCACAGGAGCTGCACCACCAGCGGCACTGGGTCAGCCGGGTGCAGGGTGCAAGTCGGACGTCGGGGACCCTGTGCTTTCAAATGGAGACCTTTGTTTCGAAAAGATGCTGCAGGCTCAGACAGGGAGGTTTCCTGAAGGCGACCACCGGCTGGAGAGGTAAGTTGGGATCTTGGAGGATGCCTGGACACCATCGGTTGGGCTACCCAAGGCCGTGGGGCGTTGGGTGCAGGGGTGTCTTCTGGCGTCGGGGTTTCTTACCTGCTCTGGTCGCAGTCGGGGAGACCCTTCAGGTTGAGGCTGCAGGCATCGTCTTGAGGCTTGAAGTCACCAGATCCTAGGTCAGGATCGCTGGGGAGACCTCCTTGGGGTTTTGGGCACTCGAACTCGGGCCGTGGGCGTCGGGTGTGGAATCGCTGAGACATCGGTATTCCGATTCTGGAGGTGAGTCTTGGGTTGAGCAAATCCAGTGCTCACAGGAGACAGAGTCTGTGGGAAGGTCGCAGGGCAGGTCCTCCGAGCTCTGGGGGTTGCTGGCTGCTGGACTCGCCGGGGTTCTTGATGTAGGCAGGTCGTAGACGGGACAGGCCGGTATGGCTGGGGCCATGGCAGTTGGTGTCCTCTTCTCCTTCCTGGGTCAGCATGACTATTCGGTCCTTCTTCTTTCTTCCTCAAATCTGAGGAGGCAAGGTTCAGTGTCACCCCTAAATACTAAATTTAGGGGTGTTAAAGGGGTGTGCAGGTGGGGACCAATGGGTCCCTTCCTTGGAGTGGGTACACCCCCTATTATGCCACCCTCTAGTGGGATGGGGCCTGAGCCTCTTCCTAATTGGCTGATCCCCTCATCTTCAAGATGGAGGGGACTGAGATGTGTTCTTCACCTCGCCTCCACCATCTGAGGGGTGGGGTTGGCAAAGCTGGGCACACCTCTCTTCCTAGCTTGGATTTCCTGCCGATTCTCCCGCCCAAAGTGGGGGCAGAACCAGTGGCAGCCAGTTGCTGGGGGCAGCAAAAGGCAGGGACAGCTTCCAAAGGCGGCAGGCCTTTGAAGCTTCCCCTTTCGTGGACCCAGCCCATCCTGGGGGAGGAGGCATGACACCTCTGACCAGGATGGGCTTTTTCTCTGGACCCAGAGAGTGGAGGCTCTCTACTCAGGGGTCCAGAAACCTGTCTGGTGGTGGCAAATGGCGGGCAGCCATTTAGGAACCACACCAGGGCTGGTCGATTTTCAAGGGGTATCTCTAAGATGCCCTACTAGTGCATTTTACATTAAATCCCACACTGGCATCAGTGTGGATTTAATGTGCTGAGACATTTGCTACCAAACTTCCCAGGATTTAGTAAAGCCATTATGGAGCTGTGGAGTTCATAATGACCAACTCCCAGACCATATACTCTTAATAGCTTTACTACACTTACAATGTCTAAGAATGGACTTAGACACTGTAGGGTTATCTTTGACCTCTTAAATCACCATAAGGGTCGTTTGGACTGGTGCAAGGTGCCCACTTTAATTAGTGGATATCATATACCAGGCCAACTTCTCACACGCTATCATGGAGGAGTAATACCCGGCCCCATGCCAATGATGTTGAATTCCAAAAGTTCAAAAATGTACAGGACGAGGTAGCAGTCCCCCAGAAGACATAATACTGCGAGGCTCAAGGGCCGTCATACCTGGAAGCCTAAGACGCCTAGTCATCAAGCTGGGCCATGAAGGACACAGTTGTATCGTAGCCACCAAGAGAGCCTTAAGAAATTGAGTGTGGTTCCTCGGCTAGATGAGCGAGTCAAGAAGGAGCTGAAGGCATGCCACATCTGCAATTGTTTGTCCCCCGAGGTGAGGCAGCACCCAGTGACAATGTCTGACCTTCCTGCCCATGCTTGGGAGAGGAATGCAGTTGACTCTTTTGGGCATTTAGGAAATTGAAACCATTCATGGTAGCCATATATGAATATTGACGTTTTCCTTTGGTGGAAGACCTATCTTCGAGAACCCATGACAAAGTCATAGAACGGCTTGATGACATCTTTGCAACATGGGGTATCACCGAAATCCTCAAATCTGACAATGGCCCCCCTTTAACAGCAAAGAGTTCAAAGAATTTCTTGTCCGACTCATCGTTAAATATGAAAAGTATTAACCCCTCTGGCTCCAAGCCAATGGTGTAGTTGAATGATTCATGGGCACTCTCAAGAGGGTCTTCAACGAGCGTCCATGGAGGGAATCGATCTGAAGGAAGCCATGTGCCAGGCCCTCCGGGCCTATCGATCAACTCCTCACTCCAATACTGGTAACAGTCTAGCCAACTTGCTATTTGGGAGAGCCATCAGAACAAAACTACCTCAATGGATCTCGGCTCGATCAGTGAATACTGACAACATTCCAAACACCGACGCAACTTGGAAAAGGAAAATGAAAGTGTATGCATATCAGTGTTGTCATGCCCAGGAGACAGTCTTTGACAAAGAAGACTGGGTACTGGTTAAGCAGAGACGAAGACGGAAAAAGAACACTCCTTTTGCTGCTGATCCTTTACAGGTCGTAGCGTGCAAGGGAGATATGGTGACAGCATATCGTCCTGAACAATCCATCATTTGGGACACATCACATTTTAAACACCTACCGCAACACTTGTCGAGTACTGAAACCACGCGTGAGGCGACCCAGCCAGCAGGTCCAGCCCAAGCACCTGAACCTATGTTGCCCGAATAGGGTGGGCTTCGATCACCTCAGATCACCTGAGCCGGCAGACAAGTGCGAGCGCCTCACCGACTAATCGAGGAAATGTGATTTTAGTGATGTCTGCCACTTTTTATTTAACAAAGGAGAAGATGTAGCATATTCATGTGATGCGCACTAGGGCCCTCGCAGTTCTGGGCGGACTCTGAAGAGGAAATACGTAATATGCACGGAGGTGTTAGGGTTTGGTTAATTGGGAAGTGTGATGTAATGCGCAGTGCATGAGTGTATGCTGAAGAATAAAGTAATGCTTGACCACAGTTCCCGTGTGGCGTAATTCATCTGCATGCTTCTGGGCTGGGGAAGATGCTACACCTTGGATGTTTCCATCTCTCCTGAACTGCAACACCACAGTGTCTGCATCTTGGATATTGCGGAGTGGCGCAGGCTCCACGGGGGGGGGCCATAAATGTTGCTTCAGAGAAGCTCTTCAGTGTCTGAGCACCCCCAACTTAGTTCCAAACTAGGGGGAGAGAGGCTGCGCAGCCCCCAGCTTTGGATCGTCAGGGATATCGGCTGGTCGAGAGAAGCTCAGGGGAGGGCGTCTCACTTCACGAGCAACAGGCCACAACCCCTCCCAACGGAGGCCTACATAAGTCATCTCCCATGACTATGTGGACCATAAGGGTGTGTGTATATATAGTCCCCTACCTGTTAATCAAGCTGTTCTCCCCTCTTCTTGTGGAGCAGTGAGTGCTAACGTTGTTACAGGAAGGTCGGGTCCTCTTTTTGTTCCAAGAACATTCTCTATGGGGAAAGCTTCTCAGTGTTCGTTCGAGGCCGAGGGTGCTGAGCAAGCCATGGTACATGTGGACTTTACACAGTACACACACTTCATAACACTTTGCCTGCACACATATACCCTTACCTGTCAGTGAAATACAATCTGAGATGGAAGTTTTTGTCCTGGTGCATTGTGGGTTTCAGGGATTGGAAACAAGTCACTTTAAAACAGAAACATCATCTTTAATGGAAAACGTGGCATGACTATGCCCAACACTAGAAAGCAGGAGTGTGCACAGAAGGGATGCGCTACAAGCTGCAAACTGAATGTTAAAGTAACTTTTTCCTTTCTGTTGGAGACCATCAACCTCATACACAGGTAAGCCAGTTTCTTCCTATGCTACCTTACAGCAATGTCAAGAGGTTTTTCAAAGTCCAGCTCCAGCAAAGTCAGTAATACGGAGTTATGCACGGTGTAGGAGGCTGGCTTAGTATATGGTGCACACTTATTTAAGTGAAGCACCGTGCACTAATCCAGACAACGCTTCTGGTGATTTTAGTGGTCTTAGACAACCATAGAAAGCTCTCTAAGTGGTAGCTGTGGAGAGCAGCCTTCAGGCTTAGATCAGAAGGAGTGTTAAGCAGCTTGTTTTACCAGAACTAATCATGTAATGTAGGTTAAACGAAAAAGAACCACACAGTGTAGTTATAAAAATAGTTATATTTATTATACACACACTCACTAACACATTGGTATATCTTCTATCCGGAGATATCAACACAATACACACAATATTTAAAAAGGAAATAGGTAAGTAAACACAAATACACAGCGATCTCCAGGGGGAGACCAAAGCATATACTAAAGAAGTGGAATGCGAACTGCGACCAAAGTCGAGACTTGACACAGAAGACTCAAGAGCTGGGGACCCAAGGAACCACCCAAGGTAAGTACCAAGGAACCCCATGGAGGCTGTATGCAGAGTGGAAACACAGCCGCATTCTCAATGCAAGTCAATGGGGAAGTCGCGGTTGCAGTTTCGAAGAAGAAAGACCCTTCCCAGTGGACCATGAAGAAACCCAGTGGAAGATGGAAGGTTGGAGAGTCACCCCACCCGTGGATACCCCAGGGACCAGGATACCCACACCAGGAAAGCCGGGTGCATAGGTGCAAAGTGACGTCGGAAACCGCCATAGAGCACAATGGAGGACTTCAGTGAAGATGCCACTGGCGAAGAAGGTGAAAGAGTCCGGTGGAACCCAAGGATGGATTCTTGAAGAGGAGTACCTGCAAGCAGTGGGGACAGAGTCTATGCCACTCGGGAGTGACCAGGAGGCACGGAAGACCAATAACCACCGATGACAGAAGATGCAGGAGAGTTGACAGTGACCTTGTTGCTGCAGCTGTGAGGACCAGGAGACTCTGTGGAAGACCAGTAGCCGTTCACGAGCTGTCCCACGTCGAAAGTCAAGAACCAGGGGGTCGGTGTCTGGCAGGACCACCAACAAGCCTTGGCAGCAGCAACAGACATAGTAAACGAAGAAGGTACCGTGTCGGGACCAGCAAGGTCCAGGGGACTCACCAAAGGCAGGAGAGTCAGAGCAGGCCCCGAGCAAGCAGGGGAGTCCACTGAAGCCAAAGAAGACCCTCAAGTGGACCCACAGGCCGAAGGCACAGGAGTTGCAAGAGAACCTCAATCAGCTCACCAAGGATGAAGGCCCACAGTTCAGAGGATGCAGTGAGGACGAAGATCTTGGTAGCAGGAGATGCTGGAGGCTGGAGCCTCTTGTAGTCTGAAGAGTCAACAAGCCTTGGCAACCGCAAGTTGATACAGTGCACTGGGTTTCTGCTTCAGCAGTTCCGACGAGGGATACTGACTTCAAACTTGCTGAGCCTTAAGTACCCTAAGGAAAGGGTTGGGATGATTCAGGGATCGCTCCCAGAGGAGGGGCTGGACAGAGGGGAGGATACTCCCATGTCCTTTATCCAGTTTCGCACCAGAGCGGGAGCCAACAGCCCCCTGAAATGGTTCCAACTGGAGTATGCAAGGAGGGCACCAAATATGCCCTTCAAAGCAGTCTGGTGGTGCTGGCAAGCACCCCCACCCCAGCACAATACACTAAGTCCTGTCTGGGAGGTTGTTACACCTCCCTGTGACAGGACACCTATTGTTCTACCTTCTCCTGCTCAGCTCAGCAGCAGGATGGCAGAATCATGACTGTGGTCGGCAGCAGCACTAGCTTGCTGTTAGACCCTGAAAGGCTGGTACCGGGAATACAGGGGGGCTCCCTAGGGAAGCCCCCCAGTACATGGGATCCTACATCCAACACTGGAATATGTGTTGGGGTAGGATTCCAACATGTTTGATACCAAACATGACCAGTTTCGGTGCAGCCAATATATAGTTAGACATCTCATAATTGACTTGATGTCCACTATATGTATTAAATAGCTGACCGCACTTACAAAGCCTGGAGAATTGACTTTTGCCTTCAGGATTGAAGGGCCTGCCTTAGTCGTGACTTATAGGTTTTAAGTGCAGTGACCTCCGATATAATGAAACTTATATCTGTAGTGAGTGGTGCTAGCACCAGCTCACACAGGCTGCAAAAGCAGGCCTGTAGTCACAGTTTGAGTGGTCTCTCCTGGGTGGCATAATAGATGCTGCAGGACATGGGAGACCCCTGGTGTACCTATGCCCTGGGTTCCTTAGTACTATATACTAGGGACTTAGAAGTGTACACCAGCAGCCAATAGGGAAGGTACCAAAGTACTTACCATTGTCAAATTTAGGGACAGAGCACAGTGACTGGGGTCCCGATTAGCAGGATCCCAGTCAGACTAGTCAGAAAACAGAATGACACCAGCAAAAAGTGGGGGTAACCATGAAAGCAGGTCCTACTTTCCTACAAACGGCTTATCCTGTAGGGGTTCATCTACACAATGAAGCTCACCGGGGTGACTGCTTTACACTTAACATGACTGCCACTCACAACAATCAACAGGAAGAATGAAGCCAAACACCCCGTGGCGCCGGCAATCCAGCACAAACTGTCTTTTCATGCAAGAGATACCACAATTTGAAAACTCAGTACAACTCTTCCCCACCCTTCCACCTAGATTGGCTGGAAGATTAGCCAGAGCAATGGGAACAAACTGCCTCAGACAAATGGGTACTGACAATTTAGAAAAGGCTGCTGTATGTAACTGCTGTTTAAATAACACTGAATATAAGGCCAAAAAAGACCAAGGGTGATGTTCCTATGCCCTTAGACAAGTACCAAGTACAGACAATAGTCTGAAAAAGAGCAATAAAGGAGCACCGTCTATTTTTTCCTCATACCTAAAGTACACAACTTCAAGAATAGAGTGAATAACAATAAGAAGAGAGGATGTTACCTAACGGATACGGTGGTCAACCTCGGAGGTGGGGTTCTGGGTTCGAGTTTTGACAGGGACGCTCAACATCCTGTGATTCTAGGCAAATACACTTAATCTCCCTGTGCATAACCAAAAAAAAAAATGATGTATGTGCCCGTCTGTAACACAACTGGTGCTCATGTAAAGCACTCTGATTCCTTTGGTTCTAGTTCACGCAAAATAAAACTCCCCCCCGCCCTCCCCCCCCCCAAAAAAAATACGCTTGTCCTGCACAGTCTCAACCATTACCTAATAAATGAAAAAAATTAAAATGATCATGTTTCAGGATGTTGTACCTATACTGGAAGAGCAGGCTTACTTGCCAACCATAGTATTGAAAGTTCCTCAGGTATGTACCAGAGGCAGTGGAGAGAATTACCAATTTAAGGTACAACCTTTTAGCGTATAATCGGTGGTGGCATTGTATATACTGCACCAAGCCTAACCTTTTCCCATACGTTGGTGGCTGGCCGATAAAGAATGTGTTCCAACAGTACCAGGACACAACAAAGAAGAGGATTCTACTGTTGTAACAAAACAAGATGATTCTCCTGTTATAACAATTGGGGTTTACAGTTAATCAGAAGAAATGTTTGGCAGAAGACAGAAATCCAAGCAAATCTGTTATTACAAAATCTGAATCACAGTCTCAAACAGTGAGGAATGTAATAAAGTTGTTGGGAATGATGGTACCGTGTATCCACTTAATGGGTCATGCTCATCTCCAAATGATACCAGTACAGAGGTGGCTTGCAAACCAAAGTTTACCATTTTCTGAGGACTAGAGGTAACTAATGGTTGTCACTCACAAAATGGAGCAAGCTTTAGAATGATATGCACAGGACAACATAAGAGGGAGATCTTTCAAACATCTAGACCTCACTCTGCAAGTAAGATGGAGTTAAGAAGAAGCATTAAACAACCATAACAGTTACCTAAAAGTGAAGACAGTCTTCTTGGCATTGACATTTTTCAGTCAAAGACACTGCTCAGTTGTACAGGTGCAGACCGACCATAGACAGGGGTGTTTTATTTGAAACACAAAAGGACAAAATCTTACCCACTCTTGAAATTGGCACATAAGATCTGTCACTGGGCAGTTCTCAACAACCTATACTTGGTAGTGCACCATCTGTCAGGGATGCTAAAAGTTATGTGCGATAACGGGCAGGTCAAAAGGAATATCTCACGAAAGGGAATGAAGAAATATTTGCAAAGTGGGAAACGCACCACCATAGTCTTATTTGGGACGGGACATTTACCTATGCTTTTCCTCCAATTTAACTTTCCAGTTACCATTAAATCAGTTACTTCCCAGGTGACCATGTTGCTAATACGGTCACAATAGGCAAGTCACCCATGGCATTATATTGTGCCTCTGAGGGCCAGATGTACGACACATTTTACCAGACACAAACGGCCCATTGTGCCGTTTGCAACCGGTAAAATGCATTTTCCTATGTACCAACCCTATTTTGCAAGTCAGTAACCGATTTCCAACTCGCAAAATAGGGTTTGTGTGTCGCTTTTAGGAAGGGGTGTGTAAAGGGCGTCCCTTCCTAATAGCGAGTTGCACTGGTATGTATAAATGTTTTGGGACCGCGGTCGCAAAACATTCGTAGGTTAACACCAATTTCAAATTGGTGGTAAACCATTAGCAAACAGGAAGGGGTCCCTAATGGACCCCTTTCCCTTTTTGAATGGGGGCAGCAACATTTCGTCAGAACAGGCAGTGGTCCCACAGACCACTGTCCACTCTCCAAAAAAGAAAAGAAAAGAAAACTTTTCTTTTTATCTCTGAAATGTATCCCATTTTCCTTTAAGGAAAACGGTCTGCATTTTTCAAACAAATTGCTTTATTTATAAAACAGTCACAGACATAGTGGTCTGCTGACTCCAGCAGACCATCATCGCTGTGAGGGCCGGCCATTCCGAATGGGTCGCAAATTGCGACCTGCCTCATGAATATTAATGAGGCAGGTCCCTTGTGACCCATTTGGGAATTGCAAAGTGTCCGAGACACTGTTGTACATCAGGTTTTACGACTTGCAAATTGCGAGTCGCTAAAAATCACAATTTGCGAGTCGCAAACACTGACGGTCGTGCATGTGGCCCGAAGTTCTTTCCAGTTGGTCAAGTAAATGCCTGCTCCATTAGCAATGCAAGGCTGGAAAAGGGTATTGCAGTGCCATCTAGGAGTGTGTGTTTCAGTGTTATGCATGAGGTCCAGAGAATGTGCCCCTGCCCTGACTTGGTGCGGTAGTGTGTAGTAGTGTTTTATGCATGGAGTGGCATGCAGAGGGAGTGTTACACTTGACAGAGGACTTAAAGCTTTTATCCTTCTCGACCGATGTATAGCCTTCAATACAGTTTCTCGTCAAATACTTAACTAAATTTGGCATCCGTGATTCTGTCCTTTTCTGGTTTACCTTCTTCCTTACTAATATAACACACTCAGTTCATCTTCCCTCTTTCCCATCCGCTTTTCACCAATCCTCTTGTGGAGTGCCTCACAGCTAAGCCCTGAGCCCCACACTCTTCAGTCTCTACTTGCTCCCTCTTGCTATACGATCTTACAGATTTTCATTGATGACCTACGCTGATGATAGGCAGCTAGCACTCACTTTCAAGGGAAACCTTCAAGAGACCCAAACTAAGGGGCATATTTACAAGTGGAGTGGAGTCACTTTTTTTGATGCACCGGTGGCGCAATGTGCTGGCCCATATTTACAAGGCCATGCAAAGCCACCCTGCATGGTTTATCATGGCCTTGTAAATATGACCCCTTTTCACGCATTACTCAGCGTGAAAGGGGCATTCCATGGGTGTTGTTATGGGTGTTCTCACGCAACATCCATGGATTCTGACACATTCCCAGATTTACAAGGTTTCGTAAACCTGGGAATGCTGTCAGATTCTAATGCCTCCCCAAGGGAGGCGTTAAAGTGGCGCAATGAGGAGAAATTTCTCCTAGTTCTTTTCTTCTTTCTATGTGTGCTGCATTCTGCAGCACACATAGAAGGAGAAAACGCCATCAATGATTGTTTTTGTGCAGGAAGGTATACCTTCCTGAACAAAAACAATCACCCTTGCACCATGCACAACATTCGTGTTAAATGTTGGAACAGAGCAACATTAACACGCAACCGAGGTGGAGCGCTGTCAAGAATTGTAAAAAATAAAAACAATGTTGCCGGGAACGTAGTGAGATGCAACGGAAAAAAGCGGAAAGGAAGTTGACATAAAAATAATGTTGTCGGTGAGGCAGAACACTGTGAGACATATTAGAACAAGCATTGGCATAGCCAATAGGTCTCGCCTTTGGGACCTTATAAGTATTTAGTTATGCAGCACAATATCCTTACTGCAACAACATTAATTGTTGTATGGCTAAACACTTATAAGGTCCCAAAGGCGAGACCTATTGGCTTGATTGGTTACTCCACCATGCAAGCCCAGCTAAAGATCAGTATCTCCTCAGCTGCAGACCACTCACATACTAACTCCACACATACCTACATTCTGGACCAGGAAAGTGGGAGATTTTGGGGAAAAAATAGGGGTAATGTATTTTCCCCATTTGCTTCTATTGAAGTAAAGGCAATTTTTCAGGCGGGAGAGAGCTAAATTAAAGCCATTTTCGGCTTCAAAAATTGGGAGTCTCCCACCTGAATCGCGTCTGTTGGCATGTATGATACTCTACCAAAATATACTTGTTTTAGATTCCTACTTTGATATTCCCTTCTATAGTGCTTAGAAGCGACACCAAGCTGATGGAAGTGCTTCAAAACAAATACTATAGATAAATAAATTCCAAGCAAGAGTCAACCACGCTGCTTGTATAAGCACTTGTAAAAACAGTACCGACCAACAGACAGTAACCGTGCCATGCTGTGTACATCACTGGCAGGGACTGAGGGAAGCGTAAACAACAGCAGTCCGTGTCAGAACCCACGGTCTAAGAGTATGCCAATGAAAAGGACTAGAAGATGCCACAAACATCTGGGGTCGTGTCATGACGTAGACAGCTTTTCTCTACCTGGAACAATGTTTACCAAATGTGAAGTAAAAAGGGAAATTATTAGCAAATGCGCATTCCACAATACTTACTCCTAAAGGATGGCAAGCGACTGAAAGCTCAAGCGTGAAGCCTGGCTCTGTTCGGCATCCTCTCGGATCTTTGAGCCCAAAACGAGCCGAGCTTTCAAGTCACTTATGCCTGCCGCCCATGCTGTGATCTCATGCACAAAAAATTTAAGATAAAAATGTGACTTTTGATGTGTGAAGTGAGTGCAAAAGAGGGTGATCTAGAGGCTGAATTGCACAGCGTGAGACCAGAAGGCCTGGGATCAATCTTAGCTTCCCTGCTTTTCCAAATTGTGTGTTCCTGGGCACATATTTTATTTCATCGCGCCTCCTTTTTGTTGTTCATTATAATGTATGAGAGCAGCTTCAAATAATGGCGTAGAGATGGAGTGGGCGGCAATAAATACGGATGTGCTCCCCCCCCCTCTAGAGTGATAAATTGGGTAACTGCTTAAGTCACTCACGCCCCCAGGAAGTTCACGGATCCTTCCTCCTTCCTTGCCAGCTTTCGCATCTAGCTTTACGGTGGAGACGCTGTAGCATGCTGTGAGCCTGGGCAAATAACTTAATCTCCCCTTGCCTCTAAAGGGAATATGTGTCTGTAACTCAACGGGTGCCCATTTAAAGCGCTCTCATACAAGTCGAGTTTGCGCTATATATAACTGCTAAAAGCTATATAAAACTGCTAATAAAAAAAAAATACGAACTTCCACTTACATAAGTTAACTGTAAGTTATATATTTCGAAATGCGTGTGTACTTCGGCATGGTGGGGTGGATATGGTTGAGCAGCCGGTGATGTACACAGGGTCGGGATGAGAGAAAAACAAGCGCGAGTGCTCCCCCCCCCCTCTAGAGTGATAAATTGGGTAACTGCTTAAGTCACTCACGCACCCGGGAAGTTCACGGATCCTTCCTCCTTCCTTGCCAGCTTTCGCATCTAGCTTTAAGGTGGAGATGCTGTAGCATGCTGTGATCCTGGGCAAATACCTTAATCTCCCCTTGCCTCTAAAGGGAATATGTGTCTGTAATTCAACGGGTGCCCATGTAAAGCGCTCTCATACAAGTCGAGTTTGCGCTATATATAACTGCTAAAAGCTATATAAAACTGCTAATAAAAAAAAAATACGAACTTCCACTTACATAAGTTAACTATAAGTTATATATTTCGAAATGCGTGTGTACTTCAGCATGGTGGGGTGGATAAGGTTGAGTAGCCGGTGATGTACACAGGGTCGGGGTGAGAGAAAAGCGAGTGCTGCCCCCCTCTAGAGTGATAAATTGGGTAACTGCTTAAGTCACTCACGCCCCCGGGAAGTTCACGGATCCTTCCTCCTTCCTTGCCAGCTTTCGCATCTAGCTTTACGGTGGAGACGCTGTAGCATGCTGTGATCCTGGGCAAATACCTTAATCTCCCCTTGCCTGTAAAGGGAATATGTGTCTGTAATTCAACGGGTGCCCATGTAAAGCGCTCTCATACAAGTCGAGTTTGCGCTATATATAACTGCTAAAAGCTATATAAAACTGCTAATAAAAAAAATACGAACTTCCACTTACATAAGTTAACTGTAAGTTATATATTTCGAAATGTGTGTGTACTTCGGCATGGTGGGGTGGATAAGGTTGAGCAGCCGGTGATGTACACAGGGTCGGGGTGAGAGAAAAACAAGCGCGCGCGCCTCAGCTGTAAGTTAAAAACAAGCATTGGCACAGCCAATAGGTCTCGCCTTTGGGACCTTATAAGTATTTAGTTATGCAGCACAATATCCTTACTGCAACAACATTAATTGTTGTATGGCTAAACACTTATAAGGTCCCAAAGGCGAGACCTATTGGCTGGATTGGTTACTCCACCATGCAAGCCCAGCTAAAGATCAGTATCTGCTCAGCTGCAGACCACTCACATACTAACTCCACACATACCTACATTCTGGACCAGGAAAGTGGGAGATTTTGGGGAAAAAATAGGGGTAATGTATTTTCCCCATTTGCTTCTATTGAAGCAAAGGCAATTTTTCAGGCGGGAGAGAGCTAAAATAAAGCCATTTTGGCTTCAAAAATTGGGAGTCTCCCACCTGAATCGCGTCTGTTGGCATGTATGATACTCTACCAAAATATACTTGTGTTAGATTCCTACTTTGATATTCCCTTCTATAGTGCTTAGAAGCGACACCAAGCTGATGGAAGTGCTTCAAATCAAATACTATAGATAAATAAATTCCAAGCAAGAGTCAACCACGCTGCTTGTATAAGCACTTGTAAAAACAGTACCGACCAACAGACAGTAACCGTGCCATGCTGTGTACATCACTGGCAGGGACTGAGGGAAGCGTAAACAACAGCAGTCCGTGTCAGAACCCACGGTCTAAGAGTATGCCAATGAAAAGGACTAGAAGATGCCACAAACATCTGGGGGTGTGTCATGACGTAGACAGCTTTTCTCTACCTGGAACAATGTTTACCAAATGTGAAGTAAAAAGGGAAATTATTAGCAAATGCGCATTCCACAATACTTACTCCTAAAGGATGGCAAGCGACTGAAAGCTCAAGCGTGAAGCCTGGCTCTGTTCGGCATCCTCTTGGATCTTTGAGCCCAAAACGAGCCGAGCTTTCAAGTCACTTATGCCTGCCGCCCATGCTGTGATTTCATGCACAAAAAATTTAAGATAAAAAAGTGACTTTTGATGTGTGAAGTGAGTGCAAAAGAGGGTGATCTAGAGGCTGAATTGCACAGCGCGAGACCAGAAATCCTGGGATCAATCTTAGCTTCCCTGCTTTTCCAGATTGTGTGTTCCTGGGCACATATTTTATTTCATCGCGCCTCCTTTTTGTTGTTCATTATAATGTATGAGAGCAGCTTCAAATAATGGCGTAGAGATGAAGTGGGCGGCAATAAATACGGATGAGCTCCTCTGCGAGTGCTCCCCCCCCTCTAGAGTGATAAATTGCATAACTGCTTAAGTCACTCACGCCCCCAGGAAGTTCACGGATCCTTCCTCCTTCCTTGCCAGCTTTCGCATCTAGCTTTACGGTGGAGACGCTGTAGCATGCTGTGATCCTGGGCAAATAACTTAATCTCCCCTTGCCTGTAAAGGGAATATGTGTCTGTAATTCAACGGGTGCCCATGTAAAGCGCTCTCATACAAGACGAGTTTGCGCTATATATAACTGCTAAAAGCTATATAAAACTGCTAATAAAAAAAAAATACGAACTTCCACTTACATAGGTTAACTGTAAGTTATATATTTCGAAATGCGTGTGTACTTCGGCATGGTGGGGTGGATAAGGTTGAGCAGCCGGTGATGTACACAGGGTCGGGGTGAGAGAAAAACAAGCGCGAGTGCTCCCCCTCTAGAGTGATAAATTGGGTAACTGCTTAAGTCACTCACGCCCCGGGAAGTTCACGGATCCTTCCTCCTTCCTTGCCAGCTTTCGCATCTAGCTTTACGGTGGAGACGCTGTAGCATGCTGTGATCCTGGGCAAATAACTTAATCTCCCCTTGCCTGTAAAGGGAATATGTGTCTGTAATTCAACGGGTGCCCATGTAAAGCGCTCTCATACAAGTCGAGTTTGCGCTATATATAACTGCTAAAAGCTATATAAAACTGCTAATAAAAAAAAATACGAACTTCCACTTACATAAGTTAACTGTAAGTTATATATTTCGAAATGCGTGTGTACTTCGGCATGGTGGGGTGAATAAGGTTGAGCAGCCGGTGATGTCGACAGGGTCGGGGTGAGAGAAAAACAAGCGCGCGTGCTCCCCCCCCCCTCTAGAGTGATAAATTGGGTAACTGCTTAAGTCACTCACGCCCCCGGGAAGTTCACGGATCCTTCCTCCTTCCTTGCCAGCTTTCGCATCTAGCTTTACGGTGGAGACGCTGTAGCATGCTGTGATCCTGGGCAAATAACTTAATCTCCCCTTGCCTGTAAAGGGAATATGTGTCTGTAATTCAACGGGTGCCCATGTAAAGCGCTCTCATACAAGACGAGTTTGCGCTATATATAACTGCTAAAAGCTGTATAAAACTGCTAATAAAAAAAAAATACGAACTTCCACTTACATAGGTTAACTGTAAGTTATATATTTCGAAATGCGTGTGTACTTCGGCATGGTGGGGTGGATAAGGTTGAGCAGCCGGTGATGTACACAGGGTCGGGGTGAGAGAAAAACAAGCGCGAGTGCTCCCCCCTCTAGAGTGATAAATTGGGTAACTGCTTAAGTCACTCACGCCCCGGGAAGTTCACGGATCCTTCCTCCTTCCTTGCCAGCTTTCGCATCTAGCTTTACGGTGGAGACGCTGTAGCATGCTGTGATCCTGGGCAAATAA
The DNA here is from genome assembly GCA_963921515.1 of Calotriton arnoldi. Taxonomy (NCBI): domain Eukaryota; kingdom Metazoa; phylum Chordata; class Amphibia; order Caudata; family Salamandridae; genus Calotriton; species Calotriton arnoldi. Next base: position 3,734,721 of record CAWUFW010000400.1, read on the forward strand.
CTTAATCTCCCCTTGCCTGTAAAGGGAATATGTGTCTGTAATTCAACGGGTGCCCATGTAAAGCGCTCTCATACAAGTCGAGTTTGCGCTATATATAACTGCTAAAAGCTATATAAAACTGCTAATAAAAAAAAATACGAACTTCCACTTACATAAGTTAACTGTAAGTTATATATTTCGAAATGTGTGTGTACTTCGGCATGGTGGGGTGGATAAGGTTGAGCAGCCGGTGATGTACACAGGGTCGGGGTGAGAGAAAAACAAGCGCGCGCGCCTCAGCTGTAAGTTAAAAACAAGCATTGGCATAGCCAATAGGTCTCGCCTTTGGGACCTTATAAGTATTTAGTTATGCAGCACAATATCCTTACTGCAACAACATTAATTGTTGTATGGCTAAACACTTATAAGGTCCCAAAGGCGAGACCTATTGGCTTGATTGGTTACTCCACCATGCAAGCCCAGCTAAAGATCAGTATCTGCTCAGCTGCAGACCACTCACATACTAACTCCACACATACCTACATTCTGGACCAGGAAAGTGGGAGATTTTGGGAAAAAAATAGGGGTAATGTATTTTCCCCATTTGCTTCTATTGAAGCAAAGGCAATTTTTCAGGCGGGAGAGAGCTAAAATAAAGCCATTTTCGGCTTCAAAATTGGGAGTCTCCCACCTGAATCGCGTCTGTTGGCATGTATGATACTCTACCAAAATATACTTGTTTTAGATTCCTACTTTGATATTCCCTTCTATAGTGCTTAGAAGTGACACCAAGCTGATGGAAGTGCTTCAAAACAAATACTATAGATAAATAAATTCCAAGCAAGAGTCAACCACGCTGCTTGCATAAGCACTTGTAAAAACAGTACCGACCAACAGACAGTAACCTTGCCATGCTGTGTACATCACTGGCAGGGACCGAAGGAAGCGTAAACAACAGCAGTCCGTGTCAGAACCCACGGTCTAAGAGTATGCCAATGAAAAGGACTAGAAGATGCCACAAACATCTGGGGGCGTGTCATGACGTATACAGCTTTTCTCTACCTGGAACAATGTTTACCAAATGTGAAGTAAAAAGGGAAATTATTAGCAAATGCGCATTCCACAATACTTACTCCTAAAGGATGGCAAGCGACTGAAAGCTCAAGCGTGAAGCCTGGCTCTGTTCGGCATCCTCTTGGATCTTTGAGCCCATAACGAGCCGAGCTTTCACGTCACTTACGCCTGCCGCCCATGCTGTGATCTCATGCTCAAAAAATGTAAGATAAAAAAGTGACTTTGATGTGTGAAGTGAGTGCAAAAGAGGGTGATCTAGAGGCTGAATTTCACAGCGTGAGACCAGAAGGCCTGGGATCAATCTTAGCTTCCCTGCTTTTCCAGATTGTGTGTTCCTGGGCACATATTTTATTTCATCGCGCCTCCTTTTTGTTGTTCATTATAATGTATGAGAGCAGCTTCAAATAATGGCGTAGAGATGAAGTGGGCGGCAATAAATACGGATGAGCTCCTCTGCGAGTGCTCCCCCCCCTCTAGAGTGATAAATTGGGTAACTGCTTAAGTCACTCACGCCCCCAGGAAGTTCACGGATCCTTCCTCCTTCCTTGCCAGCTTTCGCATCTAGCTTTACGGTGGAGACGCTGTAGCATGCTGTGATCCTGGGCAAATAACTTAATCTCCCCTTGCCTGTAAAGGGAATATGTGTCTGTAATTCAACGGGTGCCCATGTAAAGCGCTCTCATACAAGACGAGTTTGCGCTATTTATAACTGCTAAAAGCTATATAAAACTGCTAATAAAAAAAAAATACGAACTTCCACTTACATACGTTAACTGTAAGTTATATATTTCGAAATGCGTGTGTACTTCGGCATGGTGGGGTGGATAAGGTTGAGCAGCCGGTGATGTACACAGGGTCGGGGTGAGAGAAAACAAGCGCGAGTGCTCCCCCCTCTAGAGTGATAAATTGGGTAACTGCTTAAGTCACTCACGCCCCGGGAAGTTCACGGATCCTTCCTCCTTCCTTGCCAGCTTTCGCATCTAGCTTTACGGTGGAGACGCTGTAGCATGCTGTGATCCTGGGCAAATAACTTAATCTCCCCTTGCCTGTAAAGGGAATATGTGTCTGTAATTCAACGGGTGCCCATGTAAAGCGCTCTCATACAAGTCGAGTTTGCGCTATATATAACTGCTAAAAAAAAAAAATACGAACTTCCACTTACATAAGTTAACTGTAAGTTATATATTTCGAAATGCGTGTGTACTTCGGCATGGTGGGGTGAATAAGGTTGAGCAGCCGGTGATGTACACAGGGTCGGGGTGAGAGAAAAACAAGCGCGCGTGCTCCCCCCCCCCTCTAGAGTGATAAATTGGGTAACTGCTTAAGTCACTCACGCCCCCGGGAAGTTCACGGATCCTTCCTACTTCCTTGCCAGCTTTCGCATCTAGCTTTACGGTGGAGACGCTGTAGCATGCTGTGATCCTGGGCAAATACCTTAATCTCCCCTTGCCTGTAAAGGGAATATGTGTCTGTAATTCAACGGGTGCACATGTAAAGCGCTCTCATACAAGTCGAGTTTGCGCTATATATAACTGCTAAAAGCTATATAAAACTGCTAATAAAAAAAAATACGAACTTCCACTTACATAAGTTAACTGTAAGTTATATATTTCGAAATGTGTGTGTACTTCGACATGGTGGGGTGGATAAGGTTGAGCAGCCGGTGATGTACACAGGGTCGGGGTGAGAGAAAAACAAGCGCGCGCCTCAGCTGTAAGTTAAAAACAAGCATTGGCATAGCCAATAGGTCTCGCCTTTGGGACCTTATAAGTATTTAGTTATGCAGCACAATATCCTTACTGCAACAACATTAATTGTTGTATGGCTAAACACTTATAAGGTCCCAAAGGCGAGACCTATTGGCTTGATTGGTTACTCCACCATGCAAGCCCAGCTAAAGATCAGTATCTGCTCAGCTGCAGACCACTCACATACTAACTCCACACATACCTACATTCTGGACCAGGAAAGTGGGAGATTTTGGGAAAAAAATAGGGGTAATGTATTTTCCCCATTTGCTTCTATTGAAGCAAAGGCAATTTTTCAGGCGGGAGAGAGCTAAAATAAAGCCATTTTCGGCTTCAAAATTGGGAGTCTCCCACTTGAATCGCGTCTGTTGGCATGTATGATACTCTACCAAAATATACTTGTTTTAGATTCCTACTTTGATATTCCCTTCTATAGTGCTTAGAAGCGACACCAAGCTGATGGAAGTGCTTCAAAACAAATACTATAGATAAATAAATTCCAAGCAAGAGTCAACCACGCTGCTTGTATAAGCACTTGTAAAAACAGTACCGACCAACAGACAGTAACCGTGCCATGCTGTGTACATCACTGGCAGGGACCGAGGGAAGCGTAAACAACAGCAGTCCGTGTCAGAACCCACGGTCTAAGAGTATGCCAATGAAAAGGACTAGAAGATGCCACAAACATCTGGGGCGTGTCATGACGTATACAGCTTTTCTCTACCTGGAACAATGTTTACCAAATGTGAAGTAAAAAGGGAAATTATTAGCAAATGCGCATTCCACAATACTTACTCCTAAAGGATGGCAAGCGACTGAAAGCTCAAGCGTGAAGCCTGGCTCTGTTCGGCATCCTCTTGGATCTTTGAGCCCAAAACGAGCCGAGCTTTCACGTCACTTACGCCTGCCGCCCATGCTGTGATCTCATGCACAAAAAATGTAAGATAAAAAAGTGACTTTTGATGTATGAAGTGAGTGCAAAAGAGGGTGATCTAGAGGCTGAATTGCACAGCGTGAGACCAGAAGGCCTGGGGTCAATCTTAGCTTCCCTGCTTTTCCAAATTTTGTGTTCCTGGGCACATATTTTATTTCATCGCGCCTCCTTTTTGTTGTTCATTATAATGTATGAGAGCAGCTTCAAATAATGGCGTAGAGATGGAGTGGGCGGCAATAAATACGGTTGAGCTCCTCTGCAAGTGCTCCCCCCACCTCTAGAGTGATAAATTGGGTAACTGCTTAAGTCACTCACGCCCCCAGGAAGTTCACGGATTCTTCCTCCTTCCTTGCCAGCTTTCCCATTTAGCTTTACGGTGGAGATGCTGTAGCATACTGTGATCCTGGGCAAATAACTTAATCTCCCCTTGCCTGTAAAGGGAATATGTGTCTGTAATTCAACGGGTGCCCATGTAAAGCGCTCTCATACAAGTCAAGTTTGCGCTATATATAACTGCTAAAAGCTATATAAAACTGCTAATAAAAAAAAAATACGAACTTCCACTTACATAAGTTAACTGTAAGTTATATATTTCGAAATGCGTGTGTACTTCGGCATGGTGGGGTGGATAAGGTTGAGCAGCCGGTGATGTACACAGGGTCGGGGTGAGAGAAAAACAAGCGCGAGTGCTCCCCCTCTAGAGTGATAAATTGGGTAACTGCTTAAGTCACTCACGCCCCGGGAAGTTCACGGATCCTTCCTCCTTCCTTGCCACCTTTCGCATCTAGCTTTACGGTGGAGACGCTGTAGCATGCTGTGATCCTGGGCAAATAACTTAATCTCCCCTTGCCTGTAAAGGGAATATGTGTCTGTAATTCAACGGGTGCCCATGTAAAGCGCTCTCATACAAGTCGAGTTTGCGCTTTATATAACTGCTAAAAGCTATATAAAACTGCTAATAAAAAAAATACGAACTTCCACTTACATAAGTTAACTGTAAGTTATATATTTCGAAATGCGTGTGTACTTCAGCATGGTGGGGTGGATAAGGTTGAGCAGCCGGTGATGTACACAGGGTCGGGGTGAGAGAAAAACAAGCGCGCGCGCCTCAGCTGTAAGTTTAAAAACAAGCATTGGCATAGCCAATAGGTCTCGCCTTTGGGACCTTATAAGTATTTAGTTATGCAGCACAATATCCTTACTGCAACAACATTAATTGTTGTATGGCTAAACACTTATAAGGTCCCAAAGGCGAGACCTATTGGCTTGATTGGTTACTCCACCATGCAAGCCCAGCTAAAGATCAGTATCTGCTCAGCTGCAGACCACTCACATACTAACTCCACACATACCTACATTCTGGACCAGGAAAGTGGGAGATTTTGGGGAAAAAATAGGGGTAATGTATTTTCCCCATTTGCTTCTATTGAAGCAAAGGCAATTTTTCAGGCGGGAGAGAGCTAAAATAAAGCCATTTTCGGCTTCAAAAATTGGGAGTCTCCCACCTGAATCGCGTCTGTTGGCATGTATGATACTCTACCAAAATATACTTGTTTTAGATTCCTACTTTGATATTCCCTTCTATAGTGCTTAGAAGCGACACCAAGCTGATGGAGGTGCTTCAAAACAAATACTATAGATAAATAAATTCCAAGCAAGAGTCAACCACGCTGCTTGCATAAGCACTTGTAAAAACAGTACCGACCAACAGACAGTAACCGTGCCATGCTGTGTACATCACTGGCAGGGACCGAGGAAAGCGTAAACAACAGCAGTCCGTGTCAGAACCCACGGTCTAAGAGTATGCCAATGAAAAGGACTAGAAGATGCCACAAACATCTGGGGCGTGTCATGACGTATACAGCTTTTCTCTACCTGGAACAATGTTTACCAAATGTGAAGTAAAAGGGAAATTATTAGCAAATGCGCATTCCACAATACTTACTCCTAAAGGATGGCAAGCGACTGAAAGCTCAAGCGTGAAGCCTGGCTCTGTTCGGCATCCTCTTGGATCTTTGAGCCCAAAACGAGCCGAGCTTTCACGTCACTTACGCCTGCCGCCCATGCTGTGATCTCATGCACAAAAAATGTAAGATAAAAAAGTGACTTTTGATGTGTGAAGTGAGTGCAAAAGAGGGTGATCTAGAGGCTGAATTTCACAGCGTGAGACCAGAAGGCCTGGGATCAATCTTAGCTTCCCTGCTTTTCCAGATTGTGTGTTCCTGGGCACATATTTTATTTCATCGCGCCTCCTTTTTGTTGTTCATTATAATGTATGAGAGCAGCTTCAAATAATGGCGTAGAGATGAAGTGGGCGGCAATAAATACGGATGAGCTCCTCTGCAGTGCTCCCCCCTTTAGAGTGATAAATTGGGTAACTGCTTAAGTCACTCACGCCCCCAGGAAGTTCACGGATCCTTCCTCCTTCCTTGCCAGCTTTCGCATCTAGCTTTACGGTGGAGACGCTGTAGCATGCTGTGATCCTGGGCAAATAACTTAATCTCCCTTGCCTGTAAAGGGAATATGTGTCTGTAATTCAACGGGTGCCCATGTAAAGCGCTCTCATACAAGACGAGTTTGCGCTATATATAACTGCTAAAAGCTATATAAAACTGCTAATAAAAAAAAAAATACGAACTTCCACTTACATACGTTAACTGTAAGTTATATATTTCGAAATGCGTGTGTACTTCGGCATGGTGGGGTGGATAAGGTTGAGCAGCCGGTGATGTACACAGGGTCGGGGTGAGAGAAAAACAAGCGTGAGTGCTCCCCCCCCTCTAGAGTGATAAATTGGGTAACTGCTTAAGTCACTCACGCCCCCGGGAAGTTCACGGATCCTTCCTCCTTCCTTGCCAGCTTTCGCATCTAGCTTTACGGTGGAGACTCTGTAGCATGCTGTGATCCTGGGCAAATAACTTAATCTCCCCTTGCCTGTAAAGGGAATATGTGTCTGTAATTCAACGGGTGCCCATGTAAAGCGCTCTCATACAAGTCGAGTTTGCGCTATATATAACTGCTAAAAGCTATATAAAACTGCTAATAAAAAAAAATACGAACTTCCACTTACATAAGTTAACTGTAAGTTATATATTTCGAAATGCGTGTGTACTTCGGCATGGTGGGGTGAATAAGGTTGAGCAGCCGGTGATGTACACAGGGTCGGGGTGAGAGAAAAACAAGCGCGCGTGCTCCCCCCCCCTCTAGAGTGATAAATTGGATAACTGCTTAAGTCACTCACGCCCCCGGGAAGTTCACGGATCCTTCCTCCTTCCTTGCCAGCTTTCGCATCTAGCTTTACGGTGGAGACGCTGTAGCATGCTGTGATCCTGGGCAAATACCTTAATCTCCCCTTGCCTGTAAAGGGAATATGTGTCTGTAATTCAACGGGTGCCCATGTAAAGCGCTGTCATACAAGTCGAGTTTGCGCTATATATAACTGCTAAAAGCTATATAAAACTGCTAATAAAAAAAAATACGAACTTCCACTTACATAAGTTAACTGTAAGTTATATATTTCGAAATGTGTGTGTACTTCGACATGGTGGGGTGGATAAGGTTGAGCAGCCGGTGATGTACACAGGGTCGGGGTGAGAGAAAAACAAGCGCGCGCGCCTCAGCTGTAAGTTAAAAACAAGCATTGGCATAGCCAATAGGTCTCGCCTTTGGGACCTTATAAGTATTTAGTTATGCAGCACAATATCCTTACTGCAACAACATTAATTGTTGTATGGCTAAACACTTATAAGGTCCCAAAGGCGAGACCTATTGGCTTGATTGGTTACTCCACCATGCAAGCCCAGCTAAAGATCAGTATCTGCTCAGCTGCAGACCACTCACATACTAACTCCACACATACCTACATTCTGGACCAGGAAAGTGGGAGATTTTGGGAAAAAAATAGGGGTAATGTATTTTCCCCATTTGCTTCTATTGAAGCAAAGGCAATTTTTCAGGCGGGAGAGAGCTAAAATAAAGCCATTTTCGGCTTCAAAAATTGGGAGTCTCCCACCTGAATCGCGTCTGTTGGCATGTATGATACTCTACCAAAATATACTTGTTTTAGATTCCTACTTTGATATTCCCTTCTATAGTGCTTAGAAGCGACACCAAGCTGATGGAAGTGCTTCAAAACAAATACTATAGATAAATAAATTCCAAGCAAGAGTCAACCACGCTGCTTGTATAAGCACTTGTAAAAACAGTACCGACCAACAGACAGTAACCGTGCCATGCTGTGTACATCACTGGCAGGGACCGAGGGAAGCGTAAACAACAGCAGTCCGTGTCAGAACCCACGGTCTAAGAGTATGCCAATGAAAAGGACTAGAAGATGCCACAAACATCTGGGGGCGTGTCATGACGTATACAGCTTTTCTCTACCTGGAACAATGTTTACCAAATGTGAAGTAAAAAGGAAATTATTAGCAAATGCGCATTCCACAATACTTACTCCTAAAGGATGGCAAGCGACTGAAAGCTCAAGCGTGAAGCCTGGCTCTGTTCGGCATCCTCTTGGATCTTTGAGCCCAAAACGAGCCGAGCTTTCACGTCACTTACGCCTGCCGCCCATGCTGTGATCTCATGCACAAAAAATGTAAGATAAAAAAGTGACTTTTGATGTATGAAGTGAGTGCAAAAGAGGGTGATCTAGAGGCTGAATTGCACAGCGTGAGACCAGAAGGCCTGGGGTCAATCTTAGCTTCCCTGCTTTTCCAAATTTTGTGTTCCTGGGCACATATTTTATTTCATTGCGCCTCCTTTTTGTTGTTCATTATAATGTATGAGAGCAGCTTCAAATAATGGCGTAGAGATGGAGTGGGCGGCAATAAATACGGATGAGCTCCTCTGCGAGTGCTCCCCCCACCTCTAGAGTGATAAATTGGGTAACTGCTTAAGTCACTCACGCCCCCAGGAAGTTCACGGATTCTTCCTCCTTCCTTGCCAGCTTTCCCATTTAGCTTTACGGTGGAGATGCTGTAGCATACTGTGATCCTGGGCAAATAACTTAATCTCCCTTGCCTGTAAAGGGAATATGTGTCTGTAATTCAACGGGTGCCCATGTAAAGCGCTCTCATACAAGTCAAGTTTGCGCTATATATAACTGCTAAAAGCTATATAAAACTGCTAATAAAAAAAAATACGAACTTCCACTTACATAAGTTAACTGTAAGTTATATATTTCGAAATGCGTGTGTACTTCGGCATGGTGGGGTGGATAAGGTTGAGCAGCCGGTGATGTACACAGGGTCGGGGTGAGAGAAAAACAAGCGCGAGTGCTCCCCCTCTAGAGTGATAAATTGGGTAACTGCTTAAGTCACTCACGCCCCCGGGAAGTTCACGGATCCTTCCTCCTTCCTTGCCACCTTTCGCATCTAGCTTTACGGTGGAGACGCTGTAGCATGCTGTGATCCTGGGCAAATAACTTAATCTCCCCTTGCCTGTAAAGGGAATATGTGTCTGTAATTCAACGGGTGCCCATGTAAAGCGCTCTCATACAAGTCGAGTTTGCGCTTTATATAACTGCTAAAAGCTATATAAAACTGCTAATAAAAAAAAAATACGAACTTCCACTTACATAAGTTAACTGTAAGTTATATATTTCGAAATGCGTGTGTACTTCAGCATGGTGGGGTGGATAAGGTTGAGCAGCCGGTGATGTACACAGGGTCGGGGTGAGAGAAAAACAAGCGCGCGCGCCTCAGCTGTAAGTTAAAAACAAGCATTGGCCGCGCAGCCGTGAAAGTAACGCGGCCGCGCGGCCGTGAAAGCGAAAGTTATGGCAGGGACGCGCTCTGTGGTGGGGGAGGGGCAGAGCGAGGCGCTTGGGAGAGCAAGGCTTAATGAGCCATGAAAGCCACATGGCGGCTGCGCGCGTGCACGCGCTCGTGAACGCAAGCTTGAGGCCAGGTAAAGATTGTGGTAGCACTTTGAAAAGCCACTAACTAAATGTCTCGCAGAGCAGCACATGCGCTGGCTCAGCGAGACCTAAAAAGCGGCCAGGAATTTGCAGCCATAACGAGAGTGCACAGTGAGGAAAACAAAACAAAAAAGCGGTAAGCCACTTCACGACTCTAATTGGAAAAAACAGTTCAACCTAACATGGAATTCCCAAAATAGAGTGTACAAAGAAAAAAGTAAAAAAATGCCTTGGTCCTTAAGAGACCTCTAATTAAAGAGGATGCAACACGTCGACTTTCTCCGCAAAAAAAAGGGAGTTGTATATTTAAATGTATCCCTCTCAAGGAAACCAATCTACTGTGATAGGTGTCTTTGAAAATTAGCAGTTGTTAAAACCCCTTAATGATGCGAGAATTGGAGAGTCTCCCCAAAAAACACTAATTGAATATAGACTCTCCTGGGTATCAGTGAATAATACAAGACTGTTTTTTGAGTTTATTTTGTCTTTGTGCTAACGTATGTTTTAAAACACAGATATTTGTTTTGTAAAATAACTGTGTTAATTGTAACATATAATTTTGTGAAAGTGTAACATATAGTGTTGATCAAAATCCTAAAAGGCTTCGCAACCTCTGTTCTGTGTGAGCTAATGTGTTTGATATATGAAAAAAAGCTTTTGAAAGAAATAAGAAGTTTGAAAATAAAAATCAAGGGTTTAGGTAAATAATATCCTGAACCTAATAAGAATAAATCTGTTTTGAATAATTTCAGCTAAGGCAAACAAAGCTGTGTACATTTGCAACGTGGCCTAGCCTTGAGCTGAAGTAAAGGCCTAATCCCCTATTTTGAATAACTTTTTTAAAGAGTCAATTTGAAAATTGTTATCTAAAATCCAACTCTTTGACTAAAGAGAATTTAAATTACAATTTGAGTCCAAACATGATATTTCTACCTGTTCCCAAACAAAAGTTATCACTTATTAAATGCAATTAGGTAATCCAATGTTATCCTATGGGAGAGGTATGCCTCGCAATAGTGAAACACAAATTAGGGAATTTTTCACTATAGGACATGTAAAACTTAAAAGTATATGTCCACCTTTGTAAATTCACTGCACCCTGCCCTATGGGCTGTTTAGGGCCTACCTTAGGGGTGATTTATTTGCATTAAAAAGGAAGGTTTAGGCCTGGCAAAACGTTTATTTTGCAGGTCAAAATTGCAGTTTAAAACTGCACACAGACTGCAACCGTAGGCCTGAGACTTGTTTTAAAAGGCTACTTTTAGTGGGTGGCACAACTAGTGCTGCTGCCCGCTAGTAGTATTTACTTTACATGCCCTGGGTACCCCTGGTACGATACAAAAGGGATTGACAAGTAAATTAAATGTATCAACCAGGTGTAAGCTAATTACCATATTTTAGAGGGAGAGTACAAGCACTTTCGCACTGGTTAGCAGCGGTAAAGTGCACAATCCTAAAAGCCACCTAAAATGGACTCCGAAAAAAGAGGGGTGAAGGCAAAAAGTTTGGGGGTTACCCTGCAGACAGGACCAAGTCCAACAGTTATAATGAAGTTCTCGTTATGTAACATGAGTGTAAGTATCAGAGGAACATAAGCAGTGTAGTGGGTCATGCACACTGCACTTAGCCCCTCTGCAATTGACCATTGGCACTGCACTGGATTCTCTGTTCTGTTTTCTTACAAGGGACCCTCTCTATCTTCTCCAAATACCACAATCTCACGTGGCTGTGGCAGTATGCTATGCAGGCCTCAGGCAGAATCCATTTGCTCTGCATCTTGGTCAACAGTCCATGTCCCTGCACTGTACTCTCGTTTTGGTTGACTGTAACCTTGGGCCACAACCTTGTTGAAGAAAAAACAATAATGTCCCAGTAAATACTGAGGCACCTGCATCTACAGGAGCAATGGGTGTCACTGCAAAATGCACCCTATCTATTATCCCATCTAATGTGGGGGGTTAAGACCTCCCAGAGAAGTTGGATCTCTTCGGTGTCATGAGGTGGCAGTCAGAAGAGGCCCTGAGGAAAAAAAAGGCGGTGGGTGGAGTGTGTGGGTCTGGTATGACTCATTGGCATCTTTTAAAAGGATATTTTTCAAGTGATCGTCGTGCTTCTTCTATGAATGGTCGCCATGATCACCTTGACTGGTAGTAATTAACTACAACCAGGAGATGATGGCCTTCTTGGATTTTTTAAAAGTCTGCACTCACTTTCGTTTGGGTTCTTACAGAATGGCTATCAGATGATAATTGTGTAACCAGAACATGCAGCATTTCACATCAAGCACTGTGACACTTATTGTGGATTCTACCTGTGCCTTAATGCCAGAAAACCAGGCTCTTTCTATGATTGTCGCTTTGATCTTCAAAGTATGCCAGTATCACAGCATGTGTAGTAAGGGTGTAAGGATTCACCAGTCTAGTGCCTTGGGATTCTGAGGCACTTCCCTGGAAATGGTCATTTTGTTGGTGCACTTTCAAGAAGATGGCAAACTTTCGTACCAATTGTTGATGCACAGTGTCTTCTGTGATAGCATCCTGGAATGAACTGTAATTTCTTTCAATGTCACGGTTTGGTGTAGAATACTTTCTATGCGTTTTCTGCTTCTATATTTTCCTTCCTCATGGTTTTTCATTGGGTGCCTCTAGATGTAATCAGCCAGATTATAGATACAGGGTTAGTACTTTTCAGTAATCTTGGACTCTTGTAGCTGGAATGTCCACATTATTATCAGATGTAGGGGCTGGTCCCATGAGGAGTGTTGTCAGCAGGTTATTATCTTTGAAGGCTTTAAATGGGTGTCCATTGATATACTTATGGAAATATATGCAGCCCCCATATGATGGCGATTGTCCTCACATTCGATCTGAGTGCACCTCTGTTTGGTAATAGTCAGGGTTTGGCTGGGATATTTAGTATGCTTCACAGTTGTGTTAGGCCTAACTTGCATTGCGACAGAACCTACGTCCCTGGGGTTGCGTACCATATCGTGGTGCCCAGGAAGGCTGAAGTAAGCTATCCTTCTGCCACTGACTACGGAGTCTTTCATTTTTAGGTCGAGCCTACACAGCTCATGCACTATGCTTGCGAGGGGTATTATTTACAACAAAGGGCTTTGAGCCCGCCTTTGCTTCCCATTCGTTAGCTCCATTGTAGCTCTTCTTTGCTGGCTCCTGATTGACCAGCACACGCCATGCGTCACTTTGCGTTTCTGTTTTGAATCTGGCGCATGGATGAAGTACAGATTGATTCCTGTTACTGTCCATCCACTGCTCGTGCTGTCATTGAGGTACTATTTATTTACCTCCCGTGTTTCTCTGTCATTTTCTCCATGTTACTGCCTCCTGCACCCAGCGCTGCTTGCACCGGCAGCTAAGCTATTTAATTTTTCTAGCGCTCCATGAGTGCGTGTGTTCTACAACTGACTCCCTTGTGTGCTTCTCTCCCCTCTTCAGCGCGTGTTGCTCTCTTGCCCATTTTTTAAATATGTTTTTTTACCTCTATTTAACTTGTCCTTTCATCTTTTCTGCACACTCTGTTTCAGAAAGTATTGCAGCAGAGAAAAGGCGACTAACTTTTTCTGCTTTCAGACACAGGTGGGACCCGCCTCTTACCATTCTGTGTTTACGCCATGATTAGAACCTCTTTTCTCTATGGGCACTTCTTCTGCAGTAATTAGCATGTGCAATCAACAGTGGCCATGTTGGGGTCAGGTGCGAAGAGTAATGATTCCTTTTAACCACTTTGTTAGCATAGTTGAATTAAATGTTTTGCATAATCCAATCATGGCAGCCTAGAGGACGGACCATTTGCCTGTTTAGCTTAGCCTGACACATGCGCGCAGCGGTCAGCTCAGAAATGTTCAAATCCACGAGGGTGTGCAGAAGGGAAGACTTGTTCCAGGATCGGTAACCCTTGGAGCAGAGCAGCTGCTGTGACCCGCATCACCAACTACCCAGCCATGTCTACAGCAGCGGTGATAAGTGGCAAGACGGTCTCTGCATGAGTGCCTGCACCTGTTTTAGGAATTGGGGCGCATAGGGCTGTATATTAGTTCTCTTTTGGGGGTTGAAAGGAGATGAGTGATCACATCTGTCTAGGATTACAAAGTTCAGCTCACACCTGGGCAGTAGCAAGCACTGCACATGGGCCGCCCACACTGTATTCACTTTGAGCAGCAGACACCTTGGTCCTTCTGCACAACTCATTGCAGCCCATATGTGCGAGTGTATAATTGCGTTTGTAAATAGATGCACATAAGAATTGCATCTGGTTCTTTTCTGCGAATTAATGCATATTATCAGGGTTTGCCGTCTTTTCATTTTTGGAAAATCGGTTTCTTGTATACATTTCCAATTTGATTTCACACCGGCTCTCTAGAAGACACAGCATGACCTTCTTTTTGCCTTCTGGTGTTCGCTAACATTATACCTCTTGCCTTGCTTCCCGTGTGGAGCGCTGGGGGATCAGTTACTCCTCCAGCTCCATACAACGGTAGATGAATATCGAGGACAAGTATAGCAAGAAATAATAGAAAAATGTGGTGTTTGTTCTAGAAATCTCGTTTTCATAAAATGTCAACTGTGAACGTATGCAGATGACGTATAATGACGTAATAATCATGCAACGCGCATGTGGATTTTTTATTCACATGACACACCCACCCTGTGAGCACCATTTTTGTTGATTTCACTGTGAACTGCTTCCGTGTTTGGAGTGTAATTGCTGAATTATGTTAGTCTGTATTTCTTTTTGGCTCTACACAGTCCTGCTTCATAGCTAAACAGCATAAGTCGTGCAAGATCTGGTAAATGTAATCTAGAGCTCAGAAAGCAGGTTCCGATGGCTGCCGTGTGCACCACCAAGCCCGTGCCACTTCATTGTCTCACATGCTCTTCTTTCTCTGAATGCATCAAACCGTGGTAATTCTTGACAGTTGCGGGTAGCAGAGCAGCAGAGTTCAGTGGAGAAAGTTAACTCCCTGGACATTAAGTTATGCAGGTTTCTTGTCCCGCGGCTTCTGTTGCTCTAGGGCTATTTTGTAGTGTGAAGTTTAGAAGTTTTCCTATGTCGCGTGCATCACTTTTATGTTTAAAAAGAATATCCAGCTTCCCACTTAGATTATTTTTCTGTTTTTAACTATTCTACCGCTTTTTCTTAACTTCGCAATAATATACTCTGATTAAAATTCTCATCGCTGCTCCTGTCTTTAAAGTGACCTCATTTAGAGAGTGCCACCTTTGCAGGGCCAAACAGACTCTGTCAAGCAGCCCTGCTTTACCCTGTGTGTAAAAAACATTAAATATACTGTTCGCTTGTGCAATTTGGCCAAGTGACCACTGCATTTCTACAAAGGACAGCAGATCTTTCTCTCAGTCTCTTCTCCCACTGCTCAAGGTCTGCAAATTAGGTAAACAATTCAGGGACAATACTAACCCTTGGCGACACTGCAAGCTAGGCCTCAGGTTAGTTATGAACTAACATGAGCTCTCAAGCATCAGTGAGGCACCTTTGCAAGGCCACTAAAGTCTAAACAATGCTGAACAAGGTCTTTCATCCTTTTAAAGTGTTTATTTCTGTGACGATGTTCGTTGGGCAAGGGACCTGCCATCGCAAAAAACTCCAGCAACATAAATTTATATCTGTGCACATGTACCGGTTTAATTCTAAAATAAAAAAAATAAAAACACAACCAGTTTTGCTTTTCACTCCTCACCATTTTTCACTTTAAAGAGACCCGAGTTTGGGTAGCTAGTGAATAGTCTAGTTTTGTGGGTTAAAAAAAAAAAAATCTATCTATTTGCATATTAAATATATTTTTCTTAAACTAAAATATTACAACTAGGAACATGTTTTTATACAAATCAGTTTTATACCTAAGGCTCAATGGTAAAGCCACTAGCTCTTGCATAGACGAGACCTATTGACTTTGCTAATGCTTGTTATAAAGATCTAAACATAAGGCGCATTTCTTTTGCATGGGCATTGGTTTTTGGATCAGTCACCTAGCGGTTCAGTCATGGTTGCTAGGTATGGTATGAACCTACATTAGTACATAGCCATCGATAGGCACCTAAACAGTGAGGTGGGAAACCAATTTGAACTTGGCAGTCCCACAGCCAGTATCTCCTTTTTAACTATCTGAAATTCTTCTTTCCTCTTCTGAGTTGTACCATGCAAATCCAGCTAAACGTGAATCTTGCAGTTCTGAAATCAGTCAATCCTTCCTCTATGCGGCCCTCCATATTGTCTTGCTGTGACGGGTTCTTAAGGTCCACAATTGCTCCAACATCCGGAGTCCAGGACCCATTGTGGGGAGCCCAACTAGTCTAAAAAAAAGTCCAAACAAATATTGGGGTCACTGCCCAAAAACATCTTTCTTCAGAAAGTGAAGTATTATGGATAGTGCAACCTCACACTTTATCATTGTTGACAACCCTTTAATCAGGGACAGTGGAATTATGCGATTGTGCAGCTGCAGCGTTTTTCGCTTAATTATGGATTTGCTGCATTTGCCACATAACCTATCATCTGCTGCATAATCTGAATATTTTAACAAAAAAGAAATGTTTCTAGCTCAATCAATCAATCAATCAATCAGGTCACTTTTAAAGCGCACTACATACCCGCGAGGGTCTCAAGGCGCTGGCGGAAGAGGGGGGGGGTGCTGCTACTGATCGAAGAGCCAGGTCTTGAGGAGTCTTCTGAAGGCCAGTAGGTCTTGAGTCTGCCGAAGGTTGGTGGGGAGGGTGTTCCAGGTCTTGGCGGCGAGGTGGGAGAAGGATCTGCCGCCGGCGGTCGTTTTCCGGATGCGGGGGACTGTGGCGAGGGCGAGGCTGGTGGAGCGGAGCTGGCGGGTGGGGGTGTAGAAGCGGAGTCGTCTGTTGAGGTAGGCTGGTCCGGAGTTGTGGAGTGCTTTGTGTGCGTGGGTGAGGAGCTTGAAGGTTATCCTCTTGTTGACAGGGAGCCAGTGCAGGTCTCTCAGGTGGGGTGTGATGTGGCTGCGGCGGGGGATGTCGAGGATAAGACGTGCAGAGGCGTTCTGGATGCGTTGCAGCCGTCTCAGGAGCTTAGCCGTCGTTCCTGCGTAGAGGGCGTTTCCGTAGTCCAGCCTGCTGGTGACGAGGGCCTGGGTGACTGTTTTTCTTGTTTCGGTGGGGATCCACTTGATGATCCTGCGGAGCATTCGGAGGGTGTTGAAGCAGGATGAGGAAACGGCGTTGACCTGCTTAGTCATGGAGAGGGTGGGGTCGAGGATGACCCCTAGGTTGCGTGCGTGGTCGGTGGGTGTCGGGGTTGTTCCCAGTGATGTCGGCCACCAGGAGTCGTCCCAGGCTGAAGGGTTGGAGCCAAGGATGAGGACCTCCGTCTTGTCCGAGTTCAGCTTCAGGCGGCTGGTCCTCATCCATTCGGCGACGGCCTTCATTCCTTCGTGGAGGTGGGCTTTGGCGGTGTGAGGGTCTTTGGTGAGGGAGAGGATCAGCTGGGTGTCGTCGGCGTAGGAGATGATGTTGAGGTTGTGCTGTCGGGCGACGTGGGCGAGGGGTGCCATGTAGATGTTGAACAGCGTCGTGCTGAGGGAGGAGCCTTGGGGTACGCCGCAGATGATCTTGGTGGCCTTGGATCGGAAGGGGACGAGGCGGACGCTTTGAGTTCTGCCGGAAAGGAAGGATGTGGTCCAGTCCAGGGCCTTCTCTTGGATCCCGGCGTCGTGAAGGCGTGTTCGTAGTGTGTGGTGGCAGACCGTGTCAAAGGCGGCTGATAGGTCCAGGAGGATGAGGGCTGCTGTTTCTCCGTTGTCTAGCAGGGTCCTGATGTCATCGGTGGCGGCGATGAGGGCGGTTTCGGTGCTGTGGTTGCTGCGGAAGCCGGACTGGGAAGGGTCCAGGATGTTGTTCTCCTCGAGGTAGCGGGTCAGTTGTTTGTTGACGATTTTCTCGGTGACCTTCGCGGGGAACGGGAGCAGAGAGATGGGTCGGAAGTTCTTGAGGTCCTTTGGGTCTGCCTTGGGTTTCTTGAGTAAGGCGGTGATCTCGGCGTGCTTCCAGCTTTCCAGGAAGGTTGCTGTCTCGAAGGAGATGTTGATTATTTTCCGGAGATGGGGCGCGATGGCTGTACTGGCTTTGTTGAAGACGTGGTGAGGGCACGGGTCTAGCGGTGAGCCGGAGTGGATGGTGTTCATGATCTCGCTGGTGTCCTCGTCGTTGATGTTGGTCCAGGAGAGCAGGCGGTTGGTGGTCGTGGGGGCAGTGGTCTCGGTGGTTGCCGGGGCGGTCGTGGTGTTGAAGCTGTCGTGGATGTCGGTGATTTTGCGGTGGAAGAAGGTGGCCAGTGAGTCGCACTAGGTCTCGCGACGGCGGGATGTCGTTGGTGTTGGAGCTGGGGTTGGAGAGTTCCTTCACGATGTTGAAGAGCTCTTTGCTGTTGTGTGCGTTGTTGTCTAGGCGGTCTTTGAGTGAGGCCCTTTGGCGGATCTGATGAGGTGATGGTGACTGCGGGTGGCGCTCTTGTGGGCGGCGTAGCTGTCCGCTGTCCGTTCGTGGAGCCAGATCTTCTCCAGTTTTCGGCATGTTCGTTTGGAGGCCTGGAGGTCTTCGGTGAACCAGGTGGCTTTCTTGCTGGTGTGGCTGTTGGGCGGATTCTTGAGCGGGGCGAGGGTGTTGGCGCAGTCGTTGATCCACTGTCTGAGGTTGCGGGCGGCGGTGTCGGGGTCGGAGGGTTCGGCGGGTGGGCTCAGTGCGAGGGTGGTGGTTAGCTGGTCTTCGGTGACTCTGCTCCAGCAGCGGCGAGGCATTTGTTGGGTGCGGTGGTGCGTGGTGGGCTTCCGGTAGGTGAAGTGGATGCAGTGGTGGTCGGTCCAGTGGGGTTCGGAGGTGTGGTTGAAGGAGACGTGTGGGCTTGCGGAAAAGATGGAGTCTAGCGTGTGGCCGGCGGCGTGGGTGGGTGTTGTCACGAGCTGTCTGAGTCCGAGGGTGGCGAGGTTGTCGATCAGGGTGGTGGAGTTGGTGTCCTTGTTGTTCTCGAGGTGGAAGTTCAGGTCCCCGAGGAGGATGTAGTTCGTGGAGGCGATGGCGTGTGTGCTGACGAAGTCAGCGATGGAATCGCTGAACTGTGGTCGGGGTCCGGGGGTCTGTAGATGAGGGTTCCTCTGAGGGTGGTGTTGGGATCGGTGTGGATCTGGAAGTGCATGTGTTCGGCAGTGCTGAGGGTGTCGTCGGTGTTGGTTGAGACTCTGAGGGTGTTCCTGTGGACGATGGCGATGCCTCCTCCGACTCCGTTGGTGCGGTCCCTGTGGGTGATCTTGTAGCCGTCCGGGATGGCAATGGCGATGTCGGGGGCTGAAGCGGGGTTCAGCCAGGTCTCCGTCAGGAAGGCGACGTCTGGGGAGGTTGAGTCGAGAAGGTCCCAGAGTTCGATGGCGTGTTTGCGGGCGGAGCGGGTGTTGAGGAGGATGCATCTGAGGTAGTTGGGTTCTTTCCTGGGCGGTGGTTTGGCGGGGCGGGTGCTGGCGTAGCTGCTGTTCCGGCAGGTGAAGGGCCCTTGGGTGCGCTTCGGGGTGGCCCGGTAGCAGGCGTGATCTTTTCCGGGGTTGAGTGCGTGGAGGGTGCTGGCATCGTATCGGGCGTCTGTTGATGTGGCGGGCGCGGGGATGCACGGACCAGGGGTTCTGGCGCTGGGCGCGGTCCAGGCGCGGACGGGCGCAGACGGGCTTGCCTTAGGCGCGCCCGCTGCGCACGTCCGCTGCGCGGCCGCCATAAATGGGGAGGTGGGAGGGAGGAGCAGGGAATGGGCAGCGAATGGGCAGTGAGGGGCGGGGCCGCAGGGCGCAGCGGCGGGAAACAGGCCAAAGGAAAAACGAGCACAGTCAGGGCAGCAAGGGGCACAGAGGAAAAACGAGCACAGTCAGGGCAGCAAGGGGGCACAAAGGAAAAACGAGCACAGTCAGGGCAGCAAGGGGGCACAGAGGAAAAACGAGCACAGTCAGGGCAGCAAGGGGGCACAAAGGAAAAACGAGCACAGTCAGGGCAGCAAGGGGGCACAACGGAAAAACGAGCACAGTCAGGGCAGCAAGGGGCACAGAGGAAAAACGAGCACAATCAGGGGCAGCAAGGGGGCACAGAGGAAAACGAGCACAATCCGGGGCAGCAAGGGGGCACAGAGGAAAAACGAGCACAATCAGGGGCAGCAAGGGGGCACAGAGGAAAAACGAGCACAATCAGGGGCAGCAGCAAGGGGGCACAGAGGAAAAACAGAGCACAATCAGGGGCAGCAAGGGGGCACAGGGGAAAAACGAGCACAATCAGGGGCAGCAAGGGGACACAGAGGAAAAGCGAGGCACAATCCGGGGCAGCAAGGGGCACAGGGGAAAAACAAGCACAATCAGGGGCAGCAAGGGGACACAGAGGAAAACGAGGCACAATCAGCTGGCAGCAGCAGGGCACACAGACGGAGCTGTGTGGTGGGGGAGCGACCTACCAGTCAAGGTCAGGGGTCGCTCAAAAGCTCAAACGGTTCAAACGTTACGAACACTACAGCAGCACATGGTTTAACAAGTCATCTTTCTGTTGCTTATTGCTATATTTGGATGTTAAACTGGTACTAAAAAGGTGCAATCAATGTCCAGACAGTGTCAGCAAGTGTAAAAATGACAAAATAATAAAGTAATACTGTTGCAAAAAGTGCCGCATTATGCCGCATAATTTGCTTTTTCTAGCAGCATAATTTCCTTAACCCTACAGGATCTTTTGGCCCTCCCCTGCTGCATAACTCCAATGGCTTTGCCTCTCTAATCCCGATCTTCGCAGCTCTTGCCCTTATTGTCGAATCTCTTCACTTCCCGTTGCAGGTGCACCACTGAGGTAACTGCACAGTTTTTAGAGCAAGTCCTCCCCATGCAAACAAACATGGGCCTCCAGCCCAGATCCTGGTCCGTGTGCTCTACAATGGATTTCTGTCCCTTCAAAGAACCCTTCACCTGTGAGACCTTCCGGTCTATGCCTTTGATAGTAGTCGTCAAGCCTTTGGGACTCCCTCTGGGTCAAAGAGTTCATAAAATAATGGCTCCCGATCTCTTTCTCCCTAAGGGTACACCCCGCAGTCACAGGGCGGAGGGAAAAGAAAGCCCTCTTGTACTTCACATCTTTATCATTAGAGGTCTTGAGAAACATGATGGGACTGCATGGGATACTGTGCTAAACAGAGCCACAGCAGCAGCTGACCGAAGAGTTCACCCACCTAAAGTCCTTCAGGAATGCCGAAGCCATTTCATGTTTTTCACACATAGGTTACCTGCATTAGCTTTAATGTTGGTAGGAGACGGCATGCATCTAATGGACTATGTAAGCTTTTTTTTTTTTAAAAGGAGGGCTGGGCATCGGTTTGATTAGAACTTCGTCAATGATTTTCGTTAATGAGGGGTGTGCAAGTGCACCCACAGGATTGATAGCCTTTTTTTATACAGGGCTATTATATCTTCTTTCCCTTCCTCTCTGCCTTTCATTTCTTGCCTCTCTCCAACCTCCCCCAGTTTCTCCTTCCCCTCCACATTACTATCTTCTTGACCTTTCATTTAACTCCTCTCCTCCTTTACCCCGTCTTGCACTTTACTTCCCACTCAAGCCCATCCCTCTAACCTCGACCTGTCTATCTACCCTGTACCATCCGCCTCCCCGCATCTATCCAACACTTCTTTTCTTTCCCAATGTCCATCGCCTTTCCCAGTTTATGATGGTTCAGTTGATCTCCCTACCAGGGCTTTAAGTGGGATGAAAAAACTGGGGGGTCTCTCAAAGGGGCGTGGCCAATGTAATTAAGGGCGTGGCTTAAAACACATAAGCTAAAAATCTGTGCTTAGCATAGTGTGCCGCCCGACTTGTATTTTGCTGTTTCTGTCATTGCATCCAGACATATGATGATACAACAAGTAACATCATACCTACAACAAGTCAGGACTATTGGCTTCGTCAGTGGTTGTTAGTTGCATAAGATAAATAAGCAGCAACTATGGCTTGTACATAATATTGAAAAAGCTTCCACTTAAAGCCCTGGTGACACCACGACAATGTTGCTGCTCCTGAGTTTCAAAAAGAGAAGTGGCAAATTGCAGTGTGCGCTATTCAATAGGGCCCCCTCACTCGCACAGCTCTCGGAGTCTTGTGTTTTAAAAAGCAGGCACATGGTATATGTAAGAAGCAAGGATTTCCCTTCCCCTACAACGCTCACTTGGCATGAAGTCATGCCGTAACTTCTCCACTAGTGAGAAGTGAGCAGTGCACATCGATGTGCCTGCTGTCACTGCAGTCCGGAAAACAACAGACAGCTTGTACCAGGGCACAAAACAGAGCCCGATAGAGACCCGTTTCGAGGCCCAGTTTAAAAAACTGTAGGTGCTCAGACCCGGTGAGACCCGGCCCACTTAAAGCCCTGCTCCCTACTAATGCTTCAATGTAAATCGAGATATATTTTTCCAACAAGTTGTTACGCCATAAAGTATACTTACATTCTCAGGCACAGTGGCGCAACAGAAACATTTAAATAACAAGCATTTTCAATGCAATAGGTCTCCCATTTGCGAGAGTTTAAGCTATTGGCATTGTAAATGACAATGCCTTTTATTTATATGTTTTGATAATTAACACATAAATAAAAGGCTTTGTCATTTACAATGCCAATAGCTGAAACTCTTGTAAATGCGAGACCTATTTCACTTCAAAGAAGCGGCCGCCATTGTCTCGGGCTGCTTGGAAAGTGAAAGCGCGCATGGAGCGCTGAATGTTGCAGGAAAGCATGTCCTGCCTGCAGTAAGAGAAACCCATTAAAGAAAATAGTGCTTGCAGACTAAATAAGACATACCGTGTAACAACAGAAGTCAAAGGGCCTGTCCTCATGGGAGGTTACAAATGAAGACAAGGCGGTACTAAAGAGGGACTAACAAGCCTATTAATGAATCAGAATCCAGCATTTACAAAGAACAATGACACAAGCCAATGGAAAATATGGGCGGAGAGTGGGCGGAGCTTCAAGTCCATATTCTAATGCAGCATGCCTGGCAGAGCAGCGCATGCGCTGCCCAGGCTGGACCTAAAAATAGACAAATAGAGCAAAAGGAGAGCTGCAGGGTCACTAGCTTCTGCTCTTAGCAGAGTGGGGCAGTAAACATACAAGCACTACCTACCTGCCAGTGTTTGTTTAAAGAGAAAGTCATCTAAGCCGTGGAGACTGCCTGCCTTAATTCTTGTTTGATCATTTTTCAACCTGCATAAGCATGCTTTTCTTATTCCACATTAACGTATTCACATGGAGTGAAAGTGTCTCTTTCTAATGCTATAAATAACAGATCAATATAAGCACGAACAATGCACTATTATGCATCATGCTTATTGTATGATCACCCAGAACGGAAATATATGCACTAAACTAATCAAATCAACTGCCATGGCAACACCATGGTATTAAGTTGGTCACTACTCGATCTCTCTGCAGGTAGGTCTACAGATGAATTCTGGGTTTAGAGAGAATCTCTTTACTAAGCAAAAATTAATTTTCACAATTACAACTTTAAGCAATTCTAACACAATAGATCAGTGACACATACAACAGAGACAAATGTAGCCAAAGTCCCAGAAGCAGAGGGTTACATAGGCTTGGGGTGAATTGCTTCACGAGTTTCTGTATGCAGGACAGTCTTGTTGTTTACCGGCTCAATGACTATGAGTTCAAAGATGGAGTTAATGGCAGCTGTGTCCAGGCTTTGCTTATTCGAGACGCTGGTATTTCCAGAATGCCATGTCGCCATCATCGCTGCAGGAAGCCAGAAGTCCAGCCTCCTTTGGGTGCCACACTACGCAGTTTACATCCTGGGAGTGGGCTCTTGGCACGTGACCCGTCAGAGAGAAAGTGGGTTGCTGTGGGTCGGAGCCAGAGTCTTCTTCAAACACTCGAATGGCATCGTCACCAGCCGCTGTCGCAAGGGCTCCTGTCAGGTGACACCTGCATAAAGCAGAAAACAACATTTATCTCAGAGAGGGGATGTCACTCTTCTCATGCCATAGCCACTTCATCCTGAACACCTCCATAAGGGCACATCCACAAGTTCACACCTAGCCACACATGTTCTCTCTCAATATATATATATATACAGTACTGTAAAAGACAAATGAGCCAAAATCGGGAGTCAAAGGAAAGTATGCAGAGTATTTTAGAAGCCACTACCACAAAGCACATTGCAATGTTCTGCAAACTGCACCCTCATGCTTTGAGTGGCTGCTGACTGTTCCAAGAGCTGAGGCACTAAAAGCACACTTCAGATCTACACGCACATTGCAAAATAGCTTCATTCCCTTAGGGCTTTGTCAGATTTGTGAGCATTTTCATGTGGATGGACAGGTGACATTTGCAGGGATCTCTGAATAGAATGCTGTTCAATTAAGAAAGCATTCTCCCTCCATATGACGAGGAGTAGAAATGCCTGCTGCAGAAAGAATTGGGTCTCTATCCGATTTTCATTGGAGCACTGAACAAGACAGGTTAATGTACTCTGTCTCCTCCTTTCAAATTTCCCAGGAGAGATATTTGGGTCTGACTCCAATGCTCCTGCTATGCCTGATAAGGATCATGGTCATACAGAAGACGGTGATTCAGAGGCTGATAAACCTTCCTCCGTGTAATTGATATGCCGGTCTGCATCTTGATTTCAAAATGCAAGTCTTTGCAATAGCTCTCCAGAAGGCATAAGGGGATATATATCCCTTACCCCCTAGTGGACCTTAGTTCTCTACAATGCTACAAAAAATACACAGATACTTTGGAGATGGCCCTCCACTCCGAGGAGGCAAGATTTAAAATTTTGACAGACATTGTGCAACCTTTCTCAACTGTGGCTAAGCCACTACTCCCCTTTCATGAGGCATTACTGGAACCTCTTGTACCTGCTTAGAAAAAAATATTCTTTGGCCCAGCAATGCAGATAAATAGTCAGACGACATAAACCTGCCTCTGTGACCCAAAGTTCTAGTAGTCCTGCCCTGCGTCAGAAAGCATAATGGACCAAGCTTCTGTCTTGAAGTTAAATCCCAGTGTTTTCCCCACTGCCCCTCCAGATATTAAACAAGCATTTGCAATGCAATAGGTCTCGCATTTGCGAGAGTTTGAGCTATTTTTATTGTAAATGACATTGCCTTTTATTTATGTTTTGGTTTTTGAAACATAAATAAAAGCCATTATCATTTACAATGCCAATAGGTCAAACTCGCGTAAATGCGAGACCTATTGCATTGCAAATGCTTGTTGTTACAGAAATGCCCTTTCCACAGCGCATACTGGCTCCTTTAACGTTACTCACAAAAACAAACAAGTACAGGTAAAGCACGAGATGTCTTCGTGTTACCAAAAGCACAATGCTCCAGCACTGGAATTTTAATCAACATAGTGGCAGAACTTAAATCCCAATGGCAGGAGTCAGGAGGTCTCACAAGGAACATATTAACCTGTAATAATGTGCTAGAATCTGTTGGAGGAATATGGTTAAAGACCAGTGTGCACACTGATGAGAGGCATTGAGTCCAGGACAGTGTCTCCTATGAATGAGCAGTGCGGACCCTGAGTAACAGTCTCTTAATCATGCAGTTTTGCCATCTGCACTAGTCCCGTTATCATCAGCGCTATTCTTATTGTTGTCATCGGCACTAGTCTTGTTGTCATTGGCACTAGTCTCATTGTTATCATCAGCGCTATTTTCATTGTTGTCATTAGTGTTGTCATCAGCACTAGTCTCATTGTTGTCATCAGCGCTATTCTCACTGTTCTCGTTAGCACTAGTCCCACTGTTATCATCAGAGCTATAGTCATTGTTATCATCAGTGCTATTCTCATTGTTGTCATGAGCACTAGTCCCATTGTTATCATCAGAGCTATTTTCATTGTTATCATCACCACTAGTCCCGTGGTTATCAGGGCTATTCTCATTGTTGTCATGGGCACTAGTCCCATGGTTATCAGTACTATTCTCATTGCTGTCATGAGCAATAGTCCCATTGTTATCATCAGTGCTATTCTCATTGTTGGCATCGGCACTAGTCCCATTGTTATCATCAGTGCTATTCTCATTGTTGGCATCGGCACTAGTCCCATTGTTATCATCAGTGCTATTCTCATTGTTGGCATCAGCACTAGTCCCATTGTTATCATCAGTGCTATTCTCATTGTTGTCAGGAGCACTAGTCCCATTGGTATCATCAGCGCTATTCTCATTGTTGTCATGGGCACTAGTCCCATGGTTATCAGTGCTATTCTCATTGTTGTCATGGGCACTAGTCCCATTGTTATCATCAGTGCTATTCTCATTGTTGTCATGGGCACTAGTCCCATTGTTATCATCAGTGCTATTCTCATTATTGGCATCGGCACTAGTCCCATTGTTATCATCAGTGCTATTCTCATTGTTGGCATCGGCACTAGTTCCATTGTTATCATCAATGCTATTCTCATTGTTTGCATCGGCACTAGTCCCATTGTTATCATCAGTGCTATTCTCATTGTTGGCATCGGCACTAGTCCCATTGGTATCATCAGTGCTATTCTCATTGTTGTCATGGGCACTAGTCCCATTGGTATCATCAGCTCTATTCTCATTGTTGTCATGGGCACTAGTCCCATGGTTATCAGTGCTATTCTCATTGTTGGCATGGGCACTAGTCCCATTGGTATCAGTGCTATTCTCATTGTTGGCATCGGCACTAGTCCCATTGGTATCACCAGTGCTATTCTCATTGTTGTCATGGGCACTAGTTCCATTGGTATCATCAGTGCTATTCTCATTGTCATGGGCACTAGTCCCATGGTTATCAGTGCTATTCTCATTGCTGTCATGAGCAATAGTCCCATTGTTATCATCAGTGCTATTCTCATTGTTGGCATCGGCACTAGTCCCATTGTTATCATCCGTGCTATTCTCATTGTTGGCATCGGCACTAGTCCCATTGTTATCATCAGTGCTATTCTCATTGTTGGCATCGGCACTAGTCCCATTGTTATCATCAGTGCTATTCTCATTGTTGGCATCGGCACTAGTCCCATTGTTATCATCAGTGCTATTTTCATTGTTGGCATCGGCACTAGTCCCATTGTTATCATCAGTGCTATTCTCATTGTTGGCATCGGCACTAGTTCCATTGTTATCATCAGTGCTATTCTCATTGTTTGCATCAGCACTAGTACCATTGGTATCATCAGTGCTATTCTCATTGTTGTCATGGGCACTAGTCCCATTGGTATCATCAGCGCTATTCTCATTGTTGTCATGGGCACTAGTCCCATGGTTATCAGTGCTATTCTCATTGTTGGCATGGGCACTAGTCCCATTGGTATCATCAGTGCTATTCTCATTGTTGGCATCGGCACTAGTCCCATTGGTATCGTCAGCGCTATTCTCATTGTTGTCATGGGCACTAGTCCCATTGGTATCATCAGTGCTATTCTCATTGTTGGCATTGGCACTAGTCCCATTGGTATCATCAGTGCTATTCTCATTGTTGGCATCGGCACTAGTCCCATTGGTATCATCAGCTATTCTCATTGTTGGCATCGGCACTAGTCCAATGGTTAGCAGTGCTATTCTCATTGTTGGCATCGGCACTAGTTCCATTGTTATCATCAGTGCTATTCTCATTGTTGTCATGGGCACTAGTCCCATGGTTATCAGTGCTATTCTCATTGTTGGCATCGGCACTAGTCCCATTGTTATCATCAGTGCTATTCTCATTGTTTGCATCGGCACTAGTCCCATTGGTATCATCAGTGCTATTCTCATTGTTGTCATGGGCACTAGTCCCATTGGTATCATCAGCGCTATTCTCATTGTTGTCATGGGCACTAGTCCCATTGGTATCATCAGTGCTATTCTCATTGTTGGCATCGGCACTAGTCCCATTGGTATCATCAGCGCTATTCTCATTGTTGTCATGGGCACTAGTCCCATTGGTATCATCAGTGCTATTCTCATTGTTGGCATCGGCACTAGTCCCATTGGTATCATCAGTGCTATTCTCATTGTTGGCATCGGCACTAGTCCCATTGGTATCATCAGCTATTCTCATTGTTGTCATGGGCACTAGTCCAATGGTTATCAGTGCTATTCTCATTGTTGGCATCGGCACTAGTCCCATTGTTATCATCAGTGCTATTCTCATTGTTGGCATCGGCACTAGTCCCATTGTTATCATCAGTGCTATTCTCATTGTTGTCATGGGCACTAGTCCCATGGTTTCAGTGCTATTCTCATTGCGGTCATGAGCAATAGTCCCATTGTTATCATCAGTGCTATTTTCATTGTTGGCATCGGCACTAGTCCCATTGTTATCATCAGTGCTATTCTCATTGTTGGCATCGGCACTATTCCCATTGTTATCATCAGTGCTATTCTCATTGTTGGCATCGGCACTAGTCCCATTGTTATCATCAGTGCTATTCTCATTGTTGGCATCGGCACTAGTCCCATTGTTATCAATGCTATCCTCATTGTTGTCAGGAGCAATAGTCCCATTGGTATCATCAGCGCTATTCTCATTGTTGTCATGGGCACTAGTCCCATGGTTATCAGTGCTATTCTCATTGTTGTCATGGGCACTAGTCCCATTGTTATCATCAGTGCTATTCTCATTGTTGTCATGGGCACTAGTCCCATTGTTATCATCAGTGCTATTCTCATTATTGGCATCGGCACTAGTCCCATTGTTATCATCAGTGCTATTCTCATTGTTGTCAGGAGCACTAGTCCCATTGGTATCATCAGCGCTATTCTCATTGTTGTCATGGGCACTAGTCCCATGGTTATCAGTGCTATTCTCATTGTTGGCATGGGCACTAGTCCCATTGTTATCATCAGTGCTATTCTCATTGTTGGCATCAGCACTAGTCCCATTGTTATCAGTGCTATTCTCATTGTTGGCATCGGCACTAGTCCCATTGTTATCATCAGTGCTATTCTCATTGTTGGCATCGGCACTAGTTCCATTGTTATCATCAGTGCTATTGTCATTGTTTGCATCGGCACTAATCCCATTGTTATCAGTGCTATTCTCATTGTTGGCATCGGCACTAGTCCCATTGGTATCATCAGTGCTATTCTCATTGTTGGCATCGGCACTAGTCCCATTGGTATCATCAGTGCTATTCTCATTGTTGTCATGGGCACTAGTCCCATTGGTATCATCTGCGCTATTCTCATTGTTGTCATGGGCACTAGTCCCATTGTTATCATCAGTGCTATTCTCATTGTTGGCATCGGCACTAGTCCCATTGTTATCATCAGTGCTATTCTCATTGTTGGCATCGGCACTAGTCCCATTGTTATCATCAGTGCTATTCTCATTGTTGTCAGGAGCACTAGTCCCATTGGTATCATCAGCGCTATTCTCATTGTTGTCATGGGCACTAGTCCCATGGTTATCAGTGCTATTCTCATTGTTGGCATGGGCACTAGTCCCATTGTTATCATCAGTGCTATTCTCATTGTTGGCATCAGCACTAGTCCCATTGTTATCAGTGCTATTCTCATTGTTGGCATCGGCACTAGTCCCATTGTTATCATCAGTGCTATTGTCATTGTTTGCATCGGCACTAATCCCATTGTTATCAGTGCTATTCTCATTGTTCGCATCGGCACTAGTCCCATTGGTATCATCAGTGCTATTCTCATTGTTGGCATCGGCACTAGTCCCATTGGTATCATCAGTGCTATTCTCATTGTTGTCATGGGCACTAGTCCAATTGGTATCATCAGCGCTATTCTCATTGTTGTCATGGGCACTAGTCCCATGGTTATCAGTGCTATTCTCATTGTTGGCATCGGCACTAGTCCCAATGGTATCATCAGTGCTATTCTCATTGTTGGCATCGGCACTATTCCCATTGTTATCATCAGTGCTATTCTCATTGTTGGCATCGGCACTAGTCCCATTGTTATCATCAGTGCTATTCTCATTGTTGGCATCGGCACTAGTCCCATTGTTATCAGTGCTATTCTCATTGTTGGCATCGGCACTAGTCCCATTGTTATCATCAGTGCTATTCTCATTGTTGTCAGGAGCACTAGTCCCATTGGTATCATCAGCGCTATTCTCATTGTTGTCATGGGCACTAGTCCCATGGTTATCAGTGCTATTCTCATTGTCATGGGCACCAGTCCCATTGTTATCATCAGTGCTATTCTCATTGTTGGCATCAGCACTAGTCCCATTGTTATCATCAGTGCTAATCTCATTGTTGGCATCGGCACTAGTCCCATTGTTATCACCAGTGCTATTCTCATTGTTGTCAGGAGCACTAGTCCCATTGGTATCATCAGCGCTATTCTCATTGTTGTCATGGGCACTAGTCCCATGGTTATCAGTACTATTCTCATTGTTGGCATGGGCACTAGTTCCATTGTTATTATCAGTGCTATTCTCATTGTTGGCATCAGCACTAGTCCCATTGTTATTAGTGCTATTCTCATTGTTGGCATTGGCACTAGTCCCATTGTTATCATCAGTGCTATTCTCATTGTTGGCATCGGCACTAGTTCCATTGTTATCATCAGTGCTATTGTCATTGTTTGCATCGGCACTAATCCCATTGTTATCAGTGCTATTCTCATTGTTGGCATCGGCACTAGTCCCATTGGTATCATCAGTGCTATTCTCATTGTTGGCATGGGCACTAGTCCCATTGTTATCATCAGTGCTATTCTCATTGTTGGCATCGGCACTAGTCTCATTGTTATCAGTGCTATTCTCATTGTTGTCAGGAGCACTAGTCCCATTGTTATCATCAGTGCTATTCTCATTGTTGGCATCGGCACTAGTCCCATTGTTATCATCAGTGCTATTCTCATTGTTGGCATCGGCACTAGTCCCATTGTTATTATCAGTGCTATTCTCATTGTTGGCATCGGCACTAGTCTCATTGTTATCAGTGCTATTCTCATTGTTGTCAGGAGCACTAGTCCCATTGTTATCATCAGTGCTATTCTCATTGTTGTCATGGGCACTAGTCCCATTGTTATCATCAGTGCTATTCTCATTGTTGGCATCGGCACTAGTCCCATTGGTATCATCAGTGCTATTCTCATTGTTGGCATCGGCACTAGTCCAATTGGTATCATCAGCGCTATTCTCATTGTTGTCATGGGCACTAGTCCCATGGTTATCAGTGCTATTCTCATTGTTGGCATTGGCACTATTCCCATTGGGATCATCAGTGCTATTCTCATTGTTGGGATCGCACTGTTCCTCAGTGAAAAATCTAAGAAAGTTTCAAAAGAGCAACCTGTGCCCGACAGGCACTTCAAACTTAGCAGTCCGTCAGGAAGTACATCGAAGAGCAGAGCCCTCCACCGCTGCAAGTAGCTGAACTGAATGCCCAAAGGAACATTTTGCGTTCGTGGTGTACATTTATCTGGAGTTCGCCACCAAACCTGTTACACTGTAATCAAACATTCCTCCGTACATCCACGCCAAAGACAGTCAGCAGAAAACACGGGAGTTCTGCCTCACAGAAGTCCGAGGAGCGGCCTAAAGATGGGGCAGACATTTTTATACTGTGTGAACATAGTGAACATAGTGCAATGCATAATACTTCAATACTTCAACACTTTTAAAAGCAGCTGCGAAACTTATTTCAGATACTATCTGGAAACAAGGCAGCGGTGTAAAAAGCACATGCGGCTGAAACTGCCTCCTTGAAACGAAAACTAGACAAGCGGCAGTAAAAGCGATCACTATTGTTAAAAAAAAAAAAAAAACACGCCCGCGAGTGGTGCGCGCGCGCGCGCCACAGCTAAGCATGTGATTTCAATTATCACGCCCGTGTCTGGGCACGATAATTGAAACCACATAGCCTATTGGTGTCTATTACGCGCACCAAGCGCGTAATAGACACCAATAGGCCATGGGCGGAGCAATGCGCCCGCCTTTGGCCAATTGCGTGCAGTCTTTTATACAAAGACGCACGAAAAGGCCAATGGGGGAGCACAAAAGGAATCGCACACGCACGAGCGTGTGCGATTCCTAGGTCAGTGCTGAATCCCCGTTTTTCACCTACTAAATGTCTCGCACTACGCGAGCACTGCTACGCAGTGCAACGCTAGGCACGAGACCTAAAAAGGCTGGACTCTATGCATAGCAGAGTCTTAAACCTCCAGCCAACTCACCCTCTCACTGCTAGGCCCACACCCTGTTGAAACTGGCAAAACAGTTTCATTCTCCCAGACATGAAAAAGGTTTATCCAACTTGGTCAACAATATTTTGGACGTCTCCAAGCTGATCCTGAAGGGCAGCCTGGATTCTGCACACATCGTGGCCGGGTCCGTTGTCAAGACTGTCACGCTCCGCCGCTAGGTTTGGATAAATTCCATTGTCTTCTTAGATATCCAAGCAACTCTCATGGACATGACCTTCCATGGCAAAACGCTGTTCAGATAGAAGGCCTACTTCTCCCTGCAACGCTTTAAGAACAGCATAGCTACAGCTTGCTTGCTGGGCATAGCCTCCGTAGCAAAGCTGTTCTTTCAACAATATAGGAAATGTCGAGGCTACTTCAACAATCACACCAATGTCAACTTTCACAGCTGCTCTAAACATTCCAAGAAATGTACTGCTTCTTCCTGGGCAGTGGTAGCTTTAGAGGACATCAACAACAGTAGCAGCAGATCCAATCCCAGCTATCTTCTGCCAGCTTTGCTGCCTCAAATCGTATCTGAACCCCCCCTTATACCAGCATATTGTGATGGAGGAAGGGTCGCCCATATTTCCACTAATTGTGAAAAGATCATGGTGGATTGATAGGTCATCGAGCTCTCCCCTGCTGTGGACCACCCTCTCTCAATCAGAGCGTGCTCTTATGTACACGCCTCAAAACTAGAGGCAGAAGTCCTTATCCTACTGAACAAAAGGGCTATAGAGGTGGTGCCTCGGGAAGAAAGAGGCACAGGATTCTACTCCTTTTATTTCTTGGCCCAGAATAAGGAAGGAGGTCTGAGATGAATCATCAACATACACCTTATAAATTTGTTCAGTCAGCGGCACAAGTTCAAGAGGCTGTTGGCCCCTCAATGCAGCGTATTGTCTGGCATTCTGGATTTCCTGGATGTCTATTTCCACCTACCAATCTTCCCTACGCAAAGGTGTTACCGCAATTTCACATTGGGGTCCCAGCACTATCAGTTCATGGTTGTACCGTTTGGACTGACAACTGTGTCATGCTTTTTTATGAGAGTGCTGGTAGCTGTGGTTGCTTCCCTACAAAGGTCCGGAGTCCATGTATGTTATACCTGGACAACTGGCTGGTGAAAGCAGAGTTCTCTGCAGTGGTCA
The DNA here is from genome assembly GCA_963921515.1 of Calotriton arnoldi. Taxonomy (NCBI): domain Eukaryota; kingdom Metazoa; phylum Chordata; class Amphibia; order Caudata; family Salamandridae; genus Calotriton; species Calotriton arnoldi. Next base: position 3,767,725 of record CAWUFW010000400.1, read on the forward strand.
AACAAACCCTTAGCACATAATGACTCTCCTTTATGACTGGGGCTTTTCAACCAACTCTCAGAAATCCCATCTTATTTCCATGCAGAGGATAACCTTCATAGGAGAGGTGCTCTACATGACCCACATGAATGCTTTTCCTGATCGAGGATATCCAGGTGAGGATTCTGTTATTTTGATTCAGACCCAGATTAAAGTTCTTTCTGTTTTACATTTTTTGTGCCTTGTGCATCCTGTTGGTTCCACACACCAAATTGCAGCTGAGGGCCCCTCAGTAGTGCCAGACAATATATAGTGACTCCAACTTCATGGGAGCCTGGGCTTTGAGTGAGTCCATACGGATCTACACTGGTAGATGGATTGCTCAAAACCTTTAGTGGGTTGTCCCTTTAGCCCTCGAGAAGACTACAATGGTCACAGACTCCTCCTCCTTGATGGGCTAAGGTTCCCATATTGGCGACAAGATGGCATAAGACTTTGGTCTGCTTTGGACCAGCACCTGCACATAAGCGAGCCGGAGCTGCAGGCAATCCGCCTTGCCATGAAGACATTCCTCCCTTCCATCTTAGGAAGCACCATTCAGATTTTGGCAGACAACAGCAACGCCATCTTTTATATTAAGACACAAGACAGTGTTGGGCTGCAGATCCAATGTAGGGAGATATGGTGCCTGTGCAGTGAAGGGAATTGTCTCAGTCAGTAGCTCACTGTGCAGGCTCTTACAAAATAAGATGATATACTAAGTCGCCTCTCACTGGAGTAAAATGAACAGGAAAGCCATCCCAGAGTGAAGGATGCGATCTTCTCCAGACTGGGCTGTTCACAGATAAATCTCATTGCCATGACCCCGAACAGTTAGAGTTCTCAGTTGTGTACCATACACTTTCCTCTGAATGGTTGCTTGGGGGATTCCTTCAAGTTTAGTCTCTGGGCCTGCTATACACATATCCACTGATTCTGCTTCTGTCGAAGTTCTTGCAGAAAGTGCGGGAGGATCGAGCATAGCTGCTACTGATTGCCCAGACTGGGTGAAGAGAATCAAATATGCCGATCTGTTGGCACTAGTATTTAGTCTCTTCCTCTGCCACACATGTTGAGTGTGCCCTTGCAGAAGGATAGTCAGGTCCTTCACCCCAATCTTCAAACGCTGTGACTGCCCACCTGGACACTAAGTGTTGCCAGTCGTTTTGCCTTTCTGATGAAGTCAGAAAGCCAGAATACTTTGCAGTCTCGCATTTCCGACATACTGTGATTTGCACTGTCTCTTGCCCACTGGGTCTGGCAGTGGCTACAGTAAAATGTTATTTAGCTGCCATGTCCCTCTTCATGTGTCTTCCTGACCAACCATCCTTGCTTCGATTGCCACAGTGATGTGTTTTCTAAAAGGTTTGGTTTCTTTTGTCCCCCTCCTCTGTTCATTGTTCCTCTGTGGAATTTCAAACTTGCGTTGACTTTTCTAATGACATCCCCATTCGAGCTGATGCACAGTTGCCCAGTTCTGCTTCTCACACTGAAGAATCCCTTATTGAAGGCAATAACTTCAGCTAATAGTTTCAGAGAACTTGATGCCCTCTCAGTTTGTCCACGTACACTGTGCTCTACTCAGACAAGTTAGTGCTGCGTACCTGCCTTTCATATGGGCCAGTTTATCACACTTCTATTTTCTTCCCTCCTCCTAATTCAACCAAAGAAGAGAAACAGTAGCCTACACTGCACTACAGGTGTGTGGTACAATACTACAACCGTACTCTACAGGACAGAATGGATGATTAGTTCTTTGTGGGCTTCGTAGGAGCTAAAAAGGGGTAGGAGGGAACCATATTGACCATTTCACATTGGGTCATCCTCAGTATTAAGATATACTTTAGACATGAAAGATCCTGCAGATGGTAAATGTGCCCACTTCAAAAGGGGCATTGCTGCTTCCTTGGTTCTCAAGTGATATGTTCCAGTGCCTGAGATCTGGTGGGGAGCCACACTGTCATCCGTGCATAAATTTGCCTCCATGCATGCAGTGATGCATACTTTGCCAGGACCGTGTTTGCATGACTTCCTAGGTTAATTAGCACTACTCTTTCCCACCTCCCTAAGGATATTGCTGTGGGACTCATTCAAAAGGTAAGGAATCTGCAAGATGTAGCTATCAGGAGGGAAAGTCACTTACCTTTAGTATGATATTGCTTGTGGAAAAAAATTATGCAAAAACAGCCTCAATTCTGAAGCATGCTTTCTTAATAAATTTCAGTCCAGTACCTAACTAGATGAATTAAAATTAGTGGGCTTCTTTAAAATGCTCAACAATCAGTTCCTAAACGTGAACTTGTAATCAAAATGAAATGAATGATCGCAAGGGCCAAGATGCTGAAAATGCTGAGGCACTGATTTCAGTTTTCCAAGCAAACAGCCTCGAATTGCAGCATAGACAATGTAGCAGCGCTCGAATATTGCACTGCTGTGATATGTTAAATATTCTGTGTCAAAAGAAATTGTGATTTGCTGGGTATCATAGACATATTACTATGTGTGTGGGGTCCTTTGTCTTGCTTTTGGAATCTGACCTATTTCTAATTAGTCTTTACATTCATTACTTTGTGATGTAAATAGTGCCTTTTCAGTACAATTGCGGGAGGGTGGAATGGGACCGGTAAAAGCAGTTTGTGCAGATTAGAGAGGAGAAGCTGTCTCTCCTTGGCTGACAGCCCTCCCTCGCCCTCCATGGATGGATTTGAACTGAGGACAAAACCAGCCACTGAAGCACTTTTAGCGCTCTTGTTCTTGGTTTCCCCACTCCTCGGATAAATGGAATGAAGCATCATGAGCAATGTGTTTAGAAGAGGTTCATGTGTGCTTTAAAAACAAGGCATTGCCTCACACTCTGTGGGAGATTCTTAAGAGGGCAGTTTCTGAACCACGTCGACACGGTACCTTGTCTGTTTTGGGCAAACGCTGAAGGTCCCCGTCACTGCTTTCCTAGCAATAGTGAAGCACTAATGTAAATACTGGCTAGGTGGTGCTGCTTGGCAACCGGCAACAGGACCAAAGAGGCTGCTCCAACGTCGATATCCATAGTTGAAGATGTGGCTTCCTTTGGTGCTGGGCAGGTGGGGGTTATGGGATGTTTTCTGCTGAGAATATAAAAAGTGTGCAACAGTGCCTAATTTAAAAAAAAAATAAGGAGTGGCAACTACTGGTTCCTCCAAAAAAGAGAAAATGAGAAAAAAGCAGCGTGGCAAGGAAGTGTGCAGGGTTGAGGGTGATTGTGGTGGTGCAGGCTCTGACCAAAAGCAATGGAGATGGATAGGGGAGCAACGGAGGGGGGATGTGAGGGAGAAGCAGCATAAAGGGGAAAACACATACACTCTCATGGCGTGCTGAAGCAAAAAGAAAAAAGTACATTGGAAAGATAAAAGCCAGACAATCGGAGAGATGGTAAAGAGCCTTTGATCAAAGGTAAGCCTGGGCGGAGTTCGCAGAGTTCTGCTACGCGGAACTCCGCAAAGTGAAAAAAAAACTCTGCTGCGCTACGCGGAGCTCCGCAAGCGGCGGAGTGCGTTGGATAAATGCTGTTCGCGGTGATTTTCAGTGCCAGGTGCTTGTCTGCACTGTGCAATAATCGCGAACGGCACCATGCACAGCGCAAGCAGGCGCTGCTTCCTTTCTGCTGCTCGAGTAGATTTTTACTTGAGCGGCAGCTTTCTCAGCGCGAGAGGACAGTTTCTCAATGCGAGCGGTCGCGAGCATACGCGACCGCTCGCAATGAGAAATCTGACCGCCTGCGTTGAGAAATCTCACCGGGAGGTTGATTTTCCACGCTCAAGCTCGCCAACTTGATGTTGACGATCGCGAACGAGGAAAAATCTTGCCGAGAGGTGAATTTTAATCGCTCACGCTCGCCAACTTGACGTTGACGAACGCAAGCGAGGGAAAAAAGTTTTTCGGAGCTCCGCATAACGCGGAGTGCGGAAATCTCCGCAAACTCCGCGAGCGGAGCGGAGTTCACCGCCGAGACTTAATCAAAGGGAGGGACAACACAAGATAGACAATCTGGGAGAAGGAAACCCATTGATTAAGAAAGCAAATGAGAGTGACAATAAAGCAAACCAATGGTAAGCAATGGGTGGTCTGTAAGCCTGTGTAAGTTCTTGGTATGTCCAGAACAGGTCTTTTGCAACCAGGCAGTTTGTACTGTATGGTAGGCTCAACCTAAAATACAGGGAGAGAAAAATGTTTCTCTATCCTGGCGATGGAACTGTGGCTCAACCCTTCCATTTCAAAATCTACTAAACATCAGAATACATGGCTTTCAAGAAGGTGCTCTTAACATTGCTCTTTTCTAAGAGACTGAATGCCTAATTGCACAATCTGGCAAAACTTGTATCTATCTACAGGGTGAAAAGCCAATTTGTTGGTATCTACTACTCCTTCACACTAATATCACATTAAAACAACTGTGGACTCTGGGAGATTGAGTCACTGACATTGGAACAATAAGACAAACACTAGGACAGAAAAACATATTCTACAATAGGAATACACAGACAGTGAGATATGGAGATATTCACAGTGGAATGGTGTAGGCCAGGGGTCTCAAACCAGTAGCTCATGAGCTACTGTAGCTCTCCAGCTACCTCTGAGTAGTTCACCTGTGTGCAGCCCAGCTTATTAAATTAGAAAGCTTTTGCTTGGTTGAATTAGTATATATATAGCAAAATTGAAATTATACAACACTAATAATATTAGTAGCTCTCAATTCATTTTATTGAACATTAGTAGCTCTCAGTATAGAAAATGTTGGAGACCCCTAGTGTAGGCCAAGTTACCTTGATAGTGAACATAAATACACTAAGATATGGCATGTACTAAGATTGGGACAGAGTGGCAACTATTTCTGGAAAGAGGAAGATGTATGTTGGACTGAAAGAGAGGCACCCATGAAAAAATGACAGGGGAAACACTTGCAGCAGAAGATGGAGAAACGCGTACAGGGAAAAGGGAACACACAAACAGTGGTAAAGCTGTACAGGACAAGACGTCCATTGAACACTGTCTCAGGCACAGGGACACATATGTGTTGGGAAAAGTAAGTACACCCATAGCAACACAGCAGAGGCACCTACCTTAGTTCTAGGAGGCTCAAATCCAAGCAGAATTTCAGGATGATCAATGATTGTGGACATGCTTTAGATGAACTATTTACATGTTTATCCATGTGGATATTGTGAAATAGATCTGGCCTCCTGGACTCCTAATGACCTTGCCTGGGATATAGAATATGCTAACATTTGGCCAGGAAACACACTTCCATCAAGTCAAGAACCACTGTAATATGAAAACAGACAACCAGGGGCAGATAACAAGCCTACTCAAATAGAGGGCAGATCTTTCCTGACACTGGGGTTTGTGAACTGCAGTAAGAGTCTCCATCGGCTATAGACTTTGATTGTAAAACTGTGACACTGACTTGCTCTTGTCTACTCTATTATCTGAAGAAGGTTCTCTAAGGACGCAGGCGTACATATCATGAATATACATTCTTACCATGACACGTCGTACACCGTCCTGCTGTGGAATCCTGACAGGGTGCAGATGCACTTCCAGGTGGGGTCTGATCCGCTACAGACAACCCCTGGAAAAGACAGATAGGCATTGAGCAAGATATCATTACACATTTCATACAACAGGAAAATACTTCATCACCCCACACTTAGAAGGACTTCCTGTTTGTCACACAGGGTAGGTCAGTCTTCAGCACTCAATCGCAAACAGGAGAAACACTGATCAACCCTCGTAGTAGGTTAAGCCAACACTTCCTTATACAACAGGACAGATCTAATCACCACCTCTGTTCAGCATTGCAGACTTCCTCACATCCGCAGTAGGACATACTTACCTATCTCACACCAAGCAGGACAGACCTCTCTCATTAATGCCTTCCCACATAGAAGGTAAGATCTTAGAAATGACTCACCCAAGATGACACACATCAGCACCATCAATTTGTAGGACAAACAAGAGCACCTCAAAAACAGTAGAACAGCCATCCCAGCACTGCAGTACAGACGTGAGCCACTTCTTTCATACAGATATCAGCACATAGCATGGAAGGGGTCAGCCCTCCTCACCCACATGAGAAATGACATTGCCATGTACATAGGAAAGGCTTAAGCACCTCTTCGTAGGCACAACAGACTAAAGAAATCCCATCAGCAACACACAGATTTCAGTACTATGTCACACAGCTGGATACACCAATCACCTCTGAAGCCACCATCATCTCCTCACACACAGGACATACTTTTATGCCCAATAGGCAGAACAGGATTCCACACCTCATACATATGACAGGCTTCATTCTCCTTTCAGTTACAGGACAATCTGGACTGTTACCCTGCTCGTTTCCTGGTCTGTACTGGCGCCAGATGCGGACGGTTCGGTCATCACTGCAGGAAGCCAGCTGCTCTCCAGTCCGGTCAAAAGCCAAGCTCCAAACAGTAGACTCATGACCTTCCAATGTAGCACAACATACCCAGTCATCCTCCTCCTCCCTGTACAGCTTCACTGTGTCATCATAACTGGCCGAAGCCAACAACTGCCCAGAAAAGTGTGAAAAAACCGTAAGTGGATTTCAAAGTGCTTAAAGATGTTTGCTATAACACTGTCAAGTTATTACTCATGGTGTATACTGAGAGGGCGCAAGCGGGCCTGAAAAGATGGAGTAGCAAAAGTCCTCCACAGTTGATTTACACCAGAAAGCTGACCTCACTTTTTAAAATCTGAAGACTTAACTGCATCACAGTCCCAAAAACCTTGAAAACCTAATACCCACCTTTGAATGTGCATAGGAGAAATTATAAGAATAGGTGGCAGTGACAGCTATGGAAGAACAGATGGATGCAAAGATAAAAGCAGAATGAGGCAGGCACAGATCAAAAGAGAAAGAGAGACATAGAGATTTAGAGATTTAAAGAGATAGACACAAAGACTGATGGAATAAGATACAGAACCATAGAGAGTGAGGTAGCAAAAAAGAGAGCAAAACAGGAACACAGAGAGGTAGAGAATGGCACAGAGACAAGGAAAGATACACACAGATGGATAGCAGAAAATAGAGAGATGGTGAGTGATGAATGCAGATACCATGCAGAAAGAGTAAAAGAGACACTGAACGGCAAAAGTGAGATGTACAGAGAGAAACAAATATACACATGCAGATTGAAAAAGATATGCACAGAGAGGGAGGAAGATGGATAAAGTAGGATGAAGGAAAAGACAGAACATGAAAGGTGAAATAGACAGAGAACGTTGGAAGACACAGACATGGATGGAGAGAGTAACTGAGCGAGAGAGAGAGCGAGACCAACATGGTGAGGAATGGAGAAAGAACGTTGCACATAAAGAGGAGAGGGACCAGCAAGTAGAATGAGGAAGTGAAAAATAGAGATAAAGGGAGAAGGAAACTGATTTTCAGATGGAAAAATGAACAGAGATGGCTGCAGTATGAGCGGTCATAGAAAGAGATAGTGAAAGGCTAGGATGGACAGAAAGAGGAAGATGGAAAGCAGAATAGGAACCGATAAAGGAGGTAGGGCAGTGAGAGAGAGAGGGCGATGCAGAAAACCCAAGAGTCAGTCAGAGGGGAAGAGATAAACAGAGAACCGGGTGAAGGACAGGAAATCAGAGAAGAAACGATTGGCAGAAAGACAGACACAGAAACAAAGAGGAGGGAATGAAACAGAAACTAAAGAGACCACTGTACCAGCTGGTGAAATCAGATATCAAACTGCAACCCATTCTCCTAGATTTTTACATCTAATGCACTCTATAAGAGGCAATGCTCCCATTAAATATTATCCTGATAAATTAGTTTTATTACTTTCAAAATTGAATTCCAAAGTCATACCTGCAAATAATTTTTTTACTATTTTAATCCAAGTTTTCTTACCCCAGAATAATTTAGTTTTAGATTGTCAGTCAGTCATAAGCTTTATTTTGATCAACGAAGGATCATAAAAGTACAAATATATTTCATTTGTACCCCAAAATGAAGTTGTATTACTCTTTAAATAACAAGTCCAAGGTGTCTGAACCCCTAATCAACTTCTATGACTTTTGATTAACAATGATAGAATCCTTCAACTAGGAGTGTACGTGGGGGGAGGGGGGGGGCTACATTTCGCCCATTTAACATTTAAGGGAGGCTTTTCTACAATGGGAAGGGCATGCACTCAATGAACCTTAGTTCAACTAAGGGGGGGGGGAGGCAAGTGCCCCGGTTAGCACACTCTGGTTCAATTGAGAGTGATTCACTAGTTGGTGCATTTTTGGTGATGTGCATAAATGAGATTCAGTTGTGGCAGGTTCACTGTCTGTGATACGCTGGACCCAGGAACTTCTACAGGTGGTGAGATATCTGTGATACTCAGTACTTGGCTGCGTCCGAGAGACACACATTAGTTGTGAAAGGCGGCATCAAGTACATTTTAGGGAGATTAAATAGTTGTGTTTCTACATTAGCATAGTACACCAAGAATTCGTTATCCATCAAACTCAAAATTGACAAGTGTGCACGTCTATTTTGGATTGAACCCAGCAAACCATGCCCTATTAGGACCCTTCACCCATCCTCCCTAAGGAGACTATTCCTCCAGCCATGTCCAAACCCTTTCCGATAAATACCACTGTCCCTTGGGAACACCTTTTTGTCCAAAAATGGTATAAAATACTGAATAAATGTAGCCTAGATATGATATTATTAATAACACTAAGTGCTGCACCTGCAAATCTGACTTTGCTCAACTAGAAGAGATGTTCACATGAATAGCTAACTATCTTCAACAGCTCCCTGAAATTAGGCACTTTCCCAAATTTCAGGAAACCTGCAGGTGTTAAACCCCAATTAAAAAAGGTGTCTCCATAAATCCGACAGATTTGAACAAACATAGACCATCTCTCTTCTTCCATTCTAGTAAAATGGCTATAAAGGATGGTCTTTTCTCTAATTTTGTAGAACAGAATCTTATTTTAGGCTCCTTCCAAGTAGGTTTCGGTACAGGGCGGGGTATGGAGTTGGTCATTGGTTGACAAGGTCAAAATGGGAGCACTGATCCATTTGGACTTCTCTGCTGCATTTGATACCACCAATGACACCACCTTGTGTAGGAAGCTGGCTCTGTATATACTATACCAAAATGAGGTATAGTGTGCAGAGTCCAGTGGAACCCCAAAGGTAGGCAGAGGTAAAGTAGAAAGCACCTCACTCTCTATTTGTGGTAGTGTGGTCGAGCAGTAAGGCTTTATCAGAGGACAGTTTTAAGCATTTGTTGTACACACTCAGTCAGCAGATGAATTCACACACTCAAAGACTGAACTTCAGACCAATTGTTTTTGTATAAAAATATTCTTTTAGTTATTTTATTTCCTAGAACCAAGCAAACCTGGCAGAGGTAAGTGATAAGTACTTTGCAGTAAATATACAGTTTGCAACACAGTTTGGATTGCAATTGTAAATGCACTTTCTTTTGACTTACAGTATTGTTTCTGAGAAATGCAATGCTTTGTAAATACAGTACATATACTTTGTATAGGACTTTCAGTAAGATTACAGGTAAGTTACTTTTGAGATTACTTTTCTTACACAGTGTAGTATACCTGGATACCACACTGGGACATTTCCTGTAAACAGGTAAGTAAAATCGTTTTTGTTAGTTAGTACAATTTTAAAGAATTTCTTTAGGTTTTCAAACTCCATATTTAGAAACTTTTCCAAGACAAGCAGTCAATGTTATCCTATGGAGGAAAATAGTGTTATCGGTTTTAGGGTAAGTATTCGGTAGTGGGAGTTGAGGTTCTGGGGGTAGACTCAGGGGTCCCCCAGGGTCAGGGATGCACTCTCGTTACACCCTCAGCGACACTAGGGCGGCCGGGTGCAGAGAGTTGAGGCCCAATGTTATCCAATGGGGGTTAGGGTGCCTCCGGTTGGTGGCTGCTGACGAGCATGCCACTTGGTTGTGCGAGCAAAGCTCCTAGACTTTAGCTCAGGGCAAATGGGGAAACAAAGTAGCACCAAAGGTGCACCCTCAGCGGCACTAGGGTGGCCGGGTGCAGGGTGCTGTTTTGACGTTGGGCGCCCTGTTGTTTGCAATGGAGAACCTCCGGTTTGCAAAGGAACTGCAGGCTTGGGGACGAAGGTCTTCTGGGTGCGACCACCACTTCGAGAGGTAAGTTGGGATGTTGGGGGTTGGTTAGGCACCGTCGGTTTGGCCACCCAAGGCCGCGGGGCGTCGGGTGCAGGGGTGCCTTTTAGGGTCAGATCTTCTTACCAGCTCCTGGTCGCGGTTGGGGGGACCTTCCCGATTTAGGCTGCAGGCGTCGGCTGGAGGTTTGAGGCAGATCAGGGGTCGCCGGATCTCGGGTCAGGATCACCGGGGAGACCTCCTAGTGGGGTTTGCCCACTCGAGCTCGGGACGTGTACGGTGGATGCAGAGTGGTGCGGATTTGCGGTGTCCGGCCGGAGCCAGAGGTTGGAGATGAACAAATCCGGTGTTCACTGGAAACACAGTCTTTGTGGTTGAAGGCAGGCAGGTCCTCCGGGGTTTTCGAGGTTGCTGGCTGCAGGACACACCGGGATTTTGCAGGAGCAGGTTCGAGGTGGAGACAGGCCGGTAGGGCTGGGACAAGTCAGTGGGCGTTGTCTTCTTGTTGGCTTTGGCACGGCTGTTCGGTCCTTCTTCTTTTCTTGTAGTTTCTTCTGGTCTGAGGAAGCAAGGTTCAGGGGTGCCCCTAAATACTAGATTTAGGGGCGTTACAGGTAGGTAAAAGGCTGGGACCAATGGGTCCCTTCCCTGGGGTGGGTACATCCCCTATTATGCCACTCTCCAGTGGGAGTGGGGCATAAGCCTTTCCCTGGTTGGCTGGGTCCCCCCAACTGCTAGATGGCGGGGACTGAGAGTTGTGCTTCACCTCGCCTCCCCCACCTGAGGGGTGGAGTTGGCAGAGGTGGGCACACCTTTCTTCCTCACTTGTTTTTCCCGCCGGTTCTCCCGCCCAAAGTGGGGTCAGAACCAGTGGGGACCAGTTGCTGAAAGCAGCAAGTGGCCTGGGGAAGCTCACAAAGGCGACAATCCTTTGAAGCTTCCCCTTCGTGGATCCTGCCCATCCTGGGGGAGGAGGCTTGGCACCTCGTCCCAGGATGTGCATTGTTTCAGGCCCCCGAGAGCAGCAGGCTCTCGACCCAGGGGTCTAGAAACATGTCTGGTGGTGGCAGCTGAAAGCAGCCACTCAGCCTGGACACTAGTGGTAGGTCGTTTTCAGGGGGCATCTCTAAGATGCACTCTGTGTGCATTTTTCATTAAATTCCACACTGGCATCAGTGTGGGTTTAATGTGCTGAGAAGTTTGATACCAAACTTCTCAGTTTTCAGTGTAGCCATTATGGTGCTGTGGAGTTCGTAATGACAAACTCCCAGCACCATATACTCTTAATGGCAGCACTGCACTTACAATGTCTAAGAATGGACTTAGACACTGTAGGGGTACAGGGCTCATGCACCTGTACCCTCACCACTGGTATAGGGCACCCAGCTAGAGGGGTGACTGATCTATGCCAGGGCAGTGGGTTGTAGGCATGGCACTCAGGGATGTGTGCCATGTTGACTCTTCACTTTGTTCTACACCAAGACAGGCAGCCTGCAAAGGCAGTGTGTGAGTGTAATGGTACAGGGCCTCTAAGGGTGGCACAATAAGTGCTGCAGCCCTTAGAGGTCTTCCCTGGTCACAGTGCCCTGGGTACCTGTGGTACCATTTACCAGGGGCTGACCTGTGGCCAGGGATGCCAATTGGGTTTTGTTTAGTTTTGGGGAAAGAACACAGGCCCTGGGAACCTGATTGGCAAGGACCCAGGGCACATCAAGTCAAAAGTGCATCAGTAGTCTGGCAAAAAGTGGGGGTTACTGCAACAGAAACCCAGCTTCTCACACAAGCCCCCCCAGCCCAAAGGCCAGGAGACTCAGCCAAACCTGGGAGAGTCTTTCTAGACTTTCAGGCGAGGAAGAGTAGAGGAAGTGGGTTGAAAGTTGCAGGGCCTACTCTGCCTCACATCCTTCTGTCCAGGTCAGTTCCTTTGGGGAGCTGGCCTACCTCAACAGTTTCAGGACCTAATTCCCAATGCTCCTTTCCTAGCTCTTTAGTGTCTCCACCCCATCTTTTTAGTTTGGGTTCAGAGGTGCCTACCTCTGCAAATTCTAGTTTAGCTAGGGCAAAGCCCAGCTTACCCACAGAGGTTACCCACAGCTTGAGCAACCCCACCATGACCAATAGGGTCAGGGGCCTAACTTGCTATTTGGCAGGGGGCTAGGCCATCATGCCAAGGACAGTGCTGCCATGAAGGCTAACACCCAGAAGAGGCTACTGACAGCTGTCAGTGTCCAGAACCATACCTTTAGCCCTTCACTGATAGGTGAAGTGGCTAACTTACAGGCTGGGTTCTGGTGGCCTGTCTGCTGTGTTAGGGTAGGGGGTCACTACACTTGGTAGTTAACACCCTTCTTCCAATGTCTGTTTCGTCAACTGAGGAGCCACCAACTCAGGCTGGACAGTTGCCTGACTAGTCAGGTCTTCTTGTGGATTAGGGAGGATTTTACCAGTGCCAACTTTGGAGTTCTCCCTTATTGGGATAGAATCTCCCTGGCCTACTGGAACTGTGGCTAGCAGTTGCCCCCCTTTCCTATACTTTCTTTTCTTTCCCTTTTTGGGCTTACCTACACTAGCTGCAGGTTCAGCCCTCCCAGGGTCTTTGGGTGAAGACTAGCCCTGGGCCAGTACCTCACTTTGGCTCAGACCAACCTCTGGGTGGTCATTCCCAAGGAGACAATCAAGGGGGAGGTCTTTACTGACAACCACCTTTCTCCAACTAAGGGTCCCAGCTACTTCTAGGGGCACTAAAGTCACAGGCCTGGCAGTGACCTCCCCTGGGATAGTCCTTACTCTCTCTGTCTTCCCTGGGACATACTGGTTTGAGAGTACCAGCCTGTCAAGCACCACAGTGTTACTGGCACAGGTATCTCTCAGGGCAGTGGCTGGAATTCCATTCACCAGTAGGTGGTGGAAGTGTCTACTCCCCCCTGGAATCTCCAACTCACCTTTTGGGCCCATGTTCCAGGTGAAGGCTATGAAGACTTACTCATCTGAGGAACCACCCTCCAAAGTTACACTGGCAACCCGTGGAGCTACACTAGGGGCCTTGTTTTTAGGACAGCTAGGGTCCTTGGTGTGGTGTCCTGTCTTCTGACAGTTGTGACACCATACCTTGTTGGGATCCCAACTCTTACCTTGGTACCCAGTTTTAGTTTGTGAGGTGTCTTTGGGCCCTCCCTCCTGGACAGGGAATTGGGGGGCTACCTGGGACTCCTTCATTTTATCTTTTGGATGCTCACTCGCTTTCTTCTGGGGAGGTTTTGTAACCCATTTCTTTTGGTCACCCCCAGTGGACGTCCTAGTTACCCTTGTCTTGACCCAATTGTCCGCCTTCTGTCCCAATTCTTGGGGAGAAGTTGGACCTAGGTCTACCAGATACTGATGCAACTTTTCATCAATGCAATTACTTAATATGTGTTCTTTCATAAACAAATTATTAAGACCATCATAATCTTGCACTTTGCTTCCAGTCAACCAGCTATCTAATGTCTTAACTGAGTAGTCTACAAATTCCACCCAGGGCTGACTCTGGGTTTTCTGAGCCCCCCTAAATCTAATTCTATACTCCTCAGTTGTGAGTCCAAATCCTCAGAGTTCTCTTCATGAGGTCATAAGACCCAGCATCTGCCCCACTAAGGGTCAGAAGTCTGTCTCTGCACTTACCAGAGAACAGTTCCCAAAGGAGTGCCCCCCAGTGAGTTTTCCTCACCCTTCTGGCTTCACAAGCCCTTTCAAAGGCTGTGAACCACTTGGTCATATCATCACCCTCCTCAAATTTAGGGACAATCCCTTTGGGGATTTTGGGATCATAGGATCCTTCTTTCTCTATATTTTTTTAATTGCTGCCACCATTGATGGGTCCTAGGCCCATCTCTGCTCTTTCTTTTTCTAGAGCCAGGAGTCTGGTCTCTAGGTCTAATCTTCTGGACAACCTGGCTAGCAGGATGTCCTCCTCATTGAGGCTGTCTTCAATGTCCTCAGTGGTACCTGAACCACCTGTGTGGGATCTAGGTACTGAGAGGTTGATTCTTGGAGTCAGTGCCCTTTTCTCCCTATGAAGTGGAGGGGGTTGATCTAACTGGTCATCCCCTTCCTCTTCTTCCTCATCTGATTGGTCTTCACCATTTTCAGATGGGTGGTCCTTAGCATACCCAGCCAACAGCTCCTGGAGCTTTTGTTTGGTGGGATGGGACCCCATGGTTATGTTTTTAATTTTACATAGGGACCTTACCGCCTTGAAAGACAAATGAAGGTAAGGGGTGAGGTCAAGCTCCTCAACCAGGTCCTCTATGGCATTGTGGTTATTTTCACTAACAGCTGGGGTCTTGTTTTGAGGCATTGTTAAAAAAGTTTCTATTCTAACCCCTCTAACCCTAGGTAAAGTGACTTTTTATCTTTCTAAAATTCTACAGGGACTTAACCAAGGCCCTAGCAAGACTGAGTATTTTGCAAAAAATGCCAATTTGGAAAAATTCAGAATTCTAAAGACAATTTAAGAGTTCTGTCGTGTGATCAGGTGGTAACCAAGTAGTCCAACAAATGCAAAGTTGTATATCCCACCGCTGATAAATCCAATCTACTTTCAGGTCTGTACATTTATAAATTTGAGGGTAGAACTACAAATTTTTTAAACCAAGCATTAATCCTTTTTGCAAATCCTGACAAAAACCATTAAAAAAATAACAAATTCACAGCATAACTACACACGGTAAAGACCTCGCACAGTGAGTGATATGGATCCCAGGGAAGGCTCAGGGCTGGACTATAAGCCAGGCTCTGAGTCCAGAAACTGCAGTGCTCTGGACGGTGATTTGTACGGCTATGGTGCCGTGTCTGACTTAAGGTCATGCTCTAAAAAGTTCATACACATGAAGGCCATGCATAGCTGGTTCAGTGGCAAAGAAGATGGTGCTGGGGCTGTCCACAGGCCAGGCCATACACTGCTGAAGGCCATATGCAGCAGGGTCAATGGCAGGGTTTCTAGTGCGAGAGCCCACTATGAAAGGCCCAAAGCATGCATATCTGTTGTGCAGTGCATTGGGTGCACAGGAGGTTGTTCATGCAGCCTGTGGCCAACCCTGCACCACAAAGCCAAGGGCACTGCCCCGCGAGGTGCACAATAGGTTGCGTAGGTGGCCTGGTCGAACGAAGTGTGCAGAAGTGGTTGAGTGCATAGGACTTTGGGCGCAGGGAATGCCCTCAGCTAGGCCAACCCTGTGCAGCACTACAAAAACAGGTCTGTGTAAAAAGTAACATAGGTAGAAATGTATTTATTAAAAGGAGAATTAGATATAGTGAGAGACAATATAGCAGGAAGATGTTCTAGAACTTGCAGAGCAAACACAGCAGAAATAATGAGGTAAATGGGGGAGTAATATCTTTTAGGTCAGCTTTTAAATTGCAGTCATAGAAAATCTGGGAGGGAGAGAAAACGCGAAGCTAATGTAATGGCATTTGGTGGTAAAAAATTAATGATACCGAAGTAAGTTGGTTGCTTCGTTTACCTGACATACTTGAAAAGTATATTTCCTTCATGATAGAAGCAATCAGCATCCATTTTAAAGAAAGTGATCGGAGTGACTCTTCTGTCATGTGTGAGGACAACAATTGTGCCTGTCTAAGATGTAAGCTAGGTGCCATCGTAGGAGGAAGTAACAGGAGTGTACCTCTGGAGAGACAGGGCTGCATGATATGTAGCATCATAGTCTGGTTCTTTATTTGTTCCATTGCAAAGAAGGAGAAGTTGCAGTTGTGTTCGTGATATCTGCTGTTGGGATCGGACAGTGGTTTTCGTGGAGTGGGTTTATGGATGTTAGAATAATGTTCTTGTATACTGATTTTCAGTGGAAGAATGGTGCTTTCAACATAGCGTAGTTCACACTAACACTTTAAGATGTAAATAAAATGTGAAGTTGTGCAATCAAGCCATTCTCTTATTTTGTATTCAGCTCTTCAGTTGTCATTAAATTGTTTTTTTTGTTACTAAGTTTACAAATAGAACAGTTGTGGCAGATATTGAATCCACCTTTTTCTCGTTGGTCTATGTATAAAAGTTTTGGCCATTCTAAAGCTTAACTGTGGTCTTTGGTGTATGGTGCCATAAAGCGAGTAGTCATTTAGATGTAGATACGAGTGTCTTTGTAGTGGTTTCCTTATTAAGCCGTGGCCCTCATTAGAATCTGTGACAAATCTTAAAGGAGAAACATCTGTTTCTTCCTTAGTCTGTTTGTACTCTAGGACGATGAGTCTATTTTCTTTTCTGGTTGTCTCCTGTGTTTCAACTGTGTGCCAATTGTAGCCTTACTGGGTTAGACGAGTAATCAGTTCCTGTTTTTAACATAATCCTCTTCTTCGCTACAGTTTCCCCTGATGTGTAACATTTCTCTTTTTTGGATGTTGACAACAGTAGGTTTGGGGTAGCAGGAGGCCGCAAGGGTTGTTCTCAGGTTTTCTTTGGTATAGATTGCAGAGTCCAAGACAGCAATTCTGTATTTGGAGATATGACACGTACGTTTCAAATTGTAATCATCCTGGTTCATTGCCTCAAATTGTTGAAAAATGATTTGGCTTCATCACCCCAGTACCAAAATACAATCAATATACCTCAATTACACAATGATGCATTTTGCATAAACTTCTAAGTAGTCATCCTAGAGCAAGATTCTTTCCATTTGTCCCATAAAGAGGCAGGATTATGTCAGTGCAAATTTGGCACCCATGCCAGTCCCTTAAGTTTGGAGGTAGATGTCCTTGGAACCCCTTAACTGCTGCCCTCCCCCCCCCCCCCAAGTGCGGAGCCCATTTTTTGCTATTTGCGGTAGTTTGCACTTAGAGCTCCATAACTTTTTTCCACTTAAAGTATCTACATTAGAGAAATGGATCAAACCAAGGTCAATGGCTGGAGCCCTTGCGAGAGGACTCCCATTGACCTCGGTTTGATCCATTCCGGTTGCGGGTACTAGGCCCAGTCTCACAGCGTTTTTATAGGCATAGGTAGGGTAACGCTGGGTGGTAGCAATTTTGTGGATTCCTGCGCATTCCTTAAGTTTACATCACAGAATTGTAAGGAAAATGTGTGATTTCAGGCAATGTTTGAGGTTTGCAGGGCATTGTGTGTAAGAAAACCTCATGGAATCCACGCACGGCACACCAGCCTGGAATCTCCTGGTTGTTTAGTTTTTAAAAATGTTGAGGTTCGAAGGTTTCCATGGGTAATGGCCGAGCATGGCCCCAAATTCCGCTGCTACCCTATCACTGATCTCTCCACATAGCACTTTAGGGCCTTTTGTGTCAAGGTCTCTTGGCCCACCCACACACGTGAGGTAACATGTTTATCAGGAGACTTGGGGAAATACCGTGTGTTAGGAAATTTGTGGCTCCCTGCAGATTCCAGAAGTTTTCCTCACAGAAATGTAAGGAAAATGTGTTTTTAGTCAAACTTTGAGGTTTGCAGGACATTGTGGTTAAGAAACTGTGGTGGGATCCATGTGAAACACACCACCCTGACTCTCCCGGGGGTCTAGTTTTTAGAACTGTCTTGGTCTGGTAGGTTTTCCCAGGTGGCAGCCTACCCAAGCCCAAAACGTGCAGCCATTAACCGTTGTAAGTGGGACGATATTGGGAATCAGCCACTCTCTTGGCCCTTATGTAAAAACAAAACCCAAAAGAATCAAATGCCCTCACACTTGCCATTGGGAAGGAATTTTTCTAGTCTGCAGGAGAGCAGAAAGTCTGTTGAGGCTTTAGGGGTGAGGGTGGGGCTTGATGTTAGGATGGACCACACCCACCCCATTTTTTTAAAAATAATAAAATATATATTCCTGACATACAGTGGGCTTTCTGCCCCCCCAGAGGCACATTGGAGGCAAACCTCCTGTTCGCCCCTGGGAGGGGGGCAAAAAGACTGGTTTGTTATTTTTGGGATGGGGGTGTGGCCAGTACCAGATTGCAACACCCGCACCACTTTCTTTTACCCTAAAAGTAAAATCCCTGGCGTCAGGTGGCTCCCGGGGGCAGATTTGTGACACTCTCCCCTAAGTGGGACAAACCTCATAGCTGCCCCCAGTGGGCAGAAAGACACTACTGCCCCTTCTGAGGCAGGGGTATGTTTAAGGCCCCAGGTAGGCCATACCCTCTTTGTTTTTGTTTTGGCACCATTTTGAATTCCCTGGTGTGTAGTCATCTTTCTGCCCTGCCAGGGGCACATTGAAGGCAAACCCCCTATTTGTCCCTAGGGTGGGGGCCAGAGAGGCTTGTTTGTATCATTTGTGGTGGGGGTAGGGCTAATGCCAGAGTGCAACACCCACAGCACTTTCTTTTGCCCCTGGGGGCAGATTTGGGCCATTTTCCCCAATTGGGAGAACCCTCTGCCCCCAGGGGGGCAGAAATACTCTGTTGCCCCTTCTGGGGCATAGGTATGGCTCGATGCCAGGGTAGGCCACCCTCTCCTTTTGTTAGTTTTGGCTCCGTTCTGAAATCACTTGTGTTTAAGTGGGCACTAGACCCCTGCAACCACAGGTTAAAAGAACATACCAGAACCGAAGAATCTCTGGCCATCGGGCCCTCCGAGGGATCGCCCAGAAGTTGATGGTTTAGTGCATTGTGGGAAATGTAGTCCCGACCTCCACAAAGTTTCAGGTGGCTACTGTGCTCCCCAGGACCTCTGGACATCGAAATACATTTGTACTGAGCTTGCCGCTGCCAAGGCTTGCTGGTCACCAGTCTCGCAACCACCCCCTTTACTCGACACTACACCTCGAGGAAACCCCACAAAACCATTATCCAATGTCAGCAGTGGCTTCGTTGTTGACTTTATGCACCCTGTTCCCCACCAGCACTGTGTAAGCGGTAAAACCAGATTCCCCACTGCTTTCGCTTCAGCACCAAGGACAGCCAGGACAACTCTGCACCCGGGCTACTCGAGCCAGGTAAAATCGAACTGACTGTTGTGGATTGGTCCTGGGACCCGTATCACCTTTACCCTCCTTGGTTTCCACACAACTCGACCTGCAAGTGACCAAATGCCACTACCACTTTTCCCCATTGAACACATTGCAAAAGTTCTGCAGTATTGAATAGTTGTTATTTGAGTTTTCTTTTAAAATCCATAAATCCGGTTATATGCATCTGTTCTCTTCGTTTTGGTATCTAAATTAGGATAAAAATCTGCGTTAGTTTTATAAATTAGTGTTGAATTTCTTTTGAGTCGTGTCAATTACTTATTGCCCATGTTGGTACACTGAAATACTTAAAACATGTTCCTCTAGTAAAGTCTGACTGCTCTTTGCCACCCTACCTAGGGACTGAGCTTAGGATTTATTATGCTTAATTCAAGGACCATCTTTAGGGTATTGTGAGAGTATTGCATGGTGAAGCCTAACCAGCATACCACATTATACTCCACCTTCCTACACACCATATATACCACCTTACATTGAGGCCTCTGCAGCTACCTGACGGACAGACTACACCCGACAATGAGGACAGAGAGCCACTAGAAGTAAATCTCATGTAGTGTTGGAAATTATGAAAAATAAAGTTTATAAAAAGTTTGCAAGACATTCCATGCCGAGCACTGAGTCGCTAGACCGGTCTACCAGATAACATAAGACTCAACACCAATTTGCTATATTTCCAAAAGCCTTAAAGATGCATCTGTTTATTTTTTTTGATTCTGAAACAAAGTGTAATCTGTTAGTCTTTCCCTCTCCTTCACTGCCCTCTCAAGTGCTCTTTCTTGTATGGCACTGTTACAATTTTCTATGAAGGAGTACATTGCCTTGATAGCTAGGTCTCCTGGACACCCTAAATTAATAAGTAAGTTCCTGAAAGAGAAGGTGTTGGATATTTTGTATAAAATCGAAGATAGTATTGGGAGGGCCAAAGACGTCTAACAAATCTTGACAATCCACACATTTATGGCTTGTTCTAGGTCGTTGTTTGTGCAACCACATGAAGAGGTGTGGCGCAGCGGCCAGGGCGACTGACTCCGGAACCCGGGGGCTCACGGTTCGATTCCCGGCACCGGCGGCAGATCAGCCCAGCACCATGTGACTCTGGGCAATAGCTCGCTTAATCTTCCCGACGGCCAGTGGCATCACTAGGGGGGTGCGGACCGCACCGGGTGACACCATCACATGGGGTGACACCTTTCCCAAATGAGACTATTTACTAAATAGTCTCATTTGGGAAAGATGTCACCCCATGTGATGGTGTCCCAGTGACACCATCACATGGGGTGACACCTTTCCCAAATGAGACTATTTACTAAATAGTCTCATTTGGGAAAGGTGTCCACACTGGGTGACACCAACCCTAGTGACGCCGCTGCCGACGGCCCCCAGCGCCTTGACACCTTCGGGTAATTGTTCGCGCTTTACAAATACTGGACATTTACAAGCACTTTATAGGCCTTGAAAGTCTTGGTTCTGACCAGGACAATATGTGTATACCCTATACAGATATCATACATAGTACTTTTAAATCATTTGTATTACTAAACACAGAGGTTCTTATTGTGGTTGTATATACATACACAACTGCTGAAGCAGCTTAGCGGCATTCTCTGACAAAGAAGGCATGTATTCCTTTACAAATATTCTGCCATACCTTTGTTCACTCATGATAGACCAAAATATTTACAACTATCGGTTATGGGTCAGACATAAAGAAGCACATGAGCATTTTTAAGACCTAGTTTCATGTTCAACCCTTTCGCTGCCAGGCCTTTTACCACACCCTTTTTTGGCTATTTGGGGTAGTTCACGTTTAGGTCCCCATAACTTTTAGTCCACATAAGGTATCCACACCAAATTTGCGTCCTTTTCTTCCAACATGCTAAGGATTCTAAAGGCACCCAGGGTTTGTTGATTGCCCTGGATGGGACCGAGGAATTAGGCAAAATACAGCAAAATGTGGATTTACTTCCACAGGTACCTTCTGGTTGCGGGGATATATAGGGCTTGAAGGTTCACCAAGAACTAGAGGTATCCAGAGCCAATAACTGAGCTGCACCTTGCAATAGTTTTTCATTGTGTATCCGGTACACAGCAATTCCTTTGGTAAAATATAAAGAGTGAAAAATAGGTAAGTCAGCCTAAAAACTTATGAAAAAAGAACTGCCCTTTTGGACCCACTTTGGTTCCCCCTCAGTTTTTCATTTTATACGTTTTTAGGTTTTCTGCTTTGGGCACCGACACAAGTGAGGTATAATTTTTATCAGGAGACCAAGGGGAACGCTAGGTGGTGAGAAATTTGTGCCGGCGCGGTGATCCCACAACTTTTCCACACACAAATGTGAGAAAAGTGTGACTTTTTAGCAAAATGTAAGGATTGCAGGGGATTCTGGGTAATAAAACGCTGGAGGATCCACGCAAGCCACACCGCCAGCCAAGCGCCATCCATGCGCACCACCAGCCAAACGCCATGCATGCACATCGCCAGCCGACAGTCCACGCACACCACCAGCCAAGCGACAGTCCACGCACGCCACCAGCCAAGCGACAGTCCACGGGCACCATCAGCCAAGCGACAGCCCACACACACTGCCAGACATGTGCCATCCACGCAGACCGCTAGCCAAGCAACAGTCCACGCACACTGCCAGCCAAGCGCTAGTCCACCCACACTGCCAACTAAGCACAAGTCCACACACACCGCCAGCAAAATGCAGATTCAACACAGCCAGCCAAACGCCAGTACACACAGACCGTGAGCCGAACTCTAGTTCACAAACACACAGAAACTTTTGCTAGTGTCTAGTGGTTTTCTGTCCTCCCTGGGAGCAGATGTGCCCAAAAACAATATCGCTGATCTGTCCCCAAGAGGGACAGAATCAGCAGAAATGTGTTCATAAAAAAAGAAAGAGGGGGAGCAACCCTTGCCTAAGGGGTCGATACCTGACATGCCCATAAACATATCTCTGGTGCTTAGTAGACTTTCTGCCCCCCTGCCCCTGGGGGGGGGAGATCGTGGGGCTATTGCCCCCATCTGCCCCCCAGGGGGGGCAGAAAGACTGTCGCTATTTGTTTTGCGGGGTTGGAGGCTTTGGCATCGCCCAATATGGGCAACATCCACCCCTCTTTTATTAAAAAAAAAGTCCCTGGTATCTAGTGGGCTTTCTGCCCTCCCCGGGGGCAGATCGGGGGTAATATCTCCCATCTGCCCCCCAGGGCAGGCAGAAAGAATGTCCCTTTTTTGTTGGGAGGGTGGGGGCATTGGCATGCCCATTTTGGGCAGCCCCTACCCTTACATATTCAAAACAAAAAATCCCTGATGCCTAGTGAGCTTTCTGCTCCCCGGTGGGCAGATTGGGGGCTAGGAGCCCCATCTGCTCGCCAGGGGGAGCAGAAAGACTTCTGTTTTTATAATTGTGGGTTGGGGCATGGTCTTGCCCATTGTGGGCAGCCCCCATCACTCTTTTACAATAAAAAAAATCCTGGTGTCTAGTGGGCTTTGATCGGGGGTAATAACCCCCAACTGCCCTCGGGGGGCAGAAAGACTGTCCCTTTTGTTTTGGGAGGTGGGGCATTAGCATGCCCATTCTGTACAGCCCCGCCCCTCTTTTAGAAAGAAATAAAAATCCCTGGTGTCTAGTGGGCTATTCTGCCCACCCGGGGGGCGGGGGGGTGCAGATTGTGGGCTACAATGAATATGAATATGGCCAAAATGATATGGGGGAGCATAGGCCCTTGCCCAAGGGACCACTCCCCCCCCCCCCCTCCCTGGTGTCAAGTGGTGGATCCCTGCTTGGGGATCGCCCTCCTGCAGCGCTCCCCACACAGGGATCCACTAGGGAAGGATTCTATTGGAAAGGGGAGATTCTCCTCTTTCCAATGATACCTCTCCCGTCTGCCTACGTGGTCGGGGGGGCTGAGATAGCCCCGAGAGCACGTAGGCAGTGTAAGTGAAATGAGCCGATCAGCTCATTTCACTTTCAGTGTAATGACTCCAGCGCGCCATGCACGCTGATCGTCATTACAATCAAAAAAAAAATGTCTGGAGCAGCTTGGGAAGCTCTTCCCCAGCTCCCAAGGCTGACAAGAAAAAACAAGCATTGGCATAGCCAATAGGTCTCGCCTTTGGGACCTTATGTGTTTAGCCAGAACTTTTGGCTATGTTGTAGAGCATTGTTGCTGCTGTGCATCATGTTGAAAAGTTATAATAAAAAGTGTTAAGCATTTTTGTTACCTTTATACAAACCAAGACGACATTATATACAACTGAACAACCTGATTAAAAAAAGATTTTAACATAAAAAATGTCTTCTATTTTTTTGTACTTGCACTGCTGGCAACTTCTTCCTGCCTGTTCTGATGCTTGTTTTTTTTTTTGTTATCGGGGAGAGCAGGACATAAATAACGGGGGAGTGGAGGTTGGAAAACAGTAATTTAATTAGAACACGAGCAGCGGACGGACACTAGGGGAGAATCAACAGATGCCAGATTACGAGGGCAGAGTGACGTGATGCTTAGGTGATGTTTAGGTGATGCGCTGATGCAAAATGGTGTTGGTGAATGATGTTTGGTGCTCAGGTGGTGCCACTATATGGTGTGGATTGGAGGTACGTTGTGGATTGTGGAGTTGAAATATGTTGTTTGGTGTGTAATTATGTGGTGTGTATTGGAAATGTGTGGAGTTGAATTGTGTGGCCTGGAACTGTGGTGTTGAGTGAAATTATGCTTAGTGAAATTGTGTCATAGTGTGGAGTGCATTTATGTTGATTGGTGGTATGTGGCCTAGAGTGCATTTATGTGGAGTGTATTTATGTTGCATTGAGTAGAGTGCAATTATGTGGCGTGTAATTATGTGGCACTGAGTGGTATTATGTGGAGTGTATTTATGTTGCATTGAGTAGAGTGTAATTATGTGGCGTGTAATTATGTAATACTGAGTGGTATGTGGAGTGTATTTATGTTGCATTGAGTGCAGTGTAATGATGTAGCATGTAATTATGTGGCACTGAGTGGTATTCAGTGGAGTGTATGTTGCATTCAGTAGAGTGTAATTATGTGGCGTGTAATTATGTGGCACTGAGTGGTATTATTTGGAGTGTATGTTGCATTGAGTGCAGTGTAATTATGTAGCATATAATTATGTGGCACTGAGTGGTATTGTGTGGAGTGTATGTTGCATTCAGTAGAGTGTAATTATGTGGTGTGTAATTATGTGGCACTGAGTGGTATTTGGAGTGTATGTTGCATTGAGTGCAGTGTAATTATGTAGCATATAATTATGTGGCACTGAGTGGTATTGTGTGGAGTGTATGTTGCATTCAGTAGAGTGTAATTATGTGGCGTGTAATTATGTGGCACTGAGTGGTATTATTTGGAGTGTATGTTGCATTGAGTGCCGTGTAATTATGTAGCATATAATTATGTGGCACTGTGTGGTATTATGTGGAGTGTATTTATGTTGCATTGAGTAGAGTGTAAGTATGTGGCGTGTAATTATATGGCACTGAGTGGTATTATGTGGAGTGTATTTATGTTGCATTGAGTACAGTGTAATTATGTGGCACTGAGTGGTATTATGGGGAGTGTATGTTGTATTCAGTAGAGTGTAATTATGTGGTGTGTAATTATGTGGCACTGAGTGGTATTTGGAGTGTATGTTGCATTGAGTGCAGTGTAATTATGTAGCATATACTTATGTGGTACTGAGTGGTATTGTGTGGAGTGTATGTTGCATTCAGTAGAGTAATTATGTGGCGTGTAATTATGTGGCACTGAGTGGTATTTGGAGTGTATGTTGCATTGAGTGCAGTGTAATTATGTAGCATATACTTATGTGGTACTGAGTGGTATTGTGTGGAGTGTATGTTGCATTCAGTAGAGTAATTATGTGGCGTGTAATTATGTGGCACTGATTGGTATTATTTGGAGTGTATGCTGCATTGAGTGCAGTGTAATTATGTAGCATATAATTATGTGGGACTGTGTGGTATTATGTGGAGTGTATTTATGTTGCATTGAGTAGAGTGTAAGTATGTGGCGTGTAATTATATGGCACTGAGTGGTATTATGTGGAGTGTATTTATGTTGCATTGAGTACAGTGTAATTATGTGGCATGTAATTATGTGGCACTGAGTGATATTATGGGTAGTGTATGTTGTATTCAGTAGAGTGTAATTATGTGGTGTGTAATTATGTGGCACTGAGTGGTATTATTTGGAGTGTATGTTGCATCGAGTGCAGTGTAATTATGTAGCATATATATAGCAAATGTGTGGTTTGTATGTTCTCTCCTGCTTTATTTAACAGTTATAGTATTTGCATGAAGTATACAACTGATATAGTTACGGGGTATTATGATGCTGTTTAAGCGTAGGTATTAAAAAATACTAGTTAGAATTGTACCATAAGGTGCATTTAAATAATGAGTGTTGTTGCTAAAACTGAAGTATTACAAAAGCGTTACGAAGATTTCAAAAGCCACACACGTAAACAAAGCCCTGCAGGCTAAAAAGTGAATGCCGCAAAAAGTTACGGAAAGGCATGTACTAATAAAAACAACGTCTTATGTGGTAGCATGGAGCATGGAAGAGCAATAAAAATGGAAGAAGGCACGCACTGGATAATAAAGTGCCGTGGATTGCGCGGTGCTGTTTGTTTGTTCCTTAGTTTGTTTTTAGGGTGTTGCGAAATGTCAAGTTTGTTGAAAATAAATAATGCCTTTTAAGCGATTCTTGCTTTTAGGTGACCCTTGCTGTGTTTTTGGGAGGTTTTTCGGAGGCGTTAATGTACTACATTTCACTGATGGTGCGCGCTGCTTTTCTTCCTCCTTTTACTTTACTTTAGTGTTTGGGGACATAACAAGTGTGGAAGACTTGCTATGGTTTGCTAATACAAAAGTGCTTTAAAAACTTAAGAATTCCCTCATGGGACAACGCTGCGCCGCAGTGTGCTAAAGTGAATGAGGCATGGAAAGTAAAAACTCGTATTTGAAATAAAGGACGCTGCGGCTTAGTGAGCAAAAGCGCCGTGAAAAATGCGTAATTGTTATTGTCCCGGAAACTGTGGGCATAAATAATGCTGAAGACACATATACATCAAAAGTATTACGAAAGTATTTCAAAAGTTCAAAATGCCACACAACTAAACAAAGCGCCACAGGTTGGTAAACTGAATGTGCCCAAAAGTTCTGCAAAGGCATGTACTAATATAAAGAACGTTATATGTGGTAACATGGAAGCGCAATAAAAATGTACGAAAGCACGCACTGGATAATAATGTGCTGTAGATTGCGCGCTGCTGTTTTTTTGCCCCTTACTTTATTTTTAGGTTGTTGCAAAGTGCTAAGTGTGCCAAAAATAAATAATGCCTTTTAAGTCACCCACGCCTTTTAGGTGACCCTTGCTGTGTTTTTGGGAGGCACTGACGTACTACGTTTTCCAGATGGTGCGTGCTGCTTTCCCTCCTCCTTTTAGCGAGCGCCCAAATGCTAAGTGTGAAGAAGGTGCCATGGCAACAGAAGGAATGGTTGTGCCCGGGCATTAGTACATTAGTATTTGCCGTGTCTTTTAATAAATGGCATTGCATTTGTATAACACTACAACTCGTAGGTGTGCTTTGCAGTGAGCTGGGCCAAATACTAGCTACAACATATCATATTTTAATGCGCCCCTTTATTATTTTTCCACAATGTAACAGCTTGTAGCCACAGGTGAGTAACCAGTGGAGGCTCCTTTAAGTTAGGGGTTTCCTTGTTTGCAAATGTTAAAGTAAAGCTTTCACGGACATGGAAAAAGTCGCAGCATGCGGTCTGCAAACGAAAGCACTTTGCTTTTAGAGGCTAATTTACCAGGAACAATAGATGGTGTTATAGATAAGATTGAGAGACTTGCCTCCCAGACAGTAAACACAGTGCTAAAGGGCATGTGTCTGCCCGTTGAGAAGTATCTAGTCAGGGAACAGTAAACAGATGATGGCTTTGATATTACAAACCCTTGAAGATGCGTTAAGAATGTGTTACAACTTCTGCCTGCATTAAAAATTGTATATCCCTTCGTAAATGCATCCTATGTGCCCGTAGCTGTGATGTTTGTAAACGCTACCACGTTAGGTTTCCCCATGTGTGCGCGCTGCTCCCCCGCCTCCCGAAATGTATTTTCAGTATTTAGCCATGTGACCGGTACTTTATTTTTAGGCTGTAGCGGGATGGACGCATACATGCAGTCTAGAGATGAAACGTACAAAACACAGACTTTTATAATTGTATTAATGAATGGGTAAGCCGCATGGTGTACTTTATTTCACTTAAGAGCAACACCGAGCAGGAATAACAAGGAAAAACGCGAGCGCCATCTGTTTCCAATTAACGCGAACGCGATAATTGGAACAGATGGCATTGATGCTCGCTCCCGAGCACCCTAGGCCAGGGAACAAAGAAGGCGGGACAATCACCCGCCTTGGACCAATTGCGTGCTGTCTTTTTAAGAAAGACGCATGCACAGGCCAATTGCGAGTTAATTAAAAAAAATCACACGCACGAGCGTGTGTTCTGAGTTCAAAAGCCCTTACTAAATGACTCGCATGGCAGCGCATGCGCGCTGGCTCAGGCGAGACCTAAAAAGGAAATCCCTCTGCTTTTTACAGCAGAGGGATTTCTGAATGGTACGTTCAAGGCACAGGAGCACCACAGCCTTGGACGTAACCGTTACGTCCAAGCCATAGAAGGGGTTAAGAGCCAAAACAAGGGTGCCCACAGGAATTTAGGTATGTCTTGCATATTAAACAAACTAAGGTTATCCAATAATTGCGGGATGTGACTTTAATGCATTGGTGAGAATTAGTGTAAATAAATTGAGGATGTGACAGATATGTCTTGACTGCCATATGCTTTGGATTGCTTGGGAATACTTACCCATTAGTGGGAGGCAGACCTCGCCAAACACCTCCCGATCTTAACCAAAGAACCAATACTTACCACATGGTCCATCATCACCCTGGAAGAAACAGCTGCCACCATGAAGTCCATCCACCCGGGGGCCCCATCTGACCCCTGCCTCCACCACGGCTACGCCAGAGGACTACAACCCATCAGCACCATGCTCCCACCCATTCTGAATGCCTCCACCTCTTCTGTGACAGTTGCATGTCTCCAAGCATCAGGGAAGGTTGCGGAAGAGGTAGATAAGATCTGGAAGTGTTTGGCAAGCTTGGTCAGGTCTGGTTGCGGGCTGAAGTTGGTCAGAGGTCACTGTTTGAAGATCCATGCTTTCATGTACTGGAGGAATTACCATTGAGGTGGAAAAGTTGAGCCAGAGGGGTGGGGCCTTGTGTAAGGGAGGGTGACTTTGCAAACCTGAGCTTCTACTCTCCATCCCCCAGGACCCAAGGGGTACAATGATGTTTTTATTTCTGCTAGGGAGTATAGGGATCCTCGGGGGAGGCATTGCTTTGTTCCGGCTGCCCCTCACGGAGTAGCAGGCCACAAAATGTCACCCTGCGTCGAAAAAAAATAATGTGGTGTCGCCTGGAGATCACTTTGCACCGGTACTTAGAGGAATCGTTACTCCTATGTCCCTCTCACCCTCCCTAGGAGTGTGGAGTGGCACAACAAAGGTCTTGCGGCAGTGTGGAGGCAGGCCCACAGAGCAAGTGGTGCACCACCAGCCCCTCCTCTATTTGTTCCTCCTCACAATCAGTTACAGAGAGCAACATCTTGCTTTAGGGAAATCTGGGGCTAGTGCTGAATTGTTCTTTTTTCAATTGGCAAACAGGTGTGTTGTGAGAGTTGTAGTCTTATGTGTAGTGGGGCAGAGAGGTAAACGAGGATTAGTTAAAGGACAGTGTGACCAGGTGCCTCGAATTTGCTGGGACAGTCCTGGTTTCTTACCATCTGTCCTAGCATAAATAAGCAGATGTCCTGGTTTTCAGTGAAGTAACTGAACATAGAAGAGGGAAGCAAGTCTGCGTGTGCCTTAGTGCAGGATTTCTGAGCATCCTTTATCATAAACAATATAATTGACATAGATGATACTATGTGTAAAAGCTGCATTTAATTACCAATAGTGCTAGACTGTGTTTTCTATGCTGGGGGACGCTGTCAATCAAGTCAATATGTGCCCCTCGGTGGATGCAAAATTGTAGTCCTACTTCTACGTTTGTGGAATGTTTTGGTTTTTAGATTTCAAAATCTGACATAGTGAAAGTTGTGCTCCAGCGGCAGTGAATCACCTGGTAGCCATACCCACGAATCTCTTCTGCACTCCCTTGGACTACCTGTTTGTCTATCTGCTGGACTGCATGAAGAAATGAGCGATCCGGTAAGGAAAGGGTTGAAAAACTGCAACGTTGGGTGTGTGAGCAGATGCTGGGATAAGTAAAGAACGCAGGCTGGGCTAGCAAGAGAGGGATCAGGGAAAAAGGCATGGGCTGGAGGGGAGTCAGAGTTGGAAGAGGAGAATGGGTCAGTTGTGGAAAGACCCCCAGAAAAGATTTAAAGAGATGCGCAGTGCATTGTGGTTTGGATGAAGGTGGTTAGGCACCCATTCATTCAGAACAGTTTTGGCGTCTGAGGCAGCAGCAGCTGGCTTCGCCCATGAAACCATCACAGGTGGATTGTGAAAATTCAACTATTTTAAGTGCTAGGTGAGAAAACAACCACAGAAGACAAGGGAGAGGTTGCTCCAACTTTTCCTCATGGAATGTCCTCAGCTATGAAAAGTACGTGCCCACTGCTGTTGGGAGGTTCATAACGGGGCTGAACCTGGTTGTCCGTAGGGGGCTCAAGGCGAATTTCCCCCATCTCCAATTTTGACCCAAGTGTTTTTTTAGCCAGATAGGGTTTTCACCCCTGGGAGGCATGTTCCTGGTGCATCAACAGCGGGGATTCATAGGTGTGAATGGTGGTCGTAAGAGTGCAATAAGACGCAAAAAGACATCCGTTTTTTCCTCAACCATGCATAAGAATGAGGATTTTTAGCCAGTTGTACAATAAAAAAGACAGCTCACTTTCCTTACCCATGCACTGTGCAGTGGGGCCTGGTACATGGGTGTTTAGAAAACCCAAAGGCAGAAGCAGGCAACTGGATATAGTTTTCAAGAGATGGTGGCGGGGTCCATCCTTATGGCTGCTCAGCTGTGGCAGCACCAGGATTTCTGCTGGTTACAACTTACCTAATAAACAGTGGAGGAACCAGGTAGGGCATCAGAAGTTAAAGTTCAAAGACCGAAGGTCGAGTGTTCCACCATGGGGTCACTTTCGGGGCTTTTAGTGTTGGCTACTAACAGCATGTCTTAATGGATCCTAGGGAGGTGTGCGGATAAATCCCAGGGTAGTCAAAGGGGCAGGATACAGCCACCAGGGCCTTAACACTCCTGAGGCCAACTTATGGCAAACACCAGGTGGGTGTCAAGTGCAATCAGGTGTGCTTTGCCTGGGAGGGCTTCTCCTATTATGATAACATGTAAATATTTTAATATAGTTTGAGGCCAATTTATATCAAAGCAAAAGTGATGTGTCTCCAAATTATTGTCTGTGCATGAATTGTAATAATAATCATATTGCTTTTGTAGTGGAACAAAAAGAGGGCCTCAGGCAGCTGGCTGCTCTCCTCACAAAACAGGTGGAGGTGGCTGGCAGGTCTCTGCTCTCAGCTGGTAAGGAGCTCCTGAAAGTATGTTCTTGAATGAAGAAACAAGAAGATCTGAAACCAATGTTCCTGGAGGATGGGTGGATGTTGGTGTGCTGGTCTTCTACAAGTATATGAGCCATGTCTATTATTACCGAGCAGGGGGTTGCGGTAAGGGATTCACTGATTAAGTAGCATTAATCTTCCCCATACGCAACTCTTGGTGGTTGCACAGCTTTGGTGAAATGAAAAAGAGGTGGAATATTTTACCAACATTGTATTGAGCATTATCAAAGCAGTTAAAATGGTGGTTTAAGTTCCAGTCAGGGAACGCAAAATGACTGAAGTAGATGATAAAGGCTAAAAGAGGCAGAGGTAACCCACAGCATATGCAAGAACAGGAAATTTCAACTCAATGGAGAGCAACAGAATGACTGTAAATGGAGAGGGTGGATTTAAGAATATGATGGTTCATGACCCCAATGCCTAACTACTTAACGGTAAATGGAGGATGCATAATATTTACACATTGACACAGAAGGTTATGTACATTATGAAAAAGGCTAAAGGGAGTTTTCAAAGGGGTGTGCACTGTGCACAGACAAGGCACTGAAGACAGTGCATGTGATCAATATGGTAAATCCAGAACCCTGCGGTTTTCAAAAGAGTGAACACTTAATGTAGACTACTAAGTTACTGGTTCCATGTGTATGGTTGGTAGCAATTGTTTAAAAACCTGTTATGTCAGGTACTGTGGACACCATGCCTGCAACAGGATCAGATAGGCAAGAGGTGTGAACCCCCAAAAACAACGTACTGTTATGATACATCCTGTCCATGTTCTGTCAAAACATTTTTAGTGTAAAATTGAGGATGTGTCCCATGTGGGTTTCAAAAAGTGTACCTGCAAAGGTGTATAAAAAGAGAAAATATACCTGTATGTGTAGGTTAATACAGTGATGATCAAAGCATGACCCAGGGGCCGCATGCGGCCCTTCTGACCTGCACATGGGGCTCGCTGGTCAACAGTTTACTCAACTGAGCACTAACATTTAAAAAACGGTCAAGTATTATGTAAAGGTTAATTGAAGTTAAAGAAAGGAGGTAACTAGGGTGTCCTGCACCGCTTAACTTTAGAAACACCATCATTTTTAAAGACATCCTGCAGCAAAAGTGTAAAAGTATCATCAAGTCGGTTCAGAATTCAAAAAGTGTATTTCATTAACATGCAGAACCGGTTCACCTTAGTACATCAGATTATATCGGTGCACTGAGAAGTATTTTTTTTTTTAAGTGATAGTTTTCAAACATGAATTTAGAAACATTTATTCTTCCCCCACAACTGGAAAACAATGCCAATAGTGAACTAAAAGGCAAGTCAGCTGTAATATGAATTCTTTGGGTGGCCTCGGTTTCGATTATACAAGAACAACATTTTAGTTTATTAAATCCAACGCAGGTGGTTATGTTCAGCACACATTCTGAAGTAATGTAATTCGAGGCCCTCATATGTGATAATGAAGAAAAAGGAGGTAAAGTGAAATACAACAATTGCCTATGATCACACAATTTGGTTAAATGGAGAAGCCGAGATTAATGATTAACGATACACACATATATATCTTGCAGTATAAAATATTTCTTGGCGAGTAAAAAAAAAAAGTGGTACATTCACATATACAAGGTGGTACTTAATCTTTTCTTTGTTCACAAGATGATCTCCAACTTCTTATGAATCAGGTGATACTTTGGCTCTTATGTTTGAGCGCCTTGCCTTTGGAACTGAAGTAACTTAAAATGCTTTCTATGTGAGATCTGCCCTTGTATTCAGAATTAAGTCACTTTGCATCCCGTTGTTTTTAACAGATATAAAATGCTGCACTAAAGGTTCTCACCAGCTTAGTTTGCAAGACATACAATATTATCTGAGTTACAACCAGTGATCCGCCCTTATTATTTTCCAGTAGACTTGGCTTGGAGGATCTTATTCGGACAACTACCTAGCTTCATTTGTACCAAGGCTTGATTTTACCATTTCAGTATCTCATTTACTTTTGAATCTGTTTTTCGCTGCCTGTTAATCTGTGATGTATGGAAAGCCATTATTATACCCTACCTCTATACTCGGACCCCTGTCTTAACTGACTGCCAGTGTGCCTTGATCTGTTTTAAAAGGGGTTGGGCAGAACATTCCCTCCCATGAAGAGATGTCATCTCATAGATGCCTCCCTGCTCCGCTTCTCCTAGACATAGATTGTGTGACTGTTCTATCCTTTTGTCTGCCGCCATTGAGCAGGCACAGAATTATTTGCTTAATGTTGTGCCACTACTCTGGGACAAAAACCGGACATCGACCAGAACTCGAACCTATCCCCCACCCGGCGTACCCATCAGGACATAGAATATGTGAAATCACCTCCGACCGTGGAGACCTAGCTATTTGGCCGATGCCCGGTGGAGCTACCTGTTAGCTAAAGAGGAGATGGGTTGTGGACTTCCCCCTCGGCCGTCACCTACCCAGCCGGACTTTGGATGGACTTTCCTTCGTCTCTCCGTCGTCCCTCCACCCAACCCCTTTACCCTACCCCCCTACCCTTCTACGCTCCAGCTATCTCATCTTCTATACTCTTTGAATGTTTTTCAGTTGAGACCTAGCTATTTGGCCAATGCCCGGTGGAGCTACCTGATAGCTATAGAGGAGATGGGCTGTGGTCTTCCCCCGGCCGTCACCTACCCAGCCGGACTTTGGACAGACTTTCCTTTGTCTCTCCGTCGTATCTCCCTCCTGCCCCTTTACCCTACCCCTTACCCGTCTACGCTCCATTTATCTCGTCTTCTATGCTCTTTAAATGTTTTACTAGTAACTGATGTAACTTGTAACTGATGTAATTTTGTAACATTGTGGAACCTCATGTAAAGCGCTCGGATACCTCCGGGTCTAGCCAGCGCTATATAAAACTCATCAAATAATGCCAATTTTCACATTGTGCAATTCAGACCCTAGATATATATGCTTTGCTTCCCCTCCATACACCTTACCATCAACGCCACTTTCCACTGCTGGCACCAATGCGGCCCTCCTTCACATCACAGACCAACTTTGTGGCCCCTGGGAAAATGTTTGCGAGTCCCATGGGTTAATACAATGAGTAAACAGACATAAGAAATGGCTTACGTTTTCACATGCAGGTGGTATGTGTTTCAGCTGTGTTACTGAACAGACGTATAATGTGTTGTGATGCATAAATTAAGTCTTGTATATTATGTTACTGTTTGCACAATAGTGGGTATTACATGTAGACTACTTGGGTGGAGGTTTCATATCTATGATTATAAACAATGGGTACAAAACAGAGTTGTGTTAGTTGGTGTACACAGTAATGCTGTAACAGCCATCAGGGCAACATGAAACAGGGAAGCTGACAATCCTATGTGCAGGCTAGGATCCACCGAGTCAATGTGCTGTTGTCCATACAGCGATCCAACTAATAGATTTGCTCTGCGAGTGCTAACAGCCATTGGCTTGGAGTACACCATTAAGATCTTGCATGGGACAGATTGTCAACCTGTGAAGATGCCTAAGCATGAATGCACGGAGGCTGACCAGACTTAAGAGAGCTCCAAGATGAAGCTTTGCACCACACTAGACCGCACTTCACACACCTTTGCCTTCCAATAACGCCAGCCTGGGGTGGATCCTATAGACTACGTGATTCAGTCAAACACGATTATCGAGCTGTGTCCCTGGCCAAAGATTAACACTAGCCAGGAACCAAGTTATCTCCGAGTGTCACTGGTTATCTAGCTGAAACAAGAATGATGTAATCTCTCCCTCCACCCCCCCCAGACCCTTCAAACCAACAACTTACTGCCAACTTTGCGGTTTGAGGACTCTTTATCTGGACTTCCTCCTTAGAATTAAGAAAATCTGTTTCTGTGGCTCCGCCTCTGGTCCCACTGGTCCTGGCATCCCACCATATTTTGCAACCTTCAGGAGATCAGATTACCACAATCTCCTCCATTTTTTTCCACTGTGATTCCATCTTTAGAGAGCAAAGCAATCACCAACCCAATCTCTTTCAATACGCAGGTGGCTGTTTTAAATGCCTCACTGGGTTGAATGTTGGGAACTTGTGACTTAAATGAGGCTCAAATGGTGGACTACCTCGAGTTGGTGTTTGTGTTTCAGCGCAAGATCAATCCTCATTTGGGGTCCAGCTTTGGTTCGATTTCGGTCTGGGTACTGTGCAGGGTCTTCCAATCCAGACTGATGAAAGATTTGAGGTTTTGCATTGACTCGTGCCCTATGTTTAGGCCGAGATTTTCTATTCCCTCAGAAAAGTTTAATTGCCTTGAGGCAAAAGTCACTGATATGGATTCTGTTATAACTGCTTTCGTTTGTATGTCAGCTACCTCTATGATGGAGTCCTGTTTTGCCTTTGTTGCTTCAGAACGTGTGAGCTGCTGCTGTACCTAGCTCTTTCTATTTTTCTGGGTAGGAATGACTCCAGTTCTTTTCAGACACATCAATAACTGCTGGTGACTCTGTAAAGTCTCCTTGATTCTGATTCATTATAATCTACCCAAAGTCATTACACAACGTGATACTACTAGCGAATCTTATCTGAAATTGCTGCTGCAGTGCTTGGTTAAAGCCAATACTGAGTTCTTGGGTTTTTTTTCCTGCAATTTCAATTTTATTATTATTTTTAGTTTTATATAGCGTTAGCTAGACCCGAAGGTATCGGAGCGCTTTACATGTTATGTGATAACGTTAAAATGAGGTACATGAGGGGATCCATAAGAGTCATAGTTGAACAATACAGCATTAAGTGGTTATAAAGTCACACAAGTATAACACAAGGACGCATTGAGGAATGGCATCGGGGACAGGCTAGGAGACTGAAAGAGTCACGTGTCCGTCTTGAAGGAACTAGTCTAAGAGGGAAAAGTAGAGCAGCTTGTGCGCCTGTTGAAGTAGTTGTAAGTGTCAAAACTCAAAGATGTGAGGCGCAGTACAGGTGAGGCACCGGAAAAGCACCCGATGCGTCTATTCCTTACTGGCAGGGAAGGTGATTCCTTACTGGCAGGGAAGGTGATGCGTCGATTCCTTACTTGCAGGGGAAGGTGATGTTAGTGTTTTTAACAACTCTCATGCGCTCCAACAGCGCACCTGATCTCCCAACCCAATCTGGTGGCAAAATAACATGAAATGTAAGGTGCTTCGAGCGCCTGGTGTTTCTATTTTATTAAAGACAAGGAGATCTGGTATTCCTTACATTGTTTGGAGATATGTGAAACAAAGATAATGCTTCACATTGCCATGGAACTATCTAGTTAGATTTTGAATATTTCTCTGTAGGTGTAGCAGTAATCAGTCAACGGCTGGATAAATAGGCCTGTAATTGCAGGGAGAAGCTTAGTTTCCAAGGTTAAAATTTGCAGAAAAGAGGGAGTTTCTTCTTATGCAGGGACGTTATTCAAATCAATAAAAAAACATACTGATAGTAAATGACTACAATAAATAGGGCATACTGCCAGTAACCATTGTTGCTGCGGGTAGAGTAGACTAAAGAATGATAAAAGCAAGCCAAACTTTTGTACCTTGATGACCAACAGTCATGCACGGAACATTTTCATCAGAACATATCGGAGTAAATCTGCCAACGTTTTGACCAGCTTAAGATCACCGAGAAGAGAAATCTGAGCCGTTTTAAGCACGTCACCATTCTGTTTGAGCTACAAGCAGGCCAATCCTTTACTAAAGAACATAAGAACTGCTCAGGAGCAGAGTGCTGTGCTTTGAAAACCATGCTGCATGCCAGCCAGACACAAGATTGTCACTTCTTAGAAACACACATTCATATATTTAGGTGAACAGTCTCCCCAGTGAGTGTAACTTACAATCGCACACTGTGTCTTGATCAGTGCTTTAAATGGGCCGGTACTCACCGGTACAGAGTACCGGCACTTTTTAATTTTCGCCCCTTGAGTACCGGAATTTCTTCTAGGACAAGGAGAGTACCGGTACTCATGGGGGCCTTGCCTAGACACAGGTGGTGCTGCTCGCATTTTCTCCTGCCTCGGCAGCACTTTTCACATGACCTAGCTGCTCCGATTCTGCAATCCTGAGCTGAGCTCGCACAGGAGCGCCAGAACAGCAGCTCTTGTCACCTGGACACAGCAATCTTGTTGTGCTTCTCTGCAACTCTTCTAGGAAGGCGGGGCCGGCATCGGACACGCCGCATGTATGGCGGTCGTGCCGGCCCCCGATGACCACACAGGGGCGGGCCTGCCGCGCACAATATGGCGCGGCCCGCCAATGGTTGGTCGCCGGGTTGTTGGTGCGCGCCCCGGAGGTGATTGTAATCGCTTCCTGGGCACGTGTAACATCAATGCTAGGCCGGTTAGAACTGGCCTGGCCTGATTAAGGTTAGGATAAAAGGCTGGGGAGCGGTGGAGTCTACCTCTTTGCTCGCCGCTCCCACAGCCTGCCCTTAAGGATAACAGCCTCGCTAGGAGGCTGTATTTTAATTTCCCCACCCACCGTCCCATAAAAGCAGGGTTTACAGGGTGTATTGTTAGGAAGTTAAGTTTCCGGTTGACATGGTTACATTTATCATATGTGTGATGATTTTCTTTCCCATTGTTTTAGGAGATTGTTTCCTTGAACAGGTCATGATTAATTGTGTATTTTGGTGCTATTCATTCAAGTTGATAGGGTTATGTCTATTCATATCTGTTCTAGTTTTCTTTCCTATTGTTTTAGGAGATTGTTTTCTCACACAGGTTATGTTTATTGTCGTATTTTTAGTGCTATTCCTTGGTCAGGCGGTAAGGTCATGATTGGTGAGCAGTAAATTTAATGTTAATAAATACGGCCGGGGGTTGACGACTTCCTAATCCAAAATCCCTTGTGCTAAGCGTGTTACTGTCTTGGTATTGATAAGGGAGGAGGGGGGTCTAGGCCGTACCTGGCCATATAGCAGCATGAGGCGGCAGGGTGTTTGGTTTACCCTTTGATCCTGCACAGTGGGAGTTTAGAGTCCATCATAAAACTAATGGACGAGGATGTGGGGCGCATTCTTTAGGCAGTACAGCTTTTTAGCATGCCATTGTTTTAAATGACTGAAAATGTTAGTTCATCAACAATTTAAATTAGGCATTTATACTTGCATGTAAATCCCCGCCCTTGCTGCCACTTGTATGATTGCCCTCAAACAAAAAAACACCTTAAAGGCAACACTATTTTGTTTGGTTTGGTGCATTTAAACGACAAGACGACCCGCAAGTGCTACTGTTGTTGCCTTTTCAAATAGATCTACAGTACATTAAATTAGGAGGTGCCGGGGCAGAGGCAGAACGAAGGGGCGAGCCAGGGTGCTTTATCAAGAGCGCAGAGTTCCTGTGTCAAGCCCATACAGTAGACCATTGGGTTTAAAAGGCAATTGAGCAGACCCTCCACACCTTCCCCAACCCCATTAAACTCATAAGACAATAGACGTCCTTCAATTACTAAATGCTGGGCGCGCGGAAGAGAAGAGGGCAGGAGGCATTTATCTGGAAAAGCAGTTTGTAGGTTTTATTATTCGTAGCTCGACCACTTATCAAACTGTAATCTTAGGCAGATGACTTGTTTCCTCAAACTGAACGTAAATGGTGCTTTGAGATGGCCGTGTTTCATGTGTCCGGTAAAAAAGGTCAGCAAAGGTGCTCTTTAGTAACCTGTATAAATGCTGAAAGGCTGAATTTTTATCAGGGCAGACAAAAGTTACCTAAACATTGGTGGTTTTGCGTCCAGTTGTATACAGTTGAGTGGCCTCTTTGGTGACCGGCACCATTGTAGCAATCTCAGCAGAGAGGCCAAGAACTGAATGAGCCCCAGTGCTCTCCATTTTGGCAGACTTACCTCAGCAGAACGCGAGGGTGGGGGTGCATGTTTTTGCAAATGTGGCTCGTCTGTGTTCTCGTCTGGTGCCTTTCACACTTCCCTAAATGCCCCAAGGGCTGCGAGTCTTTCAGCCGACAGTGTGCACTCACACAACTGGGCAAGTCAATTCTTGTGGCTGATGCCCAGGTGTATTGACATGGCCTGCCAGGATGGCTATGATGCCACTGCCAGGGGTTTGAGGCGGGGGTGCCCCTGATACAGAGCATTTGGGGTGGTGGC
Organism: Calotriton arnoldi; assembly: GCA_963921515.1. NCBI lineage: Eukaryota > Metazoa > Chordata > Amphibia > Caudata > Salamandridae > Calotriton > Calotriton arnoldi. The sequence goes on from CAWUFW010000400.1 coordinate 3,806,658, forward strand.
CTTTCCAACAACAGCGCCAATCTGAAGACTGCGCCATTCTGACCTTCTCGGTGGCCCTTGCTGCCACATGTATGATAACCCTCAAACAAAAAAACACCTTAAAGGCAACACAATTTTGTTTGGTTTGGTGCATTTAAACCCCTTGTTTCGTATGGGAAACCATACATAATCCAAATGAGACAGGCAGCTCCATTGAATGCCTTACACTTTCAGACAGTTCTAGATTGTTGTTGGTAATGCTTTTGCATGCTGGGACTCGTAGTTCCCCTTTCTCATAAGTAAGGGTTTCTAAAAATTCCAGCATGCAAAGTTTTGATGGCAAAATTCAGAGACAGTTTTGAACATACCATTATTAGTAAATGCTTTATAAATGATTATTAGGGCAATAACCATTGGACAGATACTTCCGATTTTTTCACAATGCACTTGGATTTCTTGCATATAAAGTTTGGAAAGATTGAAAACCTAGCCCCGCCTCTGGCTCCGCCCCCAGTCCCACCCCACACTCCACCCCCCAGTCCATCGCTCCTTTTGGAGACTACCTGCACTTATTTTTTTCCATTTAAAGCACTGGTCTTGATGCAAATACGACAGTGCTGCGGTGCCAGGAAAAACTTCCCGAAAACTCTTCGCAGGTAGAGAACATCACATCACTAGCAAAAGGAAGCAAATTCCTGAAAACCATAGTGAAACATGCATGAAAAACTAGGGCTCACAAAGGAGCATCTCATCAGTGTGCAATCCAAGGTTAAACAAGCATTGGCATAGCCAATAGGTCTCGCTTTTGGGACCTTATAAGTATTTAGTTATGCAGCACAACATCCTTGGTGCAACAACATCAACTGTTGCATAGCTAAACACTTATAAGGTCCTAAAGGCGAGACCTATTGGCTATGGCTATTGGCTATGCATGAAGGATACAGTGGCATATCTATGGGGTTAGTAATCAAGTAGCTAGAAGTGCAAAATTTAGAATTCACCACTACCTAACTGTATTTACCTTTTTGTTTGTATGCCAGCTAAAAGAGTTACATTTTACTGTCATAACCTTGATCTGTGCTCTAAATTGGAAGTTCAAGAGACGTTTTCAGTGTGCCCCGTGGTTTGGGATGTGGTGGTGAAAAGGATTGCGGGTTTAAAGCTCTGTTTGGTCTGAGATTTGATAAGGATATTAAATGTGTGCTTACCTTTTTAGCTATTTTGATATGAAGATTAAAGATATCCCAACAGTGGAAGAGCCCTATACAGCCGGATGTCAAATTGTAGGCACAGTTAGTACTCGACATCTGCAATTTCCAAATGCAAAGACATTTGGTGAAACCTAAGAGGAGATTTAGAGAAGTTTGGGGATATAAACAAATGCATCCGTTGGTTGAGGGGAGGTGAACACTTAACGGGGTAATGGAGTGGGAATGAGGACGAACTATTATTATTTTGTACCGCGTGTACCTTGTTCTGTCTTTTCTTTTCTTCCCTTCCTAAATATTTTTATTTTTAAATCAGAGGAGATGCTGAAAAGAATGACAGAGGGAATACTGAAGAGAGTTGTTTCTGAAAAGAAAGATATAAATATTGCTTGAAAGAAAGACGAGGGACATTGGTAAAATAAGTCGGAGAGTGCTGATAAATAATTCGGAGAGTGCTGTTAAATGCATAGAGAATGTGAAAAAGGAGACTTGTATCTGGAATGAAGAAAGGAGGAAGTGCTGAAAGTAAAAACTTCTCGATTACTCACTGCCTCCTACTTGTCAGTGAGCAGTGTAGGTTTGTACATGACATCAGGTTTACCTAGTTTCCAGGCTCTGTATAATAGCCAATGATATATTGTCGTTTAAAATGAAGCAAAATGTATTCCAGGGTGGTGCTGACTCTTGCTGTTGTGGTGCTGATTGGTGCTGTGGAGCGATAGAGAGAAAATGTGTAGATAGAATAAAGGGTGTAGCGAGAGAGGAGATAGAAAAAAATTGAGAGGGTGGAGAGAGAGAAAGAGAGAGTAAGGGTGCCCATAGGTGCAGTGGGAGAGGTGTGTGTGGATTAATGCAGAATTGGTGTTGATTGATGCTCTGCTGGTGATGAATGAGGCTTTAGTGGTGCTGACTGATGCTGTGGTGGTGCTGAGTGATGCTTTAGTGGTATTGAGTGATGCAGTGGTGGTATGAATGATGCTGTGTTGGTGCTGAATGACATCGTTGTGCAGCTTAAGGGGCATATCATAGGTGCAGTGTTAGAGATGTGTTCGTATTCATTCTGTATTGGTGCTGAATGATGGTGCTGAATCAAGCGAGGGTGGTGGTGACTCTTGCTGGTGTGGTGCTGCCGAGCGATAGATAGAAAATGTGTAGATAGAATAAAGGGTGTAGTGAGAGACGAGAGAGAAAAAAACAGAGAGGGTGGAGAGAGAGAAAGAGAGAGTAAGGGTGTCCATAGGTGCAGTGGGAGAGGTGTGTGCGGATTAATGCATAATTGGTGCTGAGTGATGCTCTGCTGGTGATCAATGAGGCTGTAGTGGTGCAGACTGATGCTGTGGTGGTGCTGTTTGATGCTGTGGTATGCTGAATGATGCTCTAGTGGTATTGAGTGATGCAGTGGTGGTATGAATGATACTGTGTTGGTGCTGAATGACATCTGTGTGCAGCTTAAGGGGCATATCATAGGTGCAGTGGTAGAGATGTGTGCGTATTCATTCAGTATTGGTGCTGGTTGATGCTGTTCTGGTGCAGAATCAAGCGAGGGTGGTGTTGACTCTTGCTGGTATGGTGCTGATTGGTGCTGTGGAGTGAGAGAGAGAAAATGTGTACATAGAATAAAGGGTGTAGCAAGAGAGGAGTGATAACAAAAAGAGAGGGTGGAGAGAGAGAAAGTGAGAAAGGGTGGAGAGAGAGAAAAACGGTGTAGTGTAAGAGGATAGAGGAAGAAATAAAGTAGGGTGGATAGAGAGAAATAGTGTGAAAGTGTGTACAGAAAAGAAAGGGTGTAGCGAGAAAGTAAAGAGGCAAATTCAGAGAGGGTTTAAAATGGCCTCATGTTTCCCTAGTTCCCAGGCTCTGTATAATACCCAATGATATGTTGTAGTTTCAAATGAAGCAAACTATATTCCAGGGTGGTGCTGACTCTTGCTGTTGTGATGCTGATTGGTGCTGTGTAGCGATAGAGAGAAAATGTGTAGATAGAATAAAGGGTGTAGCGAGAGAGGAGAGAGAAAAAAATAGAGAGGGTGGAGAGAGAGAAAGTGAGAAAGGGTGTACAGAGAGAAAAACGGTGTAGGGAAAGAGGATAGAGGAAGAAATAAAATAGGGTGGATAGAGAGAAAGAGTGTGAAAGGGTATACAGCAAAGAAAGGGTGTAGCGAGAAAGTAACGAGGCAAATTCAGAGAGGGTTTAAAATTTGAACTAAAGTGTACATATTTAAAAAGTTAGAGCGGGATACAGAGAGAGAAAGAAGTGGAATGGGAGGGAATTCAGGGTTTTGAAAGCAAATCAGATAAAGGGGTGAGAGAGAAAGAAAGCCTCCTAAATAGTAAAAGAGGAGAGTTATTTAAGTATAGCGAGAATTAGAGAGGGAAGAGAGAGAAGGAGAGAGACAATAAGGTAGTGGAGTGTGTGATGTTTTAATTCAGTGACAGAATAACGCCGCATGCAGCTTAAGGGGTATATCATCGGTGCAGTGGTAGAGATGTGTGCGTATTCATTCAGTATTGGTGCTAACTGATGCTGTTCTGGTGCAGAATCAAGCGAGGGTGGTGTTGACTCTTGCTGGTATGGTGCTGATTGGTGCTGTGGAGTGAGAGAGAGAAAATGTGTACATAGAATAAAGGGTGTAGCAAGAGAGGAGAGAGAAGAAAAAAAAGAGAGGGTGGAGAGAGAGAAAGTGAGAAAGGGTGTACAGAGAGAAAAACGGTGTAGTGTAAGAGTATATAGGAAGAAATAAAGTAGGGTGGATAGAGAGAAATAGTGTGAAAGTGTGTACAGAAAAGAAAGGGTGTAGCGAGAAAGTAAAGAGGCAAATTCAGAGAGTGTTTAAAATGGCATCATGTTTACCTAGTTCCCAGGCTCTGTATAATACCCAATGATATATTGTCGTTTTAAATGAAGCAAAATGTATTCCAGGGTGGTGCTGACTCTTGCTGTTGTGGTGCTGATTGGTGCTGTGTAGTGAGAGAGAGAAAAGGCAGCTTTGTCTCCAGCTGACACATGGTGAAACAAAAACCCGGTAATGTTTGTTTAAGAAGCTGGAGACAAAGCTGCCTTTTGTGAAAAAAAACGTCATGCCACAGAATTCACTTTAGACGATGCAATATACATTGAAAAATGCACGTGCTCGATATATTTTGAAACAACAACCCGGTAATGTTTGTTTAAGAACGAAACCACTTAAACAAACATTACCGGGTTGTTGTTTCAAAATATATAGAGCGCGTGCATTTTTCAATTTAGATTGCATCGTCTAAAGTGAATTCTGTGGCATGACGTACTTTTTCACGAAAGGCAGTTTTGTCTTCAACTGACACATGGTGAAACAACAACCCGGTAATGTTTGTTTAAGAACGAAACCATGTGTAAGCTGGATACAAGGCTGACTTTCGGGAAAAATTACGTCATGCCACAGAATTCTGTCCAGGAGTTGCAATGTAAGAAATTGTGTGACTTGTGGCCAAGACTGTCTTTAGGGAAATCGAACATAGTTTCAATTTTTTTAGACAATAAAGTCTACCCTGAAGCTAACAAGAAAGAAAGGGGAGAAGGGAGGGGGGTAGTGATAGCAGAGAGGAAGGAGCTGGAGAAGCAGGATTCACGCGCTGCCATGGGAGAAGGGAGGGGGTACGAAGAGCAGACAACAAGGGGGTTGAGGAGCATAATTCACGCGCAGGAAGGGTTAATTAGCCAGGATTCACACGCTGCCATAAAGCTTACAAGGAGGGAGGGGGTAGTGAGAGCAGAGAGAGAGAGGGGGGTGGAGGAGCATTGTAAGGCTTAATGAGCCATTACAAAAGCCAGATGGCAGCTTTGCATGCACGTTCACGCGCGCGTAATCGCAAGCTTTAGGCCAGAAGCAAAAGCTTGTGGTCGCATTTCTGAAACCCACTCACTAAATGTCTCGCCAGACCAGCGCATGCGCTGGCTCAGGCGAGACCTAAAAAGGGGCAGGGCAGAACGATTAGCCAAGGGGCCACCAGGTGCCCAGCCCAGAGAAGTTATCACACTGCCATTTAAAACTCGCCGGAAACAGGCTGTGAAGACAGATGCAGTCACTGCTTAATTTAAGATGCAGGTGCAGGAGATAACCAAAACCACGGCCAATCAATTAACGGGGAACTGGGGCACATAAAAATGCCCTGAGCAAACCATAAACACTTATAAAAATGTTTTAAAAAACAAGTATACACTGCAAATCTAGATAGAATACATGAAATGTGGAAACAATTACCCTAGGCAAATATTATGGGGGTGAAGTATGTCTCTAAAGTATAACGTTTCTATGGAACTGGACAGGGAAGAGCCAATGAAGAACAGAAAGGACCTAATAACCAAAAGTGGGACCGTGAAGAGGGATGAAAGTCTTAGAAGAAAGTGCAGCGTGTGAAACTTCTAGAAAAGAGGAATCAGGGGGAGATACCATTTGCAGTCCACAAGAAAGTGTCTATTTCTTTTGAACACAGCTTGTCAGCGCGACACTACAGCACATGGGTATACCCATAATTCCTCTTACAAAAGAGCCCTATAAAATCCGACATCCCTGGGTTTGGAATTTATCCGGTGTGACTGATTTCACCTATTCCTAGTTCAACTTGGTAATAGGGAAATACTATAACATGCAGCCTTCAGTGCTTACTGCACCAAAATCTGCAGACGCCTGTAAATACGAGTCCCTCCAACACTACCTCACCCCCCCACCCCCACCCCACAACAACTTGGGATTCCTACCACGGCACAAACAGTTTAATGGCCCATTGCAATCAGACCCGAAGAGTTTCTCGTAGACAGGGGTATACTGGTCGAGCACATTGACTACCAAGCACTGATCTACTGTTACTTTCAAGTAGGATTTCCCTATGCACAGGTATGAGACACCTAAGCAAAGTTGATGGAGCAGGGTTTTCGCGTAATATAAAACCTGCTCGAATTGAACCCTCAGTAACATTTAATAACCATGTGCAGTGAAAAATAAACGAGAAAAGTTTAATATGGGAAAATGCTTCTGTGCAAGCGTGAACTAAACTACTGAAGTAGGCCACAAAATGCTTCTGACTAATGAAAAACAAAGAATTAATGCTGCTTTAGTGCACTTTATTAATAACAGCTGTAATGCAAATATTAACATGGGTTTGCACGGGGATAAATGCAGCATTTGGGTTGGTGCGTAGAAAAATGCATTTCAAATAAGAATAAATGTTTGTGTTTTGTTCATTGTAGAGACAAGCATGGGTTTCGTTCTGCATGACAGATAAAGGGTTAAAAAGTCAGCCGCGCTGAAAATTAAATCCTAGAAAATTGAAATGTGAGCAAGAGGGAAAGATGGACCTGACTTGTCCTTCGAATCCTGAGTGCCTGCCAAGATCCGAATGAAAAGAACAATGTTATGAATATGGAAGGAAGCTTCCTCTGCAGAGAGGCGCTCAGCGGGAAAAATAATACAATGTAAAATTGACTGCCGGAGAAGAGGAAACAAGTGATAGAGACTTGAACTTTATTTCCTGAGGAGAAAGTTGATGTCATTATGGATGACTAAAACAAAGAAGTCTTTAAAACCTATATGTGCGTAGAGAGTGGTGTGACAGTACACCCCCTTCCTAAACCAATCAAATATGAAGCATGGCCTAAGTTAGATACTTCTGTGGGTTGGTCTTTTGGGTTTTAGGGTATAATTGAGGTGCCTAGAGGGAGGGGTTTAGGACAGACATTTTGCTGACTGTTGGGGAGAGATTGTCGCATGTCGTCGGTTTACTGTTCTTCCTGTGTTTCCTGTCTTAGTCTTTGCCTCTTCAAATCTTCTTGAAGGGACTTGGATGTTTACCCTGGCCAGGTGACAGTGTTTCCTGATTGGGTTAGTATTAGCCTGATATCTGAATTTGCATAACTTTTGCAAATGTATTTTGTCTCTGAATCTTTTGTCTCTTCTCCTATCCACTCCTTAATGCATTGTCATTGATTATGAATTTGTCATTTTCTCTTCTGATGTTGTTTGTTTTGTGATGGTCTATGATTGGTGCTGAATTTTTGTACTTTATGAGCATTATTTTCATTATTTAGATAAATATTATAAATATACAAATGAGTCTGTCTTTATTAGAGTATTTTATTCATGAGTACTGATTTGTCTATATGATCAACAACACAAAGATTACATCGCCATATTTGGTAAATTAGGAAAACATAATAATGGAGATTGGTAAATTGGTATAGTTTTTATAATCACACTAATCCCAGTGCAAAGGAGGCTGTTGGGTAATGGAAATTGGGCCCTGTCTTTGGAAAATTATAAGTTCCTAAGCGCTGGATCAAAGTCGTTCAACCGACCTTCATGAACACTGGGTTCGAATGCACCTGCATCTCAGTTCAAGCGCATCCTCTCTGAAATGATGTACCACTTGAGATCCGACACCTTGGCACCCACCTAACCATTACTGCAAAACATAGACATTTGGATAATCAAAGAATAACCGGAAGCTCTTCAGACAGAACCCCTAGAACGATTTTTTTCTTATGTCACAAATTGTTTTATTATATCATAAACATTTAAAAGCACAGGACCTGTAGAATGCAATCAACAGACCCCTCCCGCCCCCTCTCAGAGCACAACACAAAGCGCAGGTACAATACCAATGCTGTTCAATATTCAGTTAGCACCACTCAATCTGACAAAAAAGATACAGTACTGCAATGTTCTTCCGGGTCTAACATTAACATGCTTTAGTTCTAAAATACCCCACTCGGGGGGCGTGTCCAAGATGGCGGACGAATGAGACGTTCCCGGCGACAAGTAGAGCAGCAGGAGGGCAGAGATCAAGGCCCCCCACCCCAACGCCCGTGCGCAGGAGAGGAGAGAGTGGACAAGATGCACCAGCGAGGAGCGCCCCCCCTTAGGTGCTCCCCAAACCTGCGCACCTGGCTGGCACCTGGGGGCCTGTCGATACGGGGAGGCCCGGCGAGTGTGCTGCCCCGCTGGGTCCTGCACCAAGGCGGCCACCTGTGGGCCACGAACCTGAGGGCCTGAAAAGAGGAGAGATCCAGGGCTCCCCTCCCCCTGCCGCCTGACACTGCTGGCATCTCCAAGAGGAGAGAGGAGGCTCAGCGCGCTGCAGGGGCCTAGAGACAACGATGTCAATCTCGACTGTCCCGAAAAGGCGTTGGCAGATTAACCCACAGTGGTAGGCAGCCCTGACAGACCCTGAGCACCGGAGAAACTCAGCTCTCCCCCCACAGCGATGCAACAGGCCTGGCTCCTGGCCGGAAGAAGTGCGAAGCAGGCGCAGTGTGGGCAGCAGAGAGAGGGGAAGAACGGGCGACCTGTCGACTGAGACCAGGGACGCAGCAAAGCAGTAGGCCCGACAACAGGCAAAGACCCTTGGCCTCCACTCCCAGCTGTGGCCGCGGCGGCCTACCAGTATACGGCCTCTCCAAGAAGAGACCTAGAAAGACGGATCCCTGATGGACAGGTGGGGACCCTTGCAGTGGCTACTGGACCTTGCTTGGTCAGTCGATTCCTGGAGCGATAGCTTGTATCTCAGTGGCATCTGAGCACCCCTGGCGGGCCTGGAAAGGAGGGCCCTGCACCTTGGCGCCTTGCTCTAGACCACGCCGGAGCTCCTGCGTTGAAGGTGACTCCAGCTGGCTCATTAGGGCTGCTTGTCCTGAACCCTCTGTTAAACTAACCCTCTTGACCTGTCGCTCCAGCAGCCCCGCTCGATGTATGTAAACTGGGCTGAAAAGGACAGCTCTCTCAAGGACATTTGTGAAGCAAGGGGGAGCAGCCCCGGACGATAAGCCGACCAGGAACGCTGGAGAGCACAGAGCGGACCCCGACGACAGAGAGGGCCCAGTCACCAAGTTCTTCTTAGAATCTGTTTTTGCATATATCGGAGGAGACCTTCAAACCATGAAGGCAGAGCTTGCTGCAGACCTTCGCGAGGTTCGCCGTGCCCTGGAGGAGGTGGGAGACAGAGTGGCTGCCATAGAGGACCGAGAAACGGACTGAGAGGAGGAGATAGAGTGGCTGCAGCAAGAGGTCCTGCGCCTCAAGGAACAACATGTGGACTTGCAGGCCCATAATGAAGACTTGGAAAATCGTTCCCGTAGGAACAACATACGTATCCGAGGAATGCCTACACATGCTGAAGGAACAAACCTCCGGGACTACGTCTTGGATCTCTTCCAGCACATCCTAGGCAGCTCAGGTAAAACAAAACTGCAGCTTGATCGCATACATAGGGTGGGGGCCCCCAGATTCGATTCTGCCACCTGACAACTTGGTATGCGTACATGATTTTCAAGTAAAAGAGGACATTCTAAAGAAAGCTCGAGATACGCATCCACTCCAATTCCAGGGCCACTCCCCAGTCCTATACCAGGATCTCTCCCGGATTACCTTACAAAAGCGAAGAGAATTTCGTCCGTCACTGAACACTTGCGGGAAGCAGGCATACCGTACTCGTGGGGACATCCCTTCAGAAACATGTTTTGCCGCGATGGAACGCTACATCAATTGAGATCCCTCAAAGAAGCCTGCTCCATGCTTAATATCGATGATCCCCCGGAAACGCAGGGGCATGTCCTTTCCCCTGATCGTAAACCGCAGAAGAGGTCGGGCTGGCGACGAGTCAAGGGAGTCCCCGTCAGAGCGAAGCCAGACCCAGGTACCAGGAGCAAAGAACGGCAATCGGTGGTCCAGGGTCTCTCAGGATAATCCACCCTCTCGGAAACGACCTGAAGCAGAAGGGGTCCACCTGGAACTGATCACAGCTACAGGGTTGAAGGAGGGGGCGGCTTCGGGGAGACCGAAGCACTGCAGGACTGCCTTCACTGATGCCCAACTCCACCTGGAACTGCACATCTTCGGGGGATACGCCCTGGCGGTTATGAAGACCGAGTCTGGAGACGCTCCACAACAGTTATACTACCTTGACGAACTTTGGTCATCACATGTTTTACTCATTGTTATTAATTTGGATTTTCCTGGGGTCTTTTCTATCTTTTTTTCTTCTTACTCCTCCGCACTGCCAACGTTACTTAGGTTTCTGTACCTGCGTCCTCATGGGGCTGCCCGCCTTGTGCCGCTCGCCCTGACTATAGGATTCTCGGAGGAGAGGGTACCATTACGGTATTAAGGTCCCCATTGCAGGACCCATGATCTCCGCATTGTTAGTCTTCATGTTCGGGGCTTTAATAGCCCAGTGAAGTGCACAGGGGTGCTGTCTCTCCTGGAGTAGTCTGGCAAGTCATATGCCCTTATTGACCACTTCCTCACCACACCGTCCCTTAGAGTCTGTGCCAGAGAGGCAAGCATAGAAACCCAATCGCTGTCGGATCACGTCCCAATCGCGTTAACTTTACGGCTGAACATTCTCCAGCCCCGTTCCTCACAATGGCGAATGCGAGACACCATGCTTCAATCCCCTTCCACGGTGGCAGCGATACGCACTGCACTACGGGACTTCCTCCGCAATAATGAACTTGAAGGGGCCCACCTCCCTTGGGTGTGGGAAGCACTAAAACAAAAAGGATTTCTATAGCGCCTTATACGCCGGTCTAGATAGCCCCGATGGGGACATGGAGACCATGGAAACCTATCTCCAGGGGGTCCCCCCGACATGTATCCCAACAGACCTCGCATCCCAGCTAGACCAACCTATTCGAGTGGAAGAGGTAGTAGCGGTTATTGACCATGAAAATATGGGATGCAGTCGCCCTCAAGCACGGATTTAAGACGTTCCCTTCCCCAATGATGTCGATTGTTGACAATCCTGACCCCCCCGGGGATCAGCTCTGAGGTCTTTAACTGCTGGCGTGAATGGGGCTGCAAACGCGTGGGCTCACTTTTCAACCCCCTGGGGGTTATCCCTTTTCACCGGCTGCAACAACATTACTCATTACAGATGTCAGGCTTGTTTCACTATGTGCAGCTGAGACACTGCGTGACCTCCCCAGGCTATGAGCCTGGATCTTCTCGCCCACTCACTCTCTTTAAGAAATGGCTGGTGTGTAAGGATGGAGATAAGCGTCTTATCTCCGAACTCTATGCTCTCCTCTCTGACTGGGGCTCCGCTCCCAAGACCAAGGGCCAGCTATGCTAGGAAGATGAACTAGGGCGTCCTTTCTTCAAAAACGAATGGCAGGATATTTACCATAGGGTGCATAACACAGCGCACAACATGTCCGGTACAGAGGCGGCTTACAAACCTGCTTCCTGTTGGTACTTGACACCTGCACGCATAAATAGCTGGAATAAGGGGCGTTCCAAAAAATGCTGGTGGGGCTGTGGTCAAATGGGCTCCCTCCTTCATCTCCTATGGCACTGTCCCAAACTGGCCAGGTACTGGGACCAGGTCCTGAATGATATTGACCTAGCATTTGACACGACTATACCCCGCTTCCCTGCATACACAATTACAAGGCTGCCCAACCACATGACCTTTCCCCTGCAGTCGACTCGGGGCAGGCAAATGGCACTAGCACTGCCGCTCGATAAGTACTTCTCGCGCGGTGGGGCACAGAGCAGATCCCAGACCACGTAACATGGCTGCACAGACTATGGGTTACCCCGGCGATGGAGCGTATTTCATTGATGGTGGAAAATAAGGCGGCTGCGTACCCGGAGCTTTGGGCCCCTTTCATTAAGATCCCTTCGGCAGAATTCCGGGAAGTGACCTGCCCAAAATACTTGCAGATACTGCAGCTGCTCCCACGGGAGGACAATGAGGGCACTTAGACCTTAGCATGAAAGGGGGACACGATCCTGACCCTCACTAAGTATACTCCTCAAGGAGATCTGGTGGTGGGTGCATTAGTGCGGAGGAGTTGGGGGTGGGGGGAGGGGGCGGCTCGTTGGGTTCTAGTATTGTCCTGGTATCTTTTGCTCTTTCTTTTTCCTAAAATGCCCTTTTTAAAAGTTTAAGAGTACGTATAGCACTGCTAGTCTTAGGGTTGTTGTTAGAGCTGTGTATTCTTTCTCGAAATTTCACTAACGCTGCCGGTCGCTGGTTGCAGGCAGAAAGCTGTTATTGATCTACGGGCCTAAATAAAAAAGAATTGTTCCATAAAATACCATCACAATCCCGCCTACAATCACCTTCTGACATCCTAATCAGAGGTCTACTAATGGTTAGTTGGGGGTAAACACACAACAAACTCTTTTGTGCTTTGGCACAATGGAGCTACACTGGGAAGCATGTGGCTCACTACAATTATCCCATGCTGGCCACATTACAAGTTTGTTAGTTAAAATATCATACTTAGAGATCTATTAACTAAAGGAGGTTCATTCACTACAATGTATTAGTAGTTGTTGCCTGGCATAAAACCAGTCAGTGATGATAGGGAATACTGCAATTCTTGACACATCCAGAAAAATACATGGGATTAGCCACATTTCTGTAACATCCTGTAATTGTCTAGTAGACCAACTGCTTGCTCCCAACAAGCGAGCAAATCAAAACTATAAATTAACAAAGAACACAAACTTTTAAATACCTTGGTGTGCAATTAACAGGACAACTGGCATCCCACTAATTGGTATCCCCAACGGATAAGTTTCAAAAGAGACCAGTTGGGGTGCAAACTGTTCTTACAATCTAAGTTCAAAATAGGGTCACTGCTGGTACTAGAGTTGTGCGAATTCCACCCACCCTCCGGGATACAGAACTTCAACAGCATATACCTTAAAACTGGCCACCTTTGGACAACATTTTAGAACCAGAGACTAGGGAACTGAGCTATATATTAGGAGTCTAATTGCAACTATTCTTTCTGACTTCACCCAAGCAATAAAGAGTAAAGAGAGAATTCAAAAGAGTGACTGGCTGCACCCCGACTTTTGTTTTTGTTTAAATGTTGGGGGTATTGTCCCCCTTGTTTCTCAGGCTATTTTTATTGTTATGTCCTGCACATTGATATGTATCCATGTATATTTTTCTATATGGTGAGATTTATAATAAATCATTTATATTTTTGATTCATAAAAAAAATCTTTCTCAGGATGAAGTTATTGATGATTTTCCCTATGTTTTATTAAACAACAGTTTCTCATTTGATAAATATATATATATATATATATATATATATATATACACATACACCTACATACACACACTTGAAAGACTCCATGGACGAGGTGTTAAGCATCCTCTAAGTATGGAGGGATATTCCGCCAAATAATCCTTTACAGGCAGTCTTTTTTGTCCTTTACAGGCAGTCTTTTTTGTATTTTATGGTACTTGCGTTTGCTTCCCTGATTAGTCTGCCTGTTCATTCGTTATTCAGGGGTCCTCTTTTTTAGGTCTCGCCTGGCGTTGCAGCGCGCATGCGCTGCACGCTCTGCGAGGGCTTCTTGGAATCAATACGGTTTCAGAAGTTGTGTCTTTGCTCCGCCCGTACTTTTCATTGGTGTGCGTCTTTTGGCGTCATTGAATATGCTGAACGGAGTGTGATGATTGTACCGGAGGCTTTTTAGTCCCTCCTGGTTGCCACCCTGTCCTCTTTTGGCCCCGCCCCCCCGGACTGGATCTTTTACTGGCGGCGTGACACGGTGGGTTTTATAATGACTGTCGGCACTTTTTTTTTTACCATTGTTTGCGTGTGGGCTGTGCGTTTACTCGTGGGTGACGTTTGAGTGTCGGCACTTTTTTTTACCATTGTTTGCGTGTGGGCAGTACGTTTACTCGTGGGTGACGTTTAACTAATAATGTATTTAATTTGACGATACTTTATTTAACGCCATGGTCCCCGGAGCCCCCCCCCCACGGCTGCTGCTGCTCCTCGCCCTGTGAATGGTGTTTGTGTTCAACGAGCCGCAGCAATCAGAACCCAGCAGCACGCCCCGGCGGCCATGTTGTTTCGTGGACTTGGGAAAGTCTACATTATTTTCTGCAAACACCCACCCTCTTTTATAGTAAGGCCTGCCTTCCTCCCTCTCACCGGTGACACGGACGGCTCCTCCCCGCACCGAAGTCTCGGCTCTGAGCTCCGCTGGGCCTCACACGCCGGCTTCTCTCCGTCCTAGCGCCATGGTCCCCAGAGCCCTCCCCCACCCCCCGACTGCTGCTGCTCCTCGCCCTGTGAATGGTGTTTGTGTTCAACGAGCCGCAGCAATCAGAACCCACACTTTGGTCAATAACGAGAAGAAAGTCTGCCTATGTGTTGCGGACGATAAGCAATACAAATCTTATCTATACATTGCATTGGAAATTGTAACCTAGGATGGATGATGACACAACGCTAATAGTAATATTGTCGGGAATGTGAATTTTGCCCGTGCGCCACCCAGCTGAGGTCATAGCTAAAAGGGAAGGCTGACTTTGCTAAATGAGTTTAGTGTAATCAGTGAACGCCTGCAAGCGACTTGGTAGCCGGGTTTCTCGCACATGCGCAGAGAGCGGTAGACCCCATTGGGTGTTGAAGCGAAGTAAGCTGTGCATGTTAAAAACTCAGTGACACCAAAACCTTTGTCACGCCCTACAAATGTATCAATATCGTATCCTTGCCATATTAAGGGTTAATAAATCACCCCCTGCAATTATTTGATAGACCAATCCTGACCGCTTTTAGTAATCTTGATGGCCGCACTTGAGATTGGTAAACTTTTCTTCTTTATTTAGCAGGAACTGGCACACATAGATTACCGGATTTGTCCAGAATCACAGGGGTTTGAGCTGAAGCCGGGACTCGATCCTGGATCCCAAGTTCAAAAGTCTGCAGCTTTGGCAGGCCCACCCGTCGCTCCTGGTTTGTTCTTTCGGTTTTTTCAATAGCAATGTTTTGTTTATTTAGCACAGGGAGTCTGGTTTCAGTTACTTTGAATGTCGGAAAAGTGCTTGTTTAATTGGTTAGTGTTACTATGTTCACCACAGCTTCAACTGCATTTCAGGAATTTGAATACTCGTGTGCTGGCAGAAAATATGGTAGAACGTTAAATCACAAAACTCCTAGTAGCCATACGAGATATCAGTGTTTTTCTAATATAAAATAAAAAATAAGCTGCGTTTTCCTTTATATTGATAAACGTGCATCCACGAATGAGAAATCTGTTTTAATAGGGCTGCGTCTCTCGCATAGTGAAATGTAGTCTCTTTTTTGTCTCTATCAGACACACGGGCGTGTATGCTTGGTAGGTGGCACCGAAGCCTCTTTCACATTCCTTGTCCTGTGAGTCTCTGGCATTTAGCGGTATTGAGTCGCTTTACTAAATCCCGTTTACGTCTCAGACCTCAGCCTGACATAAACGCCATCAGAGTGCATCCAAGCAACTCCCCCTAAGCAAATATGTGCTGTTCTTATGCTGTCCCTGTATTTAAATCGCAAAGTGCTGCTATTCAGGCATTGGGAGCAATAAATGCTCATACAAAACATGAATTTAGCAATCCAAGTGTTTGTTAGTAGGAACTTTGTGCCATTGAGACAGTTATTTCTTCTTTCTTGTATTGCTTCTTGGAGTTTGCCTCTCTGTGTACAAGTTTAAAAATGTCCATATAAATCACCTGGCCAAATCTCTTTCTTTCTTTGCCCCTATTCTTCTACATCTCACACTCCCCCTTGCATAAAATGGAACCAAGGGCAATTATTTTTCTATCTCCCACCTTCTGACTGTCATTCCCACATCTGAGGCTTCTATCCCTAATTTCTCCCGATACATTCTCGCACCCTACTTCACTATCCCCTGTCCTAAGCTGGTTTACAACCACTGTCTCTGACCCATTTATCAGTCTTACTCTCTCTCTATCCATTTAATCTCTTTGCTGCTCTTTTCCCCAAATACTTCTTTTCCATGCATTGATTCATTCTGAAACAAGTAGAAGTATCTCTTCTTTCTCATCAACCCTAGCTTTCCCCTACTATCCTTCCTCCAGCCCTCAGGATTTCCTTTCATATCCCTCCTACTACTCTTCTACTACTCTATCCTTCCTTATACCTCATACTACTCTCCACACTTTCCTTCATTCAAAATAACGCTAATCTCCTCCACGCTTTCTTCCTTCTCCCTATTTGCTCTCCCCCGCCCCTTTCTTCTGCCTCATTCTATTCTACTCCTCACTAAACTTCATTAACCCTCATGCTATTCTAACCATTCTCCTTCCCAAATCTTAAACACTGCTCTTCTCCTAACGCTATGCTTTAGACTACTACACAGCTAACAAATATAATTCTAACAACATAGAACCACAACATATCACAAACATACACTAAATAATACAAAGCTATAATACAATACCATTAGCAAAGCAAATGGTTTAACTTAAACAAAGGCGAGACCTATTGCATTTCCAATGCTTGTTGATTTATTTATGGCTGCACCCGACTTGACACTGTCCTAAAGCCAGGGCTCGAGTCGGGGTACCACGCGGGTGGACGCCGTCCCCCCACTTATTTTACCGGGTTTTTACCGGGTGGACGCCGTCCCCCCTGCCCAAAAGATGGAGCCGGTACCCGAGTCTGCACCTGCGCGCGAATGATAGCCTTTCAAATGCACCCGAGGCTCAGACTAATCTCCCCTTTCACCTCGCGCCCTCCCCTTGCCAGCCTTTCTCAGAGCACAGCCGAGGCGCCAAGGCTTCAAGGAGCTGCGCTGTCAACACTGCCGAGCATGTCACTTCCAGGGACCCCGACAGATGCCCGTAGTGCCTACGGCCCGAGTCTGTAATAACCGTGTAATCCGAGGAATGGGTGGGGTCCTGTGTATAGTGCGTTCTCGTGTTTTGAGTGACTGCCACTTATTGCAGTATTATACCTCTTCTTGTATCTTGTATGTATTCACGCATTTCAGATGGAGACAGGCACATTTCGTGACGTCACTTCCGGTGACACCACCTAACTTGGTGCGTCCCCCCACTTCTTTTTTTAGGACTTGTGCCCTGCCTAAAGCCTATGGTAAAGAGAAAAACACAGCGTTCCTTTGTTGTTGGAAAGAGGCAGACAGCTGCTCCCACGAAGAGGGACAACACTAAGTGGGTTAGGGATGACGAGGCTCACCAGAATCACAGATGTTAAATGTGTTAGCTTTGAGCTTGGGCGAGACAAGAGTACTGCTTGGACACAGCTGGGTGAGTTCACTGGTTTTGACAAAAGTGCTAATGAGGAAGATGCACCATTTTCGATGACCATATTCAACTGAAAGATTCACCATTTGCGACCTTCCAGACTGAAGCTCACATATAGCAGTAACTGTGAAACTCAGAATTGAGGCTCAGCTGAGGGAGGTCGAATAGTTGATAAACTCACGCTCAGCTGAGAGAAAAGAACTAACTTTGATACTTGAGACTCCTATGTA
The DNA here is from genome assembly GCA_963921515.1 of Calotriton arnoldi. Classification (NCBI taxonomy): domain Eukaryota; kingdom Metazoa; phylum Chordata; class Amphibia; order Caudata; family Salamandridae; genus Calotriton; species Calotriton arnoldi. The sequence goes on from CAWUFW010000400.1 coordinate 3,824,131, forward strand.
TCTGAGGGGCAGCCACTACTTGTGACTCTCACGATGCGAGTTATATTTAACAGAGGTATACTAGAGGTATTGCAACTACATCTAAAGGAGGTGCGCTAATTGGTGATGCTAAGGAATAAAACTCAGTGTATGGAGGCAATCTAGGTTTGAAAGGCAGGGTCAGCTGAGAAAGATGCACTAACTGGGTCAGGGGCTAAACTGAGTGAGGTGCACAACTTGTGAAAATTAAGACAGAGGCATGTCTGAGAGATGTGCATTAATTGTGAAACGAAGGATGGTGGTTAACTTGAGTGAGGTGCACCAGTTGTGGTTCTCACCTGGTAGCAGTTAACTACTAGTGACCCCAGGACTCCCGCTCAGTTGAGCAAGGATTACTTGTTTTAACAATCTGAGGTTTAAATTTGAATGGGTGAATTAACTATGATGTTCTGGCAGACATAAGTAAGGAGCCTGGTTGTTAATCTCTGGACTAAGACTATGATTTAAAGGAAGTACATCAGATGCAGCACATCATGGTCTTTACACTCCTTACCTCCTGCTGAGGATTCCAGATTACATGCTTCACATCCTGTGTGTGGGAGTTCAGGACACTGACACACTCATATTCATCGTCCTCATCCACTGAAAAAGAGCAGAAAGCACAGATTAGAGAGGGCAGGGCACAGATTAGAGAGATGGAATTTGAGGTATATGAGACAGCCTGTGATGGAGTTTACACTAGTTTACACAAAATCTTAATAAAATGTCTTGAAATTAAAAACAATACCATAGTAGATGGTGAATAGATAAATTATGAATGCATTTTCTGAAAAGCAGAAAGGCACAACTTTTGGGACCAACCAAGTGAGCGAGTCATTTCTTGCCAAGGATATTGATAGCGAAAACGTTTCTGAGGACAGAGAAAGGACAGGTCATTAGGATACAACTTTGGATTTCAACACTGATTCTTGATGTCACTCTTAGTCTGGCCCCAGAGGGTGTGTTTGCAGGCAGGAGGTCAGACTTGCAAAACTCCAACAACTAATAATCAACCTTAGGGTCGGGAGTGGAGACTTTGAAGCCCTATTTGAACTTGAGGAATTATTTCATGAGATGTTCTTTGGCTGTTTCCTTAAGTGGTAGTGTAATACCACAGAATGCTGAGGTTTCTAACGAAAGAGATCCTTAACTGGATGAAGGTGCAAGGCTGTCCTCCCAGACATGACAAGCAAGGTGATTATCAAATCTCTGCATGTTCATTGTCATGTTCATCTAAACCAGAGATCGGGACCAGAGGATTCAGAAAATACAGTTCCTAATTTATCAAAGGCACAGTGGAAGTTTGAAACGCCTTTCTAACTCGCAATGTGCACTTTGTGAAACACTGCAAATCAGAAAGACGAGGGGATGTGAAAGGACCACCTCCCTCCCCTGACCCTTGGAATCGCAATGCAAAGCATCAGTGGTTTGTGACCCCAAACACTAATTGGATGTTGATAGCAAAAAGTAGTTTGCACTGATTCCCAAAGTGCAAGGTGTGCATGAGGGACAAAGTGGTGCTGCAAGCAGATGGACCACTACATATTTCCCCAAAGTCATTCAAATATTACCAAATCTTTTTTGTTTACCTCAGCCCCTGGTGCGACTAACCTTATAACGTTGTAATGAAGATCACCCTTAAGTAATCGGGTTGTTTCTGGTTGGAAGGTGAGAAGTGGTTTTAAGTCTCATTTTCAAAGGTTCAAGGAGATAATCCACCTGCAAGCCTATCTGCAAGTGCAAGGGAAGGTGCTCTATTTTTTCTTGAACTCTAAAGATAAAGAGGGAAATTTGCCGTTTCTCCAGGGTCGCCCCAGAGTTTTCACCTTTTGCTGGACAATATAATTTTGCTGGCTGTAAAGCTCTGTGCGCTTTACCCCTGCTGACCAGTGATAAAGTTCCTGAGCTCCTCCCTTCTACATGGTGAAACTGGCATACTCCTGATCGGCATGTTAAATTTACAGATAAGTCTCTAGTATATGGTACAAAGGGTATCCACAGTCTGAAAATGAAATGTTACTAGTGGATGACAGCACCAGGGGTGGCTCCTCCGCAATGGCAGAGGAGCGTCGCCCCACTGGCTCAGAACCAGCAGTGAAAAATAAACGATATACTATAATTGTTTTATTTTTCATTTGCCAGCTCTGAGTCAGCGTGCGAAGGGAGGGGCCGGGGCCATGGGAGGGGGACTGGTTTGTGCACTTATAAGTGCGCATGTGTTTTTGGCCGGCCGTCTCAGGCTGGCCAAACACACATGAGCACTTACGTTTCTCCAACCGGGCTGTATTGAACAGCCGGGTTGGAGAAACAGTACAGACTCCCTTTCCTGAGCAGAGCGTCAAACCAGCCCGCTCAGGCCCATCTCTGCACTGCTCTCATAGCATGAGAGCAGCACAGGGATTGCACAGGGAGTCTCTGCTGCTGTCCCACTGTCTGCTGGGACCAGGAAGCAGCAGAACACCGAGGCGCGATACGGCCGGCAGCTTCAGGTAAGTGTTTTGTTTTATTACCCCCTTCGCGCTTCCCGTCACGCACTCACCCTCCTCCCACTCCACCACCTCTTTATTGTGTCGGCTGCCATTGGACAGCACCCAGTGTGCCATCCATTACAGTGACAATGCAAGCATGACTGCAGGCCTACCATTTGTAGCCCTTCTTGCAGTTTTAAAATGCAAATTCCACCTTTCAAAATTACCCCTTTTGACAAGTCAAAACCTTCCCTTTGAATATTTAAAGTCACCCTTATGTAGCCTTATTGCCCATAAGGCAATGTGGTGTTTAAAGTAGGACATGTCGGAATTTAATGTTCAACATGTCCTTACAGTCAAAAAGCCCCAAAAGCTTTTTTCACATAGCAAGGCTGGCTGTTCCATAGGAAAACACTGGGTTTCAGTATTACATTTAATAATGCTAATTCTGGTTAGGAAAGGGTTAGAAAATAATTAAACAACTACTTTTAACAGTTATTATACATCCAATTCAATAGTGAAGTTGGATTTTTGATAAATATTAAAAGGGAAAGATCCTTTTAGAAACTTACCTTTTCCTTGCCTTAAGCCCTTAGAGGCCCATTTGCATTTGTCCTCACACTTCTGCTCGCCAGCAATTAACATTTGAAGAGGTGTGAAAAGTGCTGCCAGAGCAAAGAACAAATGCCTGATGTGGGGAGGCATTATTATTCCCTTGACAGGATGAGCAGTGGGGTTGCGCCCAGGATCTGGATTAATTTCAAGGAGGCCTCCCCTGTTACAGGCCCATGTTAGCTGAAATCTGGACAGGACCCTTCCTTTGTCCCCCGAACCACGTAGGCTCCAATCACAGTGGGCCTGTTTTTGACATTAGAGTGCTGGGGTTACAAATAATACTGGGGCCCACCACAAAGGGTGCGAGCAGGATGCCAAAACAATAATTGTGTATCCATTGTCTGGCTGCTGGAAAACTCTACGTTGTTCTACCAGAATTCTATCTCTGAGTTTAATATGGGTACAGTGGTTGCCCCAAACTGGATTTTAGAGTAGATGTAGGAGGACAGTAGGATGGCCATAGTAGATTCCCCACACACACCCAGCCCACAGAGCCCAAGTTTAGTGTTGCCAAAGACTTCCGCAATCTTGAAAATGCCCAAAGTGAGTAGGGATGGCCCCAGGAACTTTTACCCCATTGGTTAAGGCATGCCCAGAAGTCATTCCTGCCCACTAGCTCGTGCCAGGCAAAACTGTGTTACCTTCAGGCACCCACTTCAGAAACTTCCTACACCTGAGGAAGACCAGAAGAGGACAGAATTTGCTATCTGCAATCTGAGAAGAGCACTGAAGACTGGACCTTCTCTCTCTTGTACCCAGGACAAAGAAATTCACTTCAAAGGTCATAAGGCTGACATACTGTTAAAGCTACAGAGAAACAACAAGCTACGAGTCGCCTTTTCAAGCAACTACCCAGCTGACCAGTAGCAACTGGACCTGGACTGTACCCTGCTGTTTGGTATCTGCCTGATACACTCCGATTCTTTAAGTGCCTCCCATGATGTCCTGGTTGAATTTAGAAGTGGCGGATTGGGACTTAAAGAACTATCGTCAGAAGGTAAAATCTTTGACGAGGATGAACCTGGTTGGTGTATCCAGCCGTGCTCCATCATAGTCAGCGTCAAATTGTGCCTAGGTCCCGCTCTACTGTGACCATTGGCTATCATTGACACTTTATGCTTCTTGGCGCTATTCCTACTTAAAACTTTATAAATGTAGTTCTCAAGTTCATCTTATTGGATTTTCGTCATTCTGGTGTCATGTTGTTTATTAAATTATACTCTATTTTTCAAATTCGGTTCGGGATTTTTATTATTTTGTATTTTGACTTTATTACTGTTTTGGCACTACATAAATACTTTAAATATTCCCTACGTAAAGCCTGCCTGCTCTGTGCAGTAGCTACCAGCGGCTTCAGCTCAGGTTAGTTTAGTGACTTTGAGGGTTCACTCTTACAAGAGTTGTGATCATTCCTTAAGGTACGTAGTCATCCACACCGAATATTAATCCAATTTCTCACAGATACTCACTAAGAGAAGCTGCAGTCTTAGAGGCGATAATACAGTTAAAAACAGGATTTAATTTTTTTCCAGGAATGGGAATTAAGTAAGGATAACAGGAATTGCACGCAGAATAGTTTTAGAATGCCAACTGCAATTATTAGAAACAATACAGGTTTACGCTCCACATAGTATCATGTAATATATGCATGGATGTGCAGTCATGTGGCTAAGATCAACTCATAGTTCTTATTATTGAGGTAAATACAAAACACCAGATTTTTCCTAGCGTAATATAGCCCCAAATGAATAAATTTGTTTGTTTTACAATTACATTATGCGTCATTGTTTGCTTCAAATCGCTTGCATTTTCTGTTTTCATATTTTTTATATAAATGAACTACATATTATTTAATTTCAATCCTTTGTTGTTTTTTTAAACAACAAAAGGGCTACAATGCCATAACAACGGTGATTAGCACTATAAAGGTCTGAATAACATAACACATACTGTAGAGGTTCATGATTAATGTAATGAAACAAATATAAAAAAATACTATTAAAATTAAATGATTCTGGTCAAATTTGGAATGGGGTCTAGAGGATTATTCCGACCAGCAGCTTCCATTAATAATTTCTCTTGTCTCAAAATAATATCCTCCACAACATCACACTGACACAATGTTCTGCCTGTGTTACAAGATGTCGGTGTGCAACCAGCTGGCAGAAGGAACATTGCCTTATTCTGATTAACTGTGGCACAAACATACTTGTTGACCTTAGTTTACTGTTCAAAAGAAGCACAAATTCGGCGCCTGTTTTTCAATTGGCGAGACCCTTGGGGCTTCACATCTTGAATAGTCTTTAGGGGTCCGCATGTAAAAAAGATTTATAGCGGAGGATTCCCGTTTCCAGTTGAAGGCGTTTACCCCATTTTTCCCTCAGAGTATCAGCCCAGGCTTACAATCCTTTGAAGGCCTGCAGATAAGTAAATATAATCGCCTACTATCAACCAATAGCAGTCACATAGTAGTTTCGGCATTAATTATGGACCGGCAGTACGACATGTGAGAACTGCAACCTACATTGCCCTCCTAATACAACAGAGGAACCTCCAGACTTTTCTGGGTTCATGTTCAGATGCCCCCCCCCCCTCCACTCTCCTGAAAGTAACCAATAAGACCGGTCCTGATGAAGGTGGAAGCTACCTTTTCCCACCGAAACATACGTTGACCAGACGGTTGGGAATCCCTTAAGGACAACACCAAAGCGGATCAAAATTGTGATTTGTTCAGTCCGTAACTCTTGTCATCGGTGTGTCAGCCAATTTCTGGGGGTTCCCTACTCATTTTTGTGTGTGAGACTGTTTTGTTCGTGAGAGTGTGTTATGAGAGGTGAGATTGCTTGATGTGAGGCATAGTTGCTTGGGGGTTATGTGCATGTATTACGTGTATTAATATATGTGTTTTTCTATGTATTTTAATTGCAAATAATATTCGTTGTACATGTCAACTGTATAATAATTCGAATCAATTGTTTATCATGATTCTGTACACACTTTTACTAATAGATATGTGATAATTTAAAAAAAGAAAAAGATTAATAAAAACAATATATTTTTGCATATTCAAGCATGGTAAGACTTATTTCTGTGGGACAGCCTGTTTTGAGCCTTGCATTGGCCATAAGATAACGAGATTTAGGTCTGACAGGAGCATTATCTATGTTAATTTCTTCACTGCCTGTGTTACAACCCATCTCGAGCTCACAGCAACGAGATATCCATAATTACATTAATACCTTAACCAGATTAAATTACTTTCTTCTTTGGGCCGACATTAAAACCTTCACCTGACTCACAGTAAGATTTACACCTGACTCAAATTAATGTGCTCTCCTTGTTCGTATTAGTGGACTCTCCTGGCCCGCATTCGTGAACACCTTCGCCTGGCGCATACTAACTCTATCTACAGGCTCACATTAACGTCTTCATCTGGCGGATATTAATAACTTCCCTACCCACCTGTTTACAATAATGTCCTCCCCTGGATCACTTTATTTTTCTCTAACAGCACATGTTAATGCCATAATCTGGTTCACTCTAAAGCCCTCAAAGCACTCACATCAATGCACTGTCCTGGCTCACTTTAATGCCCTGTCCTGTTCACGTTGAAGTCTCCTCTCCAGGCTTACATTAATGCCCTCGCCTAGTTCAAATTGCTACCAATGCTACTCTTGCCATGGCAAGAAAAACAGATTTATATAAAAATAAAAGATAGTGTATTTTCAGAAGGTTTTTGTTTTTCTAGCATTAGTACTCAAAGCACTCACCTTCCCACACCCAGACGCTTTTGTCGCGGCTGCAGGTGGCCAGCAGGCTGCCTGAGGGGGCCCAGGCCACAGATTTCACCTCATTTTCGTGCCCTTCTAGTGTGGTGACGCACTGCCGGAGAGAGGACAGTGAAATTGAAAAGCTATACCTTACAGCCGTGATGGCTCTCAAAATCTTCATGGACGCTACTCAAGAAACTACCCACCTCAAACTCTGACTGGTTCTTCTTCCAGATGCAGGTGGTGGCATCAAAACTTGCTGAGGCCAGATAATTGCCACAAGGTGACCAAGCTACCTTCCTGACGGTCCTCTGGTGACCTTCAGCAAGTACCGACTTGCACACCCATGCATCACCTGTCAAGAAAGAAAATAGGGACAGGGCAAAGGCAACATCAGCAGCAAGGAAAGCATATTCGCTGTTGGGCAATCATTTATACAAGAATCCAGTAATGTGCCTTGCTTGTTCTATTTTACTCCAGCTATGCAGACCTCCTCCAGCCTCCTACAAGGGCTCTGGGAGCCTCCTCACAATCCTAGCAGTGCCTGAGAAGGACCTGAGAAGGTTGTGTATCGTTCAGCAGTGGTGTGTTGGTGCTAAAGGGCTCCAACTAATTAACCTTGCACCATCAAAGTCACATGAGTGCTGTAAAGTGTCCACTTCCTCAGAGAATTGCCCTCTTAGTATGTGCTTCTTCCAACAGTGCCAAGAGCGTGTCAAAGGACTCTAGCAATGCTTATCAGTGCTATATGACTCCAGAAGTTTGGGCTTCCAAGTGGATAACTCTGGCACAGAACCCCATCCAAGTAGGCTTCCTCCAACAGTACCCTGAGAGTGCAAGATCTCTTCAGCAATTTGCACTTACTACTATGTGACTTCTGTGGTGTGAATTTCTTCCAGCAATTCCGCACCACCGAAAGCACACCAGGAGCAGTGCACAGTTAGTCTCAACAAGCTACATCATCTAAGTTATTACTAATAAATCCATGGGAAACCACCATCCTCCTTTGTCGTTCATTGACCATCTCACCCTCATTGCTCGGTTCACCCATTGACTGAAGCCACCTATGTGGCATGCAGAGTGATGTACAATAAAGACAAAGAAATGTGAAATAGTACTCTAGGAGATTTCCTACAGGAGTGCCCAGTAAGTGCTATAGGCTTGCTGTCAAGTGTAGGGTAGTCCAGAGAGAGGATACCACTATGAATCTAGATGCCAGAAGGCTGAATCTTCGGATACCACAAATGCCTTCGGAATGCGTCTTGAGGCAGACGTAGGTGATGTTCTGGGGACCCCAGCGGATGTACCATGTCAATGACAGGTAAAATAAAAATAAACTTTTCTTTTCTGACTGGACAGGGAAATTGAGTGTTTGTAAAGGCAACTGAAAGTTACATTGTAGTGAATGGATTGAAAAGAGAGGAGCTAGTTTTGGTTATGTTTTGGACAGTTTACTTACAGGGGAAGTGATAAAGAGCAAAGCGTAGTAAACAAGTTCTAAGCAGACTGAGCCTTCCACACCAATGCGCCCTTTTACTGAACACTTGATTTCATTCTTAGTGAGAACTGAGATGTGTGCAAGTACACCTCGCAGCACAGCTGAACGCAATGAATTTAGGGCTCTACAAAAGGTAGTTCTAGGTGTGGAAACCCCCCCTGGGCTCTGGTTATTTTTAGAAAAGTGGCCAGGGCTTGCCTCTGGTACCTCATCACAACCTGCAAGTCACAGGGTCGAGATCTGGCTAGTCCACTCACTGTGTTTGCCTGCTAATTATCTGCAGTGCTACGAGTCCACTACTGGGATAGAATGCTCAAATGGCTGTCAGTACAAGTGCATGTGCGGACACGTGTGTAGGTGAATTAGATTTTATCTAAGGGGTTCTGACCAGACCAAAGAACATATGTTCATTCTGGACTTTGGGCGCAACGTTTTTTTGTGTGCAGGCCAGTACACAGTGCAACTAAAATTGTGGTCTAATAAAGATTGTGGAGTTGTCTGTACAATACAGAAATGTAAGCATGTGAGTGCATGCTAGTGTGATACTGGGTAGCTCCTATGGAGAGCATGCTTGTGTGCAGAAGGATGTATGTTTACAAAAACGTTTGAACATATTTGTGCATCTTGGTGCATACTTGCGAAGAAATACATATTTCGAGTGGCTTCTGAGTACCATCTCATTCATCCCAAACCCCATACCACTACTATGATCCCCAAAATAACCCTTTCTAGACTCTTCCCTACCCTACCCCTCCATGCATCATCTCATGCCTCTTTTACTATTCCGATCCCCCAAAACAAGCCTTTATAAATCTTCCCTCCGACTCGTCCCCCTCCACCTCCCTTTTACTCATCCCAAGCCTCCTCCTATTGCTATGAGCTCCAAAACATCCCTCCACTAACCTTTTCAATCCAAATAACAGATTAACATGTCCACCACTCAAATTAATTTCATATTTCATTATACTAATTCACCACTAATCCTTTACGGGTTCCGGAGTAGCGTACTACTTACCGAAAAAGTGCTTCAACAACTCATCAGGGGTAGCAAGCTCTATATAAATGCAAACCTTTTTCCCTCCACTATCCTTCTCAATCCAAATAACTGACTAACATATCCGCCACTCAAATTGCTGTTCCGGAGTAGTATGCTACTCACTGAAAGAGAGCTTCAACACCCCATCCGGGGTAGCAAGCGCTACATAAATGCAATGCTTTTTCCCTCTTCTATCCCTCCACTATCCTTCTCAATCCAAATAACTGACTAACATATCCACCACTCAAATTACTTTCGTTTTTTCACTATACTAATTCACCACTAATCCTTTATGGGTTCTGGAGTAGCGTGCTACCCGCCGAAAAATCGCTTCGACGCCAGGCCAGGGGTAATAAGTGCTATATAAATGCAATTACAATACAATATGCTGTGCCTTCTGTTTCTGCGTTGGAACGTACCCTCCTTGCCCCAGATTCTGATGGAGCGATCTCCTCCACAAGATGCCAGAAGCGTTCCAGTGGGGTTCCAGGCCAAGAACCAGCAACGAGAGTCCGGGTGGGCGGAGACACGACTGAGCAGGGTCAAGGAGTCTTTCATTCTGTCACCAGTGTCTAGGAAACCCTCACTACAGAATGCACTGTCAGGGTCCTGCAGAGAGAGGAAGAGTGATAGTCAGTTCATATTTAATCCCTCATTTCTAATTTTTGTTACAGTTGTTTACTGCAAGTTGCCAAGTCTTTTTTCCTGGTTCTGGGCATGTGATGAATATTAGGCAGTAACAGTGTTTGATACTGTGGTTTATCTCCAGTCTCCTAGATACTATTACTCACAATGGTGAACCAAGTCTCTAAAAGTAGCTGTGGTTGAGTAGTCGCAGTTCATTATTAGAGGAGACGGGTGGGAATATGAATTCAAATATGAAATAACACAATAGTTACCAGACTCAAAGAAGCAACGTCCAGTCAGAAGTATTTCTTTAAAAGCAAATACTTCTTTAATAACCAATCACTAAAAATGAATGGTTAAAAGATAATACAACAGATAACTATTGAAGTGCCTTACACGTGAGTTTGCTGAGATTTAACCCTAAACACAACCCTAGGTTAGTCTACGGTGACAAACACAACCAAGAGCATGTGTACGGGGCCAACTTCATCAGCACTTCGGAATGGCTCAAATCTTTGGTGTTACAACAGGGCTTGCTACTAGAGGTATAGTCAATGGAGACTGTTTCAACAGATGCCAGCCCAAACCATCACTGCACTACGATAGAGCTCGGTAGGCTTGCTGCCTGCAGCAAAGTTTGAGTATAAACTCTATAAACCCAATTGGGAAGTGCAAAGTTTGTGGGGCAACTGGGCTTTTTGGGAAGGGTAGCACAGTCAGTGGGTTTTCGCAGTGCCTCGGTGTATCTTGGACCTCAATTACTAATTGATGCACTCATGGAGATAAAAGGGATCAGTATTTAGAAAATATTTTAAGACCGTTTACTTGTTATTTATTAAGACGATTACAAACTGATGTATGTGGCCCTCCAAATAATTCAGTGTTATAAATGTGTCAGAATTTGTATGATATGATGTGGAGGAAGTTACAGAGGAATCATCAAGGGATGTTCTTCAGGCTGATATTTCTCGATCACTACTGCCAGTTGCATGTAGGCTGATTGTAGGTGAGCTGGAACAGTTCTGTTTGTAGACACTTCCTAAAAAACATGTTGTTAGGCACTGCACTCATGCTTGGGTTCAAAATATTCCACAGTCTCAGACCCGGGACTCCCACTGATGTATCTTCCTGTACGATGCACTTGAAAGTTCATCACAGCATGCAGAATCCTGTTGGGTGCGTAACTAGGTATTATTTCTTAAAGGTATCTTAGACATTTCCCAGTTGATCTGGTGTACTGTGCAGAGAACTATGAACTTGGGCGCTTCTTATCTACTAGCAGTTGATTTTCATTCTGTGTGATCAGCCATTCTCAGATTCAAGCACAACCTGGTTTTCACGACTCTGCAGCCTGTTGATGAGTTTCTTTGTGAGTAAAGGTTAAATAATGCGAGTGTCTAATTGGACCATGACCAAAACTCCTGAGATTCCACTTTTGGTTGGATTGGAGGATTTTCCAAAGAAAGGAAAGCTGCATGTTGATGTCCTTGACCACTACATTAGCATGAGGCACAAAGGAGAGCACTGCATCAAAAATTACACCTGGGTTCCTTACTACACCCAGGTCCGTGGTGGCATGCCTAGATAGAGAGGGTAGGTTAATGTCAATTCTACCCAGCACCAAGATTTCAATCCTGTCTTTATTCATGTGCTGTAGTCATAGATCCGAAATTGTTTAGCACAAATTTAACTATAGAACCGTAGAGCACTGTGAAGAGAAGTAACACAAAGCAGGGGTGAGTCTGTGGGTACAAGATGTGGACAAGTCAAGCAAAGGCAGGTGGCACTCTTCAGGTAGATTAACAGTGGGAAGTTTCAAGGAGAGGAGGTGTTTGAAGAAATAGAAATTGGGTTTGAGTTATTTCTGATACTGTTATTGATGGCCCTTGGCACATTCAAACTAGGATGGTGTTTCACAGCCTCCAAGAGTAGCAGGAGATGGTCTGGGTCCGGTTTTCTCCTTGCATTTCTGATCTCCAGTCCAGTAATGCTGCTGCTGCTGCTGAGTGGCGTGCAAACCTAACCTGAAGTATAGATTTTGGGAGCCAAGTACAGTGGAGTACCATAAATGATTTAATTGTGGAAGACGTCGGAGGTCTTTAAGATAATGCAGAGGGGGGTGGATAGTGGAAGCCTCTTAGAACTGGAGTTATTTTGTGAAACTTTCGAAGTCCTTTGAGAAGGCTCACGGCAATATGGAAATCCCTCTTTAAGGTTGTCCCAGGAGCCTCTGTGATGCTGGCTACGAAAGTTTTTCCTCTGGCAAGATGGGACATGACCTGTGCCTTGTCGGTCATGCTAAAGTTGTCTTCGGCAAAGTAGACTTAATCTTTCAGCACAGGGACAATTGATGCTAGGCTGTGCTAGCTTTTTATCAGTAGGGTTTCTGAAGCTGAGGGAGATGCATTGTAGTGTAGTAGCCTAAGCAATTTGAGTGGTCAATGAGTAGATATATGAAGCCATCCAGCTCCATTTCACAGAATTATTCAGGGTCCAGGGTATGGGGAATGCAACAACAAAACTGTGCCTGACAAGGGCACAGAGAAAACACCTGTCATCGCTTCAGTGATACACCCCAGGTATCATGATTTGTGGCCATACCTTTCCGCTCTCATCATGTGCGCAAGTGCAATATTCTGACCTTCAAAGTTCTGCATGCATTCAGAGGAAAGAAAGGCACTTGGAGCTTTGGAAATGCTTGGAGATAGGCTTCGAGTCAACTGAGGACGCACTATGCAAGGCGCCGGAGTGTAATCCAGGCAACTATATTTCCCATGAATTGTTAATGGCAGCAAGAGCATGTCGAGAGAGTTGTTGCTAGACAATTGAGATAAATTGTTGCTGCAGGCAGAACTTTCCTACCAGAAAGTGTGTAAAATCTCTGAGATTTATTGTTTACTTTTTGAAAGTGTATTTGAAGTCCAAATCGAATACAGAGAAGTATTCTTGGTAAGCCAATAATATTGTGGGTGGACAGTAACATCCATTGATAATGTACAGTATCAGAGATAATCTCTAAGGAGTATAAACTCATATCTTCTTTTTGCTAAATAATATAAGGAGCGGGAAGGATCCTAATCTATTTAAAAGACTTTTTGATATGTTTCTCACAAAGCATATATTCTATTATGGGAGTGATATATTATTAGGGTAGTGTTTATTTGGGATCAATTTGAACTCCAATTCTGATGAATGTCTCTTACGTTACAGTTCAAGAAAACAACTGTGAATATGTGTTCAAACCAGACAGCATGTTCCACAAATAACAGAGAAGAGAGGAGATAATTTTAAAACTCTTATGACCTTGATTACATAGATATTATTTATGATTTAGTTCCAGGAATATCAGAGTTCCACGGATAAACAGTCTAAGACAAAGATATTTTGAACATATATATCATTTGTTATAGCAAAAGGTAGATGCTGGAATATATTAATAAGATACTAAAGATATTAATCTTGCCTTTAGATATCTACTGTAACACAACAGATGTTGGTACACAGTAAATAGACAAGTCAGAATGGTGATAACCTGTGCTTTAGTTTTCTCACATATCCCATTTCCCCTTTCCCTAGGTGTACAGATAAGCAACATATTACAATCTTGAATGGTTGCCTGGGGATTTGAAGAAGTGAAGAAAAGATCTTCGCTGCCGTTCACTCTGGAATTAAGGTTAGTCCATTCTGAAGTGAAGAAGTAGATGGGAAATAATGAGTTGATTCTGCTGTTATTGCAAAAGCCTCTGGCCTAATCTTACCTCATTTGCTGAAAGTCTGAACCAAGTGGAACACATGGGTAATGGTGATCAGGGATGGACGAATACCTTGTTCTTGTCCTATGTGCATGCCTGAGAGAGCAGTGTCTCAGTACCACACGTCTGATTCACAAAGTCGCATCTTTGCATTAGTACAATATAGATACACTGTTAAAGGAAGATACCCGTCCCACTTGAAATGCCTCACAACTGATTACACATCAATACTCAAAGCTCCTGGGTTCAGCCTTAAAGTTCTTGCTTTGGCTTTCTCACCTTCACCCTGGTTGTTTCCTGATTTATTTGCTCCTGTTTCTCAACTCCAGTTCTTCCTACTTCTAGCTTTTGAGCACATATTTTCTCTATATTTCCAGTCAATCTTCTGTTCCTTGTCATTACTCTTTTCTACTAATTATTGCTTTGGCTGACTCTATGCCAATGACAAATTCATACCACCATTCACCAACAACTGCCTGTCAGCACTTTTGACCTGCAACCTTTACCAGCCATTCCCCCAGCGTTTCCAGCTGCACTACAGATCGTAGTGAGGCAGTCCTTCAGTTGGGTGATACGGCGAGACATACCCTGATATAGATTTGTATTATACCTTCTTAATAGTGGATGCAGATGTATCCTTTGGCCACTAGACCTCCCAGAGGGATCCATATAGATTCTGAACATCACCACTGAGGGTTTGGAGCCTTGGTAAATGTTGTTTGAGACAGGCATGCGCTCAGACCTGGAGAAGCTCATATGGAATAAGATGGGTTCTTTTCTTCAAGTATGATTCGAACAGTTGTGTGATGAAGCCATCCAAACCCATATAGAGTGTTAAATTGTTAATCAGGACTGGATGATGAATGGTGTTTAAGGCAGTGAAGAGATCAAGGAGAAGGCAGAGGAAAAGGTCGCTACTGTTTATCATTTGAAGGAGTGGGGGGCTGACTATCTGGTTTGCTGCTGCCTCCATGCAGTAGGAAGGCATGAAGCTGCACTTGTAATCCTGAAGACAGGTGTTAGACTTCATCATTTAATGGAGATAGTTTTCAAAAGCCTTCTTGGTAAAGTCTGTGTAATTAAGGAGTTTCCTGTAGCACTGCTTTTCTACAAAATAAGCAGAAATCCTTTAAAATATACACTTTATAAGTAACTTTTTATTGAGTCCTTTTGACCATCAACATTTCATAAAACGTTTGAGTGTCAAATGAACATTTGCAAAGTCGACACCACATTTCACTCTAGCCGTTATGGCATTGGAGCTTCTTCGGGGATCTTGGCATCTTATTTAATACATTTATCAAGTTGGGGGCACATCTGATACTATTTCATCAGATGGTGTTCTCAATTTTAAGCATATGTCAGTGTTCTTGTCCCACTTTTGTGTCCGTATTTTGACAGACACCCAAGTACAACAAGAATACCAACCGAAGTTGAGGTTCAAGTGGAATAAATAAAAACCTACTTCTGAAATGCATACCTTGCTGTCCATCACATGTAAAGGGACTATGTTTCTGTGACAAGGCAGTTAAGTATAATGTGGAGCACTTTCTGATTACTTGATATATATGTATATTGTGTCTCTCTCTCATGTGAACATATCACTTTTTTACATCATTTTTACATTATTGTTATATGTCATTTCCTGTGTCTCTTTTGTATATATGCACCTTGTCACCTTAATTTATTTGATTCTTATCAGATGTGACATTGGGTATTTACACACACTAGGTGGTTATTACCATTTTATACAAATATTGATTGATTAATTTGACATTTGACTAGTTGTGCTGACCTATAAATGTACTAAACCACTGTGGTTTTTACCATCTTTCAATATGATTTTCATAAGCCAATTAGCTATATTTTGAAACTTTTGCCTATTTGCACATACAGTAAGAGATATATCTCTATGCATTAGATGTCGATATGAAATGCTTTTATCAACATGCCTTTTTCCTTTGTTTTTACAATACGCATTTGCACTTTATAGATGTGATTTATATTATATCTAGTCACATGTATCTAACATTATTATGCTGCATTTTTTACCTTGCGTATTTGCACATTGACAGTACTGTCACAAAGGTTAACTCATCCTTACTCTGAATTCTATGGATCGATGTCTATTTCAGAGTTATTTGTGTTAGTCTTACTGAGCTGCTATCTAGTCTGTTTACTATGTTCACTATCTTCTCAAATCAAATCAAATCTGGCTCACCATATGATCCCTGCCCGCCCAGTATAATGCACATGCTGCCCGCCCAAGTGGCAAAAAATTTAGGATTTATCCTTAACCAGATGTTCACTAGTGGGACCTTCCCCGATCAGTGGAAACATGCCTCTATTCTCCCACTTCTGAAAAAAGACAATCTGGACTCCGCGGACCAGAGTAATTATCGGCCCATTTCGAGACTCCCTTTTGCTGCTAAATTGGCTGAGAAAATCATGAACCAACAAATTTCAAAATATATAGAAAAGAACTCATTGTTAGATGATACACAACACGGATTTAGGAAACACCATAGCACTGAATAAGCACTAATTGTAGCAACGGAAGACATACGTGAAATTCTTGATGGAGGGGGGACGGCGGCATTGGTGCTGCTAGATCTCTCCGCAGCCTTTGATACGGTCGGCCATGAGATCTTGGTCGACCGGCTCCAGGACCTGGGGTTAAAAGGAATGGCTATGGATCTCCTAAAATCATTTTTAACGAACCGACAACAAAACGTGGCAATGGGCAACTGTGTCTTCAGGCAATTTTCCCTGCCATGCGGAGTGCCACAGGGATCAGCATTGAGCCCTACACTCTTTAATCTATATGTTACGCCACTGGCGTCGATTATCAAAAACACAGGCTTTACCCTGGCCTCATATGCAGACGACACCCAAATTGTGGTGTCTCTAACCAACAGGGGAAATAACGCTGACGGGGCATTCAGCTCATGCATGAAGAAGGTGAACAATTGGATGGATTGTAATTGCCTGAAGCTGAATGCCTCAAAAACAGAGGTTATCATCTTCGGCAACAAACCCTCTCTCTGGACACCAGATTGGTGGCTGCCTGAGTTAGACACATTGCCCATACCCTCTACTAAGGTAACAAGCATTTGCAATGCAATAGGTCTCGCATTTGTTAAAGTTAGAGCTGTTGGCATTGAAAATAACGTTTTTTACTTTAGTTTTTTTATTTGCAGTGGAGTTATTATATAAAATAAAAGCGCGCTGCCGCTATAGTTATAGTGTGCTGTGCTGCCAAAACATTTAGATGAAAAGGTGCAAGCAAAGCGGCGCCGTTGCAGGAAAGCAGTAGGAGAAACCATTAAAGAAAATAGTGCTTACAGACTAAAAAAGACGTACCGTGTAACAACCGAAGTAAAAGGGCCAGTCCTCATGGGAGGTTACAAATGAAGACAAAGCGGTACTAAGGAGGGACTAACACGAATCAGAAGCCAGCCTTTACGAAGGGCAATGACACAAGCCAATGACAAATATGGGGGGGGGTGGGGGGGAGAGTGGGGGGGGCTTCTATTCTATACTCCAATACAGCATGGCTCGCAGACCTAAAAACAGAGGTTTCAGAAGCGCAGCAGAGAAGTGAGTGAGTTAAGGATTCTTTCTTGCAGCTACAAAATCTGCACTTTAGGTTGTAGTTGGGCCATACCTTCACTGCGGTTGAAGGTCTTTATTTGGAAGAGCCAGGAAACTAGCAACCATGATATTTCTCCTGCATTCCCTGCTAAGTGATTCTTTCAGATGATATTATAAACACGTAGTTGCATAGGAAGGGAGGATAGATACGTCTGAACTGTTCCTGTTGCAGCAGGGTTTGTCAGCTTCCCTGGATTTCACCGTGAACTCCAATGACGCAAACTTCGGAGCGCCTCAGTCTTTTGTTGTCCTGGCGATGACCCTCGTATTTTGAGAGGGCCGAACCGGTGTCGACTTAATGATATGCGAAAACGCATGCAATTCACTTTCTATGTTGTCATTACTGGATTTAAGGAAAACAGCTTCATTTTGATGGTCACATGTCTGCTTGTTTTCTGTTCACACAATCAGTTTCTTTTTTGCCTACTGTAGAACACCTTCAGCACGAGCACTTTTACTGTTTTGGTCCTTTGCTCACTGAATTAAATGAGTGCTACACAATATCACTTTTGCATATTTTAATGTTTTAATTGTTTGACTTTGATTATCAGAACGGGTTCATTCTTTGCATACTGTCCAAAAGGAACTATCTGTTTGGGGTACACATCTGCACCAGGCACTATCTCTCACAGGCAGTTTGGTGGGGGCGTGCATGCAAAGAAATCTAATTGGGGTGACCACCTTTGCAACCCACGTCTGGCACTGGTGAAATCTGGAAGTGCCACGCACCTAAATCCCTATGTTCTATATGTGCAACTTCTCATACAGACCACTCATCCACCAGTATTCCTAGGTGCTCCATGATGTCACTCCAGAGAGGGAATTATGGTGCAACAGAGCAGCTGCATTTACAGAAAGCTTGGCTCTTGCGCATTCCTGTTCAGCAGGCTGCCCCACACCTAGGGATTCTTTGCTTTGGATACATCATGTTCAAAAGGAGGGGAACGAATGCCTAGATAATTACCTATTCCATATTTAGTGATGCGTTCAGTCTAACTAAATGACTATAGGGGGATCTAAGACTATAAAACTATAAGACTTTCTCGGTTTTTTCCCATACTTCTCTCCCACATAGCAATCCTAAATCCATCAGATGCTAATGGCCGGAACCTCTATATCATACCGGCAGTCCTCAGTAGACACAACCCCTGAATTTATCAAGCACATAACATTGCTCCAAGCCACAATGGCAAGTGTTTGCCACCTCAACAGCACATCCATATCAAGATCGATTCATATCTTGCGGTAGATCAACAATACACATTAGACAGAGCCACTGGCACCATCACATGTACAGCATAGCTACAAATGATATTGTTAGCTATATATTTGCCATCTCAGTGGTCTAATGTAATATCTGATATTAACCATAGTCACAAATAACTTTCAAACTGATCTGAGGCTGTCTAGGTACTCATTGTGATAAAGTGATCTTGGAAGAGATTGGTGTGCTGATATTTTGATAACTTTTGAGGCAAAAATTGGTTTTGTGCACCTGGAAGAACTGTAACAAACTTTTGCCACATACATGGGGGCGAGAAAATTCCATGTTACAATTTGCAATGACAGTACCACAAAGATATTGAACTAAACTAGATGATTAGCTGAAAAAGATAAACTTCCCAGAGGAAAAAGCATTCAAAGACCAGTGCGGTTTAATAGGTGATATTTAAGCTTGTAAGTACTTGCACAGACTTTTTCGAACCACAAGTTCTCCTTATTCTAGAAAGTATTTTCCCTTTCTTCTTCTACATAAATCTACTTTTCTATCTTGACATATACTTACTTCTAAAATTGTTTATGAACCTTTACTACTAGTTAATACCAATGCATACTGTGTGGATTTGGTACCATTACCTTAATCTGAATAGCTGAAATCTTTAAATCTATTATGTGCCTTAGTTGAGTAATTTATCTTTCGGCTTCAATGCTTTGTAATTGTGATGTACATTGTAATTGTAATTGCATTTATATAGCGCTTACT
Organism: Calotriton arnoldi; assembly: GCA_963921515.1. Taxonomy (NCBI): domain Eukaryota; kingdom Metazoa; phylum Chordata; class Amphibia; order Caudata; family Salamandridae; genus Calotriton; species Calotriton arnoldi. Next base: position 3,843,553 of record CAWUFW010000400.1, read on the forward strand.
ACCCCTGACGAGGCATCAAAGCTATTGTATTGCTTATGTGATATATGATGGATCCATATTAATATTCATGTTCTTATGAGTAAAAAATCTTGAATAGAAAAAGCGTAATATGACACAGCATCACCTAAAGGTGATCGCTACACAGAGAAGGGAGACAAGTAGGCCAAAATGGGAATGTAGTTTGCAAAAGTATCTTACGTTTCAGGCTGTTGTGCAGTCAGCAATAAGCTGGTTTATGTCTGCCGCCACGTGAAATGGCCCAGACAAAGAAATGTGAAATGAATACAGTGCTGTGGAACAGAAACCTTCTGATGGGCATTGGGGAAGCGCCGGGTGTCTACTGCTAAAACAAAAGGTTTACCAGGAACAAGTCCACAGTCACTAGATCTGAGGATTGGATCTCTCCCAGAGTTTACATCACAATCATCGAAACCAACACCGGCAGCAACAAAGAAAGCAAAAGCAATGGAGGGGTAGGTGATCTGGACAAAGCCAACTCCTTTGCCTTCATTAAGTGACAACGACAGGAGACCAATAGATTCCATGAAATCCTCCTATGTGCACATTATCGGTGTCTCAGTTATCTAAACGGCCAGCATTGGCTCCTAATTGCTATTAAGTTTGTTTTCCCAATCCTCCCACTTTCCACTCAGCATCATAGAGTACACAGCCTACCAAAGGCCAGTATGTGCCACTATGGCGATCTTCCAGGGGTCTATGATCGATCAGGAAACTTGGGCATTATGGAGACATGCCCGAGTTTGTCGCCTGGGCTTCCATAGCGCGCTACCACCACAACTAGAGAGGGCTCTCATGCTGATTTTCCTAATCTCCTATTGCTGAAACCTTTGCTCTGCAGGAGCACCCTGATGACAGGAAGCGCTATAAATATTAATAAATACTTAGACAGGAAAGTCCCATTTCGGGATACCTCATTTCCAATAGAGACTAATTACAGACCCCAGCCTGTTCCTCTTCGCACTGGACTCCCAGGATTGTGTATGCAGGAATACAAGAGTGATTGCATCCCCCAAGAACTCAGAAACGATAGAGGCTAGGACTGGAGTGTCATGGGGTGAACTTCTGGAAGGGGCCAGACTAACCTGCAAGCCTTCCGGGAGTGATTAATTAAGCATTGTTGAAATTGCAAAACGAACAGCTCTTACAGTGCTGAGACGGCCACTTGCACGTTACTGTTACTGTTACTGTTACTGTTACCGCACAAGAAGTGTCCAGTCGATAAATGAAGGGCAGGTCCCAATAATAGGAAAAGAAAAGTTTCTGTGATTAACGTAAACAGCGAAGCGCCTCTACACAGTGACCGAAGGATTTAGTAACAAGCAGTGTGCATAGTTCAGTGTCTGTATGTACAGCTGGGGGCTAGTATTGCCAACTTCAAAAACACGGGGGTTGTAACCTTCTTATAAAATCATGCCACTGCTTGCATTTACCAGGCGGGTTTGGACGTCAGACGTCACCCATAGTAAGAATACAGCTTCACTGGACGACACGACAGTCACAGGAATATTTTCTTACAACTGCACTCCCGCGAGCACGGCTGGGCTTCCACACTCACTTACGCGAGATGGCAGGCACGAGGCCACGGCAGCAAGTGTCCTGTTGACTTAGTGTCCCGGGGACTGTAAAAGGGCCAACAGAAGCACTTAAAGTTAAAAAAAAATCAAGCTGTCTCCGCGTGCACATCTCCTGTCCGCGCAGCCACAGCGAGCAGGAGACAGGGAGGGACAGGAGATGTGCACGCGTACACATGACCCGTACGCGTGTACGGAGCGCGGTGTCCTTAAAGCGGGCGCCGCGCTCGAATTAAAGTAAAAAATAAATAAACGGAGTGCAGTGTCCCTAAAGCGGGCGCTGTACTCCAAAATAAAGTAAAAATAAATAAAAAGTGTGCAGGAGAAGCCCGTAACTGCCCGAGAAGTTTGTGTGTGTGTCTCCTGTCCGAGGAGGCACGGAGCTTCGGGCTCTGAGCAGCACAATGGAAGGGGGGGGGGGGGAGGAGAAAGTGAAAGCGTTGTGCTGAAAGGCCGGGACCCATAGCGTGCACATCGCCTGTCTGGGCGCGTGCCCAGACAGTGAGCGTGCACATCGGCTGTGTCGGCGCCAGAGAAGACACGCAGTGAGCGTGCACATCGGCTGTCCCCCTTCGGACGCCAAACCGACAACAATAGGTCTCGCCAAAGCGAGCAGCGCATGCGCTGCGTCGCTAGGCGAGACCTAAAAAACCTGGGAGTTGTGCTGGACAGTGAGTTAAAATTTAAAGAGCAAGTTAATAAAATAACATCTGCTTCTTTTTGCTACATAAGGATGTTAAAAAAAATATATATATATCTACCCCCCAATGTTTTAAAAACAGTGACCATGGCTTTGGTCCTCACACGGATAGACTACTGTAATAGTCTCTATCTCACTCTGACATCAGGCCTTCTGAACAGACTCCAGATTCTGCAGAATGCAGCAGCTCGATTCATTTTTAAAATACCTAAATATGAATCAGCAAGAGAAGCCATCAGAAGACTACACTGGTTGCCAGTTAGACAACGGTGTAAGTTTAAATCCTCTGCTTGGCGTTTAAGTCTTTGTATGGACTAGGGCCTGACCGGTTTATGAAAAGATTCAAATGGTATATACCGGCAAGAACATTGCGCTCAGGCTCAGCCAGGAACATGGTGGTCCCCCCATTTAAAAAGGTCAAATGGGGGGGGGGGTGGAGAAGTATTTATAGGACAACAGCAATGCTTTGGAATGACTTGCCACTTTCTTTAAAAACAGCCACCTCTCTTCTCAGTTTCAGGAAGACACTAAAAACGTGGCTTTTCACACAGGATAGGTAAAGCCTTTTCGCTCCCGTTTACTACAGTGTTTAGCTCCGCTGCTTCTGATTAGAAGACTACAGCGCCAAGACGCCTGTGGGCATAAGCCGCGCTTTATAAATTAAATTTACATTACATTTACATTACATTGGTGAGCCTGTTTTCACAGTCATTTGTGCACGTTTTGTTATTTAGTGAATTCCCTGGATACGTGGCGTATCATGTGATCAAGCTCGCTGTGTCGAGCGAAACGCGTCATGGCAGGCATTATGCCTGTTTGATTCTTGGTTTACTTTGGAATAAACTACACTGCTTTCTCCACAACATTACGTTGTCTCAAGTTTTCCTGTGAGTCTGATTGAGGTCTGTGCCTGGTTGTTCTGCCAAGGATTGGCAGACAGGAAGTTTGAGCGCGAATATATATTCAAGACCCAAGTCGGGTCGAAACGCATCATGGCAACCGAGGTTTTTATTGAGCTGAAATAAAAAGATCTGCAACGATCCTGTGGTCCGTGCTCCTTTCACTGGGTGAAACCGGCGTTTGAAATGGAGTGCAATCAATATATATACACACATCTCGAGACACGTCGATGGCTCCTACATCGTAATCTGACAGTTTGCTGCAATTACAAGGTCAATGTGAGGTCATACGCAGTGCGTTGCGGGGGCGCAAGTTATAGTTAGCTCAGCTAACAATAACTGCTGAATTTCACTGGTTTTGTACGAGTAAAAAGTCAGCCTGACTAGAAAGTCCCCGTAACCTATGGTAAATTCAGTGAATATATATATATATATATATATCGACAGCAAAAACCCAACACGGTCCAAGGTACACGAACCAGAGTCTCCACGGCACAGAGGAAATCCACAACTAGGTACTTAAAGGTATTTTATTTTCTTTTTCTTGATCACACCATTTGTGCAAACGTGCAAAGGACGGTCAACGCGTTTCGGCGAATGCCTTCAACTGGACCATAGAGTCCTGCCGTCTAAACTGTCCATTTAAAGTGACACTGTGCATAAATCCCTTGTTTGTTTCCATTAAAAACAGACTAGACAGTTAACCCGTCTTCTCGTCCAGCAAGCACATCTCCTTCAGCCACGCCACCGGACTCCACTGGACCGACCACAGCTGCGTCCACTTCAGCTTCAGAAAGACTGCGACCCACCACCACCCGCAACAGGCTCCCCACCGGAGCTGGAGCAAGATCACCGCCGAGCAGCTCACCGCCTCCCTCAGCCAGAACACACCCACCGACACAACGGACCCAAACGAAGCAGCCAGCAACCTCGCCAAGTGGCTGACCGCCTGCGCCGACGACCTCGCACCACTAAAAAACCCTCCCAGCAGACCCGGAAGCAAGAAAACCCCTTGGTTCACCAACGAACTCAAGGAATCCAAGAAGAACTGCCGCACTCTCGAGAAAACCTGGCGACTCGACCAGACCACAGACAACAGGACCGCCCTCAAGCACGCCACCCGCAAACACCACCAGCTGATCCGTGCCACCAAGAAGTCGGCACTCAAAGAACGACTGGACAACAACGCCCATGACAGCAAGGAACTTTTCAGCATCGTCAAAGAGTTCTCCAACCCCAGCGCCGGAAACAACGACATCACCCCCTCGCAAGACCTCTGCAACTCACTCTCCGCGTTCTTCCACCGCAAGATCACCGACATACACAACAGCTTCGACGCACAAACAACGCACCCTACCGCCAAACCAATGCCCGCCACCACCACCCTCTGCAACTGGACCCCGATCAACACCGAAGACACCACCCGCACGATGAACTCCATCCACTCCGGATCACCAACCGACCCCTGCCCACACCACGTCTTCAACAAAGCCGACGCCACCATCGCACCCCATCTCCGGGACATCATCAACTCCTCCTTCCACACCGCCACCTTCCCGGAGAGCTGGAAGCACGCCGAGCTTACCGCCCTCCTGAAGAAACCAACGGCGGACCCCACCGACCTCAAGAACTACCGCCCCATCTCGCTCCTTCCGTTTCCGGCCAAAGTCATCGAGAAGACCGTCAACAGACAGCTTGCCGCCTTCCTCGAGACGAATGGATCCCTCGACCCCTCGCAGTCCGGGTTTCGGGCCAACCACAGCACCGAGACCGCCCTTATCGCAGCCACCGACGACATCAGAACCCTAACCGACAACGGGAAACAGCTGCCCTCATCCTCCTGGACCTCTCCGCGGCGTTCGACACCGTCTGCCACCGCACCCTAGTGAAGCGCCTCAGCAACATCGGAATCCGAGAGAAAGCACTGGAATGGATCATCTCGTTCCTCGCCGGAAGAACCCAGAGAGTCCGCCTCTCCCCGTTCAGATCCGAAGCCACCGAAGTCATCTGCGGCGTTCCACAAGGATCCTCACTCAGCCCGACCCTCTTCAACGTCTACATGAGCCCCCTCGCAGCCATCGCACGCCGACACAACCTCAACATCATCTCCTACGCCGACGACACCCAGCTGATCCTCTCCCTCACCAACGACCCCACCACCGCCAGAGCCAACCTGCACGACGGGATGAGAGACGTCGCCGACTGGATGAGGAACAGCCGCCTTAAACTGAACTCAGACAAGACGGAAGTCCTCATCCTGGGCTCATCACCCTCCGCCTGGGACGACTCCTGGTGGCCCCCGGCCCTGGGCACCGCACCCAAGCCAACGGACCACGCACGCAACCTGGGCTTCATCCTGGACTCCTCCCTATCGATGACCAAACAAGTCAACGCCGTCTCATCTTCATGCTTCAACACCCTGCGCATGCTCCGCAAGATCTTCAGATGGATCCCCACTGAAACCAGGAAGACCGTCACCCAGGCACTCGTCACCAGCCGACTGGACTATGGGAACACCCTCTACGCCGGAACCACAGCCAAACTTCAAAAGAGACTCCAGCGCATCCAGAACGCCTCCGCACGACTCATCCTGGACATCCCCCGACACAGCCACATCACCGTACACCTGAAAGACCTGCACTGGCTCCCCGTCAGCAAGAGAATCACGTTCAGACTCCTCACCCACGCACACAAGGCCCTCCACGACCTGGGCCCAAAGTACCTCAACGACCGCATGTCCTTCTACACGCCCACACGCCAGCTACGATCAACCAGCCACGCCCTCGCCACCGTACCACGCATCCGCAGAACCACCGCCGGAGGAAGATCCTTCTCCTACCTGGCGGCCAAGACCTGGAACTCCCTCCCCACTCACCTTCGGCGAACCCAGGACCATCTCGCCTTCAGGAAGCAGCTCAAGACCTGGCTGTTCGAGCAGTAACTTACCCCCTCCCCCAGCGCCTTGAGACCCTCCCGGGTGAGTAGCGCGCTCTATAAATGCCGTGATTGATAAATGCCGTGATTGAACCCCAGTTTATAAATATTCATGTCGGCTTTTAACTGTTTCCATCTTTCTTTCTGATTTCTTAATTATAATAATCATGATGAAGTATCTTAACTTAAATAAGAAGTTCCAATCAACAAGAATCCAATAAAAACAACCACATCAAGGGAAGAGATGAAGATAATGTGAACAGGGAGTATAACAAAGGAAATATTGGGACGGACGGGAAGATTTCATCAGATTTGAAAGATAAAGGCATATATAAACACATCATAAAGTACATGTTAAAAGCACATTCAGTAAAATATGAACATTCTATTTCTGTAAAGTACATTTTTTTAAAAAGGGAATGAACAAATTCAATATATTGAAAAACGAGGAAGAGTGGAGTTGATTAAAGATAAGGGAGATGCATTAAGACAATTAGAAAATCAGAATGTAAAAACCTCCACATATCTTATAAATATTTAAAAATATATATGAAAAAACCCCTGCAAGTCATGGTTCTGATGAATAAGGGAAAGTGACACGTGCATTGTGCAAAGTACAAAGTGCAAATACGCAATGTGCAAAAATTTGCAGTGCAAAGATTAAGTTTCAAACCATTTTCCTTCAAGAATCTTGATTCTTCTGAGATGAATCTCAGATTGAGGAAATAAAGTGACAAATGCATTTGTGCAAATTTACTTTAGAAAAAGGGAGGTCATTTTCCTAAAATTATATTCCCTGAACCATATCTATTAAGTAATTTGTGTCAATAAAATCACTACAGATTTCATGTCTCATGTGGGGTCTAATCAATAAATACTCCTATTCCTCTTATTGTAATCATACCAATACCATGCTTCCACATGTACCACATATATTCCAGTGTTTCCTTCATCTCTTCCGCTACTTGTTTCTAGTATCCCTCAATTACATCCCTTTTTCCCTCAATGGTACCATCTCACAATTATAACTCATTAGTTCATACTCCCATTATGTCTTCACTTGATGGTGCTCTATCATGTAGGTCTACATGGGTTCGTTGGTTAACTGATATAACTTATTCAGTTCCATAATCCAAAAAGTTATGCTGTTAATTCATCTTGCATCATTACAGATGGACATGTAACTCAGCATCCAAATTGTGCCCAAATGGACTCTCTGTTCCAAGTGCCAAGATGAACCTCGATTCTGCTCTTCTTAGGTCCAGGGTTCTGTCTCCTCCTCTTTCATTTTGTTTTATCATCTTGGCACCGAAATACTTTAATTCTGAGTTGTTGCCCAAATGTTTTTCTGAGAAATGTTTTGCCATTGGATATGAGAGATCTTTGTTTTTTATAGCCCTTAGATGTTGTAATATGCGAAGTTTTAATTTATTGATAGTACTCCCAACGTAGAGTTTTTTACATGGACATTCTAAGACATACACCACATATTTCGATTTGCATGTGATATGTTCAATAATCCTCTCCTTTTTTCCATTTTGCAATTCATATGTTAATGTATTATGTCCATGTTCACAAGCCTTACATTTGGAACATTTCCAAAAACCAGGTGTTGTTAACCAAGTTCTACTCCCTTTCTCATTATTTGATGTTTGCAAGTGGCTGTGTGTTAAAAGATCACCCAATGAAGCTGTCTTTCTGAACGCAATCTTTGGAGTTATTGGTAATGTCTTTTTAATGATTCATCAAGCATTAAGATACTCCAATGTTTTTTAATGATAGATCTTATACTTTTGTTTTCCACATTGAAGTCTAAGATTAAACGAGTCACATCTTCTTCTTCTACTTGATTATGGTTTGTCAATAAGTCAGATCTCATTTTTCCATTTACTTTAGTTTTAGCACTTTCAATAACACCCGATGGATAGTTCCTAGCCAGGAACCTAAAGCTGGTTTCATCTAGGTGTTGCTCAACATCAATATCTTCTGAGCAATTCCTCTTTACGCGCAGCATCTCTCCATATGGAATACTCCACTTTAGATGTTGAGGATGTCCACTGTTCGCATGGAGGATGCTGTTTGTGGTGATGGCTTTCCTATGTATTTTAGTACAGAGCTTCTGTTCTTGTGTAAATACTTCTACATCTAAATATGTTACATGTGTTTTGCTGCACATTGATGTGAAGGATAGATTATAATCATTTTGATCCAAACTCTGTATGAATTCGTCAAGAACCGATGAGTCTCCTTCCCATATCACGAACAAGTCGTCGATATATCTCATCCAGGTCTTGATATTCAGCTTGTACCTGCTCTGTAAAATACCTTCTTCCCAAACCGCCATGAATAGATTCGCGTAAGTTGGGGCAAATGCCGTCCCCATAGCTGTGCCTTGTCTCTGGAGAAATATTTCCCCATTAAACAGAAAAACATTATGCGTTAAGCAGTAGTTCAACATTTCCATAATCATTTCAGAGTGTTCTAAAAAACTCAATGATCTTCTCTTTAAAAATCTTCTAACAGCTGTCAAGCCATTTTCATGGAGAATTGATGTGTATAATGAATTTACATCTATTGTAATCATGATCAGAGACTCATTCCAATTAATATCTCGTATTCTCTTTAGAAATGCCGTAGTGTCCTTCAAATACGAGGGAAGAGATGTCACAAATTCCATTAAAAACACATCTATATAATGGGAAGTCTTCTCCAATAGTGACCCCATAGAACTCACTATGGGCCTCCCAGAGGGATTAACAAGTGATTTATGCACTTTAGGCAGAAAATATATAGTTGATGTGATTGGATTCTCCACCTTAAGATACATATACTCCTCAAAGTCTATTAGTCCCCTTTCTTTCCAAGTGAGCAATTGTGCATGATATTCTTTAGTCCATTGCTCCATTGGGTTCTTCTCCAGCCTTTGATAATGTTCTTGTTTCCTCAATTGTCTATATGCTTCGGAGATATATTGTTCACGATCTTGTATGACAATATTTCCGCCTTTATCTGCGGCTTTTATAACAATTGTCTGATTTTCCTTTAGATCTTTCAATGCCTTTTGTTCATTATGTGTCAAATTCCATGATCTTTTGTTACTTCTTTTCATCATCGATAATTGATTTATCTCTTCTACGACAATTTCTTGGAACAAATCAATTTTATTGCCTGGAGGTAGCTGTGGGCAGAATTTTGACTGAGATCTTAATCCACTTTCTCCACTCTTGTGGGTGATAATACCTTCTCTCTGGCAGAACACTATGTCTTTTTCTATTGTTAGAATGGAAGGTGGGCCAGCTTCTGAGATGTTTGTCTCTAGTTTTAGTTGAAACCGGCGTTTGAAATGGAGTGCAATCAATATATATACACACATCTCGAGACACGTCGATGGCTCCTACATCGTAATCTGACAGTTTGCTGCAATTACAAGGTCAATGTGAGGTCATACGCAGTGCGTTGCGGGCGCAAGTTATAGTTAGCTCAGCTAACAATAACTGCTGAATTTCACTGGTTTTGTACGAGTAAAAAGTCAGCCTGACTAGAAAGTCCCCGTAACCTATGGTAAATTCAGTGAATATATATATATATATATATATATATATATATATATATATATTCACTGAACATACCAAAGGTTACAGGGATGTTCTAGTTAGGCTGACATTTCACTCATACAAAACCAGTGAAATTCAGCAGTTATTGTTAGCTGAGCTAACTATAACTTGCGCCCCCGCAACGCACTGCTTATGACCTCACATTGACCTTGTAATTGCACCAATCTGTCAGATTATGATGTAAGAGCCATTGACATGAAACAAAAATTTATCTCTAGAGGCTATCCTAAGAAACTTGTTAGAGACTCATATAAAAGGGCACACTTTTATGACCGCCAACATCTGCTCACAAATACCAGATCCAAAGAGAAACCCAAACTAGTATTTGTAACTCGGCACTCAGTCCTTAATGAAAAGATACACCAAATTGTATGCTCCAACTGGCATATCCTCAAAGCATAAAAAGAAAAGACACAACTTATATCAAGACCGATGTTTGCTCACCGACGCAATAAGAACTTGAGAGACCATGTGGTTAGATCCAGACTTCAACCAAGTAAAGGATTTATTCAAAAGACCACAGACGGCAGCAACCCCCTAGTGGGTAACTTCAAATGTACAACATGAAAAGCTTGCGATCTAGCGCAAGAAACAGACAATATGTGCTTTAATGGCTATAAAATCAATCTCAAAGTCTTTACCAATTGCAAAACTAGACATCATATACCTACTTATTTGCCCTTGCAAGTTAGGATACGTGGGAGAAACCTCACGTACCCTATCCACAAGACTTACCAAACACAGATGAGCAATTCGAACGAAGAAGCTTTCAGCCCCCTTGGTCCTACACTATCTGGCCTTAGACCATACACCCGAAGACATCAAATGGATTATCCTAGAAAAAATACAAGCACGTCCAGGCATCGATCCGGAAGCAATCTGTGAACGCAGAGCTTTTTTTTGGTTCTTCTCCCTTAATGCACACACTCAGGGTATCAACAATGACACTCCATGGGATCAAGCCATTTGTTTGGTTCAACTACTAAATTTACTCCATCTGTATGCTGCAATAACATAGCACTAGTAGTTACACTAATTTTGTATATTTACACTCGACCCGAAGGATCCCGCATGAGGTTCTTCTTCTTGGACACTTGGTTCCTGACTGTTATATTCTAGTCTTTTACCATCTTCGTTACTTTACTGTTTTAAGCCAGTGATTCCACACCCGGCTTGTCTCAACACCCTGGGATCTTATATTAGCTCTGTTTTACATCTTTCAATGGCCCTATCCTATATATCAGCCAACTAGCGCATTATTTTCCAATTTTGCCACCTTATCTTCGCTTCTGTACCACATTTTCAATTAGTAAGGGCCATCTATTTGAACCTTTGGGTCCGTATTTTCATACTCCAGTGTCTCACCATCTTTGCTACTTTTTTTGCTTTAATCCAAAGATTCCACATTTGGCATGTTTTTTAACCTTGGCTTCCTATAGTAGCCCTGTTTTACATCTTGAGGTGGCCCTATCCTCAATATCAGGCAACTAGTGCATTACTTTCTAGGATTTGTCATCCTATCTTCACTTGTGCAACACATTTTTAATAGTTTTTCATATCTCCAATCCCTCGGGCCTCCATCGATCCATTGCAGATATCCTGAACTTATGTTGTTGCACTACCATTTCCTTTCAATATGGCGCCCGCTTTCCTTGTAGGGATGTGCATCCTCTGACACAGATGACCGTATCTGATATACGCGTGTTGTATCATCCTCGTACCTCGCATGTCCCTCATGGCTCTTATATTCATGATATATCATGATTTTAACCTGTTGTATTTCATCACGGGATCACACAGTATTTTTTACTTTCTTTTACTTCAGTTGCTCATCTCATATAAAAAGTAATTTCCTTAAAATCTTTTCATCTGTTTATTCTCTAACGCTTTCTTTACCTCAGTATCTTCACTGCCACACAGACACCATGTTACACCATTTGCCTGCTCTAACATGGCGTTCCCATTCCCGGTTAGGTGGTGTAGTCAGTGCTCCACATGTCCACTTCCAGGGCACGCCTGACACATTCATATTTCACCTTCCAAGACACGGAGTGCCCCTGTGATCCTGATCTTTCCCCGGGACGACTTGAGCCCCAGTTGGACCATTAGTAAGTAGAGTACCGTCATCAGCCTAGTCTGATACCACATTGGCAGCATGTTTAGTTTGATCACTTTTATATTCCAGGCTGCCACATTTATTGCTGAATCTGGCCACTGCACCCACTCTATACAAGAAAAATCTCACCATGTTAAGGCCTTATTCATCCCGGGACGTGCTCAGTCCTACTAGCAGCAATAGTAAGTACAGCCTTGCCCATCGTTAGATTTGCCGCCCACCACTTTTCTAGCGTTCTTACTGTTGCCATTTGTATGTTCTAGGCACTATTCAACGCTGCTACGTTCCCCCAGAGCGTCTACCTACTATAAAACAAGTTTCCCAGCCTTCCCATCCCGGTAAGGTGTTTAGCAAGTAATAATTCTTTGAACATACCATTCTTCTTACAGTCCGCACGCCTTGAGATGTTTTCCCCTTTTACCTTTCCGTGTGTTTAAATGTACCGGCCATTAAACTTCCTCCAGCGGGCATTCCTTTATCCATTCCCTGGTAAGCTAAACCAACATTGAATGTTTTACTCCGGACCATTTTTTTATTGCACAGGTTTCACCTTTAATTATTTACACTTCCACTTATCTTGTTTGTTTCCAGCTCAGACTTGTTTTGCAGCTCCAAACTGGTAGTGAGTTACAACTAGCAACATAATTAACTCCATACAGGTGCCACTCTTTAGCCCTTTGCATGATAGACATCTACCTGATCTGGGATGGCAGGCTAAGGGCTAAATACTATCTTTGCATGAAGGCTTATCCCAACACCATCTGGTCTACTCGGAACAACTTCATTATAGAATTAACTCGCACGTGAATGAGTTGCATCTTCACCTGACAACATTTATTAATAGAGCCCTTGGTACAATTTTTTTTTATTTCTTCTTTTTTGGTCACAAACATTCTCCTACAGTGCACATCTTTTTGCGGTGGTTAATCCAGTTGTTGGTACACAATCCGTTTTTAATTAAAGCTCAGTATTTCTTAGTATACATAAATTATCCTTTCTGTGGGCATACTATATCAATAAGACTTCCCCATATTGTGCTTTTTATTCACAGACATTCTCCTGACGGCTTCCTGATGAAGGCATTTCGCCGAAACGCGCGTAGTAACACCTAAGGCTTCCAGTACCATGTCTTATGGTTACCATTTATCCATGTACTAGCATTATTGCATATGGGGGAATATTATGCTGAATTGTTAGCAATATGTTGAATTGTTAGCAATATTGAATATTATGAATATCATGTTGAATTGTTCCATATTAGAGAAATTCAAGGACATCAAATAGCATCAGATCATGATGCCGCAAAGCATGAATGCGAGTTAGTCAGTGGAATTTTTTAGAGGATATTTCAATATCACTAATAATTTGCATTAAATACATATTTTTCAACTTTCGATATAAAAAATGTAGAATTTGACGTTTTGTACTGCACATGTTATTGTTTGATCATTTCATTAAGCTATCATTGTTGTGTTCTGTGCCCACAATCTGCCTATATATTCTCTAGCTCAAGATATTTTTTAGACATTTATGACCTCACATATTACATCACTCATGACATGGTCAGTGACATCATTGATGGGGCTCCTGGGGGGGGGGGGGCTGCGCTGCCCCCCTCCAATGTTAACTAAGCCCCAGAGAAGTGGTGGTCCCCGGGGCGCCGCAACTGACCCCCTTCATTGTTGTGTTCTTGTGCCCTCAGTGAATTGTTTATTGTTAGGTGTCATAGGACTGTGTCTCAAAGGGCCACAATGACTGTGCCCCTGTGGTACTAGAAACTTCAGTGGGCGTATCTTGAAATGCGCCAGTTGAAGCCCAAATATTTTGATGACATAGAGACAAGGAGAGTAGAATCCTGGAAGCCGCGGAGGATCTTGTGAGGGCTGCCAGGAAACCTCAAAGCCCAAGATTTTGATAAACCCACTATCCTTCTCACTCCAAATAACTGACTAATATCCACCACTCAAATTACTTTCATATTTCACTATTCTAATTCACCACTAATCCTTTATGGGTTTCCGGAGTAGCGTGCTACTCGCCAAAAAAGTGCTTCAACACCCCATCAGGGGTAACAAGCGCTATATAAATACAACCCTTTTTCCCCCTCTTCTATCCTTCCGCTATCCTTCTGAATCCAAATAACTGACTAACCTATCCACCACTCAAATTACTTTCATATTTCAATATACTAATTCAACACTAATCCTTTATGGGTTCCGGAGTAGCGTGCTACTCGCCGAAAAAGCGCTTCGACGCCTTGTCAGGGGTAGTAAGTGCTATATAAATGCAATTACAATACAATACAATGACATTCTAATGTGTGTTTTATTGCACTTGCAATGTTTTACGTTCTGTTGGCCTAATAAACACATTTCGAAATATGAATAGAATAAATATATTTAAGGGTAAAACATGCTTTTAGAGCTAATTTCCAGACAAAATATTTATTAAATTAATTTAAAATATAATTAAAAAATAAACAAAGGTACTTTAAGGCTACTTTTAATCATTCTCAAAGAATTAAGAAAGAAAATGTACGGCATAAGGGGAAATAGCTAGGACGAGGAGGCGGAGATGTGGAAATGATACAGATAATGATTCCTCTGAGATGAAACAGCAGATGAGCAAAGCCAGCAACAAGAAGATAAGAACGGAATGGAAATGCCAGGCAAAGAAATAAGCTATCCTTCATCCAGTGGAACATGTGGTCTAAGCAACAGCAGACACGTTTTCCAGGTGGAAGTGTATTTAATCATCATTGGCAAATATTTGGAGCTCCGGGAGCTCAGAAAGAGTGGGCACGTGTATGTTAGAAGGCAAGCACAATATGAATGATCCTTGAGGCACTCTGCAGGACACATTGTTTGATGGTGACTCCATTGTCCCAATCCAACCTTGATGTCTACCTTTGGAAAGGACGAGCACTCATTCCAGGGCAAGAATTTGGAACTTTGGCAGTCTTCTGAGCAAGCTGTCATAATCCATGTTGTCATAAGCTGCAGAGAGGGTGAGGCGTTTGAGGGCTGGAACCCAGGCTGGCAACTAGATATAATGTGAAGCTCCATGTGTACATGAGGGTGTCTTGTGGCCTTCTTTTTAATGATCCTGCTGTGGTGTGGGGGATTGAATATTGTCTGGTAGACAGGATTCTGGAGTCAGTGAATTGTTTATTGCTAGGTGTCAATAGACTGTGTCTCAAAGGGCCAGAATGACTGTGCCCCTGTGGTACTAGAAACTTCCATGGCCGTATCTTGAAATGGGCCAGATGAAGCCTAAATATTTTGGTGCCACAGAGACAAGGAGAGTACTGATCCTAGAAGCTGAGATGGATTTTGTGAGGGCTGCCAGGAAGCCTCAAAGCCCAAGATTTTGATCAACACACCGGTTACTGGGTCCCTACAGGCCCGTGGCACTTTTTGGAAAGGAGGCTCTAGCGAAATAGCACCATGAAGATACTAAAAGAGTGACAATAGTCTTTAGTTCTGGATCCCAGGTGGCCACTTGTGTAAAACCTTCAAGGTGTTACCAGATTGAGGTCTCAAGGAGCTTCAGGGATCTTTGCCCACCTGGGGGCTCTTAGCACCTGGCCAGATAGCCATAGATGAAAGAGGCAGAAAAAAAGTTGTGCAGTTGCAAACGATATGAGGTTCCTCTGAAAGGAAAAAAGGTTTTTTTCATCAGTGTGAGGAATAAACTGACCAGGCACTTACTTCCCCAACGCTGCTCACATCCTCTTTATAGGCAGTCTTCAAGATTTTTCTTGGACCTCTGGATGTTCCCTTCCAGAGTTGTTGATCACTCTCTCAGACAAGCAAGAAGGCCCTGGACTCAGCACTGGCTCCTCATTCTGGGGAATACTCCTCATCCACTATGCTGTGCTTCAACAGGCAAGCTGGCAGTCAGCTGAGGTAGTACTTGTACTCTTCTTCTTCTCAGCTTAAGAGAGATAGGTCATACACAGTCCTTTATCCTGAAAGCACAATTACCATGGTGTAAGTTGAAGGTGAAATCTCTCCATACAGACCTGATTGATTCTAATCATCTCTTGCTCAAATTCTCTCTCCTGGTCTACTACCACATGATAGATGCCACTTGCCACAGCATCCACAGAGCGAGCTAAACGTGTTTCCACTGGAAAACTAAGCCTTCTTTGGCTGAGAAGTGGGGGAGAGGGAACTCTAAAAGAAGCAATGAAATCTGTCTGCACAGTGGCAACAGTTGGAATTTAGTTGAAACTGGGATAATGTAGCTAAAGTTGTTTTTTTATTTTATATAGCGCAAACATGACCCGAAGATATCAGGTATCAGAGTGCTTTACATGAGCACCAGTTTAGTTACAGACGGACACATTCATTTTTGTTAGGCACGGGGAGATTAAGTCATTTGCCCAGAATCAAAGAATGCTGAGCGTCGTTGCCGAAGACTCGAATCCGTTTCCCCAGCTTCGAGGTCGATCACTCTATCCGTTAGGCCTCACCCCAACGCTCCACGTCTATTACCTCTTTTTTCGATGTCCAAGACTTCCCCTGGCTCCTTTTGGCTTGACTTACCTCCTCGCTCGAAGGCCTATGGTCTGTTAACGATGGAGTGTCTTTCTGCCCCTTCATGGTATAATGGGCCTGCCTCTGCTTCTTTTTTGCTCTGTGTTTTGTTTGGGTTTGAAATCTGCCAAAGCCTCGCAGCCCTCGGGGCTGTGGTCTTTCGGGAGGCAGAGATTACACACCTGATGGTTGTCTCTCCGGGCAAACTTGTGATGGTACTCCAGACTCCAGGCTTGTTTTCCATCTCCTTCAGAACAGAGGGCCGCCCTGTCCCTGCATTCTCCCTAAGGCTGTCCATGTGTCCCACCTACGTCGGTGTTTTTTGGTGGAAATCAGTTGATTTCACAACAATACCCTGTCTTGCGGTATTTCTTTCCCCTTAAACCACGAATTTCCCTCGATGATCCGTTACCTTATGTCTTTCGACGCTTGGAGAGCTTTCACCTCCCAGACCCAACGGCAGAAAAAAGAATCTGAAGATGGCGACTATGTGCTGAGGTTCCCGGGACGAGTGTCTGACATCAAAAGGAGACTGAACTAAGCACCAAATGGTGAAAACAGTTGACGTCCAACAAAAATAAAAAGAAATAAAAAAGAGAGAGAAAGAGAAAAGAGACTACTACAAGACAGTTCCGGACCCAACCACAAGATAGTGGAATAATGCACAGCATACGAATCGAGAAAAGATTCATGCTGCAAAACCTGTTATTCACAACTTTCAAAACACTGGACTGGTCAAAAAGGACATGGAGTCATCTTCCAAAAGAACATCAGAATCACTTCTGGACCCATTCAGGCCTGTGACAACCTCCAAAATTCTATCTTGAAGGCCATTTGCTCACGAATTCTATATGTGAACTACTTAGCACTTCTTTCACTTGCTGGTGAATGCACTTTTTCAGCTAACCGGTTACGTTGTTAGATGAAATATGAAGAATGCGGTTGGTCTGTCTCATCTGTGATGTAATGCTAATTGTATCATTATATTCTGTGGGGGCACCTCTGGGCTCCTGCTGGTAACCATGCAGTGGACCAAGGAGAAGCAACAGTCTGCCCTCACACTTTTCAGCGCCTTAAGGAGGCACACTTTCTCGGTTACTCTGTTTGCACTGCTCTGCTGACAGTTTTGTCAATCTCTACAGTTAGGTCTAGGTTAGCAGCACTCTAAATACGCAAATGAACTTTGTGAACCCCCATGGATTGCCTATTTTAAAATGTAATAGGACATGGCCATATGGGTCTCGGGGACAGGAAGGCAAGAACATCAATGATACAATCCCAGAGTACTGGGACTTTAAAAAAAAAAACTGACATGGGTTGCATGCATCCTAGCACACAAATATTTAAATGAGGTAACTGAGTTTCTTAAGGCCCAAGTCCAAGCTCTCCTCAATGCTTTCGAGCAAAGTTAGGCAGTCTCTTAAGTCACTAGGAAGGTAGGGTTACTGGGTAATATCACTGTTCAGTACTGAAGCTTCTCCACACCGACAAGGTGCTGGATACTGCTGTTTCGAAAGTTTGGCTACTCCCTTAAGTTTCCTTGCCTCTCCAGAAGCAGCTACAGTGAAAACCAAATATAGGAGGCAGACATAGGTTTGGATTCGTGCACTATATAACACAACAATTATCACACTCATTCAAATTCAAAGCACAGCCAGGGGTACTTCTTTCAAAGAAATGTTTAATACACCATTAGAAAAAATAAACAACTAAAATAGAATACAATAGTGAAACCCTAAAGTGGCAAGCATTTATGGCTGCTAAGTTATGGCCTGCAAAGACAACTTTAGTTTAGCCTCTGGCGTCAAAACCAACCCTGTACAAGTTGAAATGGCAAATTTTGTAAGTACTTTAAAAGGGCCTCTGATCTTCTGTCTTACTAAATTGTTTGCTTCCAAAGGCACAGTCAGAGAATAGTTGCTGGGTAAGTCGATCACAATAGTCTTGTAAAGTCGAATATCAAGTTTGGTTCCTCCAGCTCAGTTTTGGCCAAAACGTCAATTAATGTCCACCAACCAATGTTTATGCGGCAACTGTGGCTTTTTGAGTGGGGTGATTTGGCTATCAGCTACCCATTCAGCATAACAGGGAATCAAAATGGGCTAATATGCGGAAGCAGTCTGGTGCCCTATGCTACTAACATCTTCGCAGGCTCTGTATGTTGAAACCGGTTAGCTGCAGTCAAAATATGTTGTTACTCAAATAAACTTTATATCCCATGAAAGTGGCTAGAAATAATTATAACCACTGCAGAAACACCAAAGCCTGGCCAGACATAATTGAGAAACAGTTTCATACGAAGCTTTCTAATGACCTTGGTCTTTTTGCAAGTCTATGAAGACATAGGAACCTGGAGTTCTAAAAGAACCCCAAACATGTCAGATTCTGGTATGGTCAGTGGTGTGTTTCTTTTTTTTATTTGGAGGCACAATGCAACATCTCTTAAACAGAAAATAGTCAATACAGTAACGATGCAGTATCATAAATACAGATCATAAGGTACGACCATTAAAAACCACCACCAACCCAAGACCATCCAAGAAACCTCCACCCAAGCAATGTAACAGCACTCTCAAATGCTTAGTTTGCCATTAAAGTGCCCCAAACCTTATGAACTTTTTTCATATTGCCTGACCTCTCTCTTTCCTTGACCTTCTTCCTTTTTTTCTAACTAATGCAGGAAGGAACTTACAAACTTAGATCCCCACCTCTGCAGAAGCAGTGACTGGGCCTCCAGTATAGCAATAGAAACAAGCTTTTGAAGCTTCCATGAGATATCCATCATTGGGCAGGAGCCAAGCAGTGCCAACATGGGATTTTGTGGTATTTGGATCTTTAACTGATTCTCTAAAAATACTTTTAGAAATTACCCGAATTACAGCAATACCATATAATATGTGCCCATCCTCCACCACCTGTCATACCACACGTAAAACATTAATTAGGTAAATCCAGATTTATTTTAATAAAAAAACAAGGAGTCCTATAGATCAGCCACTTTGAAAAACAAATGCATCCTACGAAGTTTAGCCCTGTTAAAGCAGGGAGGTTTAATTCAGTAACTTTCTGCCAGATGTCCCTAGGTAGTGGTGTCACACTCTCCACTCTGAGCCATTTCACAGAGACCCATTAATGCACATCCACTTTCTCACAGGATAACAAATAACTATTACAAAGGACTATTTTCTACATATCAGTTATCAATCAATTTCAATACAAGCTCCTTCTTATTTAACAAGACTCTAGGATCAAGATTCCATAACACCCCAGACAGGGCCCTATAGCACCACTGCAAACAAGTTTTATTGCTTGAATTCTATGGTTCAACCTCACTCCAAGTTTTCAATCTATCTTACAGCAGGAAATCATCTAATTTAAAAAAGTTTCATTGCCCATCTGGCATGGATCCATAGTACGGAAAATATAAGCGAGTGACTCTTCACCCGGAATCTGGTTGCACAGCGTTAATGTAACTCATCACATTTCCAAAATAATACAATGAAACAATAATGCAACCCTACGTTAATACTGTTGCCGAATGCTTTTTTGTTTCATGTCCTGATGCATTTATTTTCATTCACAATAGCGATTGATTAGATATGAAAATTGCTAATCACTCTATTTGTTACAATATATACAACATCAAAAAAACAATATTCGGAATTTCCAATTAATTTAACATCCAAAAATCAATGCCGCCCAATGTATTTCGGAATCTTCAATCCCTTCTTCAGGGGCTCTGTGAAAAAAATATTAAAATATTTGTATTTGAACATGATATATTACTGTATTAATATACAGGGATAGCTACCGTGTCACCAAAATTGCACAAAAACATGGCAAAGCTGAAATAGAGCCCATGAAAGCACATGATAGTGAAATCACTGCATGCTATGAAACCAACTAGATTGATAATATTAATGAAAATAATATAACGTCGTGACCCCATAGAAACCAGACCAAAGCCCATAAACTCACAACGTGCAAAAGCAAAAAATAGATCAACAAGTGCATGAAGAGAGAATCAATCATGTGCCCACGCATATCCAAACCCCTTTATTAAATCCACAAACCAAAACTCAATGGTTAAAGATGTCACAAACTTACTGGATGTCTGTACACCACTGACAATCACGATAAAGAAACGTTTGTGATGTGTCTTGCACCACTACAGAAAACAAGATAGCAACCCAACGTAAGTGCTGATGCATCATGACCACAGAAATTAATGGAAAAACCAGACTGCCAAGTGTTCATACCTAGATTGAATTCAAGTCACTCAAAGTAGTGGTCTGCGTCGTTGTTCAATGCCCACTGCCATTATCTCAGCAATAACGGATAAGGATGCTTCTTCAAACACTTAGGGCCCGATTCTGATGCGGGTTGGAAAAGCTTCCCGACCGAGGGCCTGATTCTGATTCTGATGCGGTTAGGAAGGCCTCCTAACGGCATTTGCTCCTTCCAAATCGGATCAGGAACGTGTCTTCCCGACCGAGGGCCCAATTCTGATGCGGTTAGGAACAAATGTTCCCATTGAAGTCAATGGGAGTTCAACCAAATCGTATCTGGAAGCATCCGGATGCATCCTACTCCGCCGGTCGGACTTTCCCGATCCGAGTGGGTCGGACACCATTTCCCAACCGATTCGGTCGGGAAGCTTTTCCAACCCGCATCAGAATCGGCCCCTTAATATGAAGACAAAAAGGCAATGAGTCCTAGAATCCTCTTACACTACTAGAAATATAAAACTCAGGTCTCGAATAATGTTACCTGCTTCACTGTTACAAACACGCCCACGGGTTGACCCGCACTCCAGTGGTAACAGGCAAAGATGGTAAAAGGCGTTATTTGATGAATAGACAACAAAACAGGCAAAGCATAAATGCCTGAAACCTTATAAGAATTCCTCAATGCATACAAGCTCTCTAATGAGCGGTAAAACACCTACCAACACCCTGTATCTCTGAGACACCGGTCGCGTCTGGATCCATCAACACGAGCGCCGAACGCGCCGTTGTTAAAACCTGTCGACAACACTGTAGACGGACTTCCAACCTGGCAGCAAAATAGCCGCCATCTTGTAATATACAATATGAGCTATGTTATCATGGGAATCTTTGCTGCTCACAAATGAAAAAAAGTAGTAACCTATAGCAATAAACGAAACTCACTCCCCAACTGTCAAAATAATGTGAACTGTGTATTGACCCAAAAGAGTATTCATGAACTTACTCAACCAGCACCATCTTTAAATGAACAACCCCGGCATTTCACAATATTCAATCAACGCTAAACGCAAAGTCCTCAACAAATTCCATAAGAACCATAATATGAAGCAAGAAATCCACGCTCATTAGGGATGATGTGATGAGCTGCCCAGCATATACACTAACACACTAAAAACGGGATGTCAAAAACATCAAATGTACTGAAAAATGTGCCCATTGTCATAAAACACTCGTGACAAATTTAAATGCTAATTTAGTGGTAACCCAAGAAGAAAGGCAAGACACACAGAATCCAACCAGTACAATGCCAAGAAAAGTGAATAAAATAAAATGAAAAATAAAATAAAAACATAACAAGAATCCACCACCCAATATACTAGAAGAGTAGAAAAATGTGCCCCATGGGGATCTAAACTACCCCATAATGAATAAACATCTTGTTGCCATGAGTTTGTACTAGTGGGTGAACAAGGAGCTCACATCAGCATAAACAATGAAAATCGCCTCGCTTGCATACACAAGTTAAAGAAGCCACCATACAGCGTGTAACTTAATTGAACAAACCACAAAATTGCATAAACTTATAACCTTGTAAGAAATATACAGATCATGCCACATCTCATTCTATGGATTATAAAAAACAGATCATGTCCATTTCGTCATTTAACCCACATGGAGTCATGGTATTAAATGTTCTTATCCACCAAATTTCACGTTGCGATAAGAATCTTGCATTGTCTCGACCTGTTATCATCTGCACACTTCCCAAAATGGTGAACCTCAACTGTGCAATTGTGTGTTGGTGTTCAAGCCAATGTGCAACTAGATTAGATTTGATGTTTTTGGTTCTAATCATGCTTTTATGTTCAGTGATTCTGGTTTTAATTTTTCTTTCTGTCTTGCCTACGTACATTAGACCGCACGGACACTTGATACAATAAATCACAAATGAAGAGTTGCAATCTCCTAAATACCGCAGCTTAATAGGCTTTACAGACTGTGGGTGATTAATAGTATTGCCAACTATGACATTATTACAGTTGACGCAATTGAAACATTTGCGCATCCCCACTACTAGAGTACTGCAAAAAACCTTTGGTCGTGTCAACATCTCTTTGAGGTTGCGACTCCTTATATGCGCAAATAAAGGTGGTTCTTCAAATAACCCATTAAATTCAGGTTCCGACTGAAGGACTTCTCATCTGGACTTGATGATTCTTTTTATGGCTGCTGATTTTGTGGAATATTTTGACACAAAAACCATACGATTTTGCTCTGTCTTAATATGAGTTTTGAGTAAATCCTGTCTCCGAATGTTAGCAATTCTTGTCACCGCATCCGAGAGAGTACTTGATGGATAACCTCTCTGCTCGAAATTGAAAATTTGACTCTCTGAAGCAACTGTTAAAGCTTCTTGCGATGATGCAATCCTTTTGATTCTCAACAACTGTGAAAATAGAAGATTATGAATGAGACTCGGAGGATGGAAACTCGAGAATAGTAATAAATTGTTTCTGTCAGTCTCCTTCTTAAAAACAGTTGTTTCCAAATTGGTCACTCCTTTCGTGATCAATACGTCAAGAAAAGATAAGCTTTGGTTGCTGATGGTGTGTGTGAATTGGATGCGAGCATTCCTTTGGTTTAATTCTTGAATCTTAAGTTTCAGTTGAGTTTGAGACTTTTTCCAAATTAAAAGAATTTCATCTATGAATCTTCCATAGAAAACCAGGTTGGAATGCCATCTGGGTCTGATAAGATGAAATCTTGCTCAAATTTAGACATAAAAATGTTAGCATACGCTGGTGCCCCAGAAAAACCCATTGACGTTCCACTTATTTGTAAGTAGAATTGTTCCTTCCAAACTAGATAACTGTGTTGTAAACAAAAGTGTAGCAATTCAAGAATGAACACTTTGTTGGCTTCAATCGTGGGGATCTGAAGCAGAGCCCATTCACAAGCGTCCATCCCCTCTTGCAAAGGTATAGAAGTATACAGAGATGTAACGTCAATGGAACATGGCAACCATTGTTTTTTTTTGTTTGTTTTTTATACATTTTTATTTGACCAAAAAAAAACATACAGAAAAAGAAAACATACAGGCTTGCAAAGGCACTCGTTATCTTCACAGTTACATCCACGTCAAATGTGCATAGTTCAACACCGTGTACAGATACATTTTTTATACAATCAAGATGTCACACTCTACACACTGGTATTCAGTGCGTCCTTAGGATGAGTTTGTAAATACGTTGTTAATGGCACCCAGTAGTCTCTGGGTTTAGATCCTGTAGGAAGTTCTTCCTCATAAGTCTGTAGTGTGTCCCTGCAATAGATCATGTCCTGCAGCCATTGTTCGCATGAGGGGCATTTCTTGCCATTCCAGCACATAGATATTCGTCTCTTTGCCAATAAAAGAGCTATTACACAGAATTTACGTTTTACCGATCTTAAATTTGTTACAAGACTCAGTAAACATACACGAATTGTACAATCTATTTTGACTTCCAAAATAGCACTCAAAGTTCCAATTATCTTTTCCCAGTATTCTCTAATCCATGGGCAATGCCACGCTAAATGTATGAAATCGGCATCGTCAGCTTTACATCTTTTACAACATGCATCAGAGCGGAGCCCACATTACTTTAGCTTAATCAGTGTATGGTATGTTTGATGAAGATATTTGTAATGTATTATTCTCAAGTTACCATTCGGGGTAAGCATGTCTGTTAGTGCACAGCAAGTGGCCCATTCTTCGTCTACCAGGGGGGTCTCCAGAACCGATGACCATCTCTCATGCGCTTTTTCTGTATTACCCGCTATATCAGCCTGTAACAGCACATATAGTTTGTCACCAAATTTCTATTGTGCGGCATAGTTATAATCATCTGTAGTGCTTGGAGTGTTTCCGGCTCCGCAGGAAAGGTCGGATAATAATCTTTAATTGCTCTACTCAATCTATGATAAGAAAATTTAAAGAGGAGAGTTTGATTACTAATGTAATCTATGTTATCCAATTCTACAAACACCCCGTTGTCATATGTCTCCCATCACGTCTATCCCAACTTGTTGTAACAATGTCATACTCACTTTTTCCTGAGTGACTGATAGGGCTGGATGATGTGACAGAGGCAGTGCTGGAGCATAGAGAGGTAGTTTATGTGCTAGTTTCCCCATTCTCTGCCATGCCAGATTTGTAGTGCGAATAGTGTTTATTTCTTGCTTCCGTATATGTGGGCGGGAATGTGGTAAAATATGTTGAAGCTATATTGGGTGGGCATCTCCATCTTCTACTGCCATATGAGGTAGGTATTGCACTGGGTGATACCAGTAGTGTGCATATTGCGCTTGCGCACATAGGTAATATAGCAGGAAATCTGGAACCTTAAACCCTCCCTTGGTGTAAGGCAATGTTAATGCACGCAGTTCAACGCGTGCTTGGTTACCAGCCCATATAAGGCGGGTCACTCCCGCTTTCAATCTTTGAAACACCGCCTTTGGTGGGGTAATGGGAATGTTATTGAAAAGATAGAGGAACTTGGGAAGTATGACCATTTTTACCAGAGCCATTCTATCTGCCAGGGATAAGGGCAGATGTATCCACCGTTCTATTGTTTCTTCTATTTTACTAATGGCAGTGCCATAATTGGTCCTTATAACCACTGCAGGGTCTTTGTGATACCAAATTCCCAAATATTTGACGGGGTCTCGTTGCCATTCCAATGGAAACTCTACTGGGTGTGGCACCGTAACCTCCGTTAAGGGGATAATGGTGGATTTACTCCAATTGATTTGTAGGCCCGAATGTCTACCAAATTTGGTGTATTCCCGTAGAATGGGTGATAAATTTATATGAGGTTCGCGAACATAGAGGACCATGTCGTCTGCATATAAAGAGATATTTATAGGAGGCTGAAGGAACTGCAGGGCTGCGGTTTTGTGGTGTTGCCTGATCTTACAAGCTAATGGTTCTAGCGCGATAGCGAACAATAAAGGGGAGAGAGGACACCCCTGTCTAGTGCCCCGTGTAATGTGTATCGTGTTAGATACATATTGATTTACCTTGATACGTGCCACGGGTTTCGCATATAGTATTTTGATCCATTGCAGGAATATCGGCGGCATGCCCATTTTTTGCAGTACCGTAAAAAGATATGGCCATTCGACTGAATCAAATGCCTTGGCGGCATCTAATAAGACCGCAGCCGCTTTGAGCTCCGGATTAAGTTGGTGGGATAATGCAAATAGGGTGCGTAAATTGTGGGCTGTGGAGCGATGGGGAATAAAGCCCGATTGGTCCGGGAGTATAATATTAACCATAAGGGGCTGGAGGCGTTTGGCAATAAGCTTGGCCAGTATTTTGGTATCCGTGTTTATTAGAGACAACAGGCGGTAGGACTCACAGATTTCAGGGTCTTTATCTGGTTTTAGTAATGCTATAATCATGGCTTCCCGAAGTGTGGGTGGGAGGATCTGTTTTTCATAAGCGTCCCCATACATGTTTACAAGGTGAGGTGCTAAAAGGTCAACGTATTCTTTATAAAATTCACCTGTAAACCCGCCAGGGCCCGGCGCTTTCCCTTTGGGTAGGGTTTTAATTACCTCAGTGATTTCTTCAATGGTGATGGGTTGAGCTAGGTAGTCCTGTTGGGCATCTGATAACCAGGCTATTGCAACATCTTCCAAATACTCGAGTACTTCAGGCGGATCAGCCGTGTTTCGCGTGGTATACATCTCCTCATAGGTTGTCGTGAAAGCCGATAGAATACTCTGTATGTCATATTGTGCAGTGCCCTGCATATCGCGAATTTTAATGACCGTATGTGGGGTATGGTCTTGGGAGATTTTACGTGCTAGTACCCGACCAGGTCTGCCGCCCTCCCCATAGGTTCTTGCCACTTGTCGTTTCGAGATGTATTTAAGTTCACTATCTGCAAGTTCTTGATATTCTGACATTGTTTCTCGAATTTTGACAAGTATATCAGTGTCATGGGTATGTACATATTCCTGCTCTAGACTTTTTAGTGTGTCTTCACATTTGGTAATTTGGGTACGTATATCTTTTAATATGCCCGCATTCGTGCCTATGCACACTCCCCGTATTGTGGCCTTGAAGGCTTCCCACAGTAAGCTAGCATCATCTACCGAATTCTGGTTTAATTGGAAATACTCTGAGATGGCTTTTCGTATAGCGTCATTATAGAGTGTATCTAGTAGGGCTTTGGCATTAAAGCGCCAGATGAACGGCGGCGGTGCATACCTAGGGATGTCTAAGGAAAGCAGGATCGGGTTATGGTCCGATAGTGTTTTTGGCAAGTGCTGTATTTGTCTTATCCATGTACTAGCTATTGTGGTCGTCAACCAACAGTCTATGCGTGACCAGCTATTATGTATAGAGGAGCTGTGAGTTGCTGCCACAGTGTACGGATTTCGTAGCCTCCACACGTCCGTCATGTTGAATTCCCTCATACCATCTCGTACTGCTTGGACTGCCCTGGTATGAGGCTCCTTAGTCACACCCGAACGGTCAAGTGTATCATTGAGGGCTAGATTAAAATCCCCTCCCCACAGTGTTTCCACCTCAGGCAATTCTCGCAATTTTGATCTAATATCATTAAAAAATTCAGGGTCATCTATGTTCGGTCCATTTATATTTATTAGCCTAATGTGTTGGCCCCGAAGTATCCCTGTGACTATAGCATAACGACCGCAGTCGTCCGTAAACATTTGGTCCACAATAAATTGTACACCCTTTTTTATTAGTATTATAACACCTCTCGAGTAGGTTGAGTATGATGACGCAATGGTATGGTCGGCCCATCTATGTCCCAATCTACACCTGGCCGCTTTTGCCAGATGTGTTTCTTGTAATAGGGCTATGTCAATTTGATGTCTATCAAGGAATGTAAACACCGGACGTATTTTTTTGGGGTTATTTAACCCTCGAACGTTCCAGGTTAACAGGTTGACTAGAGACGTCTTTACATTACTGCCTGCTCTGGGTCATGAATCACTATATACAGCAATTTGTACATCTTGCAGTTTTGTATATACCGTCTGCTGTAGTTTATAGTCTGTTGTACATATACACATCCGTCAATTCTACTCTCGTCTGCAATGTGTCATATATGCAGGTGCCTGAAGTAAACTACATAAAACATTTCCCAAATCCCCCCTCCCACATTGGCATCCCAATTATGTCAAAGTCAGAACCCATAGTGCAGAAAAACCATTATACCAACTGTTGTGGGGTACACCCACAGGGGGCCGCTAAGAGCACGCTATCTCATCCGCGGGGGGCGGATGTGGTCGGGTAGTCTATATACAGAAAGGACCTCTGTAGGAAAGTGGGTCTCTGTTACAAAAGCTGTGGAATTACGCGAACAGACATCAATAAACTTTGATCCAGAGGCATTTTGGCATTTACCCAAACGTAAGTTAGAATGAAGTATCCTATATATACCTATTTGCCGTTTGTGCAATAAACTGTTTTCAACATCTTATAACATCCAAAGTCACTATCAACTTTATAATAGCTGCTGTATAGATCAATATAACTGAATATCTATGGCATACTATATCACCATGTCACACCTAAATCGTATACTTAGCTTATTCACAATAGCACCATATGCCCTGCTTACCAGACACACTATAGAGCATACTTTTTCACCATGTTGTTCCATTACATCAGTTTGAGTCCGGATCAGCAGAGGAGCGGTCTGGTTTCTTATTTTTCGTGGCAATCAGCTTGACAAAGTCATGTGCTGCTTTAGGTGTAGTCAGAATTTTAGTCCGTCCATCCTGTGACACTCGCAGTCTCGCTGGATAGAGCATAGCATATTCAATGCCCATCTCTCGCAGTTTCTTTTTCACAGGCGCAAAATCTTTACGAGCCGTTTGAACTGCCATCGTGAAATCCGGGTAGAATGAGATGTTGTTGCCGTGATGATTAATTTGTTGCTTTTCCCTCGCCAGTCGTAGTATCGTATCCCTATCCTTGTAGTTAAGTATTCGGGCAATGATGGGTCGTGGCGGGGCTCCTGGGATCGGCTTTGGCGCAAGTCATCTATGTGCACGTTCAACTATAAACACGGGTGAGAATGCCTCGGCGCCAAAAATGTCACGCACCATGCCTTCTACGAAGGATTCCATTTTCCCTGTGTTGGCACTCTCTGGAATACCTGTAATACGGACGTTATTACGCCGTGAGCGTGCTTCCAAATCTTCGTTTTTGTTTTTTAGGACTTCTAGCACCTTTTCCATCACCAGGCATTTACGTGTTGTAGTGTTAGACTCATCCTCCACCGCTGATATTCGTAGCTCGGCATCATCCAGGCGTTCACCCTGTTTATCAAGTTTAGCCGCCATATGATCGACTCTACGAGTAAGAGTGTCAATTTTGCTGTCTATGGCCTGTAGGCTGTGTTGTATGGCTTGTAGGGTGTCTTCCATTGTTGTCTTTTTGGCACTACCAGCGTCTAATTCAGTATCAGAGTGCGCTGACATGTTTCGAGGTGTCCGGCGAGCGTCGAAGGACAGTTTAGGCTGCTGTTTATCTGGTTTGCCCATTATGGAAAGTGTGTACAACAGTATGCTCCGCAGAGAGTTCTAACCAGCCGTTTACAGACTAGTATACTGGTAATTTTGGCAACGAGCACAATACCGATTGTCACTTTGGTTATGAAAGTCTATGGCGTCAGAAGTGTTGTGCTTATATAATTTGGCAGTTTTATGCAGTGGCGAGTACAGTGTTTATGGCTGACACATAATGGTTGCTAATACAAGTGGTTAGTTGCCAGTGCACCGTGAGG
Organism: Calotriton arnoldi; assembly: GCA_963921515.1. Lineage (NCBI taxonomy): Eukaryota > Metazoa > Chordata > Amphibia > Caudata > Salamandridae > Calotriton > Calotriton arnoldi. Next base: position 3,872,988 of record CAWUFW010000400.1, read on the forward strand.
CCTACGACGGCGCGCAACACCAAGCGCACCAGCCGTCCCACAATACGTTGGAAAAGTTGTAAACTGCCACTTCCGTTACCCCTGTTGTTGTTCCAGAGTTCGATTAGCAAACTAAATCACAGAGCGACCGCTCATGAGTGCCCTCATATACACATTGGATGGATATCTATCCACTGCCACGTAGATTATTGGGTGTTGGTTATATGGCCTATTCCCCTGTCATAGCCATAAAGCGCCCCAGAGTGTGGATGCCGAAGCGTTCTGATGCGGGCCGGGATCGGAAGAAGGGGGCACAATGTGGCTTCCGATGAAGCGATCCGAGTTTTCCCCAGGGTAGCGATCCGGAGATGGCCCCACCTTCCCCACTGTAGTTATCGGCTTCCTGCGAGGCAGACACAGTCTCTTAAATGGGGCATGCTGTGCTTTTAGCGCTTCTGCGCCGGGGAGGGAGGTCTGACTAATTGACGACAATTATCTCGCCGCACGGGACTGGCGCACCCACCTACAGTGCCGAGGGTGTCCTCCGCGCGCAGCGCGGCACCGCTGTGGGTCTTCTACTCGCGGTTACCGGCCTGGGATCTTCAGCCCCTCCGGCTCCCCACGTCGCAGCAATACTGTCGTCTAAGGATCACCGGTAGCAGTATTCAAAGCGTCACGGGCAACCTGGGGACAGACGCCAGCAGTGAAGGGCAGGGCGCGAGCGTACCAAGGCAGGCTCCCCTGCCGATCTGTCGTACTCACTGCAGGCCGCTATCAGTTCAAGTGTGCCGCCATTTTGTGTCTCCCCAACAGTCCAGCAGCTTGCTGTCTCCGGTCGATTTTCCCATGCAAAATCTTGATTTTACTGCACCCCAATGTTGTCGCTGCGTAGTGCTGTCATTCCGCTGCCGTTTTCTGTTTGTTTCGCGCTATAATATGCAGCGGGTCCGCTATTATTGAACGGATATTTTCCCCGACCAGCGGAGCGGCACTGGAGTGCAGCCATTCCGTCGCGCGCCCTCTAGCGCCCCCCATGGCAACCATTGTTGATATGATTGAGTGTCCAAATTGTTAAGATGGTGAAGTAAATGAGTAGTATCTTTAATATATGATTTCCAATTTTGCACAAAACAATTTTAAAAATGGTCAATATATTTCCCTGGGGCTTCGAAAACTGACCCGCAACCAGACACAATGGGTCTGAAAGGGGGATCATATAAGTTCTTGTGAACTTTCGGCAGCATATATAGACGAGGACGTCTAGGATGTTGTACTCTGAGAAAGTTCTGAGTATTTGTTGAAATCCAATTCAAGTCCATAGCGTTGTCCAGAATCAGGTCTAAAGTTGCCACAATTTCATTAGTGGGGTCTCTCTCCAATTTAACATATGTATTCGTGTCCTGAAGATGCTAAAAAACTTTACGTTCATAGAAGCTGGTATCCATCACAACTAACGCACCACCTTTATCTGCTATTTGGAACGTTAGGTGTTGGTCCTTGGCTAATTGGTGCAAAATCCGTTCTTCAGATTCGGACAAATTTGGGGTGCAAATTCAATTGGTCAATGTCTTGTTTTACCATAGTCTCAAACGTATCCAAAGTTTGTGCGCCTGGCCTGGCAGTTCGGGCTGGACTGTTCCCATGGGTAACAGGGTCAAGACTGATTTGCATATGGCTGGGTTTAAACTAGAATGGCATGGGGAGCAAAAAATAGACGGTTTTTCTGTACTGGGGTGAATGTCTGACATTGTTCCACATTCTGTCCATCACTTGTTCTTTTTGCTATAGAAAAGACAAGTACATTGAGTTTATGAGCACAAAGAATATAGAGTAAATGACAAATGGGACAGCTGCGAATAAAAAAATTAAATAGAGGGAGGACTGCCATTTTTATTAGGGCAACCCTTCTGTAAAGTGTAAGGGGAAGCAGTGCCCATCTTGTCAATAGTACTTTAATTTTAGTTAACAGAAGCTTATAACTTAAGCTGTATAATTCACTCACATCTTCTGTAAAAATGCCCCTAGATATCGCTTTAGGCGGGTGTGAACGCATCCCGAAACTCTGGTAGTAGCTTCTCTGCTACACAATTACTCAAATTATGTCAGTTTTAGATTTGTTCACCTTGATCCTCCCAGTGTTTGAAAGGCCGAAAGGATAGGCAATACTTTCTCCTGAACTTCTTTATTGGGGGCCGACAAGAGCATAATGTTGTTGGCATATAACTTAGCCTTGGCCATTTGAGGAAAAGGTGCTTCAATTATTGTTTTATTTCGAATGGCTAGAGCCTAAAAAAAAAGGAAAAAAAGAATCAGCGAGAGCAAGCAGCCTTGTCTCGTACCCTGCTGAACCCTAAAAGTCCCTGCTTCAGAAGAATTTAAAATTAATTAGACTCAGGCATTAAAACACATCTTCTTAATACAACCTCTGATCTGGGAAAAGAATCCAAATGTTTCTAATATACTAAAAAAAAAAAAAGAGTTTCACAGACCACAAGAATGAATGCCTTTTTGAGTGTCCACTAAAGAAGATCACTGCCGGGATCTGATTTACCGCCATATCCAAAGCCTCTATTAAATAATTGGTGTTAGTGCTCAGCTGCCAGCCAGCAATAAAACCATTTTGCGCCTGATGAATTAACTGGGGCACCTATTTATTAAATCTATTCTCAACCAGCTTCATTAGGATTTTATAATCCGAATTTAAAAGTGCAATTGGAAGATAAGAATTGGGGTCTGTGGGATCACTGCCCCCTTTAAGAAAGCCAACCATATTCCCTAACTTGAAGGATGGAGGAGGTAATCCTCCTTTAAAAAATGGAATTAGAGCGGCGTGTCCATGATGGCGCCCATGCAGTAATTCCCACACGGAGCTCCGCCGCGCCCCCGGGGGTGGCTGTCTCGGAGTGCAGGCACGGGGTGCGGGAGACCTGAGGCGCCCCCCTGCGGCCCCAAAATCTCCGACAAGCGACGATGCAGCACCAGCCAAGCCTCCGCCCGATGCTCGGGCTGGCCGCGAGTTAAAATGGCGGCCGACTGGTGGTGATCGGGCTGCGAGAGAAGCCTCAGCAAGCCAGACCACACCCGGACGTACTCCCGATCGGTGGCACCGGCAGGCGGGAGGTGAGGTGGAGTTTGTGGTGGGGGCGCGGGTACACGGAGTGACTGCGGGCTGCGCCTCCGGCCCCCCCTCTCACCCACGTTGAGACAGCAGGCAGCAGAGAGGCCGACCGCCCATGCCACACCCGTGGCATTGCAAATGGCAGTCAGAAGCCACTCCCCGCGGTGTTCACGAGTCGGCCCATACACTGGAAGATGCCCAGGCAAAAGTGAAGCCCAGCGCTGCCTCGGACACACCTTAGGCTCCTCTGGCCGTGCCTTGAGACCCGAGTCAGTGACCAACGTACTGGTGGTGCCGCGGACTATTAGGCCTGTAGCATAAGGATCCGGAGGCACGGAGACACACTCGGACGCGGTGGGGGCCCAGATTGACGCCAGTGGGTGCGGGAGCAGCATCAAGGTGGCAGGGGTGGAGGAGTGAGGTCTACAGAGGACTTGCTGGTTGTGCCCCCCTCTCCCCACCTTCATCCCCGTTCAACTCAGGCTGGTGCTGCTGGAGGCCTGCTGCCATACAACCGCAAGACACACGGCGGGGGGGCGGGTCTGGGGTCAGCTCGACAGCAGTTGCAGACGAACGTCGAGACTCCCCCCCCCCCCGCTGCATTGAGGTCGTCCGCATGCAGACGGCAACAGGGCCTCCCTTGCTGGGATCATCACCAGAGACAGAGTTGGACATAGAAGAGACCTCGGGCATAGCCGGGGAGGAGGCAGCCAGCGCGTTGAGACAGTGTAAGGTCGGTGGAAAGGCCCCTGGGTCCGGACATTAGCAGAACAGTCCCCAGGCGATTGCACACAAATGCATTGGACGAAGGCGGAGAGGAGAGAGAGGGACTGACCAAAGTGGTGGCAGCCATACTTTGGAGGGCACAGCTACTGAGAAGGCACACCTGCGACCAGCAACAACACCTGTGGAGAGCACTAGACAAAATTGGCCGCTCAGGCCCTCAAAGAGATACGCTAGCAGAAACGAAACCTACCAGGCACGATACTACCTGATCTGGGCACACAGAGCAAGGACATGGCGAACACACTGGACAACGCGGTGAGCATATCCTAGCCAGTTACGATATACAAGTCTGGATATCTTGAGTGCCACCAGGGGCCCACGAAAAGAAGACGACGGTAACAAGAGCAGACCACCCGAGAAACCGCTCACCCTCGCCTCAACTCTGAACACTAACGCCATTCCAGAGAACATGCAGGGGTCCGGCGGGGACTTTAGGGCAAATATTGGAACTCGCGACCATGGCTACTTCAGAAAAAGAGGCGCCAGAATTGCAGATAATGACCTCAACCAGGGCCAAAAAAGATGCCACCACAAACAAGGATCTTCTAACCAAGGGCCCCACCAAAAAGATGGGGATGAGCCTGGACCCTGCTTCCTCGAATCGCACTGCAGCTGGCCCCCCTCAGAGGCAAGAAACAAATGAAGAGGCCCCCATCACGCGCGTATTCATGGAAGCCCTCTTCAGCACACGACAGGATGACATAGCGACCCTGCGCACAGAGGTGTCCAAGGAATTCAAAGACCTACGCCATGACATGAGTGAATTGGAGCAGCGAGTGGACTCAGTGGAACAATCTGGAGACGCTAGAGAGGAAGAATTGGAGGAGTGCTGCAGAGAGATCCTAGAACTCAAAAACTATCATCTGGAAGACCTGGAAAATAGGTCCCGAAGATCCACCATTTGCATTAAGGGCGCCCCGTTACAAGCAGATTCCAGCTACCTGGAAAACTACGTACTGCGACTGTTCAGCCATATCATTCCGGAACTAGAGGGGAAGAATCTCACTTTGGACCACACACATAGGGCGGGACGTCCTTCATCAGCTCCCGGCTCCCCACAAGACATCCTTACCTGCCTCCACGACTACAGGCAAAAAGAGCGTATAATGGTTGCAGTGCGGGATCAATCTCACGTCATTTTTGAGGGAAACAAAGTCTGCCTCTTCCAGGATCTGTCCACCATTACTCTGCAACGCCGGCGTGCTATGAGGTCCATAACGGAGTTCTTGAGAGACAAGGGAGTGAAATATAAATGGGGGCATCCCTTTCGCCTAGTTTTTGCCTGCAATGCAGAAACTAGATCAGTTCGCACACCCCCTGAAGCAGCAGAGATCCTGGGTTTGGAGCTTGAGCAGGGAACCTCCTTGCAGGAGAGGACTTCCTGGCTGCCCCCACGAGAGTCAGGTCGTTGGAGGCGCTCCAAGAACAGACCACAACAGCAATTAAGCAAACCAATCAAGACTGAAAGCATCGGAGAAAGGTCGGCTCTACTCCAACAACTTACAGAACAACATCAATCCCCAGAAAGAGAACTCGAGTGATTAGGGCTAGGTCGACACTCGAGATGAAGAGGGCCACCATTGTATATCAACACTACTGAGGAGGTCCGGCTATACCGGAGAATCAAATCCAGGAGTACCTAGACAGAACCCCACTGCGGTCCATTGATATTGCGGCCCGGAAAGGCCTGGGAGGTGCTATAAGCATACACAAAATCAGAGCAGCGATTAAGGACTTAGCAAAGGGGAAGACCCCAGGCCCGGATGGCCTCCCAGCCGAATTGTATGCGACATTCACTGACCAGCTTGCACCCCACCTCGTTAAGCTATATGCTGGCTCGCTGGACCGCGGCCACTTGCCCACAACAACTAGGGAGGCCCTGGTAGTGCCCATCCCTAAGTCTAAAGTGAACGCCCCTAAGGTCACAGAATTTCGACCACTATCCATGTTAAACCTGGACTTTAAAAATGTAAGTAAAATACTAGCCAGCAGGTTGCTCCCGCACATGCGTGCGCTGGTCCACACAGACCAGAATGGGTTTATCCCAAATAGATCCACATCGGGCAGCCTTAGACGGCTATACTACGCACTGTTCCACCAAGACCTCTCGAACTACCCAAACGCAGTGGTTATGGCAGTGGACCTCAAAAAAGCTTTTGATTCCCTGCGCTGGGACTTCCTGCTGAAGGTAATGCATGCCATGGGGCTGGGGGAGGGATGGATCAGGTGGGTTGAGCTGCTTTACATTCTCCCATTAGCTAGAGTTAAGACGGGCGGTACAATCTCAAACTCCTATGAGATTTATAGAGGAACCAGGCAGGGATGTCCCCTTTCACCCCTCTTGTTCGCGCTGGCTATGGAGCCACTGGCTGTGCAGTTCAGGGCTGAGTGTGGCCGCCTTGGCCTGACACTGGATGGGAAGGAATACATGATATCCCTTTACATGGATGACATCCTCCTATATCTGCGGAATGGCGAGGGGGGCATAACAGATGTAATGGATATCGTAAATGCCTATGCCATCTTAACCGGTTTGAAGGTGAACCGCAATAAGACACATATCTTCCCCCTAGACCCTACAGTCTCCTGCCCTCTGGCACTCCCCGCGAGCATCAGGTGGTCCCCCCGCTCTCTTAGGTACCTAGGTATCCAAATATTCCATGACCAAAATGATCTCCCTCAGCAGCGGCATTCTGGCGCTCCCTTAAACGCCCCACCATGTCGAGAATAGCGCTCTCTAAAATGGTTATGCTGCCACGCTTACTTTATTTCTTCGCAAACTTACCGGTGGTCATCCTGAAGACCAGGTTTAAAGAATTGGGCATGCTACTGAGAAACTTGATATGGGACGGGGGCCGCAACAGAGTGTCATTAGCCATCGCCCAGAGATTGCCAGAAAACGGAGGTTTGGGAGCCCCGGATTTTGAGGCATACTACCTGGTTGCCCAACTACAGTGGCTTGCTCAATGGTTGGAGGGGATTGAGCTGGAGACGGTTGACTATTCGCCCGGCACTGACATAAAAAGGGAACTGTTGGCCTGGTTGATACTCCCGAGGAAGCCAGTCCGATCTCGGGCGTCCTGGCCACAGTGGCCCTGAAATGCTGGCGTAGAAGCACTATGCGAATGCCAGAAGCCACACTGTACTCGCCTGACCTCCCACTTGTGGGACTGCCGAGAGGAGATGCCAAAACCTCCTCCTTTACTGTGAACCAACCAAGGGAGTGGGAAAACGCCGGCCTATCGAGAACAGGGGACCTACATCTAGAGGGGGCACTGATCCCTTTGGAGGACTTGATTTCCCAATCTGATCTGCCCTGTGGGCAATTCCTGACCTATCACAGGATGCAGAAAACTTTCCAGTCTTTATGGGGAGCAGGAACACATGAACCATGTACACACAGACTCCTGCATGACATGATCATACTGGGATCAGCAAGACACCTTATTAAATGGCTCTATCGGGCCCTGAGAGAAATGGTTGAGAATCAGCTACCCACACTGCGACAGAAATGGGAGCTAACCATAGAGCGTAACATCGCAGAGGCGGAATGGAAACGAGCGCTGAGGCTACCCAAGACGATCTCCAGAAATGCTAGCTTCAAATACACCCAATTTAACATTCTTCACATGACCTATCTCACCCCGCACAGACTTAATATAATATGGGGTAGCACTGACAAACAATGCCTGCGTTGTGCACAGCCAGATGCTGATTTTAAACATATGGTCTGGAACTGTCCATCACTTTCTGAATACTGGCATCACATCCTTGGGTCACTACACACAGTCCTAGACCGCACTATCCCCTGCACAATGGATGCATGTGTATTGGGCTTATTTCGTAGGCCTGAACCTAAAAAAATAGCTAATCGATTTATAGATTTAGCCCTGGTGTTGGCTTGGAGGAGAATTGCCCTCAGAAGTGTGGCTCAATGGTTAGAGCGGCAGACCCTGATGCAGAGATCTGGCCCGGGACCAGGGTTCAATTCCCGCCTCGGCGGGTCTTGGGCTAAATTTCCTCGGACCTGATAATTCTCGCCTCGGTGCCTATTCTAATCATGGGTCCCACTCTGCAACTCTGGGCAATAGCTTGCTTAATCTCCACAACGGCCCCAACAGCGCTGGGATGCCTGGCTTCACCCTGGTGGTGCCCAGGAGTGGACATTTCACAGGGAAAAGCCAGGAAGGGTTCCACAGCGGTATGCGTACAGCGCCTGGACACCCCTTTGGGGGTATGGGTGCGCTTTACAAGTACAAATTTCATTTCATTTCATTTAATTTCAGATGGAAATCCCCCATCGGCCCTGGCATCCTGCAATGGGAAAACGATGTTACGGCCTGGGCCCGGGCGGAAGAAAGAGCACTGATAGAGGAGGATAGCAGAGGGATAAGACGCCGCCCTATAGCGGACCTGTGGTCGGAAGTGGTGCGGGAATGGGAAGCAAAGGATATAACTGAAGGCGATGGCTCCCCTGCGACATCTCAAACCCCTCCTTCGCAATAATTAAAAACAATCCATAGCCAAGCGCCGCCCAGGGATGGAAATCACTGACCCCGTTAAGTGACCTCTAGAACGCCTTTGCAATTCATTGATAAATATAGAATGTATATAGTGGCTGCCTGCCATCAGATTGACCTAACGAAGATACGATTAGCCTGTCTCTTGCCAATAGACGCTCTTGTTAATAAGTTTCATAAAGTAAATGTTTTATATACATGATTAGCTATTGGAATGTAACATAGGGTTAATGCCAGACCGACCTAACCCTCACCCTTGTAAAATATTTTGTCGAATTTTGCTGCTTTGTAAGGTACAGAGGCGCATGAAAAATGTATGCTCTTTCATGCTACTTTTCTTCTCATCAGCTTCTGCACCCACAAACTTACCAACCGAAAATGCTTGCAGCTTTGACAGAAAATACAGGGCTATAAACTGTAATCTTTATGTAAAACTTAATAAACAGAGTTTTAAAAAAAAAAACACTACTGAGGAGGTGGGGTCAGCTCTTCAAAGGAGCAAGTTGTGCTGGCTACGGAAAGGACACCCCCGGGCCATTCCTCAGTCAATAGACATTAGCTGGCAGCGGCGGGGCTACTGACCCCTAAATTCATTGTGGACATTGACACGAGTGACCGAAGACATAAACCCCTACTACAGAACTACAAGTTGAGCACCACTTGGTGCCTATGTTTTATTAGTTTTAATGTTTAGACAATTGTTATATATCATCATGCTCAACAGTTTGAATTGCTATCACACCTCATTACACTCACAGGGTGCAGAGATGCGGTCCATCCCAATAAAGACCCAGACACCACGATACCTCATGGTGGGAGTATTTAGCTTGAACGTCCAGGGCCTGAACTCGCCAACCAAGAGAATAGCGCTACTAGCTCAGCTTAGGGCGGCCCGCCGCGACATATGTCTCCTACAGGAGACACATCTACTGACAAAGGACTGGGATAGAATGCGTTCTAAATGGTTTGACCGGCAGTTCTGGTCCGCAGGACCCAGGAAGAAGGCGGGGGTTGCCATTCTAGTAGCCACCCACTTCCAAGGACGAGTCCTCCAAACACATTCAGAAATCACAGCCCGCATGATCGCGCTGAGCATATCCCTCTATAACCAGACTTTCACGATAGCTAGCATCTACGCTCCTAATGACCACCAAGAATCCTTTATACGGCAGGCAATTAGCACTGTTCTCACCAAGCCTGATGCAAAATTAGTGATAGGGGGGATTTTAATCTAGTGTCGGATACCTCATTGGATAGGTCACCTCAACGGACAGAGTCCACCGGTACGTTCAGCCCACAAGGAGTCGCTGGCTAGCAGACGCAGGGTTAGTGGACGCATGGAGGACATTACACCCTACCACACAGTCATCAATGTTCCCTCTAATTTATTTCCTCTGTGTGCGGCAGTGTAAGGTCTCTGTGCACTGCAGCCTAGGCTATGTGTGCCGGGAACCAGACCGCGCGTAAGGGTGCAGCGCCAAATATCACTCCAAGTTTTTGCTTAAAAAAGTGAAAGGACGGTGCATTTCCACATCTGTAGCACCACATGAAGGGTCTAAAGGCAGGTGTTCAATTTAGATACACACGCCATGACATGAATTGGTTACACAGGCAAGTACACTTCGGATTTAGAAAAGCATAGGACTCCAACGATGGTACCTTAAGATTTTACTAAAGATCCTCAACTCGAGCACTGTTCATAGGGTGGGAAAATGTTGGGAGCCTATACAAGATCACAGATATACAATACACATGGATATGGCACTAGATGAATCTGGCTGTGGGCGGCTTGGAGAAGCCTTTAAATACACAAAGTGCAAGCACTGGGTCTAGCCTCACAATGACCCCGGCGCCTTTTCTTATTTTCCGGCTCCTGAAACTACTGAGCTTAAACACGGAGTTGCATAAAACCGTGTTCCAATACTGCCCCGCGCATTGGCTTGCAATGCCAAAGGAGTGTGTAGTAATTACAAGGAGACTGACCCAGCATCACCCAGCTTGTCAATGAGGTGCCTTACACAGTGTTTGGTTAAAGATAGAACATCCTTTCAAGCAATAATACAGTAAATTACCTTTGACACAATTCTGTCCCGAGTCACTATCAGGGAAGTGTATTTGTTGTGCTTGATGCCATTAAAATGGAAAAGGTTGAAAGAGTGGCGGATTTCAGAAAGGAAAGAGTCTATTGTGATTTAATGTAGTTCTCTGCTCATATAGTTTGTTTTGCTTAATTTTGATTCTTCTTGAATCTGTACATTTGTGAGCGATAAAAGGTTCACACCTTTTAATTTCTGCCTAGTACCAGTGATCACTCATGTTCAAGTGTTAGTAGTTGAATAGTGGTTATTGGAGGTAGATGTGAAGACGTCTTTTTCAAAGAAAATCCTGCAACACCTTGTATTGCAAAGGAATTGGTTACTATTCGGTATGCTTGAAGTGTTATGTAGATGCCTTTTTAATTTCAGAACAATTTTATGTGTACAAAGGAAACATCATGAAATGCAATACAAGCTTTGTAAAGTATACAAAGGCAACACACACTAAAATCAGATGTGAAATCACAAGTTCTACAGTTTAAGGTGCAGAGCTTATAGGGATTAAAGACTATGTTAATTAATTCACTGTTATATTGGTTATGGATCAAAATGTTGTTGGGAAGCAAAATATTGAGAAGCATCAGACATAAGAATAGAAATGTCACACAAACACAAGGAAAATATGAAAATGTCACTTAAGGAAAATGAAACTTGCCAGCTATTTTTTGCTGGAAATAAAGCGTCACTCATAGTTGTTGAAATGTCACTAATAATTACACTGAAATAATGAAAAGGTCACACAGAGCAATGTGAAACCTTGACAGCTATGCATGTAATTTCTATATACGTTTCCCTCCTCTTTATGGCTTGATTTTGCTGGCGAGAAAGTGTTACTCACAGCCCTGCCAAGGACCACGCATCAGGTGTTAGTTTTCAGCCTTGGCTTTCAAGCCATAACGCCGCTATGCTGAAACTGGAGTGGCAGCAGGCCTGTGCGAGAGCGCTGCTCCTGGTAGGCTTTGCGGGCTGCTGGCTACAATGTATTAGTTAAAATAGGAAGTAATCCTCATGGCTGCGTGCGGCATTACGCAGGACGTGGCAATGCCAGGGCAGTGCTTCCACCGCAGCGCAGTAATTTAAGCATAATCATGAATGATCCCTGCCACCGCCGAGACCCAATCCCACGGACCCGTGGCGGCCGCTGGAGTCCAGAGCACGCACTGTGCAGCTGCTGAGTCTGATTGCAGCCCGGGTGGCACGTTTGCTGAGGGAGTCATTCGTTGTGGCGAGGAGGACTCTGGTTTCTATGATTCGAGAGAGGGCAAAGCTCTGGTAAAATAGGCGCGTCGGTGCTTGTTGGTAAGTGTGCTCGCTTTTAAGATGCATGTTTTTAATAAATATGCATACTTAAGCTCATGGTATTTAGAGAAAAAAACGTGCCTTGGAGTTGAAAACATTCCCGACTTCAGCCTAATCTATATCTAATCACGAGTGTATGATTTTTATTGATCCAGCTAGCTCTTTAGTGGGGTGATCAGTGCCCCAGTTGTACGCCGGCGGAGCCAGAGGGCAGGGCCGCCAGTCACTGACTCTGTGCCCCATCCCGTGGAGAGCGAACAAAGACTTTAACATGCGAGGGGTGCTCCCTTTGACCTTTTGCAGAAACATTCCTATATCTGAAGCGGAGACAACATTTAACAGTATTTAACATTATTCCTGCATTGGTGAATATTGTATTGTCTTTCTATATCTCAAATCTTGCTCCCCACAGCCCACTTTCTCCACCAGTGGCGCCAGCAGAACCCCTCCAGGCACCCTCTCCTCTTATGCTGCAGTCTGGCTGCCTCCAATGCCGCCTCATTGCAAACACGTCCCCCGGCTGGCAATTACCAGAACCCCTCGGGGTGATCCAGGCAGGCCCCTGTGTTATGGCCGATCGCCTGTCCTGACCGCAGCGCAGCCGGTTCTCGCCAGGGGCTCTTCAGCCCCCCAGGGCACCCCCGCAAAAAGACACCGCCCTCCACTGGGTCAGCCCTCCTTCACGCAGCCTCCACTTCGGAGTCTTCTCCTCAGGGGCCTCCGCACCAGTGCCTTGCTGCAGGCCTCGCACAACTTTGTTTCTGCCGTTAGCCCCCTCTTTCGGCTCTCTGTCCTAACCCAGGTGGCGGGGACTGCAGGATTCAGCGTTGGATTAAAAATTACAGTTTTGTGTCCAGGATGAAGCACTTCTTGTCGACATCTTGCCGGCCATGCCTTCCCATGTGTGGGCATTTCAATGCCAAAATGAGTGTTTCTACTCAGGGGTGGTGCGATCGGTGCCATCGCACCGGGCGCTGACTTGGGGTGGGGGTGCCATGTTTATTGTTTTAGAGGCAGCTGGTGCCGAGTTCTTAGTTCCAGCAATAAAAATCTCAAGATAACTCATCTGATTAATGTTCTTCCTGGAGAGAGACCGGAGCTTTGTCTAAGAAATGTTGACTTGTAGTGCAGAGGGTTAATATGTCTGCTGCAAATAACGTGTCCCATTCATATCACAAAGTGCATAAAATATAAATTGGTCAATGGGTTACCGCTTTTGGCAGAGAGATCCTGTTGTTACTTGTATAAGTTAAAATCCTAATATATTCACTGTCATCAAAGAGCTGCATGCAAACTGCAAGGAATGTGTTAAGAGCTATGTGTGTTTTTTGCCAGTCTTTTGTTATCCTAATATTGCAAAAAGGGTTCATTTATGTAGAAATCAATTCTTATTATTTAGGAAAACCCCCAACATTGGTGTAACATTTTTAAATTCTGAATTTGTATTTTTCAAGACCAAAGACTCAAACTATACTGCCTACCAGAATGGATGATATTTTACTCCTACACCTTGTAGGCCTTATGTAACATTTCCTATACACTCATTTACACATGGGATTGTCTCTGTGCAATGTGTGTGTGATCTAAAGTGTTCTGACACCTTAAACTGGTATGAGTCGCGCTATAAATCGAAATTAATCTAAGAGACAGTGGTTATTGAGACTTGAGGAGCACTGTCAAATGGTGGTAGTGTGGGAATCTGTGGCGGAGGTGGTCATTGGGGGGGGGGGGGCGCCACAAAACATTGTCGCACAGGGCGCCATTATTGCTAAAGCCGGCCCTGTTTCTACTTATGCCTTGTGCAGGCGAATGCATCAATAATGTCGCCTTGCACCTAATTTGTGTTTTGACTCTAAGGGGAAATGAAGAGGAACTTAGTCAAGACCTATGATTTAGTGATTTTGTAAATGTCATGAAAAAGAGTCCACCTCACAGTTTCTAGTGGTCGATAGTTTTCACGAACAGTGCAACGTACTTGCAATAATACAGCGCCCTTGCTCACTCCGCTGCTGCCCGGCTATGTGTGCCTCTCAGCCTCTCTTGCACCCCAATTAATGCCCCTTAGCTGTTTGCAGTGGCGGTTGTTAAACCGTGAATTTTAGTGTGTTGATTTTGCATGTGAGAAAATGTCACTCATATGAAAATGTCACACATAGCAATCTGAAACCCTGGCAGCTATGTACTCATGATCCTTAAAATGTCACTCATATTACACAAACATATGAAAATGTCCCACATGGCAATCTGAAACCTTGGCAGCTATGAAGCACACGTCCTGCGTTACATTTGCTACATTCCTTTTGCTACTAGTGGGCAGCTGCGGGGCTGAATTTGGGCCTTTGAGATAATAATCATGTTAATTGCAGCGCCCGTGTGCACTGCAATTAACAAGAATACTATCTCAAAGGCCCACATTCAGCCACGCACTTTTAACAAAAGAAATGCAGGGTCAAACACGACATGCGATTCTGAAAGCACAAGTTGTGTTTCACCCTGCATTCGTTTTGCTAATAGTGCGGGGCTGAATGTGGGCCTTTGAGATAGTATTCTTGTTAATTGCAGTGCACACGGCGCTGCAATTAACAAGAATACTATCTCAAAGGCCCACATTCAGCCCCGCAGCTGCCCACTATTAGCTAAAGACTGCAGGGTCAAATACGACGTGTGCTTTCAGATGATTCTGAAAGCACACGTTGTGTATGACTCTGCATTCCTTTGCTGATAGTGCGGGGCTGAATGTGGGCCTTTGAGATAGTATTCTTGTTAATTGCAGCGCCCGTGTGCACTGCAATTAGCATGAAAACTATTTCAAAGGCCCACATTCATCCCCGCAGATGCCCACTATTAGCAAAGGAATGCAGAGTCAAACACGACGTGTTCTTTCAGAATCATCTGAAAGAACATGTCGCGCTTTAGATTGCTGCATTACTTTTCCTAATAGTGCACGGCTGCGGGGCCTTATGAAAGAAAGGGACAGAGAATGTTTCATGCCAGTAAGTCCGCCAGCGTCCCGTACACAGCGCCACCCCTGGCCCCAGAACGCTCTCGACTGGAGGGAGCAATGCAGCAGAGGGGCAGGGGCCCTAGAGGTCAACAAGGCAGTGTGTTGTACACCCCCCGGAGTGTACCACTAGGATCTTACTCCCCATTCAACACTCCCTGGGCTGTCCCCCGTGCCCCCCCCCAGGAAGCTCCCGAAGTCCTTACTATTTAGGCATACTCCTCTCCTGCCACAACCTTACGCACCCCCTAGAGGCCCCAAGATACACATTGTAACACGATCCATGTTTAAGGGGCAGGTTCGGGCCCAGGGTCACGCATGTAAGAAGAGAGGTCAGTGCCAGCTCAGGAACACCCCTGTACCAAAAGGAAGAAGGAGGACGTGACCCAGGGACACAAATGTACGAAGAGAGGGAGGTGCCAGACCACAAAGACGCCTTCCCGGAAAAAAGGCCTGTGGAAACCCAGGATCACACCTGAAGTTTGAAGAGACAGATCCGCGAACCAGCATCTATCAGGCGAATCGCACCCTCTGGGCACATTTGCAGCGATGACCGACACATCCTGCGCGTATACCGTCCCCAAAACAAACAGACCCCAACGACGTACATGCCACAAGAGATGTGAAGGGACCGATCCAATGTTGAGACATAGCGAAGGAACAGACGGGCCCTAAGAAGACACCCAGCGTAAGCAAAGGCAAGTCTTAACACGAAGACCGCAAGCGCACAATGAGAGACAGTCGTTATGGATCGATAGACCGTTTCAGTCAACAGCAGTGGTGAGAAAAAGGCCCTCCCACCTCCCAAAAACCAACTGTACCAAACTTTGCTTGTGTAAGAACCATGGTCGCAACCCCCGCACATTTTGGCAAGTACAGAAAGTAAACGACAAACTCAATACTGCTGCAACACACATTTGAGCACAGTCGGTATCACGTAAGGGGTCATAATCTGGAAAGTATTGTGTGCAAGGGGGGTCCCCAATCCAGCAGACCCTAGCCACAACACCCATACCTCACACCCTAGCTGTGGTGTGACCCCACACCGTTGAACTGCCGACCGTCAGTGCTGATGCCCGAGAGGTCGAGCCCGCAACCGAAGAAGCCCCAAATCCCCAGGACAGTAATCACCGTCATCAGCTACAAGCAGAGTGTGCGTGGCAGCATAATAAACCCCATGGGCCATAATGATTCCAACAATGAACCGTAATGGTATTAGGGGGATTTGAGGTCGTTAGCTACCATGGGCTCCCAGGGCTCTAAGTGAGTCACGAGGCGGCTCGGGTTCCCAGGCGTAAACCAAGACCGACAAGCTACAAATCTCAAACTGCGCCCCACTTCCTCTCCCCCCCCCCCACCAACACAGGAGCCACGAGTCTTGTGGGTTTAACGGCGCATAATGACGCACCCCAGGTGGCGGAGAGGCCTCTATAATCCTCGGCTGCCCTTTTTAACTTATCTCCATCGCCCCTAGGTACACAGACCCTCCCCTTGGGGCTCTTAACACCTAATGCCCCACACATATATTCACATGCACTGTGAGAGTATACATACGCATTCATTAAACTCAGTTTGTTATACACAAACACACGTGTACCATGGAGGCATATACCTTCCTAAAGTAACAGCCAGTTTAATAAAACACATATATTCGCTCAAATGATTAAGCACTCACAAATTCTTAAACACGTCGCTAGAGATATACACACACACGGACACGCGTGTGCAAAGTATACCAGCACCCACACTTCTTATAAACGCACTCAATCATTAAGACACAACTATGTATACACAAAGACATGCACACCTAGACTTGTGTACGAATATATATGGACATACACGTATTGTATTCATTCAGATACCTTGTAGTACACACAAGCACACATATGCAAGTATACAATGCATATGTCTACATCCATAACACATACATTCATACAAAGGCACAACGTCACCTAGCTCCCCCTACCCGTATCCCGAAACTTGGACAAGCCGCCTACAGTGCAGGGGATACCGCACAGGATGGAACTTCAATCGGAAGCCCGAAGAAACAACAATCGTGAGTACACCAAGCAGGCTCATCATATTCTCATGGAAAACACCAAACTGTAACTCGGCAATGACGCTAAGTCATCCTCTGCAACACGCTCATTAACTGTCGGAACGGGAAAGAATTCGCGTTTCATAATCTCATGCCAGACTTTGCCCGCGATGATCAGAGGACGCAACAACGTTATTTTTATAATGCGACGTGCCACGCCATTTTGTTGTCCCGACCGCAAATGCAAGGGACCCCCAGGCTAACACCACCATCTGATTCCACAATGTTGAACGGCCCCGCCGAGGCCCGACCCCGGGCTCCTCAGCAGCGAACAACTGGACTGGCCCTACAAGCGTATCGGGATCACTGTGCCCCTCAGCTCCCACACCCAGCCCCTAGGCGGCAACCGACCCTAACGCCAGCCCTTGGCGCCATCTCTCTAACGCGACATATCCGTGCTCTTCCAAAAAAAAACGCAACAACGTCTATGGATGAGCAGACCCGCGCTGCACTAGACACAACACTCGTGTTTTAAATACACACTGATGCACCGTTGTCCTTTGAAAGCGCTTTATTCCACATTGTGAAAGGCTAACGCCACTTGGCCAAATCAGGCTCCCTGTCCTTCCCTCTACTCCTTTCGCCCGGCATAATTCAACAAAACCCACTCTCGGCAATTGGCGTGATAACTCCATCCCAACTACAATAAAGTGCCGATATCCCACCATACACACAATCACCCCGGGCACCTTAACAACCAAGCGGTTGATCGTGTAACGAACGGGGGACTAGAGACTTCCGACGCGACTACCGTTAAGGTGCGTTCGTCCGCTCTCTGTACCGGGCAGCCGCAGGAAAAAGGAAGCGCCAGGGGTCAGCGTGAATATAGCTCCCCTTTATCTGGAAAGCACCACCACCGAAAGCCTGCCTGACCGGGAATCCCACCGCCACGAATGATGGATGTCCCACGAGTATCGCTGCCCCGAACCTTCTCCGCAAACCCCCTCTACGACCTGCATGGGAGATAAAGAAACACGATATAAAGATTCACGGAGTCCCCTGCATGCCGGGGCCGGCGCCGTAAGGAAGAGAGGGCGAGGACCAGGGCGAGTTGCCCTAAATAGGCCCACGCCCACTCCTCCCTCTCGCTGTTGCCTGCTCCAGCCAGAAGTGATGTCACGACGCTGCCCCGGAAGAGATTCATGTAGCAGTCACGCCCGAACCACGAGGGCGTGGCCGGGTTCCCGGGGGGCCGCATCCTAATGGCGCGCCTCCTGATAGTCCACGCTTTCAAAAGTATTCATGTTAATTGCAGCGCATGACGGCGCTGCAATTAACATGAATACTTTCACAAAGGCCCACAAACTGCCCCGCTGGCGTGCACTATTGAGAAAAAAATGCAGCAAGTGCAGGCGCCACTTGCTCGTAAACCCGAGCCCTCCCTAACCATCCAGGACATAAGGGAGACACTTTCCTGACGCTCGGCTGTGTCCTCTCCTCCGTTGTCTCCAGCTCTGCCTCGTGCAACCAGGAAATTGCCGTTTTTCGTGCTGCTCGCGTTTTAAAAGCGGTGGCGCGAACGGACTTACGGGCTGTGTTGTGTGTGTGCGCGCTACAATTGGGACACTGCGCGCTCGGGGTGACCTCAGTGCGCGGGCGCGTACCCGCCCACGTTCTAGGGAACAGTGACAGTCATACACATTTTTCTCTGCGGCACATCAATCTTATGACAGAATTGACTATTTTCTAACTTCGGCTTCACTGCTCCCAATGGTGACGCAAGCTGACATCGAGGTAGCCTCCATATCAGACCATGAACCCATCCAACTAATATTGCGCTTCCCTGATGGTAGTCAGGGATGCAAAATGTGGCGTCTCAATCCCAAGATGCTTTCCTATGACTCTACAATTAAGGAAGTGGAAAGAACCATTGTAAATTATCTCAAAATCAATGACACGCTGCACACAGCAATAGCGACACTCTGGGAAACCCTCAAAGCAGTAGTTAGGGGAACGTATATAGCTATAGCAGCGCGACTTAATAAAGAACTCGCAGCAAAACGTGCAGAACTGGAGATGGCGGTGAGGGACCTGGAGAAGACCCACAGACAAACCAGCTCACACAGAATCAGGCGTCGATGACTATAGCACAAAAACAGGGCCCTCGACATGGATGCAGCAGAACACGCGCTATTGCGCACGCGACAGAAATATTACGCAGGGGGAAATAAGGAAGGGAAGTTATTGGCACACAGGTTGCGAGCACAGGTACACTCCAGACATGTACATAGCCTGCTAGACCAAGATCAGAAACTTAAAACACAGGATGAGGACATTGCAGCCGAATTCGGCAAATTCTATATGCAGCTATATGGGGCAGACAGGCAGTCACCAAGGGATTGCACTTCATACATAGAACAAACTCCATTGACAAAGCTACATGAGCACACTGCAGCACCATTAGAGACTGACATAACTGAACGGGAGGCCCTAGATGCGATAGGGAGACTTAAATTGGAGAAGGCACCCGGACAGGACGGGTACATAGCCGCCTTTTTACAAACAATATGCAGCACTTTTATCCCCGGTGCTAGTCCGGCTATACAACTCCTTTAGCACTTCTGGAGCACTCACGGAGTCGATGCGTACAGCGATCATAGCAGTCCTGCCGAAGCACTGGAAAGACCCCCAGGGCTGTGCATCCTACCGTCCCATATCGCTGCTCAATGTAGATGCTAAGATTTTCACAGGGATACTGGCACATAGATTAGGACAATATATGCCGGGATTGGTTGAGCCGGACCAATCGGGATTTAAACCTGGTCGAACATGTGGGGACAACACAAAGCGTCTATTCCATTTGCTGGACAAGACCCAACGAGCCCAGACACCGACACTATTTCTGTCAATAGATGCCGAAAAGGCATTCGACCGGGTACACTGGCCATTTCTGTGGGTGGTGTTGGAGGCTTTTGGCTTGGGCCCTCCTTTCAGGCAATGGATTTGGGCTAGTTATGCAGACCCGAGACCACTGGTCCGAGTCAACAACACTCTATCTCCAGCCTTCCACATCTCCAGAGGGACGCGTCAAGGATGCCCGCTCTCACCACTCCTGTTTGCGCTCTATATGGAGCCTCTAGCGGAACACATCCGAAAACACCCCTTTATTGAAGGAGTGTGGATGGGGGAGCCAGTCCCACAAGATAGCTCTCTACGCAGACGACATATTACTAGCTGTCGTCAAACCACGACAGTCACTGCCCCCACTGCTAGAAGAACTCGCAGCATTCAGCGAGGTCTCTGGCTTCAAGGTGAATAACACAAAGTCCCAAGCACTCAACATCACCATCCCACACGATGAGCAAGCACGTTTGGCTGTGGACTTCCCCTTCACATGGGCCAAACGAGGAATCCCCTATCTGGGCATACACATACTACCCACTATAGACAGCTCGATATCCTACAGTTATTTTGAACTATTGAGCACTGTGCGATCCCTTATCCAGTCCTGGCACGGAGGCCCCATTTCTTGGTTAGGACGTATAGCAGCCGTAAAGATGTCTCTCCTACCTAAAATTCTATACCTCATGCAGGTAATGCCATTGACAGCGCCCATCTCCACGCTAAAGAAGGTACAGTCCACCATAGAGGCCTTCATCTGGGGTGGCAAACGCGCCAGAATGGCCCAGGATCGAGCATATCTCCCGGTGGCCAAAGGAGGCCTGGGCATACCCCACCTAACACGTTACTACCAGGCCGCACAATTGCACTTCATGGTGGAGTGGCAAAGCCCACTAACCGAGAAGCACTGGTGTTTTCTAGATCAAGCAGTGGCCGGGATACATATATGGAAAATACCATGGCTCCAGCGCAGACATCGCCCGCTGGGAGCCTACATCTCTCCAGTGGTCATGGCCACAATAGGAGTTTGGGATAAGACCTTCTCCCACAAGCAGCTCTCTTCCGCGATTTCCCTGCTCACCCCCATCATAGGAAACCCAGATATCCCACAGGCTATGCACAAGCGGACCTATATGCCTTGGCAAGAAGCATTGGAGATTTATTCGACGTGCAGGGCCTGTTGGTCTTCATGAAGATGCAGCAAGACTTTGGGCTTCCGGACTCAGAACACTGGCGCTACGTGACTGTACGGCACTGGGTAATACACCCAGCAATACGGCCCCATGCAAGTAGGCAACTGACCCTATTCGAGTGATAGCTGCTGTCCAGAAGAGACGACCGTCGCTTACTATCCGACATATATGCATTTTTAAACACCATGGCTACCACCTCACACACCCCCGCCATGAAAAGATGGGAGACAGAATGTGAACACCAATTCTCAGACAAAGAGTGGACAGACATTTTACATCACGCTCACACATCACCTACTAGCGCCTCAGGCAAGGAAACGCTATTAAAGATTGTCCACTACTGGTATTATACACCAGCTCGCTTAGCTCAGTGGCAGAGAGGGAAAGATGGCAAATGCTGGTGCCACTGTGCCCACTCAGGCACACTCTCCCACTTGCTATGGCATTGCCCCAAACTCCACCGTTATTGGACGGATGTCCTGGCGGATGTCAACCAGATGTTTAATACCAAAATACCCCGCTTCCCCAGCTATATCGTATTGGGACTGCCCAACATTTAAACATACCCATTGCATTCATTTAGGGGAAAGGCCATCACGGTAGCACTTTGCACAGCGAAACAGGTCCTGCTATCAAAACAGGGCACAGACACTGTCCCAACACGCACCAATTGGCTGCATAAACTCTGGGAATTCCTAGGGATGGAAAAGCTATCTGCAGTTATAAACTATACATTGCCCAAATTTGAGAAAATTTTGGGAACATGCATTAAACACTTATCTAACGTATATCGCAAACTCACATGTCCAATATGCCTGCGTGTGCTGCGACTCACATCTAGCACCCAAGTTGACAACCAAGACACAAAATCAATAAAAATGATACAATCCTAAAAAATGGAATTAGTGACCTCCAATAAATACAGGTTTAAAACTTCTGAAAAGGTCTTCTGAAATTCAGCAGGAAACCCGCCAGGACCACAAACTTTGCCCTCAGGTAGGCTGCCTATTACTACTTCCAGCTTTTGCAGGGAAAAGGGGCTATCCATAAATCTCAAATCTTCCTCTGAAAAAGCCGGCACAGCGAAAGAATCCAAGAAACAGTTCAATCTGAATAAATTAACATCAAGAGAAGTATTATAAATATAACTAAAATGTTCTAAAAAATGGCATTGATCTCTTCCTCAGATGTCCAATGCAACAATGTTCTAGAGCACTTCACAGCATTAATCAAATTGCACGAGAACCGTACCTGTGCCTGCCAATGCCCCACAAAGTCACTTTCTTCCTTTACCTTTTGTAAATATGTTGAATTTTGCACATAATTATTTGCATAGTAATATTCCCAAAGTGTTTTCCTATTCTTATCTAAACTATGCTTAACAAACTTTCTATACTCACAATTAACTCTATTTTCTAAACCGATTTCTCCCTGTCACAAAATGTTAAACCGGGCTATATCTCTAGAAATAACAAATGCTCATAAGGAAGGTTTCATAGCATCCCATATCATATTAATGGGGGCAGAGCCCTTATTTAGACAAAAAAAACTCAATCTCAATTTTTCATGATGCAATCCAATTCTCATCTTCCAAATAAATCTTATTAAAAATCCATCTCTAGTTTTTCATACCCTTATCCCTAGAGATTTCAAGTCCCACGGCTGAATGGTCTAAAAATCCATTAAGCAGCATGTTCAGTTCCTTAAACTCTAATGAAGAGGAAATAGAAAAATAATCAATACAGGCCACCGATTTATGCCGGAGTGAAAAACAGGTATATTCTTTTTTGATTGGATATGCAACCCTCCAGGGATCAGCTAAACCATAAATTCTCTGCTATTCCTCAAGCAATTTGGCGATTTTGGGTTTCAGTTAAGTCTTTTTTATAAGAGGAAGCATAACGTGTATTTGTAAAGCGCACGTTCACCCAAGGGTATCTTGCCGCTAAATAACATATGTTTATTGTTACCCAACTCAATGGTACTCATTTTATCAACCTCAGAAGGATGAAAGGCTGAGTGGACCCACTGGGATTTGAACCTGTGATCATGAGATCCAACACAGGCCCCTACAGTGGATGCATTAGTCCACTAAGCCACCAGACTCGGCTAAAACCTGGTTGCTGCAAAAAGTTGAAGTCTCCCCCGAATGATCAGTCCTTCATCGACTATTGCTAGTGATAGGAATAATTTATCGAAAGGGGAAGGAGCGTCATCAACTGGCACATATAAATTAACTAATGTTAACCGCAATTAACTAATTGTGTAAACTACTCAACACCTCTGTCCTTCCGTATCTCACTCCCATCTATGAATCCTTGCTCTAACATTCTTGTTATTATAAATTGCTACTCCTTAACGTGCTGCGCCAACCAAACAAAAGTATTTAAAGCCAACCCATGTGTTAAACATCTCAAACCTGGCATGCCTGTTCAGGGGAATATGAGTTTCTTGCAAATAAATCACTGTGGGTTCATGATTTTTTTTATCCAAGTTTCGACTGCCTGCTTTTTCTTAGCGATGTTTAATCCATTTGCATTAACCGAAAACACCCTCATCATTTCACTCTTTTAGGAACAGAAGGACTGTCCCCTCTGCTAACACAGCCCATTATAGCTTTGTATCTACGAGCTTCCTCCATTCAGTCGTAAGTCACAACGCACTTTGCATCACTGCGCACACATTCTCCTCAATAATACACAAATCACCTAAAGTACTTTAAAATACTTTCAACGATGCAAACTAGCCCACACATACCTTAAAGTGCCTAGTGCAGAGTACAAAATGCTGAGGAAAAAAAAAAAACCTGAGCATAGAAAACAATTGTGTAAAGGCAATAACTGAAGCTTATTCTAGCAAACATATCTTTTACGGAACCCCCATATCCTCCCTCCGAGTCTGTAGGAAACCAACACCATGGCAGGGTGTTTTTTAATCCCAAGTCCAGCAGACTTCTCCCACCTCCTCTTAATGTTCTGTCTCCTATAGCCAATGAATCTAATTGTCCTAAATACAAACGTAATCCGTACAACAGGCACAAAAAACATCCCTTAAATAACCCACTCCCCTCCCCCTTTAGCTTTACAAGAAATGACTGCGAATCTGCTATCTGCGAAAAGACACGAAAATATCCTTTGAACAAAACTTTAAGTTTAGCCATTTGAATCAGGGACGCCTGGGCACCAGCAGCCTGAAACTAAGCAATCATGTTTTTGAACTCTTTACGCCATTGTGCTGCATCAATAGTCGGAATATAAATTCACTTTGCACTGAGAAAGTCTTTTCCTTGATAGCTTTGGCCAAAACCTTTCCTGTGACCCTATAATCAGCAAAATTGATCATATATTTAGTGTTAGGCGGAATATGAGAAGGTATTCTATGCGCTCACAATATGGTCAGATCTGGGGAAGATTCTGGGAGAACAAAAGATCAAATCAATGAGTCAACAAATGCAATTGTGCCCATATTGTCCTCCTTCCGTACAGGCACCCCTATGATCATCTTAAATGGTTTTCCAATTGTTCCTGTTTGTCCAAAAGAGACCTAATCTCTTTCTCAAGCCTCAAGTTCTGAGAGGAGGCAGCTTCTAACTTGTCCTCACAACTTAACACTCGGTGTTCCAATTCCACGCAACGTTCAGCAAATTGAGTCAATTGTCCCTCTATGTTCCTCAAGCACTACTTAATCTCATTTGCAAAATCAAGCTGCTGCTGCCTTAAACTTTTAAATTCACCCAGAACCTCCCTGAGCAGCAGTAGAAGTACAGGGGTAGAGGCACCCAGTTCTGAGCAACACTTAAGCACATCACCAAAGGCAATCTCCCCTAGCTCTCTGTCTGTCAAGGTTTGGATACCCATAACAGGGGTTGTACGGCCTGCAGGTATACTTTGGGCCCCAACACCTGCTCCTCCAGACATTATAGTTTGACATACTTGAAAATCTGGCCCACTTTTTTTCACTGATAGAATATGGATATTATTATTATTTATATCCTCTCCTCTGGGGTGTCGGCCAAATCATGAGAGGTGCCTGATGAGTAGATGGTAGTCTAAGGTGTGGAACATTGTCTAATTAGACTTGGCGCTTGCTTCATCCTATTTTCAAGTTTTACAGATCAAACACTATTAATATTAACAGCAAAATCATTGTTTAGAGCCATCCATGGGCATACAGACCGTTCTTTTACCAGATTTTGCAGGACTGCAATAACCTCCATCTCCGGTGCTGCAAGAGTGTTATCAGACTGCATCACACCTTCATGCGAACCATAAGCTAAGGTAGAGCTAGCTTCTGGCATATCTCTGGGCTTTGGCATGCCTCCTCCTGCTGCAGTTTGACCTGCAGGATGACCATCATGGCCTGGCTTCTGAAATGCTTGGGAAGCTGGAATATTGGGGGCCATGGTGGGGTAAGTGACCAATGGGGCAATGCTACCTCAGAGCCCACCCACCCCCCCTAAATACTACTGTGAGATGAAGAAACTTGAGGCTGAGTTAAAAACAACTGTCTGCTGCTGTTTCCCATTTTTCATGCCTCTGGCCTTTGTCCCTTTAGAAGGCATAGCCAAAATTGAGCCTATCAAGAGTGGGGCCAGTCTGGGTGTTGGCCTCCATTACCCCTGGCCCAAGCCGACCGCTCTCTGAGTAGCCTCTAATAATTTTTAAAAATGCCGGCCACAACTGGACACAATGAGCCCCAAGCCCTAGGTGCCACTGATCATATAGGAATATTCAACCAAATCTCAGCCTTTCAGTAAATTCTCAGCAGCAGCTGCGTCAAAACGGTGTGTTGACGACCGACTGCAAAGCTTTACAGCAAAAAGGAGAAAATATCTAGGTATCCAGTCCATTGATGGCTCTCATGGCACTTATTGGAGGCATTTACCGCCTCCCACGTATACCCTGGATAGATATCAAACAACTAAACCAGGGGGCAAGCATCGCCTCAGTTAACACCCAATAATTGCCGCCTGACGGCTCATTTCTCCTCGAGAAAAAAAAGAGAATGAACACACGTAATCACCCGAGCTGCCAGTGCATCAGAAAGGGAGAGGAGAGCTAAGCGTAACGACTGTACTGTCCTCTTGCCGCACATCGCTTCATCTACTTTTTAAACCCCCATGCCGCTCACCTTTTCACTCTCCCCGCCGTGTTCAGAGATACACACGCACAGCTCCCAGCACTCCCTTTTCACTAGTCTTGGGCACCCGACTCCAACCTCTGCTCTTAATCTCATCAACTGTGCAGCCGCACAGTAACCAAAATCAGCACACGGACCTTTAAACCTGCCATTCCAACCCGAAACACTGGAGGAGGAGGGCGGGGGCTCACTGATCCAGGAATAGACGCAACACTGTTCAGGCGGTACAGCATCCCAACTCCAGTGGTGTGGTTCATAGCTTAAAAGAACTCATCAATACTACTTCCAAAGATCAGACCACTGGAAATCAATTTCTGCAATCAGTCTCTGCTCATGCTCCGAAATAACTATCTTGTGCACTACATTAATGTAACAAAGTTTTTCTCTTGAGGCAGAACACACACTGATCAGAATCTAGGCAAAATTTCAGGATCGAAGGAATATGTATGCAGAATATTAAAACAATGAGAGACAAAGAAGGCGCCAATGAAGTATTCTCTAACTGCTATAAAAAAAATCTTACAAATGTGAATTGAATGCCAAAGAGGGGGGCATCAAGAAATATTTTGAAAAGATCCCAGAAACACAGAAAACAAATCTAGACTATGAGAAATCTTGATCCCTAATCATGGAAGAAGAGATTGAACAAAGTTTCAAATCTATGAAAAAGAAAGATAATCTTTACCAGAGCGTGGTCCCGTTGATTGCTATATTCCTCTTCATGAGCTTATCTCCCTTACACTGCATGAGATTTTAAATGTAGTCACATGAAATGGTCACTCAGAATAACCTATCCTATCCAAAGCTTGCTAATACCAAAAAATAAAAGGCACCCACCCCCCATCCCCCATTACATTCCTGGTCAGTGTGTCTAATTTCCATCAGTAGAAAGTTACTTACCAAAATTACTGCTTCCAGAATCAAATCCTTTATTTTCCTATGCCTTATGAGTCATGATTAAGGGAAGATTAGCCCGTCTACCATTAAAATTTTTGAAAATGTTTTAGCTCGAACCAAACAAAAAAAATGACAAGGCCTGCGGCAATGTGGCTTTGAAGGCAGAAAAGGCTTTGATTACAATGTCCTTTCCCCTTCCATTTATTAGCCTGTCGTGCTCTGCCAACCAAATTAATTGATTTATTAAAAAAGTATGTACAGGGGCGTGGCTTGGCTTCAGCCAAGATGGGCGCACAGTAGGAAAGCTCCTGTGAGCCTGCCACCATAGACCCACCATCCGTTCACAAATCCGTCCTTATCAGAACCGTACCCCAGCATGCGGGTGCAAGGGGCTGCACCCCTAGTCTGAACTGGGGTGGTGGAGTGAGCTAAAGAATGATGATGGATTAAACCCAGATCAGTTGACTGGTGGTGAGTGTTTGATTTGCTCTAACGCTCCGTCCATCATCCCCTTTGGTATCGCTTTGTTCGCCCTAAGTTGGCAGGGTATGCCCAGACGTGGGTCCCTTGCTCACTTTGCCACTGGATTCAAGATAGCCTGGCTGATGAGGGTTTTGAACCCGAAACCGGTCCCAGGATGCTTGTTTCCGGTCCAGGGAAGACATGGCTTAGCAGTTCGGGCTGGACTGTTCCCATGAGGCACAGGGTCAGACTGATTTGCATATGGCCATGTCTGAACTGGGGTGGTGGAGTGAGCTAAAGAATGATGATGGATTAAACCTAGATCAGTTGACTGGGGGTGAGTGTTTGATTTGCTCTAACGCTCCGTCCATCATCCCCTTTGGTATCGCTTTGTTCGCCCTAAGTTGGCAGGGTATGCCCAGACGTGGGTCCCTTGCTCACTTTGCCACTGGATTCAAGATAGCCTGGCTGATGAGGGTTTTGAACCCGAAACCGGTCCCAGGATGCTTGTTTCCGGTCCAGGGAAGACATGGCTTGGCAGTTCGGGCTGGACTGTTCCCATGAGGCACAGGGTCAGACTGATTTGCATATGGCCATGTCTGAACTGGGGTGGTGGAGTGAGCTAAAGAATGATGATGGATTAAACCCAGATCAGTTGACTGGGAGTGAGTGTTTGATTTGCTCTAACGCTACGTCCATCATCTCCTTTGGTATCGCTTTGTTCGCCCTAAGTTGGCAGGGTATGCCCAGACGTGGGTCCCTTGCTCACTTTGCCACTGGATTCAAGATAGCCTGGCTGATGAGGGTTTTGAACCCGAAACCGGTCCCAGGATGCTTGTTTCCGGTCCAGGGAAGACATGGCTTGGCAGTTCGGGCTGGACTGTTCCCATGAGGCACAGGGTCAGACTGATTTGCATATGGCCATGTCTGAACTGGGGTGGTGGAGTGAGCTAAAGAATGATGATGGATTAAACCCAGATCAGTTGACTGGGGGTGAGTGTTTGATTTGCTCTAACGCTCCGTCCATCATCCCCTTTGGTATCGCTTTGTTCACCCTAAGTTGGCAGGGTATGCCCAGACGTGGGTCCCTTGCTCACTTTGCCACTGGATTCAAGATAGCCTGGCTGATGAGGGTTTTGAACCCGAAACCGGTCCCAGGATGCTTGTTTCCGGTCCAGGGAAGACATGGCTTGGCAGTTCGGGCTGGACTGTTCCCATGAGGCACAGGGTCAGACTGATTTGCATATGGCCATGTCTGAACTGGGGTGGTGGAGTGAGCTAAAGAATGATGATGGATTAAACCCAGATCAGTTGACTGGGGGTGAGTGTTTGATTTGCTCTAACGCTCCGTCCATCATCCCCTTTGGTATCGCTCTGCACCCCTAGACGGGCAGAAACCAGAGCCCTCCTGGTCTCGGGGACCCAGAGTGGGATGGCACGTGGCCGTCCCCAACAGCTTGCGTAGGTCGCAAGGAAATGGCGCAGGAGCCTGGAGATGGCAGCCCGAACTCGTACTGGTCCGCTGGGCGACCCGAGAAGTAGGTGAGTGGGGAACCCTGGGCGCTTGACGACCCCCTGAGCAGTGGTGTAGCGCGAGAGTGAAGATCGGGCCTTCACGGCAGCAGTGGGGCCTTGGGTGGAGGAAGGTGGCAAATCCCAGCTGCAGGAGGGCACGCGGCTGGGGCTGAGACCGGTACAGCGGAGCGGCCGAGGATCTCTACACGAGCCCCTGGTGGAGAGGGGGAGGACTACAGCCCCGAGATCACGAGTGAGACAGACGGATGATGGTGATGCGACCGTTCGGAGTAGCGGCAGGGCCTGAAGGACTCTGAAGACGCGTGGGTGGATTAGGGCAGCTGGGGAGACTGGGCGGCCTGCCCCCCAGCGGCACCGGTGGGCCTGCCTGGAGGCTCTGACTGCAGGGGGACACGAGGCCGGATCTGTCGTCAGAACAGCTGGGTGGGCTGCCCCCGATAGTGCCTGCCCTGGGGCGGTCAGGGGTCTGCGGCCAATAGCAGTTTAGGGAAACGTCGGGGAGGACGCTTTCACCCCACCGCCCTGGTTGTCTGTCGTCCGCCTTGCCCTGCGGTGCCGAGGTTGATGCGGACACACTTGACCTCTCCGGTTGCAGGAGGGCATGTGACCAAGGGGCACATATTGAATGACAGTGTTTCTGAGCACACGGTACGCTTCCGCGTCCAGACCGAGGTGGTCTAGGATCACGTCCTTGATATTCTGATAGGGGGTGTCGCCGGTGGCGTTGGCCACCTGGTATGCTGACTGGGCCTCTCCCGTCAACAGGGGCGCTAGGAAGAAGGGCCATCTATCTTCCGGCCAAGCGCAGGCTCTCGCCGCGCGTTCAAAATTTAGCAAGAATGCGTCGGGATCTTCGCCGGGGACGTATTTCTGCAAAGCTATGCCGGAGGGTCCGTGGGGCATGCTACGTACCTCCCTAGGGGCGGGTAGCGATGCTGTTCCTAATACGTGTTGCAGTCCATCCATCTGGGCGGCGAAGGACTCCTTAAAGACATCCCTGTCCGCCTGTGCCGATGTCATTTGCCGTTCCATGGCCCATTCCAGTCTTTCTTGCCCCTTTACTGTGCTGAATGAGGGCGTCCATCATGGGGTTACTGATGGCTTCCACAGGGGATCCCACTTTTGACACCAGTTGTAGCGTGGGCAAAGGATCAGTGCGGACACTAGGTTGGGATAAAGAGGGCTTTATTGCAGGTAATACACGCCTCCTCCTTGTAGCCATTCTTTCTGGTGTATATGGGGTGGTGAAGGCCTGGTGGGCAGTCGTCCGGTCCCTCGCCGTCTCTCTCCGGATCTGCTCCCTCCGGTTCTGGCGTCGGGTTCCCAGGGACTCCCTCTCCATGCGTCGGGGTACACAAAGAAAGAAAGGCAGAGGTGAGGCGTCGTTACCTTTTTTTTTTGTGCCCAAAAGGGAAGGGAAGGTGAGGGGACTCCACAACACACGTGGCACACTCCAATTTCGGGACAGGAAGTGATTATGTGACGGTGCCGAGCAATATGGTGAACGATAACGCAAGGAAGTGAACGGGATGCCAAAGGCTACGGGGGTACTCTCCCCCCCCCCCTCCCAAGCCAACCCGTGAAGCGCGTGCGTACCTGGACGAGCCACGCTCCTCCTGGAGCGTGGCTGGGCGAAACACAGGGACGTTGGCCTCCTGGCTCCGCTGGGGCTCCTGGTGACACGGTCACCCGATCTCCCTCCTCTCTCGCCTCTACGACTGCTCCGTAGTACGCTGTCTCCTCTTCACTCGCCTCGTCTCTCTCGCCGGTGTAGCGACACACCCCCTTCCGGGATTCCCACTTCCTTAAGGCGTTGTAGTTGGTGACGTCATCGGGCGGAGTCTCGTCAATCCGGATTCCCCAATCGGAGACGTCATCCTCCTGGGAGCCTTTGCGGGTGCAGGGGTTTCTGGGAT
Source organism: Calotriton arnoldi (assembly GCA_963921515.1). NCBI lineage: Eukaryota > Metazoa > Chordata > Amphibia > Caudata > Salamandridae > Calotriton > Calotriton arnoldi. Next base: position 3,903,869 of record CAWUFW010000400.1, read on the forward strand.
TGGAAGTCCACTCGTCCTGTCGGGGGGGGGGAGAAGAGGGAGAGAGAGGGGTGTAGCGGTCCACCAATCGCTAATGTCCACGTGCTTCACCCGGGATGAGCCCAGTCCGTCACACCTACACAATGGCAGCACGCAATCACTCATTATTAAAAATCATGTCCTGGAATGTGAACGGGTCGGGTTCCAAGACAAAGCGTACCCTGGTGTTGCAATATATTAAACAACAGGCGCCTGACCAAGTCCTTTTTACAGGAAACCCACTTGATTGGCCAACACTGTAGGGCTCTAGACAGATGGGGATATAATCTGGTCATGCATGCGGGCTACACTTCAGGGTCACAGGGAGTGGGTATCTTGCTTAAGACCGCAGCATCCTACACTCCTGGCCAAACTTGGTGTGACACCTTAGGTAGATATGTACTCCAAAAGGGCCTGTGGGAGGGATAGGTACTCAACCTGGGACGTGTATATGCTCCCCCGGGCTGCAGAGAGATACGCTCACAGCACTTGGAGCCTCGCTTTTGAACATGCCAACGGGCTCCTTGATCCCAAGGGGTGACATGAATGACGGGATGTCTGTGACACAAAATAGGTGGCCGGGTAGGAAGGGTATCCGGGGTGGGACCCGCCCTCAAGTCCTTTTCGGGCTCCATGGGGCTAGTGGACCAATGAAGGTCACAACACATGATGGAAAGCCAATACACCCACCTCTGAGCTAGACATGGCAGTCTCTCCAGGTTAGATTATATATTCACCTACTGTGATGGAGTAGGCCACTTTCGGGACACTCAACATTTAGCATATCGGACCACTCCCTGGTACTCGCCTCCTTCACGGGTCCAATCAGAGAGACAGTTCTGCCAACCCGGATAGCGGCGTGGCACTTCAAAGACAGGAAAATACGAGGCCAGATAGTGGAAGGCACAGAACGGTACTTTCACCACAACAATGGGTTGGTGGATTCGCCCTGTACCCTATGGGAAGCCTACAAGGCAGTACTACGTGGGCACGCCCAGTCTCCTATTGGGGTCAAGAAAAAGGAGAGACTGGCAAGGTACCAGATCTTGGGGAGAGAGAGATCACATCCTAAGAGAAGGACATACTAACGGGGGAGGTTCCAGGGACGGACCTGGTCCATTGTTTACGTCTTCGACAGTGAGAACTAAAAGATATTGCAGAGAACGCTGCGAGGGCCCAAGCACTAATGATGCAGAGGCGGCTATACAATGTGGGAGAAAAGCCACCAAGCTTAGCGCCTGGTTAGACAAAAGGGACAGGGGTAGAAACTTGGTCACCGAAATACAAGATCCTGAGGGTGGGATGCACACAGTGAGTGGAGACATAGCTGAAACATTCGCAACAAACTATGAGAACGTTTATGCATCCGCGTCCCACAGGTCGGGGTGGGGGGACTGTGCGGAGCTCCTGGTGACCCTGACACTACCGGTTCTCTTGGAGGAGGAGTGGGAGACCCTAGATCGGGACTTGGCGGTAGAAGAGATTGAAGGGGCAGTTAAGGGACTCCAATCGGGCAAGGCGGCGGGCCCAATGGCCTCCCTCTGGAGATATTTAAATGTGTAACCCTCAAGATCGCACCTCAACTCCTCCACATGTTCCGGCCCACGAGGGACGCAGGGGTCCTCCTGAGAGACCAAAGAATGGCCACGATAGTGGTGATCCCTAAAAAAGGCAAACCCCCGACAGCCTGTAGTTCGTACCGCCCTGTATCCCTACTCAATATGGAACCCAAGGTACTGGCCACAGTATTGGCAAATAGACTGACAGAAGTCATAACATCGGTGATACACATGGATCAATCCGGCTTTATGCCGAGACGGACTCGGACCCTAAATGCACGGATGGCCTTCGATAGCGTCGAATGGGCTTACATCTTCGCATTTCAACCTAGACTGGGGTTCGGCTCTAAATTTTGCTCATGGGTCAGCCTACTATATAATGCTCCACTGGCGAGAGTACGCCTGAATAGGGCAGTTTTGCGTGCCTTTGCACAAGGCAGATGCAAAAACAACAGTTGATGGACAGAATGCAGAACAATGTCATACATTCACCCCAGTACAGAGATCTGGGCCTAAATCCATCGTTTTTTGCTCACCATGCCATTCCAGTTTGAACCCAGCCGTATGCAAATCAGACTTGTCCCTGTGCCTCATGGGAACAGTCCAGCCCGAACTGCCAAGCCAGGTCCTCCCTGGACTGGAAACAAGCATCCTAGGACCGGTTTCGGGGTTTCACCCCTCTTCAGCCAGGATAGCCTGATTCCAGTGGCATGGAGAGCACGGGACCCACGTCTGGGCATACCCGTCCCACTCGGGGTGACAAATGTAAAAACAACAGTTGATGGACAGAATGCAGAACAATGTCATACATTCACCCCAGTACAGAGATCTGGGCCTAAATCCATCGTTTTTGCTCACCATGCCATTCCAGTTTGAACCCAGCCATATGCAAATCAGTCTTGACCCTGTGCCTCATGGGAACAGTCCAGCCCGAACTGCCAAGCCAGGTCCTCCCTGGACTGGAAACAAGCATCCTAGGACCGGTTTCGGGGTTTCACCCTCTTCAGCCAGGATACCTTGATTCCAGTGGCATGGAGAGCACGGGACCGACGTCTGGGCATACCCGTCCCACTCGGGGTGACAAATGCAAAAACAACAGTTGATGGACAGAATGCAGAACAATGTCATACATTCACCCCAGTACAGAGATCTGGGCCTAAATCCATCGTTTTTTGCTCACCATGCCATTCCAGTTTGAACCCAGCCATATGCAAATCAGTCTTGACCCTGTGCCTCATGGGAACAGTCCAGCCCGAACTGCCAAGCCAGGTCCTCCCTGGACTGGAAACAAGCATCCTAGGACCGATTTCGGGGTTTCACCCCTCTTCAGCCAGGATACCTTGATTCCAGTGGCATGGAGAGCACGGGACCCACGTCTGGGCATACCCGTCCCACTCGGGGTGACAAATGCAAAAACAACAGTTGATGGACAGAATGCAGAACAATGTCATACATTCACCCCAGTACAGAGATCTGGGCCTAAATCCAACGTTTTTTGCTCACCATGCCATTCCAGTTTGAACCCAGCCATATGCAAATCAGTCTTGACCCTGTGCCTCATGGGAACAGTCCAGCCCGAACTGCCAAGCCAGGTCCTCCCTGGACTGGAAACAAGCATCCTAGGACCGGTTTCGGGGTTTCACCTGGGCTCACTGTGCCACTGGAATCAAGCTATCCTGGCTGAAGAGGGGCGAAACCCCGAAACCGGTCCTAGGATGCTTGTTTCCGGTCCAGGGAGGACCTGGCTTGGCAGTTCGGGCTGGACTGTTCCCATGAGGCACAGGGTCAAGACTGATTTGCATATGGCCAGGTCTAAACTGGGGTGGCATTGTGAGCAAAAGAATGATGGATTTAACCCAGATCTCTTGACTGGGGGTGAATGTTTTGATTTGTTCTGCGTTCCGTCCATCAATTGTGTGTCTTTTGCTTTCTCGCCCTAAGTGCGCCAGGTATGCCCAGACGTGGGTCCTGGGCTCACTGTGCCACTGGAATCAAGCTATCCTGGCTGAAGAGGGTGAAACCCCGAAACCGGTCCTGGGATGCTTGTTTCCGGTCCTGGGAGGACCTGGCTTGGCAGTTCGGGCTGGACTGTTCCCATGAGGCACAGGGTCAAGACTGATTTGCATATGGCCAGGTCTAAACTGGGGTGGCATTGTGAGCAAAAGAATGATGGATTTAACCCAGATCTCTTGACTGGGGGTGAATGTTTTGATTTGTTCTGCGTTCCGTCCATCAATTGTGTGTCTTTTGCTTTCTCGCCCTAAGTGCGCCAGGTATGCCCAGACGTGGGTCCTGGGCTCACTGTGCCACTGGAATCAAGCTATCCTGGCTGAAGAGGGGTGAAACCCCGAAACCGGTCCTAGGATGCTTGTTTCCGGTCCAGGGAGGACCTGGCTTGGCAGTTCGGGCTGAACTGTTCCCATGAGGCACAGGGTCAAGACTGATTTGCATATGGCCAGGTCTAAACTGGGGTGGCATTGTGAGCAAAAGAATGATGGATTTAACCCAGATCTCTTGACTGGGGGTGAATGTTTTGATTTGTTCTGCGTTCCGTCCATCAATTGTGTGTCTTTTGCTTTCTCGCCCTAAGTGCGCCAGGTATGCCCAGACGTGGGTCCTGGGCTCACTGTGCCACTGGAATCAAGCTATCCTGGCTGAAGAGGGGTGAAACCCCGAAACCGGTCCTGGGATGCTTGTTTCCGGTCCAGGGAGGACCTGGCTTGGCAGTTCGGGCTGGACTGTTCCCATATGAGGCACAGGGTCAAGACTGGTTTGCATATGGCCAGGTCTAAACTGGGGTGGCATTGTGAGCAAAAGAATGATGGATTTAACCCAGATCTCTTGACTGGGGGTGAATGTTTTGATTTGTTCTGCGTTCCGTCCATCAATTGTGTGTCTTTTGCTTTCTCGCCCTAAGTGCGCCAGGTATGCCCAGACGTGGGTCCTGGGCTCACTGTGCCACTGGAATCAAGCTATCCTGGCTGAAAAGGGGTGAAACCCCGAAACCGGTCCTAGGATGCTTGTTTCCGGTCCAGGGAGGACCTGGCTTGGCAGTTCGGGCTGGACTGTTCCCATGAGGCACAGGGTCAAGACTGATTTGCATATGGCCAGGTCTAAACTGGGGTGGCATTGTGAGCAAAAGAATGATGGATTTAACCCAGATCTCTTGACTGGGGGTGAATGTTTTGATTTGTTCTGCGTTCCGTCCATCAATTGTGTGTCTTTTGCTTTCTCGCCCTAAGTGCGCCAGGTATGCCCAGACGTGGGTCCTGGGCTCACTGTGCCACTGGAATCAAGCTATCCTGGCTGAAGAGGGGTGAAACCCCGAAACCGGTCCTAGGATGCTTGTTTCCGGTCCAGGGAGGACCTGGCTTGGCAGTTCGGGCTGGACTGTTCCCATGAGGCACAGGGTCAAGACTGATTTGCATATGGCCAGGTCTAAACTGGGGTGGCATTGTGAGCAAAAGAATGACGGATTTAACCCAGATCTCTTGACTGGGGGTGAATGTTTTGATTTGTTCTGCGTTCCGTCCATCAATTGTGTGTCTTTTGCTTTCTCGCCCTAAGTGCGCCAGGTATGCCCAGACGTGGGTCCTGGGCTCACTGTGCCACTGGAATCAAGCTATCCTGGCTGAAGAGGGGTGAAACCCCGAAACCGGTCCTAGGATGCTTGTTTCCGGTCCAGGGAGGACCTGGCTTGGCAGTTCGGGCTGGACTGTTCCCATGAGGCACAGGGTCAAGACTGATTTGCATATGGCCAGGTCTAAACTGGGGAGGCATTGTGAGCAAAAGAATGATGGATTTAACCCAGATCTCTTGACTGGGGGTGAATGTTTTGATTTGTTCTGCGTTCCGTCCATCAATTGTGTGTCTTTTGCTTTCTCGCCCTAAGTGCGCCAGGTATGCCCAGACGTGGGTCCTGGGCTCACTGTGCCACTGGAATCAAACTATCCTGGCTGAAGAGGGGTGAAACCCCGAAACCGGTCCTAGGATGCTTGTTTCCGGTCCAGGGAGGACCTGGCTTGGCAGTTCGGGCTGGACTGTTCCCATGAGGCACAGGGTCAAGACTGATTTGCATATGGCCAGGTCTAAACTGGGGTGGCATTGTGAGCAAAAGAATGATGGATTTAACCCAGATCTCTTGACTGGGGGTGAATGTTTTGATTTGTTCTGCGTTCCGTCCATCAATTGTGTGTCTTTTGCTTTCTCGCCCTAAGTGCGCCAGGTATGCCCAGACGTGGGTCCTGGGCTCACTGTGCCACTGGAATCAAGCTATCCTGGCTGAAGAGGGGTGAAACCCCGAAACCGGTCCTAGGATGCTTGTTTCCGGTCCAGGGAGGACCTAGCTTGGCAGTTCGGGCTGGACTGTTCCCATGAGGCACAGGGTCAAAACTGATTTGAATATGGTCAGGTCTAAACTGGGGTGGCATTGTGAGCAAAAGAATGATGGATTTAACCCAGATCTCTTGACTGGGGGTGAATGTTTTGATTTGTTCTGCGTTCCGTCCATCAATTGTGTGTCTTTTGCTTTGCACAAGGCAGGGCACACGACAGGGGTGCCCCCTGTCACCAATTTTGCCATGGCCAGAGGGCGGCTTGGGTGCGCCAGGACCCCCGTATCTGGGGGATTAGGAACGGGGGTGAATGGGAGGAAAAGATCTCTTTGTACACGGACGATATTTTGCTTTTTGTGACGAGACCCTGCTTCTCTAACCCGAGGATTCTTCACATTTTTATCTTTTCAGGAGTTACTTGGGCTACTAAATTAATTGGGATAAGTCCCTGATTTTCCTGCTTTCGAGAGTGTAGCTGGCGCTTCCACCTCGCTGCCTGGCACAGGTGGAAAAGCGGGGATTCCGCTACCTCAGGGTCCACGTGACCAGAAATGAGGGGTGATTCCTACAACACAACTCACTTTCTCAATTAGAACTGTTCCAAGCAGATGTGACCCACTGGCGGGTGCTGCCGGTTTCCCTAATTGGTAGAGTGGTGCTCTTCAAAATGATGACCCACCCTGCATGTTATAAATAGTTCAAAACACCCCTTATAGGGTTCCTGATGGCTTCTTCACCAGGGTTAATAGTGCGTTGAGGATGCTACTCTGGGACGGGGGTAGCCCGCACATATCCCTTGCGAAACTCCAGTGCAGGGTCTTTGATGGATGCCTGGTAATACCAGACCTCCGAGCATACTACTGGGCTGCCCAGTTGGTGGTGGTAAACGAGAAAGGGATGAACCATCATACAGAGTGGATCACGGAGCAACGGGTGACCGGGGGTACCCGGCCCTTCTATATGGAAAGGGAAAGAGTGACACTTCTGTTTCACACCCGGGAAGTGGAGCAGGCCTGGCAAGCGACCAACCACCACCTGGGATGAGACACTAAACTGACAGCCAAAACTCCGCTGTGGGACAGTGACCGCCTTGGGGAGATGAAAAAACTGCAAAATCATGTAAAATGGGTTTTGATAGGGATTGACAAGCTGGGAGACGTCTGGAGAGGGGGTTCAATGCTTCCCTTCACTGAGCTCCAGACAGAATATGCTCTGGAGCAGAGGGAGATGTTTAGATGCTTGCATCTGAGATATGCATTGAGGTGCCACCTGCCCAAAGGGGAGCAGCTGCCAGATTACTCGCCTATGGAGGATCAGCTACTTCTTGATCCCATGCCGACTAAGGCAGTCTCCCTAATATACAAGAAAATAACGAACAATTTACCCGACATTCCACGCCTACTACGAGCGGCATGAGAGTGAGATGTGGACCCATCGAGGATGAGGACTGGGGGGTGGCCCTCCAAAGCTCCAGGGAGATAGCTATTAGAGCCTGATTCCGCCTGGTGCAGCTCTGCATACTACACAGATCTTACTTCTCCCACTCCAGACTACACCGGATGAGGAGATGCGATTCGGCTCAATGTTCCCAGGGGTGTGGTGCACCAGGTACTTCCTATCACATGATCTGGGACTGCCCCATAATTCAGCGCTTTTGGAGGGAGGTCACGGCGGAGATGGCTGCGGTTACAGGACTTACAGTCCCATTGGAGGGCAAATGGCTGCTCCTGGGTATCACTGGGGAAGAAAAATGGCCCAAGTACCGTACACTATGGCTGGCCTCAGCCGCTGGGGTAGCAAAGCCAAATTTGGCCAGACGGTGGGGAGCGAGCAAACCCCCAACAGTCCAGGAATGGGAAAATGACCTCGACTGGTGCCAGATGGCGGAACGTGGGGTCTATCAAGGTCGGGGATGCTCCTGTAAATTTGATAAGATTTGAGGTATGGATACAATACAAAGGGACCTAAGGGAGGGGCTGGGTGGGTATGAAGGGAGGGTGCAAGGCAGCCCGTTGTTGAATGCATCAGTTGATACAGCCGGTGTGATACGCACTGTACATATACATGGGCCAAAAGTATTCAGTGTTGAGGCAAAATGTGCACAGGCTCCCTGCTAGGGGCTTATGGTGTTTGTTAATCCTTTGAACTGGACTGTTGTGAATCTGAACAACTGCTTAATAAAAAGGGTAATTAAAAAAAAAAAGGTTTGTACTTATCACCGGGTATATATCACAGCCATCGGTGGCATGACCAGCACATTCATTCGGAACCGAGGAACTTTTAAGGGTTTCTTACTAAAATCAATCCATCTTACTATTGTCCTGGATCCCCCCTTGAAAAATATAAGAACAAAATAAAAATTTACAGGAAATGAAAGTTGATGGTAACAAATTTAAGTTGTCTGTCTGTGAACACATTCATTTGTTTCTTTCTATCTCTTTTCTTCAGTACAAGCAACTCAAGAGTAAAGAAAGCATTTCTAGCTAGGTTGGGGCTATAAATTAAATAAAGTAAAATTGGGTAATCAACAAATTTTTGCCACAAAAAGTAATTCGGTCATGTGGTCTTTGTTGGAATTTAAAACATTTTAAACACGTCAGCATCCTTTTCACCAAACATATAGCCTAATCCCTGAGTCTGAACCTATAATCAATCATTGAAAAGATAGGAAATTGTAGAAGTGGAACCTGCTGTAATTAATGGTGGGGAAAGCAAGGCACATTTGAAATGATGGTCACAGTATTAGTTATTTACTCCGTCCAATCTTCCTCTCCGTACCATAGTTAAATTCTATAAGGAAATCAATAATGCGCTTACAAAATTTCTATGCTCAGGTAAATGCTCAGAGTTTGCCATCACAAAGTTACAAGGCCAAAACGAAATGGAAGAATCAAGTTTCAAGTTCCCAATTGAACTATAATGCCTTCTAGCTGATCAAGCCTCACTTTGGTCCACTGATTATGAGAGTGCCTTATCCCCATGAAGTGTCAAACTCGCTTGAAGGGAACATTCCCTTCTGTTTTATATTCACACACAGAGCCAATAACAATATACACATTGTCTAAATAATGTCACATACAAAAACATGTGAAAGTTGATTCAACTTTCTGTTTTTAGCTTAACAATCCATTATGGTTCAATAGTGAAATTAAAATCGGGGGCATTGCTAGAGAAGCTATCATTGCGGACGCTCTGTGAAAGAGCTCTGCAACAATACCCCTTAAATCCTATCTTTTACCCGCTACGCCACAGCTACACCCTAATGAAAGCGTGCTGAGGTGTGGGCAGCTGCGGGACACGCCCCCCTCATGTAAAAGCTCAACCAAACATCGAGAAAGAGCCGCTGGTGAGCCGTGGACCAGGCAGGCCAAGCAACGCGAGGAGAACCGGTCCCGGGCCTGCGCAACGGCGAACGGTCCTGCGGGGTGTGGGAGGAGTGGGCTGTCCACCCCAACCCCGGTGACGGAACACAGCGCTCCTTGTTGGAGGGGAGAGAAAACTGCTCTGGCCACGTGGGGCTGTGAGGGCTATCAGCTGGGAGCGCTGCCCCGGAAGCGAGGTGGGGACTGCCACCGCTGAATGTCCTCGAGACTTCAGAGCCGTCAGGGCCCTGTGCTAATAAGAGCCCCTTCTGTCGCCTGTGTGTGGCCACCATGGGGGCGCCTGACTGTCTCACCTCCCCGGTGGGGGATCCTGCATGACTGCCACAGAAGCCGGGGGCAGAGGTCGTCTCGGCCTAGGCGGGGCCTGCATTCTGAGCCCGGGAGAAGGGGAGAGTAGCGAGGATGTGGAGGCCCGAGTGCCTGAAGCGGTTCTGCTGATACTTATTGTGGCACGAAACCGTCTGGACTCCTGAGATGGTGGGGGCACTCCCCAAGAGACCCACAGTATAGGAGTGCAACAGATGTATATTTGGACGCCTGGTGGGACCTGACCCCTCTTATCTTTGAGACTCTGAGGCCTGGGTGGGCTTCTCCGGGTCCCTGACCAACGAGGAGGGCCTGTAATGGGAGGAGCAGCCCCAGGGGTGTTCTTCCGCTTGACAAGATTAAGGAGCCTACAGTTTACCAGACACCAGGGCCAGGAGCATCTCCTGCATCCAGCACTGCATCCACCACTGCTGGAAAAGTAGGAACTATTACCCAACATTATTCACTGCCTAGGGGGAAGAAACGCTGCTGAGTCTTGCTGCCTGGGTCTGCACGTGCTGCACTGCACATTTGACAATACTGGTGAGCGAAGCGCCCCCTGCTAGTGCACTATACTGGTGGGATGTCCATGGGCGTGGACTGGGTGGCCCAGCGCCACACTGGACACCTCCTGACCTCGACAACATCGTAATTACAGTGTGGGATCCCATCAGGCCCGCTGACACAGGCAGTTAGAGACACATCCTTGCGGTTGAGACTGCCACCGCTGCTCCTAGAGGATGGGGGGTAAAGTGCACACCTCAGGTGCTTATAACGCTGAGGGGGAACCAAGTGAACTGAGTCTCATAAAAGCAGGGACGGATCTGTGGCGTCCTTTCCGAACCCCGGTTCTTGACAACAGTTCCGATTGCAGAACGAGTGGAAAAGTGGTCCTGGTAAGGGGAATAGATGTGAGAGGTAGTCCTAAATGACATGACACCTTCTAGCAATAACAGGCTCCTTTTGGTTATTACCTGTAGCGTGAATCAAAATTGCTAAGGATAAAGAGCCCAAACCACAGAGGCAAGGTAAATTGGATCGATACACGAAAGTGATAACCCCCATGCTAGAGGCGGAGCAGACTACCTCGGCCCTTCCAGATAATGGAGCCCACCTATTGGCAATCCAGTCTTCACTGGAAGCCCTTGAGGGATGCGTTGGAAAGGTCCGGTCAGAAGTGACTGTCCTGCGCCAGGATCTGCAGAACGTGTCAGAGAGGGTGGCTATGGCGGAGACGAGAATATCCGAGGTTGAGGACACAACCTGTGGTCTAAGAAGGGAGGTTTCGGAACTTGGAGCGGTGGTAAAAGACTTCAGCTGGAGAGTGGACGATGCAGAAAACCGTGGCAGAAGAAACATCCTCTGCTTCATGGGATTTCCAGAGGAGTCGAGGGATCTAATGCGAAGGCTTCCCTTCCAATGGAACAATTCTCCTTATGCTTTATCATAGAACACGTCCATAGAGCCTTGGCTCCCAAACCGCATCCGGGTGCCTCCCCACGTCCGATGATAGCCCGCTTCTTGAACTTCCTGGACAGAGATATGATATTGAGAGCGGTTAGACACCGCGGTTAGACGCCTGGGAGAAGGCAGTCATGAAAATAGCAGAATCATGATGTTCCCGGACTACTCCCGAGAAGTTCAAAGACAGCGCCGTACATTTGATTCTGTTAAGTTCACACTGAGAGCCCTACAACTCAACTATATGCCGCTGCTCCCTGCAAAGCTTAAAGGAATCTTTGAAGGCAAAGTGTTCTTCTTTCACTCTCCAGAGGAGGCTTGGACATGGCTAGAGAAATACCTACCCCGGCGAAACACAGAAGATAGCCGGAGAGATGGAGACACCCCGTACCCTGGAGGTGTGAGGCCCAGGACGCGCCGATATCGAAGATGGAGGAGAAGCCGACCCGAGGAGTCATGGAGAAGAGGGACGCCACTGGAGATAACCCAAAGGGAACGAAGACCTGGAATATCCTCAGACATAGAAGAAGATGCACCCTTACAACGTAAAAAATCAAGAATACAGAGATCGTGGTAGTCGGACTTCTCAGGACTCTGACGGGGGTCGCTCCTCAGACACGGATGGGCCACATCCCCTGGCTCAAGCAATTGCAGTGCTGGAAGGGGTCCAACTGGGACCGAGTCCCCGGTAAGGAACGACACGCCGGGAGAAGACGAACCTGGCAACTAACTAGAGGCATGGAGACACTATTTATAAGGGTGAGGGGTAACTGGAGCCTTCACCCTGCCCCTTCAGACTCTGGAGAGACTCTTCGGAGGATCTGTGGTGTAACGTATTGTTATTGTTTTTCACTACTTTTGCAGTTTTGAAGTAGTAAGGGGGGAAACTAAGTGGGTTGGGGAGGGGCTACAGACCTCTCTGGCTTGTCCCGTAACATGATTGCCAGGTTGGCCAGTTGGGGGATTGTGTGAGAGGCGGGGGAGTGTGGGGAGGGTAAATATCAACACGAAACGTAAATGGTGGACCAGGTCAATCAGATAGTCATAGGCGATCGATAATGTCCTGGTACGTAAATGGTCTAGGTAATAAGGTCAAGAGAGGGCTGGTGGCCAGGTATATTAGGAGGCACAAATTCAATTGTAGGCTTCTTACAGGAGCTCCACTATAGGGTCCCGTGAGGTGGCCATCCTAGCCCAGAAAACTCCCCCTTTTCACATAGAGAAAAACTGGGCTGATACAAATGGGACATAGTGGCAGTGAAGTGGATCTGGGATCAGAAAGCTGTTTCGTTAATAAGTGTCTATGCCCCCCCCACACAAAAAGTGACATAAGACGCAGTGGCAGTAATTCTGTTGGAAGCAGGCTCCTCTTTACACATTGTTGGGGGTGACTTTAATGATGTGCTTAACCCAAACCTAGACCGCAGTAGCCCTATGAAGGGACCTCAGAAAGAAACATCCCTGGCTACCTTTGCGATGACCATGGGCCTTTCGGACCTCTGGCATCGGCAGCACCCCCTTGATCATACATACTCATACTACTCTGGAGCTCATAGAGTGTCTTCCAGATTGGATTACATTTTCGCACCAGCGGGAAAAAAAGAGGGTTGGACAAAGCTGAATATCTGGCCAGAGGCCTATCAGACCACTGCCCACTTTGGTTGACATTTGGGGTGCAAGATAGAGGGGCGACAAACTGGAGACTAAATGCTTGCGAACTCAAAGATACCAAAGTCGCCAAAGAAGTTAGATGGACACGGAACTATACTTTGCTGAGAACAAGAGCTCAGTATCGTCCACCGTGATCCTCTGGAAGGCATATAAGGTGGCGTCAGGGACCAGGCACAAAATATTATAGCCCACAAAAAGAAACGGGAGATACGAGAGATGGGAGAATTGGAACAAACCCTTAAGGAGTTCGAGAAGAGGCCCAGAGCCCACTCGGGCCCCAATGTCCTGCGTAAAATTATTGACATAATACGTAGGGAATACCTGTTGCTGGCACAGAAAGAAACCAGGGATATGATCCTGTCTCAGCAACACTGCCTATACGATGTCAGGGATAAAATAGGGAGATTGTTGGCATGGTTGGGTAGGAAGGCAGATGAGGCTAGATGAGTAACTGAAATTATAGAAGAGGATGGAGACTCCGTGCCATTGCATTCGACTTAGATACTATGTGGCATTTTATAAGGTACGGCCCTTAGCAGAAGATAGCCAAATAGAGAAATATCTAGAGTAAGTCTCAGCCCCCTCCCTGTCAGGAGATGACAGGGAAACACTAGAAAAGGAGATAGGATTATATGAAGTTTTGGCGGCCATTAGTCAACTAAAGACTGGAAGACTCCAGGCCCTAATGGTATACCAGGGGAGATTTTCAAAAAGAACGCCAGGGTCTTGGGTCCACAGGTTCTGTGAAGCTAAAAAATAAGGGAACCCTACCTCCATACTTGCGTAGTGCCACTATCGTGGCAATTCCTAATTCAGGCAAACCGGCGACGCAATGCAGCTCTTACCAGCCAATATCTCTCCTCAATATGGAGGCCAAGTTACTAGCCACTACACTGGTTACTTTATAGACTGATAACAGTGATCAGTGAGTTAATACACATGGACCAAATGAGGCTTTATGCCCTGGAGGTCGATCAGATTTAATCTCCGTTGATTGTACAACTGGATCGAGACCGTCCAATACAAGAAAGACCCTCACATAATCCTGTCATTAGATACTGAAAAAGCATTTGATGCTATACATTAGCCCTTCTTGAGATGAGTACTGGTAAAATTTGGGTTTGGCCTCAACTTCATAGCCTGGATAAATCTACTCTATAACAACCTGATCACCAGAGTTAGTGTGAATGGTGAAATATCTGCTGAATTCTCAATAGAGAGGGACTCAAGGCAGGGGTGCCCGCTATCTCCCCTTTGATTTGCTCTAGTGTTGGAACCCCTGGCACTCATAGCCAGGGCCCACTAGAGTGTAGAGGGATTCAGACAAGCAGAGGGCGACCTAAGCTACGAACAGATATCGCTATACGCAGGCGATATCCTTCTATATGTATCTAATCCATCTGTGCCACTCCTGGCTATAGTCCAGTTCTTTGATAACTATGGGGTCCATGCAGGATACGAATAAATTGGGATAGGTCCAGACTGTACCCAGCGGTAGGTTCCTTCAATGAACAGAGCTGTCCCAGACAGCTGCACATTGGCAGGCAGGGATTTAAGTATCTAGGTATTTATGTGACCCCTATTGATCTTGATCACAATATCAGGAGGGTGACTCAAGAATTCCATGAGGATGTAGAAATATGGCGAACACTGCCGCTGACGATATTGAGGCGGGTGGCTATGTTCAAGATGGTGTCACTTCCAAAATTCTTGTATGTCCTCCAGAACACCTATTATAAGGCTCCCGATGATGTGTTTGCTAGGATCGATAGTTAAACCCGAACGTTATTGTGGAATGGAAAACATTCAGGAAACAGCCTTTACAATGAGGTTTTTACCACGTTGTGCCTTTATCATGCATTTTTACCACACATGTTTTTACCACTTGTATATCTTTACAACGCATGCCTTTGCCACGCATTTATGGTAAGTTGGGGAGCGTGGGAGGTCTTCCCCCATGAATACACTGTTTTTAATTAATATAAACAATGCGTGGAAATGGCATGTGTTGTAAAAGCATATGCATTGTAAAAAAATGCAGATTAAAAAATGCATGCTTAAAGCATGCAATGTATTTCCCTGAGTTGTTCTGTCGTACAACCAAACATCCTAGAGTGGCACTGGCGACACTCCAGAGGAACCAGTATAATGAGGGTATTTCACTCCCCAGTGTACGGGCCTATTACTGGGCAGCTCATCTAATAGTGATTAATGAGTGGGGATTTCAGCCCGGAAATCACCCAACTTACATGCTGGAAAGAACCCAATTTCAGGAGCATTCATACCTACATTACATCTATGGGGTTAAGGGGTTGAATAATTTAAGTGACCATGGCGGCATGGAAAGGGACGGAAATGGAAAAGAGACTATAACGAGAAACACCTTTATGGGTAGGAACACGACTAAAAGAATTTGGAAAGGTAAGGAATTTCACATTTCAGAAAGTGGGACATGATTGGCATCTCCAAATTAGGGGACTTTATTGAAGAGGGCGCATCGATTTCCTTTAGCTCCCTACAGCGGACATACTGTTTGCACACTACCCAATATTTTAAATATCTGCAATTAAAACATGCCTGGCAGGCAGAAAAAATAGTGATAGAGGACCTCCAGGAATATGCCCCACTTGAAGGGAGGCTCCTCCAAGGGGAATTAACTGAGAAGGCAGTATCATGGACCTATAAGACTATCCTAAATAATGTTCCTGACAAAACTTAAAGAAACATGGGAAAATTAAGTGGGAAAATTAGACTACACAGACTGGGAGGTGACCCTGATGCCCCCTAGAGAGGTGGCAATCAAATCCCGCCTGCGACTTATTCAATTTAAAGTCCTCCATAGAGTATACTATGCTAGAGCCCAACCTCCACAGATTTGGTAGGGCTGCTACACCCAACTGTTTGAGATGTGGAGACAAGACAGAGTCCTTCCTACACACATTATGGTCATGCCCCAAGATAAGTGTCTCCTGGCATAAGATAGTTGAGGAACTTAACAAGATACTAGGAGACACCCTATCCATAGACCCTAAATTCATCCTACTGGGAATACCCACACAAGTAGACGTACCCAGAAGCAAGCTCCTCTTTGGAAATCTAGGCATGGTAGTAGCGAAACGAGATGTGGCACGCAATTGGGGAGCCCCTGAACCACCTACCCTTTAGGAATGGAAGCGGGGAATGGACCTAAACATGGTGGCGGAGAGGGTTATGTATTAGGCAAGAGGCCGTCACAGGAAGTTTCGCAAAGTGTGGGGCTCCTGGCTTAAATATTATAATCTTGATATGAATGGAGAAGCCGCAGAATTTTCAACCACATAAGGCCCCTGAAGGCCAAGGTCTTAGCCTGTTGAGACTTTTACTAGCAGAGGATAGAACAAGTGGGTCTAAACTGACTATG